>CM042825.1:0-1200000 GCA_009982885.2 Hyles vespertilio | reverse complement strand
CAAAAAGAAGACCGTGAAAATAGCGTTAAAGTAAATATTAAAATAACTTACTTAATAGATTTCGCCTAAACGGTGATAAAATATAATATTATCATTTTTATTAAACTTTCTGTCTTTATACAAGCCAGCTTTTTCGAAAGCGTTGCGTGTGATGACTAAATTCAGTTACGCTCCCCTAGAGATGTACTGGAGTGCGCGCACTACTTACATCGGAACACTTTCATCCATCCCATCCATCCATCAGTTAAAAGAAGTTCACTACTAAACATAGGCCTCTCCCAATGGTTTCCAATGTGATCTGTTGGAGGCAGCCTGCATCCAGCGTCGTCCCGCACCCTTAAACAGTTTGTCTGACCACCTTGTGGGTGAATGACTTGCATTTTCCGCTACGTGGCCTCCATTCGAGAGCATTTTGGCGCCATCGGCTGTCTGTTGTCCGCGACTACAATATCATCGTATTATTATTATTAATATTTATGTCAATACCACCCCCTATTAATTTAACTTTGTGATTGATTTCGTTGCGGGTTAAAGTTTAGTTAGACATTCCCGAAGAATCGGCGAGTTTTAATAATTCTGGTATTATTATAATGCATGCCACTGTTGATCATGGCTTACAGGAGTTGAAATAATGGGTGCAGGACAGTCTGCTAAAAACTCTCGGTGGAATTTCAAAAATATGTTTAAGTAGTTATTTTAATTACCTATATTAAAGACACCACGCGTTTAGAGCTTAGAAAAAGTGGGATTGCGGAGGGCGAGTTTCATCGCGCACCCAAACATCAGAGATAAAGACACGCCACAAATCTAATTAGATTTGATATTTTTGCTTAGATTCGCATGGTAGCTATATTGCCCATGGTGTTCCAACAAGCCTTAAGATGGCGCCTTAGTGATCTTCACTTAGGACGCGGTTCACGGTGTTGGTAAAACAGAGCTACTATTTCTTAGTTCCTAGACGCAACGGTATGGCTTATGCATTGTCCGTCAATCAAGTGTCGTTCAATTTAGATCATGGAATGCATATTAGTAGGTAACCAGAATAATTCTTATTACAATGATTTTACTGCAGACACATAACAGGCGTTTTGTGAAACAAAAAACCTTTCTAATGCGACTTTAATTTTGATTAGTGACCGCCAGTACGGTTTCCGTCACGGGCGCTCGGCTGGTGATCTTCTTGTGTATCTCACGCACCGTTGGGCGGAGGCTTTGGAGAGTAGGGGCGAGGCGATTGCGGTCGGCCTTGACATTACGAAGGAGTTCGACCGAGTGTGGCATCGCGCCCTTCTGGCGAAGCTACCTGCGTATGGAATTCCTGAGAGGCTCTGCAAATGGATCGCCAGCTTCTTGGATGGTCGGAGCATAAGAGTCGTAGTGGACGGCTGTTGCTCCGAGACCAAGACCATTAATGCTGGTGTTCCACAAGGATCGGTGCTATCGCCGACACTCTTTACACATCGGCCAAAGGAGCCACTCTCGGGATTCCATTATGGAAAGACGGAGTCAACTTGTGTCTGAAGTCGAGAGCTCTCTGGGGCGGGCCTCCGAATGGGGTGAATTGAACCCAGTTCAATTTAACCCTTCGAAGACACAAGTTTGCGTGTTCACTGCGAAGAAGGACCCCTTTGTCATGGCGCCGCTATTCCAAGGAGTGTCTCCAAGGATCCGAGAGTTTTGGAATCCTTGGCATCGAAATATCAAGCAAGGTCGAGTTTAGGAGTCATTTGGAGGACAAAGCCAAACTGGCGAGCAAGAAGTTGGGAATCCTGAACAGAGCCAAGCGGTACTTTACGTCGGGTCATAGATTGACGCTTTACAAAGCGCAAATCCGGCCCCACGTGGAGTATTGCTCCCACCTCTGGGCAGGTGCCCCAAAATACCAACTCGACCCACTTGACTCCTTGCAGCGACGAGCTTGTCGAATAGTCAATGATCCCGATCTCACGGACAAATTGGAACCGTTAGGACTGCGGAGAGACTTCAGATCTCTCTGTGTGTTCTATCATTTGTTCCATGGGGAGTGCTCCGAGGAGTTGTTTGAGTTGGTACCACCGTCGCCTATGTACCATCGCACCACACGTTTCCGCAGTAGAGTTCATTCCCACCACCTGGAGGCGTACCGTTCCCGGACGGTACGTTTCCAGCGTTCTTTTCTACCACGTACGTGCTAGCTCTGGAATGAACTCCCTGCATCGGTGTTTCCTCAGCGCTATGACCTGTCCTTCTTCAAACGAGGTTTAAGGAGAGTACTTTCCTCGAGGTAGGCAGCGACTTTGTTGTGCTGGTCCCCTGGCACTACGGAGGTCCATGAGCAGCGGTAGCCGCTTACCATTAGGCGGGCCGCTAGCTCGTCTGCCTACAAGGCAATAAAAAAAAAAAAAAACTTACATGTGCGCACTGTTCGAAGACGTCAGTTCTCTAATAATTCATTATTCACAGACATAACAATCTATCAAAAAGTGAAATCAATTTTGTGTAAGATAAAAGCTATTTTCCCGCCAAAATTAACGAGCTGTCAAACTTTGTTTTTCTAAGCACGTTCGGAAACCTCGACCGCGAAATCTTTATTTTTGCGGGTGCTCGTTAAAATTCGTTTTATATGCGTTTACAATGAAATTTTCTAAACTCTATGGACGTTAATGCGGCCCGAGATACGATTATTAGCGCGCGTTATTTTCGTAACGCCAAATAAAACATTATGATGTTATGTTACTCATAGTTTCCGAACATTTATTTTTGTTTTTTTATGACGCGCTTCGGCAGACTTTTGAGAATTTAATGTCTTTTATTTTTGTTCTATTCAATATAGGCACCAAAATAAACTGGGAATGTAGAACTAGGCTCATATATTAAATATTACCTTTCAATTTTATTATGGGAATAGATTTTGTCGAATTTATACATTTACCTACAGGCTACAACAAAATAAATAATCCAGCGGCATAGAAAATGAAGTAGCAGTAACAAGGGCACAGCGGAAAAGCGGCGACTGGTGAAAACGAAAAGTATTTGAATGAAGGCTTGTACACTTTCACCTATAGAACGGTGCAAGGAAACGTAGCGTCGATATCCACCCGGGTGTTCAACGACATAATAAGAATAAAAAATATCTACGACTGTCTTATCAAAGAAAGACAGCTGCGCGCAAATTACCAAATTTTTTTTTCTCAAAAACATTATTTTTACGTTTCTGGATAAGATTTTAATTGCATTTTCATCGGTCCTGCATAAGTATGCAAAGTTTGAATTTAATTTGATCGTTCAAAGTAGGGCAAAATCAAGCGCAAAGGAGTGGGTTACATACATACAAACATACAGGTGAAGCTAATAATAGGATTAGTCTACACTGCACCGCAGGCTAAAAAATGTTACAATAAATATTTACTATAGAAAAACAATAAAGGATTATTTTTTTAAATATGCACTGATACAGTCAATAATTCGTGTTGTAGGTACCGACTACAGAGAGGTTAGGGTGGTAGGACGTGGCTAAGCGATAACCCGAAGGAGAGTCATGTTTTTATTTTTTATTTCAATGAATAGCGAGACGAGCTTCGCCTAATGGTAAGCGATAGGACCACTCATGAACAGTAGCAAAACCAAATAACACCTTAAATTACAAAGCAATGCTTAGCATTCCCCTACGCTCGCCATAACATGTTAAGTCTCAATATGACCAGTAGCTACTCTGGCTACAGTGTCCGTCAATCCGAAACAAATCAGTAAACTGTTGTTAGGCCGGAGAAATAGACATTGAGTGGTACCTACCCGGGCGGCCTCTCACATATGAGAGTCCTACCACCAGATAACTGACATGTAGGACTGTTTAACATTGTTGGATGGCATATATAAAATCTGTAGCTATTTGGCTTAGGGTGCTTCAACAGTCCCGTATAGACGGCCGGCAGTGTTATACACACACATGCCGACAAAGAAATATAAACACATACAGGGTATATCAAGAGTGCTACCGAAAACGAAGCTTGGTGGTAGTTTTAGTGATTTCAGACACAATGCAACTAAATTTAGTGCAAAAAACTGGGATGTTTTTTTTTTGTTATTTTTTTTTCTTTCGTCTTTTCTTAAAAAATAGTGTACACTCTTTTATTTTTAAATACGCTATAATATCCAAGGCTTTAAATTATTATTTTATCAAAGACTTTGGATTTACCACCCAAACGGGACGATATTTAAAAAACAATAAAAAAAAATTGTCACGTTTCTTTGCGAAATTTTTAATTGCATTGTGATTGTAGTCACTAAAACTACCATCCGGCTTCGTTTTCGGTAGCAGTCTTGATATACCCGATATATATGTTGAAATTGAAATCGCACGAGTATTTTTCTTAAATGATGGAAAGATTTCTATGCTAATAAACTTACAGAAATATCAAGATGGGCAAAATAATAAAAACCACAGGATTGCATCTGGTGTTCTCAGTTTTACGGGTTTTTCATGGGTATAGTCTTTGATGAACATCTTTATTTTAATTACATCATAAAACTTAACGTAACAGCTTTCGACTGCCTCGGTGGCGTAGTTGTACTACGGTACGGTTATAAAGCTGAGGTCTCGGGTTCGAATCCCGGGTTGGGCAAAGTGATATTGGATTTTTCTATTCAGTATCAGCCCAGAGTCAGGAATTTGTGCCCGATATGGCGATAGGCTCGCCACCTATCACATTGTGGGACGGAACATACAAGGCGAAATGTGGGTGCCCTCGCACCTCTGCCTACCCCTTCTGGGAACAAGGCGTGAGTTTATGTAGGTATGTAACAGCTTTCGAAAAACAATAGTTTAATGCGAGCACGTTCTTAACAGCTATTAGTGTAACTATATCATGTAATGAAATAGCTGAATATTCAGAATAATATTATTCATATATATGTTGATCTATTAAAGAAGGAAAATATGTTTAGAAGGTCAAGAAATTTGAGTAACCCAGAGTCAAATTAGTGATGAACTAATGCTGTAATATACTCAGGTGTTTGACTTTGGTGTTTGACGGAGTAAAACTCCGGAAATTTATAGAAAGAACACCTTTTAATCCGACGAACTAACAAAATTGTAATAATGATTTCTTAGATTTACGCGAATGTTACTCATTGAAATAAAACTATTATTTACGGATTTTATCGCGAATTTGGTTTAATTTTTACATTTTTGACTTCCAGACGTTTCGATTACTTTACAGCTTTCGTGGTCACGGGGCAGACTGCTGCAACGACACGAAAGCTGTAAAGTAATCGAAACGTCTGGAAGTCAAAAATGTATTCAACCAAATTCGCGATAACATCCGTAAATAACAGATTTATTTCAAAATTGTAATATTTTGTCTGAAAGATATAACGGCGAAACAAAGTGTAGTTTTGAGTGTGTTTTTTTTATATTACACTGAATGGCGAGCAAGCCGTTCGCCTGATTGAATTTGATGAAAATTAAAGCGACACGACCGCTGATAAATATTAGAAAAACCAAAAAACACCTTGAATTACAAAGCAATGTTTGGCATTCCACTGCGCTCGCCATCCTAAGACATAAGGTGTTGTCTCAATATGTCAAGTAGTTACTCTGGCTACAATGTCCTTCAATTCGAAACACAACAGACAACAGTGCATTTACACTGGTATTTGATGGGAGAAATAAACATTGCGGTAGTTCCTACCCAGGTATCTCTCACATGTGAGAGACCTAGCAGCAGTCAAAATGGGTTATGGGCTACAACCATGTTGGTTTAAAAGGGGTGCCCGAACCGAGTCTCTACTGTAGTTTTTGCGCTGTACAACCTGTCCGCTGGCAGCATGGACGGCACGCCCGCGTCCATTTTTACTCTGTTTATTGACGTTCGAATGTCCCAAACGGTGTAACATCAACGCCTCTTCGATATTCTATAAATACCTCAGACTTGCAGTCTACGCTACACTCTCCAGTCGTCTGGAAACCAGGCAAAGGAATTATTAATCGTGCCTTAAAAATTATAATTAAAAAATTGTGGACTATAGACAATTCCGAAATGGCTTTTAATTTTAAATCGCGATTTTTGGTGTTGATTTTGATGTGGTGCGCGTGCTACGCGAAAATATCGGAAAATAAAACGACCGAAAATACATCGGCTGAGGTGAAAACGGAGAAAGTTAAAAAGGTATTCATAAAATTTATACTAATAAAATTTTAAATATGAAACATATTAAACTTACCTATTTTTATATTTACTTACCTATTTTCTTTTTATTTAACTGACACGCCTTAACTTTAATTCTAAAAACATATTAATTCCATTTTGTTTTTTTTTTTTCATAAAATACAAATTATATTGCCAATACATGCCCAAATCATATTTAAAAAAATATATATTTTATTTTCTTACTATGTACCTATTTATGTTTTTTTTAATACATAAGTTACACGCTAGTGGTTGGACTACACACACCAAAAACTTATGAACCAGAACCCAGAACCTACAACTCTCTGATGAAGGATTCTCCAGGATGTTTTTCCCAATAGTTAAATGTAAGCCAACCCTAAGATCTCGAGCTCGAATCCCGGGTAGGGCATGGGATATTTGTATTGGATTTTTCTATTAAATATTAGGGCGGAATTTGAACCCGATATGGCGATAGGCTCGCCCGCTATCATTGTGGGATGAAACCTTCGGGCGGATCACACAAAGCGAAACGTGGGTGTCATGGTGTCATCGTGGTAGCATCTCTGCCTACCCCTTCTAGGAAAAGGATGTGAGTTTATTTATGTATGTGATTTTGTTAATGTAAGCAATATAATCAACTCAAAACTGCTGCTCAAAACTGCACTGTGTCACTGGTTTGAAAGCACGACTTCAAATTGCAAGTCCGATCTTCACGCAACTGAGCTATCGCACGATGCTGCACTATATTGAAATACTTATAATAAGAGACAATATACAAGTTTATAACTAAATTAAATAGTTTGTATTAAAAGTTTCGACTTAGCTATTTATATTTTGACATAGTTAGGAGACCACACAAGCAGTTGGTAACGGATTGCTGGCGACTGGCGTCTTATTGCGCTAATCCTAGCAGTTAAGCCACGTGAAAAACCTAACAGTAAACAGAGTATATACAACATGTAACAGATTTAAATGTAAAAGCGGAAAGTAGTACGTTCAGAATCAGCTACTGAACCGATATCAACATTTTTTTCGGTAGGTATTTTTTTTCAAAATAATTAGTTAAGACCAAGTAAATTACAGACACTCCTTCGTTTAGTACTCCGAACAAACGAAATTGAAACGTAACTCCAGCACATAAGATCATTTTTAAATGAATCACTAAACGAATACTCTAATAAACTAAATAATGAACAAAAATGAACTTTATTTCGATAGTCATAAAGTTTATTTAAGCAATCTATCATTAATCAAACGCACACAACGATAGGCCTCAATAAACGTAATAAGCTACCAAAATAAATAACTATCATATTCTCTTTTCCGCACATTTAACTACAACTAGATAGAGCAGGATGCAGCTATTGTTTAATGCAATTTGATCCATCCGACAAACGATGGCGCGCGCGGCGGTATAGGGATGCGCCGCGAAAAAAATTACTCCCGGTATTTGCAAGGCCGGGCGATCCAAATCCCGCGCAATACATGCACTTAAATGAAACAAATTAAATGTAACAAAATCAATATGAAAAGAAACAACAAATAGGTATTTCTATGAAAAATAATTTCGGGGAACGTTAAAATGGTGATTAAATTCGGTTTGTAATTTTGCTACAATGTATGCGGAATCCCGGTGTGTCAGATATCCCGTTATTGCAATCCCTAAATGGGCACCGAATATGTGAAAAAAATCTAGTCGTGCACCGCAGTTATCTGTGTCTGCTTGTGTTTAAGTGTTAAGTAGATATTTCGATAACTTTCGCGCGCGATGTCTTATCGGTATTCGAATATTCAAATACACTGAAATGGTGAGAACTTTGGCACTGTGTGGTGATAATGTATCATTGGCATGTCTGACGGTATCTCGATGCTGAGTTCGGAGAGCGCTGGATAGGTCGCGGCGAACCTGTGCAATGGCCTCCTAGGTCACCTGACCTGACTTGACGTCTCTTGACTTTTTTTGTGGGGACGTAATAAATCTCTGGTATACTTCAGTGAAAGTACTAATGTGGAGGATCCAGGATGAGGAGGGTAATGTGGAGCAAATTCCTAAAAGTGAAGAGTGACACTGAAGTTTTACATAAATTACGTGAACAATTACGCAAATGTGCATCAAAGTGTATCAAGGTGGTGGACATGTCGAACATATTTTAAAAAGAAATCGCCTCATGAGTGCCATGTAACACGTAAGTTAATTTTGTTGTATTTTTTTGTGTTGTGATTAGGTTGTGATTCCCAATCTAGTATTCGTTGTTAGATATTGCGTTATCTTATTATCTTATTCAATAATAATGCAAAATAAATGACGCCCGTATCCTGCCCGCCTGTAGGAACTAAGTTTAGGGGAAGTGAAATTAATAATATTTTATAGCCGATTCATGCAAAATATTGTCTTATGTTGGGTTCGTACGCATTATATCTAGTAAGTAAAATATTTAGATTTTATAGTTAAAACACAAATGTTATGCTTACAGATTAAATAAATAATAATTTGTTTACCAAACCACCCAGTAATCAGTTACGTACGTAATTTGTAATTTGTATTTCGTTTATTGTCAGCTGTTTCTGCCGGCGCGGCGCAGCGGTCGGCGACCGGCGTTAGGTACTCGTGTGAATGTGTCTTGTGTACATGTGTGCGTGTCCGGCGAGCGTGTGTAGTAGTACACTCTTATTTGTAACTCGTAAGGTGACCATGTTAAGTGCCTACATTTGGTATAACTAATTTCATAAATAAAAGATTTTGTAATTATGATAGTACGATTTCAAAGCATAAACTATGATTGCAATAATATTTTAAAGTTGGGGTGTCTGAGGTTGTGAATTAATCCTGTTACACGTTGTATATATAGAGGGAGCGCTAGTACTTCAAAAACGTAGATAAAAATGGTGGTGCCGGGGCCACCTTTTTCTTCCCCACTTCCAGTATGAATTGTGACAGCTTGGAATACGCATGACTTACATGAAAAAGAAAAATCAAAAAATATAGATTAGCGCCATCGAATACCTTCCAAATTTATTTTAAGGCTTAATTATTAACTGTATATTCGTTTATCATCGACAATATATCTAATTTCCTATTAATTAACAAGAAATAATTTAAATAATTTTACAGAAAAACATTCATATTTTGAATTTTCGAACGCCTTTTTATTCAATGTTGCAAGTAATTAAATTGTTGAAATTCCGAAAAAGTTCCGGAATAATTTTTAGGTAAAAAAAATAAAATATTTGAAGTTGGAGCGAAATAAATATTAATAAGCCAAGGTTGAGTTTTATTTTTCATTTATTATTAATATTTTGTATTATGATAGCTAAAAACAATGTAACGTGAATATGTTAATTTCCGCTTATTTGTTTATTTATATATTTTTCGTGGAAAAGTCATTTATCGGTAACATTAATATAGCAGTGCTACCAACATTACGAACAAGAAAATATCTACGTTTTTGAAGTTGCAAATGTATGACAGCGCTCCCTCTATATATAAATACTCTAAGCAGTAAACAAAAAAAAAATCTAAATAGAAAAAGCTAATTATCATATACTAGCTTTGGCCCGCAACTTCTGCGTTATTAATTGTACTTTACAATTTGTTTATACAGGGTATATCAAGACTGCTACCGAAAACGAAGCCGGGTGGTAGTTTAAGCGACTTCAGACACAATGCAACAGAAAAAGTTGCAAAAAAAGCGACAATTTTTTTTTGTTATTTTTTTCCTATGACCATATTTGGGTGGTAAATAAATTTTTTTCTAAAATAATAGTTATACCCATTTATTTATAAATAATCTAAGGTATAAAAGTTTTTAAATTATTATTTTAGCAAAAACTGTGGATTTACCACCCAAAAATGACGATATTTAAAAAATCATAAAAAATAATTGTCGCGTTTCTTTGCGAAATTTTTAGTTGCATTGTGTTTGTAGTCACTAAAACTACCACCCGGCTTCGTTTTCGGTAACAGTCTTGAGATACCCGGTATAGAGGGAGCGCTAGTACTTCAAAAACGTAGATAAAAATGCACCACTTTTTCTTCCCCACTTCCAGTATGAATTGTGACAGCTTGGAATACGCATGACTTACATGAAAAAGAAAAATCAAAAAATATAGATTAGCGCCATCGAATACCTTCCAAATTTATTTTAAGGGTTAATTATTAACTGTGTATTCGTTTATCATCGACAATATATCCAATTTCCTATTCATTAACAAGAAATAATTTAAATAATTTTACAGAAAAACATTCACATTTTTGAATTTTCGAACGCCTTTTTATTCAATGTTGCAAGTAATTAGATTGTTGAAATTCCGAAATAGTTCCGGAATAATTTTTAGGTAAAAAAAATAAAATATTTGAATTTGGTGCGAAATAAATATTAATAAGCCAAGGTTGAGTTTTATTTTTCATTTATTATTAATATTTTGTATTATGATAGCTAAAAACAATGTAACGTGAATATGTTAATTTCCGTTTATTTGTTTATTTATATATTTTTCGTGGAAAAGTCATTTATCGGTAACATTAATATAGCAGTGCTACCAACATTATGAACAAGAAAATATCTACGTTTTTGAAGTTGCAAATGTATGACAGCGCTCCCTCTATATACAACATGTAACAGATTTAAATGTAAAAGCGGAAAGTAGTACGTTCAGAATCAGCTACTGAACCGATATTAACATTTTTTTTGGTAGGTATTTTTTTTCAAAATAATTAGTTAAGACCAAGTAAATTACAGACACTCTTTCATTTAGTACTCCGAACAAACGAAATTGAAACGTAACTCCAGGACATAAGATCATTTTTAAATGAATCACTAAACGAATACTCTAATAAACTAAATCATGAACAAAAATGAACTTTATTTCGATATTCATAAAATTTATTTAAGCAATCTATCATTAATCAAACGCACACAACGATAGGCATGAATAAACGTAATAAGCTACCAAAATAAATAACTATCATATTCTCTTTTCCGCACATTTAACTACAACTAGATAGAGCAGGATGCAGCTATTGTTTAATGCAATTTGATCCATCCGACAAACGACGCGACGGCGCGCGCGGCGGTACATCAAAAGGTTATAGGGATGCGCCGCGCCGCGAAAAAAATTACTCCCGGTATTTGCAAGACCGGGCGATCCAAATCCCGCGCAATACATGCACTTAAATGAAACAAATTAAATTGTAACAAAATCACTATGAAAAGAAACAACAAGTAGGTATTTCTATGAAAAGTAATTCCGCGGAACGTTTAAATGGTGATTAAATTCGGTTTATAATTTTGCTACAATGTATGCGGAATCCCGGTGTGTCGGATATCCCGTTATTGCAATCCCTAAATGGGCACCGACAATGTGAAAAAAATCTAGTCGTGCACCGCAGTTATCTGTGACTACTTGTGTTTAAGTGTTAAGTAGATATTTCGACAACTTTCGCGCGCGATGTCTTTTCGGTATTCGAATATTGAATACACTGAAATGGTGAGAACTTCCGCACTCTGTGGTGATAATGTATCATTGGCATGCAGGACATTTAGCAACAGGCACGGCACCAGTGTAGTGTCCGACAGTATCTCGATGCTGAGTTCGGAGAGCGCTGGATAGGTCGCGGCGAACCTGTGCAATGGCCTCCTAGGTCACCCGACTTGACGCCTCTTGACTTTTTTTGTGGGGACGTAATAAATCTCTGGTATAACTAGACTACTAAAAAGTAGAATAGTGGCAGCCTTCCTAAAAGTGAAGAGTGACACTGAAGTTACGTGAACAATTACGCAAATGTGCATCAAAGTGTATGAAGGTGGTGGACATTTCGAACATATTTTAAAAAGAAATCGCCGCATGAGTGCCATGTAACACGTAAGTTAATTTTGTTGTATTTTTTTGTGTTGTGATTCCCTATCTAGTCTTCGTTGTTAGATATTGCGTTATCTAATTATCTTATTCATTAGTAATGCAAAATAAATGACGCCCGTATCCTGCCCGCCTGTAGGAACGAAGATTAGCGGAAGTGAAATTAATAATATTTTATAGCCGATTCATGCAAAATATTGTCTTATGTTGGGTTCGTACGAATTATATCTAGTAAGTAAAATATTTAGATTTTATAGTCAAAACACAAATGTTATGCTTACATATTAAATTAATAATAATTTGTTTACCAAGCCACCAAGTAATCAGTTACATACGTAATTTGTATTTCGTTTATTGTCAGCTGTTTCTGCCGGCGCAGCGTTCGACGTTAGGTATATACTCGTGTGAATGGGTCTTGTGTACATGTGTGCGTGTCCGCGAGCATGTGTAGTAGTGCACTCTTATTTGTAACTCGTAAGGTAACCATGTTAAGTGCCTACATTTGGTATAACTAATTTCATAAATAAAAGATTTTGTAATTATGGTAGTACGATTTCAAAGCATAAACTATGATTGCAATAATATTTTAAAGTTGGGGTGTCTGAGGTTGTGAATTAATCCTGTTACACGTTGTATAAATACTCTAAGCAGTAAACAAAAAAAAATCTAAATAGAAAAAGCTAATTATCATATACTAGCTTTGGCCCGCAACTTCTGCGTTATTAATTGTACTTTACAATTTGTTTATACAGGGTATATCAAGACTGCTACCGAAAACGAAGCCAAGTGGTAGTTTAAGCGACTTCAGAAACAATGTAACAGAAAATGTTGCAAAAAAAGTGACGATTTTTTTTTGTTATTTTTTTTCATATGGTCGTATTTGCGTGGTAAACACATTGTTTTTTCCTAAAATAAAAGTGCATACCCTTTTATTTATAAAGACTCTAAGGAATAAAAGAGTTTAAATGATTATTTTAAGTGTGTGGTGTTTAAGTGTGTGGTGGCCTGTTGGTAAACGGACTAAACGCAACTACCAACTTGTTCACGGAGGTCGCGGGTTCGAATCCCAGGGCACACCTCTGACTTTTCGAAGTCATGTTTGTATTGATAGTCAATCACCACGCACTAAAACGGTGAAGGAAAACATCGTGAGGAAACCTGCATACCATAGCGATTTATAAAAATTTCTATGGTATGTTAGTCCGCCAACCCGCACTAGGCCAGCGTGGTGGACTATATGGCCTAACCACTCTCAATCGTACTGTCGATTGTAGAGGAGGCCCGTGCCCTGCAGTGGGACGTATATGGGCTGATACAGAAATGATTATTTTAGCAAAAACCCAACCCAAAAATAATAATATTTAAAAATTTATAAATAAAAATTAACGCGTTTCTTTGCGAAATTTTTAGTTGCATTTTGTTTGTAGTTACTAAAATTACCACCTGGCTTCGTTTTCAGTAGCAGTCTTGATATACCCGGAATACTTAAAAATCGAGAAATAGTACCCTAAACTTTATTTCACCCCCATTTCTCCCCTCAAAAGGAAAAAAATCTTAATACCATGAATGATGCTATTGTTTATTTGTGATTTTTCCGTCCCGTCCCGTCTCATTCTAACTTAAGGCATATAATCCCGTCCCATCACTTCCCTTTGAAGATAAAAAAGTAACAAATATATCGGAATTCCTTATTCATCCCACAGAAACACTACAATTTTCAGGGTATAAAGTAGCCCTACCTCCACACCAAATTTCTTCGAAACCCGTAAAGCTGTTTCTCAGTTCACCGCGCACAACCGCACAGACAAACAGACAGAAATTCTAAAAATGATAGTTTTGGGTTCAATTCGTTAAAGTCCCTCCATATTAGTATTTCTCATTTATTTTTCACAGACATCGATCTATTATGTATCTACATAAAACAGTATTTTCCACGAATTCACAACTGGTTTGGCCTCTGGGACGGGTTCAGAGAAGTCTATCTTTTTCACCGGGGATCCGAGCCCTTAACACCAACGCCCACTTACCTACTACATAATATTATTAAAATACAACCAATAAAACTAAGGAATATACTAAAAGTATATAGAGATTAAATCAAATAATTTGAACTGCGTTTGTTTTTTGTTGCCTACGTGTTCACGCGATGTAGAGTAAGGTAAAAGAGAAAGTTTAGTTATTTAATTTATTAAGTAAGAAAATAGATTAGTGATGTATGTTAAGATAAGTTCAAAGAAGGTAATAATTTCTAAATTATAGCATTCAAAATTTGATTGTAGGAATGAAATAGACTTAAATGAATTATTTTCACCATTAAAGACATTTATCTGACTCAATGTTAGATTTCGTAAGCGATTTGCACCCACATTTATCCGAAATCAAAGGAATACCAATGCCGAATGCGCTTTAATTAACCGAAATCCTTGCTTTCGTCTAGTTTTCACAACAGTGAGTCACTAATTTGTCATCGGGTTCATTGCAATAACAGCGTATTCGTGTATTTTCTGCTTCATAAATTACATTAATAAACAATAATATACTCATTCATAATATTACGTAAGTGACGACGGCGCTAAAAAATCTGAATTCTTCTGGAATTACGTCTAGAAAATTATATTATATGAGTTGTAAATTAGCCTTGGGACAATCTTACGGTTTTATACTGAGCCGAGCTTCCGCCGCATTTAGGATCGTTTGATGTCTCAGCCAGAAATTAAGCAACGTAATTCACACAATCTAGAACGTTCTGCCTACCTTACAATTTATAAAATTAAGCAGTAAAAAATGGGGCGGTAAATGATTTATTTATTTCGACTGTACTTACAATTTACGTCCAAAATTTTTGACAGGTGTGCAAAATTACGATAGTTTTTTTAAGTGTACAAAGAGTAAGACCGTAGCATCCCTATTTTTACTACTACGATTCTTTTTATACCGTGTCGCGTCGGTTGAAAATTGAAATCATAAAATGTGAGAAAAAAATAATAGTTATAATAAACTGACCGCAACCATCCGCTAAGCTGATTAATTATAATTCCTTAGATTAAATTAGCATTTCGATGATTGATCGGTTTTTTATTGGTTTTTATTCATACTTGCAACAAATAGCCAACATTCTTTCACACTCAGCCGCATAAATAAAAGACGGACAAAAGCAAAATTCAATTTTTAACAATATATTTTTTAGGATTTTTATTAATCTTTCCTGTTTTTCTTTCTTCAACTATTATTTTTGCAAGATCTAACGTAAGCATACTTTTTATTCTCAGCACTTTAAACCATGATAAAGCACTGTCTCGACTTTCGTGTACGCAAACATTATGTGATTTATTTCGTTTTCGTTCGTAAATGCACTTTAGGATTTCTACATTATTTACATTTAAAATATTCGATACTATGAAGTAAACCGTAGTTTTACTAAAATATTTATATTTGAACCGATACCAAAGAACTGGGTGGCCGGTGGTATATAAATGTATTTTTCGCATACAAACTAATAAAAACTAAAGTAATTTTATCTACCAATTTTTTTTCGTCCCACACATCCAGTGTCGGAAAACTTACACAATAATGTTGGAAAATGGCTTACCTATACAAATTTGTAATAGGTATTGGGCAATCCATTTACGTGCGATAGGCAGGAGAAAAACCAGTGGCGTAAAAATAGGGTGGCAGAGTGCGCAAAATGCCACGGGCCCCCGGCCTTAGGGGCCCCCGGCCCGGTAGGACCCTGGTCCGACAGGGTCTCAGGCCCGACAGGGCCCCGGCTCAAAAGGGCCCCGAGCTCAAGCCCGACGGCGGCGTGTAAGCAGAGAATAATGTAACATCAAAATCGAAATTAATGAACACAAATAAATAATTGGCATTTTAAACATGACACTCATGTTTTTTTTTTTTGCATTGAATGGCGAGACGAGCAAGCCGTTCGCCTGATGGTAAGCGATACGACCGCTCATAAACAGTAGCAACATTCCACTGCGCTCGCCATCCTGAGACATAAGATGTTAAGTCTCAATATGTCCAGTAGTTGCTCTGGCTACAATGTCCTTCAATCCGAAACACAACAGTGCATTTAAGCAGTGTTGTTTCACGGGAGAAATAGACATTGCGGTGGTACCTACCCAGATGGCATCTCACATATGAGAGACCTACCACCAGTGAAATGTCACCATAATATTTGATTTAAATATCTTGTTTTGTTTCATCATAGTATAATCTCAGTTAGTAACCAATAAATTACAATTTAATGAATATTAAGGTAATGGTTTCCAAATAAATATAAACATGTCTTATTAAAGAAACCAAGCGGTACCGAAGACAGAAAGAAAAAGAAATTGATGAAAAGGCGAGTAAACAGACCCGGGACCCCAGATCCCAGAAATGAACGAATGGATGAAACTAAAAATTCCATTCCATTCGATAATGAATATTCAGACTACTAATGTAGTGTAGGATGCCCTCCAGCTAGGTGGACTAACGATTTGCAAAAGGTCGCTGCCCAATGCTGCTGACAAGCTAACGACACGGTGAAATGACGCAATTTGCAGGAAAATCTATGTCCAGCAGTGGAAAAAAAAGGATTAAAATGAATAATATTCTGTCTCTCAATGTGCGGAAACCAACCCGCATTAGGCCAGCGTGGTGGACTATATGGCCTAACCACTCTCAATCGTACTGTCGATTGTAGAGGAGGCCCGTGTCCTGCAGTGGGACGTATACGGGCTGATACAGAATGTGCGGAAAGCCAATGGTCCGGATGGAATAGCGGTTGTGGTTCTAAGAGCTTGTACAGCGGAATTGTCTCCTGCACTGACTCGTCTCTTTCGAGCGTCCTGGGTCTTGGACGAAGAGCAATGTGCAACCGATCCTCACAAAGCGTGATCGGTCAGACAGTACCAATTATCGCCCTATCGTTATCACCTCAGTGATTTGTAAGGTTATAGAGCGGATCATCAACGCTCAACTAATCTGCTACCTGGAGGATCACTCGTTGATCAATGATCAGTGACAGACAATACGGATTCCGTCAAAACCGATCAACGGATGGCCTTCTAACATTTGTCCTGCATCGCTGGGATGAGGCGATTGACCGGCGTGGCGAGGCTCTTTCTGTAGCCAAGGAGTTTGATAGGATCTGGCACCGTGGTCTTCTTTCCAAGCTTCTGGCATACGGTCTACCCGATAATTTGTGTTAATGGATTTTCGGCTTTCTGCATGGGCGTAAAATACGTGTTGTCGTCGACGGATGCGCTTCGGCGCTCATATCGGTAAATGCCAGAGTTCCTCAGTGCTCGGTGCTGTCGCCAACCCAGCTTATTCTGCATATTAATGATATGTGGTCCCTAGACGACATTCATTGCTATGCAGATGACAGCATGGTTCATGGGCGATATCATTATGGGCCTACGGGTTACCGAATCTAAACTGTGAGGGACGCGAAGATCTTGTCGTGAGCTCAAACGGACCTTGGATCCCATTTCTACATGGAGTTCCAGGAATATATTTGAGTTCAATACCAAGAAAACCCAGGTGTGTGCTTTCAAGTGCAAATATTCCCCATTCTCTCCCCTCCCTATACTTCAGGGTGCTATTTAAAGAGAAAAAACTTTAAGAATTTTTATATGTATTAAAATACACTTTTTTTTTTAAATGTCCTGGCATAGTGGCGCATTGCACCTGATGGTAAGTGCCAATGCCGCCCAGGCAGAGTATCCATTGACATCGGACGGCAGTCCCATGCCAATGGAAACAATTATGCCGGCCTGCTAAGGTGCCTCTTCACACCACGGCGGAAGGACCCAGGATTGTAGGAAGGAGGGAACACGTGAGACGGCAAACAATTCCATAGCTTGACGGTGCGGCACAAAAACGAGTTCGAGAACCGTTTGGTTCGCGCCGGGATGGTGTGGACTGTCAAGCTATGGTTTCGCAAGCCAGCACGCGTGGTTCTGGTTAGGAATGGAGAGGAGGGGATCAAGTTGAACAATTCTTTAGAGCACTCACCGTGATACAGGCGGTAGAACACGCTTAGAGAGGCGACATCTCTCCGGAGTTGTAGCGACTCTAAGTTGCTCGTAACGTCTGCATCATTCACAATGCGGATGGCCCGCCGCTGCAATCCATCCAAGGCATCGAGCAGGTACTGGGCGGATCCATCCCAGAGGTGCGAGCAGTACTCCATACCCGGCCGAACCTGCGCTTTATATAAACGACAAAGCTGACCGGGCGTGAAAAACCGACGCACCCTGTTCAGGACTCCAACCCTGCGTGATGTGATTCCTTGGATTGAGATCACAGCGGATATCCACCCCAAGGATACTTAGGTCATTCCGCATTGAGAGGGGAGCACCGTGAAGAATGGGGAGGGGAGAGAACGGGGATTTTTTGCATGTGAACGCACACACCTGGGTTTTCTTGGCATTGAACTCAACCATATTCCTGGAACCCCATGTAGAAATGAGATCCAAGGTCCGGTTGAGCTCAATGACAAGATCTTCGCGTCCCTTCACAGTTTCGACTCGGCAACCTGGAGGCCCGCAGTGGTATCGCTCATGAACCGTGCTGTCATCTGCATAGCAATGAATGTTGCCAAGCGACAACATGTCATTGATATGCAGAATAAACAAGGTGGGCGACAGCACCGAGCCCTGAGGAACTCCGGCATTTACCGACATGAGCGCCGAAGCGTGTCCGTCGACGACTACACGTATTCTACGCCCATGCAGAAAGCCGGAAATCCACGAACACAGGTTGCCGGGTAGACAGTATGCCGGAAGCTTGGATAGAAGACCACGGTGCCAGACCCTATCAAACACCTTGGCAATGTCGAGGCTCACAGCAAGAGCCTCGCCACGCCGGTCAATCGCCTCACCCCAGCGATGCAGGACAAACGCTAGAAGATCACCCGTCGATCGATTATGACGGAACCCGTATTGTCGGTCACTGATCAACGAGTGATCCTTCAGGTAGCGGACCAATTATGATCCACGTGATGTTGTATGGCGAATGGAGGCCGCGTATCGGAAAGCGCAGCGTAGGACGTCCACCCACAAGATGGTCCGACGACCTGATAAAGGTTGCGGGACGTCGCTGGATGCAGGCTGCCTCCAACAGGTCTCTGTGGAAACCATTGGGGGAGGCCTATGTTGAGCAGTCGACTTCCTTTGGCTGATGGATGGATGGATGTTGTATGGGGGGGGGGGGGGGGTAGTCTTAAATCTCACCACATATCACCAAAGAGGAATGGGGTGGGGTTAAAAATGCCAAATAAAAGATCATGTGGTTAATGGACGGCCATTTTATAAAAAGATTCATAAAAACGAAATTACAATGTAAAGATTTTTTTTACATATACATACGAAGGGCCCCAGTTGATAAACTTTGCCACGGGCCCCCTAGTTACGCCACTGAGAAAAACTTACTCTTACTTATTTAAGAGCGTTTATACCTTCCGCGCGCTTTTTGGCTTAAAAACAGGACTTTTCAAACGAGCTAATAGCCACCAATAAACAATTTAAAGGAAAAATAATTAGTACTAATTTTAGAAAAGGTTGTCATCTAGGGATTTTGGTAGAAAACATTATAGATTGATGGATAATTTGTGAGTACTATAAGGATTACTTAACACAAGTTTCGTTATTTAGGCTTTAAATGGCAATTTAGAAGCTTAAGATATTCGAAATCACTTAATATAAGATGAAAATAAAAATATTATCAGACTAATAAGACCCTTATGGAGGGATTTTGCTGAGAAAAATAATCTTTTTGTGTTTAGTTCCTGAAAAATAAAAATTTAAACATTGTGAAATTATTCAGAAACTCTCGTCAAGAACATATTTTTTTTCACCAACTTATCGTACATAATTTTTTATAGCAATTGCATATTATAACAGAAGAACATCTTATCAATAAATTGCCATTTTTATATTTAAATAAAATTAGTTTTCATGTTTTCTACATATATTTTAAAAACCACTATAAAACACGCTGTCCGCCGTGCATCAAATCAGACCGCCGCAAGGTCTTCTAGAGGGAGGACGTATTGCTCGTCGCTCCGGCCTGGCTGCAGTCGATTTTTGCCGTGCGTCGTAAAAATAGCCACGCGCGGACTGCGATTGCCACATCTTAGTACTTTGGTAGTAAAACATATTATTTCTTTTTATTACCTACAATGATTTTGTAGTGAGTATAAATTATGTTTCAGATAATATAATGAAATGTAATTCCGAGGCTAAATTATGTTATGTATTGTAATATAAAATTAAATATATTTCGTAATTGTAAGGGGTTGTAAGACCCCGAACTCTGTTCATGTGTTCGAACACGAAATGATTAATAAAACGTCCGTAGTGTATACTGATTGAACACTGATTTGAATGCAACTTAACAATGTAATAATAACGAAAATATGATTAGTTTCTAAATTTGTATTGTTCATTGCTTGCACAGTAATATGTGTCT
The DNA here is from genome assembly GCA_009982885.2 of Hyles vespertilio. Classification (NCBI taxonomy): domain Eukaryota; kingdom Metazoa; phylum Arthropoda; class Insecta; order Lepidoptera; family Sphingidae; genus Hyles; species Hyles vespertilio. Next base: position 1,179,535 of record CM042825.1, on the reverse strand, counting down.
ACTTATAATGCAAATAAAATATTTTTATGATATTTTATTACCAATATATAAAATACCTATAGTTGACTTTGCGCGCAAGGTGTAAGCGCTCACTGCCGTGGCGCAGTTGCTCTGTCGCCGGCTTTGACACATGAGACCGCGGGTTCGACACCCGTCCGATACAAATATTTTTATGATACACAGATGTTTGTTTGTGAGACAAAAAAGTCTCTTAATTATTATATTAAAACCCCAGAAGTGGGTTTATATGTTTGTTGCGCCTTCACGTCTTAACTTCTTAAAACCGATTGTCATACACGTTTTCTAGAGTATTCGTAGAGAAAAAAACACAAGTACTTTTCATCCGGAGCAAAGTTTAGAGGGGGACAGGGAACTGAAAAATAGCTATGGAGGTGCGAAAAAATAAATTACTCCATAAAAACTCGGCCGACGTGATAAAAATGTAACATCATGTCGGGAATATCCTTTGTACAACAATGTGATATTTCGAAAAAAGAATATCAGCGAGTTGTTTTAAGTACGCGGGGAAAATCTAGTCAGGAATGAAAAAATGCAGTTACCTTTACAACATATGCACACAACAGTACTCATCATCAATCTATAAACGCAACAGGACTTACTCACGAATACGCCCGACCAAAATCTCATTAATAAACCCCATTAATTAATGAGATTGACGTAAAAACAACAGAGCTTCGTAGATGTAGCTAATTGTGGATGATTAATACGACTAATATGCCGAGCTTGTGCCATAAATATTTCAGTAATACGCGCGTACAGGTGGCCTGGGTTGTTGAATAAGTTAGCTTAGTTTGTACTGTCAGCAATATAAGTCGCTACACATCTACAAGATTTCGAATAGTCTTATCATCAAAAAATATAATTATTTCCAATATCTTATAGGACTTCTCGAAAAAGATAACTTTACACTTGATTATATTTTACGACGACGGAATAGTCATTAGAAATTTTAATTTTTAAAGGGATATCAAAAATTTTAAGTGTGTAGCGACTTATGTTGCCAACTATACAATAAACTTATTGTTTTTTTGCCAGATGCAGGCTGAGGTGTGGTTCTAATCGTAGTTAGTGATGTTCTATTAGAGCAGAGTTTCTTAAAGTGGGGTCCACGGACCCCTTAGGGGTCCATAACATGGGTGCCAGGGGTCTGCAGCAGCTCAGTACACTTTTAATATACCTAGTCAGGTCATAAATTCTGTCACACGTTTAATATAAAATAATTGAAACAAGTTTATTCATTATGTACTGGTGTACTGGTGGTAGGTCTCTCATATGTGAGAGATCATATGGGTAGGTACCACCGCAATGTCTGTTTCTCCCGTGAAACAGCAGTGTTAATGCACTGTTGTGTTTCGGATTGAAGTACATTGTAGCCAGAGTAACTACTGGACATATTGAGACTTAACATCTTATGTCTCAGGATGGCGAGCGCAGTGGAATTTTGCTACTGTTTATCGCTTACCATCAGGCGAACGGCTAGCTCGTCTCGCCATTCATTGAAATAAAAAAAAATGTAACCATTTATATACCAAAATGAACTTAACAAAACATAGATTCTTATGACACTAAAGTTTATTCAAAATGACCTCCGTGATTTTGAATACAGGCCTTCAATCTGCGCGGCCAGTTGTCTATCGCAGCACGAACGAGCTCAATGTCAATATCGGCGGCTGCCTTAATCAAGGATGTCTTGAGTGACTCCAAATTAGGATGAGGCTTTGAGCACGCCTTTTCCTCCAAGTGTTGCCATATCTTGTAATCTAACGGATTCAAATCTGGACTGGAGGAGGGCCAGTCTTCGTGCCGGATGAAGTCGATTTCACGCGCCGCCAGCCAGTCTTGTGTGCTCTTCGCTCTATGAGCTGGCGCCGAATCTTGTTGGAATACCCAGTGCCTGTTATTGAACATGGTATGAGAAACAGGTTCCACAAGGTTCGTCATAACTGTATTTTGATACACAATTGCATTCGTTTTTACACCTTTCTCACAAAAATGTACCTCTGTTAAGCCCCAATAAGAAACTCCCAACCATACCATGAGCGAGGATGGAAAATGACCTCGTTGGACACGCGGAATACGGTTGCTCGCTTCTTCACTACTGTGTGCGTACACCTTATCATTTTGTTTGTTGTAGCTCTCTTTTACGGTTTTTTTTTATCTGAATAAAGAATTTCACGATATTTTTTTCCCGCGTACCGCTTCAACAAAGCGCGGCATCTCTTCAGTCTAAGGTCCATTAGACGAGCATTCAAACGATGTCCTGTTTTTCTTCGATATGCCCGAAGCCCTAAGTCTTCATTTAACACCCTTTTCACCGTGGTTCTGCTTTACCCCATCTGAAGCGCCAACAGTTTCTTCTTACGTTTGGGATTTCTTTGAATTCGCGCCTTCACAGCTTTTATCACTGCTGGAGTCCTAACAGACCGAGGGCGACCACTTCTTGACGTGTCATCTACACTAGAGTCTTCATTGTATCGTTTGATGGTACGATAAACGAATCTTTTGGTTATATGTATTCAAATTTTTCAGTATGTCAAAAATTTGAATTGGCGCGTAACCGCAACGATGCAACGCAATAACTGCAACACGGTCTCCTTTAAGCGTCCACTCCATATTTAAAAACGAGTAAAATTCTAAAATGTATACTTTTTTATTTTCATGAACAATTCGAAATTCGAATTCAATAAACTTTTTGTGGCCAGCATTCTAAAAGAAAAGTTGTTACTGTGTGACAATACTTATGACCTGACTGTGTATTTATCAGAAAATTCACATTTAAATGCCTATCAATATTAAAAATAAACAAATAACTAATTATTTTTATAACAACTCCAAAACTAAAAAAAAAACACTATAAAGTAAACAATTATAAATATAAATTTCCACTGAAAAGCAAAAATTATTTTTTATTTCATTGTACATGTTAATTAATTTGCTTATTGACTTGACTAGCCCACAAATTTATTTATTTATTAATAGCGTATTTGACTAATTTTCAATAAAGGTTTTAAACTATCCTGTATCGCATATTAAGCTCACTACATTGATATTTCCGGAATCTATATATACAGGGTATATCAAGACTGCTACCAAAAACGAAGCCGGGTGGTAGTTTAAGCGACTTCAGACACAATGCAACAGAAAATGTTGCAAAAAAAATGTGACATTTTTTTTTGTAATTTTTTTTCTTTGGCCGTATTTTGGTGGTAAATCCATTTTGTCCTAAAATAATAGTGTGTGCCCTTTTATTTATAAATACTCTAAGAGATAAAACAGTGTAAATTATTATTATAGCAAAAACTATGGATTTACCACCCAAAAATGATGATATTAAAAAAATCATTAAAAATAATTGTCGCGTTTCTAAGCAAAATTTTTAGTTGCATTGTGTTTGTAGCCACTAAAACTACCACCCGGCTTCGTTTTCGGTAGCAGTCTTGATATACCCGGTATAAAAGAAAGTCGTGTTAGTTACTTCACTTATAACTCAAGAACGGCTGAAATGACTTGGCTGAAAATTGGTGGGGAGCAGAGGCGGCTCGTGAAATTTTTTGATGGGGGTTCACAAAAAATGTAATTGAGAAACTAGGGCTTACTATTTATTATATTTGTATACAAAATCCATTCGCCGGTCTTTTTGGCGTGTGAAAATATCTATTACTTTCTTGTGAAAATCAGAAATGGAATTGATTAAGCGTACAAACTATTTTTTAATACTTATTTAAAAAAAAACTGCGAATTAACTGACGAAGTCGACGAGCTTGCTTGAAGTTGTATACAGTATACATAAGGACGACAACTGCGCATGAGTAGGATATCCCTCGGCGAGTGCCCGGCACGGCTGGCTGAACGACAACTGACTACTGAGTGACGCGTGAGCGGCGCTCCAGATTACGCTAATTTCCCATACGATATCTTTTGTTTCACGCGTCAGCCCGAGTCGTAGCTCTCTTTCGCACTCATTGAATACAGTACTAAGAGTCGTACTAAACTTCGTTTCATAGGAGCACAATCGCTGGCGCTCCACTTGTTACAAATTGACACTACATGTACCTATATAGGTAATATAATAGCCCCTCAACCGTGTTCCGTGTTCCGGTTCCGACGGTTGAGGGGATAATAGACTTATTATAGGCGTAGTAAAATATAAAGAATGTAATGTAAGGATTTGTGTATTATAAATATATATAAAATATTAAATTAGCTAAGTATGTAATTTTCGTGGGAGTGCACTGCACCAGCGCTCTTTCGGATGAGCCGCCTTTGGTGGGGAGGTACCTTAGAACCAGGAGAAGGACATAGGATACTTTTTATCACGTTCCCGGCTTTCCGAGTTTCTATTAGCTTATTAACATTTTCTCATGCAAAATGTTCATGGGTTCGTAACTGTCAAACATTTAATGTTCATCCCGTCGATACGGTAAATTCTTCCTTCAAATGAAATAACGTATTTAAATAAAGGTTTCGAATCGACAACATATATCCATAAAGCTGAAAACACATTGTAGGTTTTTGTCTTACGCATAGAGTAAACAGTACAAAACTATGGTAAAGAGCACATCTTACATGGTTCGTACGGGTCGTCAGAGGGCCCACGTACGTTTTTATTTTTTTAATTTCATTGACAAAGGTCGGTTTTCTCGTCTGCCAATGACTAAGCTTTTAGGGATGGAAGAGTCGATTTTTATGTACTCTTTATCTCATCTCTATATAAACAAATAAATAATATATTTTATTAAATGAAATCAATCCTAGTTGGCGCTTATTATAAACAGTTCTTATCAGTGATAACCTGTGGTACTATCACATTCGAGTTTGCAACTGTTTTATTGTCAAAAACAATGATTCAATTAACATTAAATCACACATCAATCAATTATATAATACTGTGATTGATTAAATTCTGTACACAAACATAGATTACATATTGAGAATAAATTTACTGTGGAAAAATATTAAGCAACAATGCCGTGTACACATATTAGAAATACTTATGTATAAAATGTGTGAATTCCAAAGTAGGCAAGATCGTGTTTCGAGCACACGTCTTGTTCTTGTTGTCTTTTTTTATATATTTCTACTACCAGTGTCATTTTAAAAGAAAACAAAAAAGAGACTACCTGAAGACAAATAACAAAGTTAACTTTTTCCTATTATAATTCCTAAAACAGCGCGTGTATTTTGAAATGTTAACATCAATAACTTAATATTTGATTGTGTAAAAAATTACTCCGTTATCTTTAGTATGATACTTTATTATCTTTAGTACAAATAGGTACTGACTATTTGTTCCCATACTTCTTACTTTAAGTGAGCATATTTGTATTCTTTACATTTAACATTATAAATAATTTCTCTATTACGCACATACTGTGATCGTTTTTCTTCCATTTTTTAAATGAACGCACAGACGAACTTTTGGCTAATTACTGATAATTAAATAAATAAATACACTTAACAGTCACATACATAGTCCTGACCCCACATTAAGATCAATTAAGTGTTGTGTCGTGGGTATCGGGAACTACGAGAGACTTTTCGGTCTCTCAAACATCCAGACCCGAGACCAATACTTACTGGGTCTCACAAACATTTGTCTCGGTGCGGGGCTCGAACCGTGGCCTCTCGTTTCACAGGCGGCGTCTAACCAACTGCGCCACGGAGGCTGTCAATTACGTCCAGTCTAGTATTTACAAACAACTGGTCAAAGAACTGCGGTGTTTATTTCTGTTAAGTCAAGTTAGATTACCAGCAACACCTCATGTAAATAATTAGAAATGTCCAAATTGTATTCAAAATTTTTAAATTGTATGCAGATTGAATGAAGCAAATTATGCCTTGTATGTATTATAAATTCTAATTTAATTGTAAGTTTTAAGAAATGTTATATTAGTTTGGCTTAAAAAGCTGGTAGCCATATTTACAAAACCTATTTTAGTGTAAACTCAAGTTTGTCCACAACCGCAAATCGCTCAAAAGCGCTGTGGTGCACGGAGAAATTGTTATTTTTTTCTCTCTTCAAATTTCATTACATTGGGCATTATTATCATTACTACTATTGGACTACTAGTATAAATGTACATTGTATAAATTATGAAAGAATATTTTATTGAAAGCCTTGTAGATATTTTTTACTTTCATTTCTAGTTCCTAATTTCACCACTTGCCAATTTATGTTAGTTGCGCTGTATGTCTCAGACGTTTTTTGTTTTTGAAGGTCATGCCCTCGAATTTCGACCGACAGTGTGCACACAACAAAAGAATCCATTGTTCAGATCGCTGTAAGACGCGTTGCTCTAGTATTTATGGCCGCTTCTTTACTCTATGTGTAAGACAAAACCTACAGTTTGTTTTCAGCATATGTTTTCAGCTTTTATTAAGCCATTTCGGGGGCGAGTCTCAGAATGAAGTCAAATTTTGAACCAGCTGATAGCAGCAACCTATCTAAGAGAGATGCGTTGATGGTTGCACATTAAGTACCTAACGGTATGTATTTATAAAATAATCTTATTTTAGATTATGTTGAAAAACACTCAGAAATATATTTTTGTTTCACATATCTGCAAGGGAATCTTAGGGAGACGATGCGATTGCGACGGTTATGAACATAACATGGTATTTATTTTAATGAAAACAAATAATTTTAGTTACAATTGAGAATATATACTACGTTAATTAATATTTACATCGAAATGATATTCACACATAAAAACGTGCCCATGGGATGCAATGCTTTTTGGCTCTCTCTAGCTAGTTCTAACCACAGTTTCATTATTTTATCACGTTAATTTAACCGTGTTATTTATGAACCCTATGAAAGCTAATGTTATAAGGAGCGCCTAATAACTGGGATACAGTTACATCTACTGCAGTTATTATGGCAATATTTTTATTGTTCCACTGCTTGTTGGTTCAGAAATAAACTTTATTTTATTTACAGTTTACGCCTTTTCGGATTCGTTGGAATTGAAACAAAGAGGTTTTTCGGACCTTTTATACTCGTAATTGTGCATTGTGACACTACACACCATTTATACACCACTATATTTAATAATAATGAAGAAAACTGATAATGACAGCCTCCGTGGCGCAGTTGGTTAGACGCCGCCTGTGAAACGAGAGGCCGCGGGTTCGATCCCCGCACCGAGAGAAATGTTTGTGTGGCCCACAAATATTTCTTCCGGGTCTGGGTGTTTGTGAGACCGAAAAGTCTCTCGTAGTTCCAGATACCCACGACACAAGACTTGATCTTAGTGTGGGGTCAGGACTATGTATGTGACTGTTGGGTGTTATTTATTTATTTACTAGCGGCCCGGCCCAGCTTCGCCTGGGTGCAAATACAGATTCCAATCCATATTTTATTTAAAATCAACATGACAGCCGTTGTCTAAACTGCTTATCAAATTCCAATTCCATCCTGTACCTATTCTACTGTCCCATTTTATCCACCCTATATTCTATTCTATCCCATCTCTCCAGATTTAAATCATTATTTTGCTACGGAGATATTATAACACTGTTACTACTCCAACGACATTCATTGAAATCAATTAAAAGATACCATAGCTGACCCGACCACGCTTCGCTATGGCTTAGTTATTATATGATCAATATTATATTCAATTATTTAGCATAGCAAAAAGCCCGACCCACCTTTGCCTGGATGCAGATATTTTTTTATTTTACTTCATATCAAATACATGTTATTTTTCGTATAAGCTCGTGTATACCTTAACATAACGTAGCTATCCTATTGTCCTACTCAATTCCGTCCCATCCCGTCTATTCAGTCTCTTCCCGATATGTCTCGTCCTTTCTCTTCATTATCTATCCTGTGTTATACCGTGCATTTACATTTCGTCCTATCAAATCTGTCAGCTAACTCAGTTCTCTCCCGTGCCTCCCACTCTATTATATCCCGTTTCTCCATATCCAAATAGTGTTCCTTATAAATTTTTGACATTAAACACGTTAGCGATTTTGATTATCCATGCAATATTCCATCCCTTATTTCACCCCCACTATGCTGTTTTTCCATAAATATTACGCCATTACTTTTTGTTAGTAATAAAGAGATGAAATATTAATTTTCATAGAAATAACTTCAGTGGTTTCGATTTTCTTCGACATAAAATTTCAAAATATATAATATTTCTATCAGTGAATTATAGCGAAGGAAAAGCCACTGTAAAAATTCGTGATAAAAGTGAACATAATAACACGTAACACACACACACACACACACAAACATACACTATTAGCACTTTCTCACACTGACACTCACATTTAATGTAATAACAATTATATTTAACTGGTTTCACAACACACATATTATAATATTCTCCATATGTAAAATTGTTATTTTAATAAAGATTCTTCATTTTCGAGTGATATTTTATCTTGAAAAAAAAGTATATCTTCTTACGTGTTAATATTATTTATTTAATTGTCCTATATTTGTTTAACTTCATAATATATTCTCTTTTGGTTACACAAAATTAATTTCTGAACGCCTGCATAAATATTTGACAAGCAATTTAAATGTCAATCACTTTTTATTACTGTCATTAATTTACATCTTTAAAACCTAAAATACGCCATTAATCGAATATTATGCTGAAAACAAACTGTAGGTTTTTGTCTTACACATAGAGTAAAGAAGCGGCCATAAATACTAGAGCAACGCGTCTTACAGCGATCTGAACAATGGATTCTTTTGTTGTGTGCACACTGTCGGTCGAAATTCGAGGGCATGACCTTCAAAAACAAAAAAACGTCTGAGACATACAGCGCAACTAACATAAATTGACAAGTGGTGAAATTAGGAACTAGAAATGAAAGTAAAAAATATCTACAACGCTTTCATTAAAATATTCTTTTATAATTTATACAATGTAATTTATACTAGTAGTCCAATAGTAGTAATGATAATAATGTCCAATGTAATGAAATTTGAAGAGAGAAAAAAAAAATGGTTGCCTGTAAAGTCGGTTTTACGGGCGAAGATTTTACGTGACAACGTCTTTTTCTCGGTAGAATATTTATTGATATGAATATAATTAAATTGCACAATAGGAACAAGGAATTGAATGAAAATAAGAATTGCACAAATTTTAACTATAGAAATATATTTTGTTTACTAAAACATTGTACATGTAATGACGAATCTAAGCACTCCATATTTTCACTACAGACACAGCTGACGATACTTTAACCACACGTGTGAACTTGTATTGTGACGCTTTCTTGTTTTTCCAACGCCAAGAACGTTCGAGAAAGACAAAGACAGAGACACAAGCATGCGCCGATTCAATGCGCCTAATTCTCTAGTGCTGCGCGCGCACCGTTACGTTACCGGGCGTTACACTTTTTCATAAGTGACTCCCAGCCGCAACCTAATTTAAGACGTTGTCACGTCAATAAGAAAAATCGTATTTTGCCTGCTCTGGATTGTCGAGCTCGTCAAGACGATTCCTCTGACTCCAAACACGGGGGGTTTACTTTAAGAAATGACGGAGTTATGCCTGGACAAATATTTTAGGGGAGAGAGGGAGGAATTTGGGGATTTGGTTGGGGCCAATCTGTAGAGCTCACCGAGCCGGTTCCAAAGATACCAAACTCGGTGGGTCTACGATCTATATTGGCCGAGATAGGATTGGGGGGGGGGTGAGGTAAATTTTCGGGGTGGGGGTAAGGGAGGGGGGGGGGGGAGGAAGGTTTCGTGGGGAGGCTAACTTAAATTAATTTTTTGGAGGTAAAATATTTTTTTTTGGGGGGGTAATTTTTTGCGTAATTTGGGATTTCTGGCGGGGTCAATTTGTAGCCCTCACCAAGACGGTTCCGAGGATACCAAACTCGGTGGGTCTACGACCTATGTTGGCCGAGATAGGATTGGGGGGTGAGGTAAATTTTCGGGGTGGGGGTAGGGGAGGGGGGGGGGGTAGGTTTCGTGGGGAGGCTAATAGGCACTATTTCGGAATAAGGGTGGGGGAAGGCAGGGGGGGGGGCTATGGGACAATTTTGGAAAAAGTGGGTGAAACTGAAAAATAATTCTCTAGTGCTGCGCGCGCACCGTTACGTTACCGGGCGTTACACTTTTTCATAAGTGACTCCCAGCCGCAACCTAATTTAAGACGTTGTCACGTCAAAAAAAAATGGTTGCCTGTAAAGTCGGTTTTACGGGCGAAGATTTTACGTGACAACGTCTTTTTCTCGGTAGAATATTTATTGATATGAATATAATTAAATTGCACAATAGGAACAAGGAATTGAATGAAAATAAGAATTGCACAAATTTTAACTATAGAAATATATTTTGTTTACTAAAACATTGTACATGTAATGACGAATCTAAGCACTCCATATTTTCACTACAGACACAGCTGACGATACTTTAACCACACGTGTGAACTTGTATTGTGACGCTTTCTTGTTTTTCCAACGCCAAGAACGTTCGAGAAAGACAAAGACAGAGACACAAGCATGCGCCGATTCAATGCGCCTAATTCTCTAGTGCTGCGCGCGCACCGTTACGTTACCGGGCGTTACACTTTTTCATAAGTGACTCCCAGCCGCAACCTAATTTAAGACGTTGTCACGTCAATAAGAAAAATCGTATTTTGCCTGCTCTCGATTGTCGAGCTCGTCAAGACGATTCCTCTGACTCCAAACACGGGGGGTTTACTTTAAGAAATGACGGAGTTATGCCTGGACAAATATTTTAGGGGAGAGAGGGAGGAATTTGGGGATTTGGTTGGGGCCAATCTGTAGAGCTCACCGAGCCGGTTCCAAAGATACCAAACTCGGTGGGTCTACGATCTATATTGGCCGAGATAGGATTGGGGGGGGGTGAGGTAAATTTTCGGGGTGGGGGTAAGGGAGGGGGGGGGGGGAGGAAGGTTTCGTGGGGAGGCTAACTTAAATTAATTTTTTGGAGGTAAAATATTTTTTTTTGGGGGGGTAATTTTTTGCGTAATTTGGGATTTCTGGCGGGGTCAATTTGTAGCCCTCACCAAGACGGTTCCGAGGATACCAAACTCGGTGGGTCTACGACCTATGTTGGCCGAGATAGGATTGGGGGGTGAGGTAAATTTTCGGGGTGGGGGTAGGGGAGGGGGGGGGGTAGGTTTCGTGGCGAGGCTAATAGGCACTATTTCGGAATAAGGGTGGGGGAAGGCAAGGGGGGGGCTATGGGACAATTTTGGAAAAAGTGGGTGAAACTGAAAAATAATTCTCTAGTGCTGCGCGCGCACCGTTACGTTACCGGGCGTTACACTTTTTCATAAGTGACTCCCAGCCGCAACCTAATTTAAGACGTTGTCACGTCAAAAAAAAATGGTTGCCTGTAAAGTCGGTTTTACGGGCGAAGATTTTACGTGACAACGTCTTTTTCTCGGTAGAATATTTATTGATATGAATATAATTAAATTGCACAATAGGAACAAGGAATTGAATGAAAATAAGAATTGCACAAATTTTAACTATAGAAATATATTTTGTTTACTAAAACATTGTACATGTAATGACGAATCTAAGCACTCCATATTTTCACTACAGACACAGCTGACGATACTTTAACCACACGTGTGAACTTGTATTGTGACGCTTTCTTGTTTTTCCAACGCCAAGAACGTTCGAGAAAGACAAAGACAGAGACACAAGCATGCGCCGATTCAATGCGCCTAATTCTCTAGTGCTGCGCGCGCACCGTTACGTTACCGGGCGTTACACTTTTTCATAAGTGACTCCCAGCCGCAACCTAATTTAAGACGTTGTCACGTCAATAAGAAAAATCGTATTTTGCCTGCTCTCGATTGTCGAGCTCGTCAAGACGATTCCTCTGACTCCAAACACGGGGGGTTTACTTTAAGAAATGACGGAGTTATGCCTGGACAAATATTTTAGGGGAGAGAGGGAGGAATTTGGGGATTTGGTTGGGGCCAATCTGTAGAGCTCACCGAGCCGGTTCCAAAGATACCAAACTCGGTGGGTCTACGATCTATATTGGCCGAGATAGGATTGGGGGGGGGTGAGGTAAATTTTCGGGGTGGGGGTAAGGGGGGGGGGGGGGGAAGGTTTCGTGGGGAGGCTAACTTAAATTAATTTTTTGGAGGTAAAATATTTTTTTTTGGGGGGGTAATTTTTTGCGTAATTTGGGATTTCTGGCGGGGTCAATTTGTAGCCCTCACCAAGACGGTTCCGAGGATACCAAACTCGGTGGGTCTACGACCTATGTTGGCCGAGATAGGATTGGGGGGTGAGGTAAATTTTCGGGGTGGGGGCAGGGGAGGGGGGGGGGGTAGGTTTCGTGGGGAGGCTAATAGGCACTATTTCGGAATAAGGCTGGGGGAAGGCAGGGGGGGGGCTATGGGACAATTTTGGAAAAAGTGGGTGAAACTGAAAAATAATTCTCTAGTGCTGCGCGCGCACCGTTACGTTACCGGGCGTTACACTTTTTCATAAGTGACTCCCAGCCGCAACCTAATTTAAGACGTTGTCACGTCAAAAGACAACAAGAACAAGACGTGTGCTCAAAACACGATCTTGCCTACTTTGGAATTCACACATTTTATACATAAGTATTTCTAATATGTGTACACGGCATTGTTGCTTAACATTTTTCCACAGTAAATTTATTCTCTTGTCCTAAATAGACATATTCGTCTACAACTTCGAGAGTCGAGCCCCCAACTCCAATGGGGGTGGGCACAACATGGATATTCGACATGATCTTCGTTTTATCCATGTTCATTTTAAGACCCACCTGTTGGGAGACTCGATTAAGATCTTCGAGCATAGTGCTAAGGTCTTCCAGCGATTCTGCCAAGACTACAATATCGTCGGCAAATCGAAGGTGAGTAATATACTCGCCGTTGATGTTGATGCCGAATCCTTTCCACTGCAAGAGCTTGAAGGCATTTTCCAGCGCGGCAGTGAAGAGTTTCGGAGATATGACATCTCCCTGTCTCACGCCTCTCTGTAGTGGAATAGCCTTCGTGCTTTGATCTTGTACTCGGACCGACATGGTGGCGTTGTTGTATATACACCTCAGCACTTCGATGTACCGATAGTCTATGTGGCACCGCTGAAGAGACTGTAGCACTGCCCAGGTCTCGATCGAATCAAAGGCTTTCTCATAGTCCACAAACGCTAAACAAAGCGGCAAGTTATACTCCTCGGTTTTTTGTATAACCTGCCGTAGCGTATGAATATGGTCTATGGTACTAAAGCCTTTTCGGAAACCGGCTTGTTCGGGAGGCTGGAAGTCATCAAACCTGCCTTCGAGACGATTTGTGATGACCCTTGAAAACAACTTATAGACATGGCTCAGGAGCGAGATGGGCCTGTAGTTCTTCAGCAAAGAACTACAGGCCCATCTCGCTAACTTAAAACTTCGAGAGAGAGGTCAATCGTCGAATCCAACTCGGTTGGGCAGCGTTCGGGAAACTTCGCGACGTCTTCTCGTCCAAAATACCTCAGTGCCTAAAATCGAAAGTCTTCGATAGTTGTGTGTTACCAGTGATGACATACGGCACCGAGACGTGGCCTCTCACTATGGGCCTTATTAGGAAGCTCAAAGTCACTCAACGAACCATGGAGCGGGCTATGCTCGGAGTTTCCCTACGAGATCGAATCAGAAATGAGGAGATCCGTAGGAGAACCAAGGTTACCGACATAGCCCATAGGATTGGCAAGTTGAAGTGGCAATGGGCCGGGCACATAGCTCGTAGAACCGATGGCCGTTGGGGCCGAAAGGTTCTCGAGTGGAGGCCACGTACAGGCAAGCGAAATGTCGGACGCCCGCCTACAAGGTGGACGGACGATCTGACTAAGGTCGCAGGAAGTCGCTGGATGCAGGCCGCTTCCAACAGGTCATTGTGGAGATCCTTGGGGGAGGCCTATGTTCAGCAGTGGACTTCCTGTGGCTGATATGATGATGAAATTTATTCTCAATATGTAATCTATGTTTGTGTACAGAATTTAATCAATCACAGTATTATATAATTGATTGATGTGTGATTTAATGTTAATTGAGTCATTGTTTTTGACAATAAAACAGTTGCAAACTCGAATGTGATAGTACCACAGGTTATCACAGATCAGGAACTGTTTATAATAAGCGCCAACTAGGATTGATTTCATTTAATAAAATATATTATTTATTTGTTTATATAGAGATGAGATAAAGAGTACATAAAATCGACTCTTCCATCCCTAAAAGCTTAGTCATTGGCAGACGAGAAAACCGTCCTTTGTCAATGAAATTAAAAAAATAAAAACGTACGTGGGCCCTCTGACGACCCGTACGAACCATGTAAGATGTGCTCTTTACCATAGTTTTGTACTCTTTACTCTATGCGTAAGACAAAAACCTACAATGTGTTTTGAGCTTTACACAGAAGTAGCCTGCAGCGACCCAGAGTCGAAATATGTCAAACTAAGCGAGCAACAAAATTCGCTTATCTCCATAATTTATTTAATTTTACAGTACTTGGTTATATTTATTAAACGTAGTTTATTATAGTGCATTGTGCAGTGCCAAGGTGTGGTTCATGCAGGCGTAAAAATCCGAAATAATTAATGTTTTCACAGGTACCGGCCACTTTTGCACAATACTATTTTGTGACGATATTATAGAATTAAATGGAAATCTATGTATACATATCGGTAGAAAAGAATATAGTATTTAATTATATAAATACGCTGAAAGCATCCATTACGTATAAAAAATAATATCAAATACGTGAATTTACAATAATTTCAACCAAAAGTTGCTAGGGATTGACTGACAGGTTCGATCAATAAAAGGTTGTCGATAAAATAGTCGATGACAACACATGTTTCCCTACATTTTTATGGAGCTATAGTATGTTGTGATAGTGTGCATTCTTCTTCTTCTTCTACCTAGCGTTATCCCGGCCATATTTCCCCGGCCATTATTATCGTATTCATTCAACAATATTAGTTATTACTTTACTTTTTCTCATTTTTTTATATTTGTAGAATAGTTAATATAACACTTCATGTGTGTGATTAATGAATTAAGAACCCGTTTCAGTCTCTGCCAAGAGGCTGCCAATTTATAATAGTAAAACAAGAACATATTCGATATTATTATAAAATATGCGATACTTCTATGCACAGTGTGATCGTCCAAACCTTGAAGCAACATTATTCATTTACCATAACATTAGGTATAGGTGTAAAATTTATAATTCTCTTAGGAAAAACATTAGTTTAGGTGACGTGATCGAGAAAAGCTTCATAGTTTATTAAACTGTCTCTTTCTTCAGCCACAGGAATACAACTAATGAACATAGGCCTTCCACAAGAAATGTCTACATCAGTTTGTTGTAAGCTGCCTGCATCCAACGACTTCCTACAAGCTCCTCCGTACACCTCCAACGCGGCCTAGCAGGCGTCCAACACTTCCCAATGTGTTACAAGTCAATTAATTGACTGTAACACATTAAATAAGCATATATTTTTTAACTCTAGTATACATATATATTAAAAATGTGTTTCTTAGACTTACGCGAATGTTACTCATTGAAAAAAAAAACTAATAATAACGGATTTTGTTGCAGACTGAGTCCACCCTGTGACTACGAAAGCTGTAAAGTAATCGAAACTTCGCAACGGGAAATTAAATATGAAAAAAATAAACCGTAAACGCTAAAACTTTGTAAATTATAGTTTTATTTTAATAAAAGGTTTTTTTTTGTTCTCAATTTAATTAGTATATGTACTATGTATACATCACAATGAAAAAAATAATTTTGTTCAGGTGAACATAAATACCCATACAAAACATCTCAAACAAAATGTTTTCAAATAATATGACAATTTATCTTTATTTATTTGTGTGTTTATCAATCTGTATTGAAATAAACACACCAATAAGTTTCTGTTAATATATAATAAAATGTCGCATATATCCATAACATTTTATTTCACAACTACAGGCCGACAGCTATATCGATATCGATATGATAGTATCGAAAGTGCTGGTACACCACTATATGTCAAGCACACATGTAAACTTCACGCACACAATCGTAAATCAGTTTTGGTCGCGCTCAAAATGACACATTGCCGATCTATGTTCTATACTACATCTATGTTCATCCCTAAAGCTTAGTCATTGGCAGACGAGAACACCGTCCTTTGTCAATGAAATTAAAAGAAATAAAAACGTACGCGGGCCCTCTGACGACCCGTACGAACCATATCAGTCGCGTTCTTTACCATAGTTTTGTACTCTTTACTCTATGCGTAAGACAAAAACCTACAATGTGTTTTCAGCTTAAGTCTAAAGATTTCTTAGATAAAGTTTGAAAACTATTTCAGAAAAATCGCGAACTTCAACCACAACTAACTTAGATCTACAATCACAACCAACTACTTACTACAATGAATTGACAAAGCTGTTCACTGCGCAATGACGTCACGAGAGCTGCAACCAATCACAGAGCGTTCTGGTCACAGACAAAATGTCTTTGTTTAATCAATTTTATTTCGTGTATTTTACAAAAAGTAAACTTAATTTAGTCCAAATTATCGTGAAATATGCTTTTTTATGCTATTATCTTGCAGGATGACCACAATTCGTAGTATATTTTCAATAATGTCAAATAGCTTTATAAAACAAAAATAATCTTAACTAATTGCACAATTAATCTATATATACAGGGTATATCAAGACTGCTACCGAAAACGAAGCCGGGTGGTAGCTTAAGCGACTTCAGACACAATGCAACAGAAAAAGTTGCAAAAATAAGCGACAATTTTTTTTTTGAAATTTTTTTCCTATTGCCATATTTTGGTGGTAAATAATTTTTTTCCTAAATAATAGTGTATACCCTTTAATTTATAAATACTCTAAGATATAAGAGAGTTTAAATTATTATTTTAGCAAAAACTATGGATTTACCACCCAAAAATGACGATATTTAAAAAATCATAAAAAATAATTGTCACGTTTCTATGCGAAAATTTTAGTTGCATTGTGTTTGTAGCCACTAAAACTACCACCCGGCTTCGTTTTCGGTAGCAGTCTTGAGATACCCGGTATAAAAGAAAGTCGTGTTAGTTACTCCACTTATAAATCAAGAACGGCTGAACTGAACTGACTTGGCTGAAAATTGGTGGTGAGGAATCTTAGAACCAGGAGAAGGACATAGGATACTTTCTTAGAGTATATACATATAGAGGGAGCGCTGTCATACATTTGTGTTTTAAAAAACGTAGATATTTTCTTGGTCGTAATGTTGGTAGCATTGCTGCATTAGGGTTGCCAGTTAACATATTTTCCCCAACTGTATCAAAATTTAATTACGTTTTTTGGTTCCAATAACAATATCGATACATAATATTTTTAAAGAATGAAAAATTGTGGCGACTATTTTAACACGTTTATCTATAATTCCGAATACGTTTTCACTGCGAATTCGAAGTAATTTTACCTGTGCGTTATTATACAATAGCATTGCAATATTGAAAATGCTTGGTGGTGAAATGGTAAATGTTTTAGTCCCTATGCTTCGATAGCCGAGCTTCGTTCGTATTCGGTATTGAAAATCGTGGCCGCCATTTTGAAGTTTTTACTTATTGTACCGATTTATCTCAGAATCAGTATCTGGGGGTATCTCGGCACCAATATGCCAAATTCATAGTAAGGTTTAAAAAAACTGTGGCCGCCATTTTGAACTTTTTATTTATTGAACTAATTGCTCTAAAAATCAACATCTGACGTTATGTCAACACCAATAAGCCAAGTACATAAACAGATTTAAAAAAACCGGCCGCAATTTTCAACTTTTTAGTCATTGAATAAATTGCTCTCAAAATCAACATCTGAGGATATCTCGGCAGTTGGCACCAACAAACCAAATTTATAAGTAGATTAAAAAACTGTGGTCGCCATTTTGAACTTTTTATTTATTAAACCGATTGCTCTCAAAATTAATATCTGAGGGGGTCTCGGTACCAATAAGCCACATTTATAGGTAAAGTATTGAAATGAAATGAAAATATTTATTATATAATTTTTACTAAATATTTTCATTTCATTTCATTTCATTTCAATAGTTTATTGAAAGTATTGTGGCTGCCTTTGCTCTCAGAATCAAAATCTAAGGTTCTCTCTCTGTCTCCCTCTCCCTCTCTCTCTCTCTCTCTTCAGCCATAAAAAGCCATAGGAAGTCCACTGCTGAACATAGGCCTACCCAAGGATCTCCACATTGACCTGTTGGAAGTGGCCTGCATCCAGCGACTTCCTGAAACCTTAATCAGGTCGACCGTCTACATTGTTGGTTCACTATGATTTAAAAATTAAAAATGTATTCTCATCATATTAATTATAATAAAAATATTTTGTAGCTATCCAACAGTCTTCTAAACGACGCCTTCTTATAATATTAACGCTTTGGCGTCTTATTTTTCGATCCAGGGGTATCCTAAAAAAACATTATATAGATTTGGCTGTTTACATATCTTTAACAGATAGATATTGATTTTGAAAGCAATCGGGTTAAAAACAAAAAAGTTCAAAATGGTGGCCAAAATATACAATTCTGTCTATGAATTTAAGTTACCGGTACACGGGACGGCCGTTAAATATTAAATATATACCTCCTACCAGAAGTCGCTCTAAAGCTCTAAAATTTAAATGGCAGCCAATATTCACAATCCGGATTAAAGTCAGACAGATTTAAAAATGATGTTCAATTATATAAGATCAGAGGATTACAAAATATTTATATTACAAGTCATTTTTAGTCACAAACTTAGTAAATTTTAACTCATTGTCATATTAAATAAATAGTGGCAATAATTTTATTTTGTCGGTTTAATATAGCGTAAACAATTTACCAGGATATCAAGTTAATAATTTTTTTATAAATTTGCAACACTGAAAAATATGTCTATAGAAAGCGCGCAAATTCTATTTTTTTTTTTAGTAAAATTTCGTCGATTATATCTCCCGATATATTAATATATATGCAATGTTACCTATGGTAGCTAATTATATACTTATTAATTATGCGTTCAGTATAATTTGGGCACAATTTAATGACGCTAAATGGTATTTTAAGATTTTTCTTTCTAGAAAATTTCACGTGTACCCTACGCTGTCTGAATCCATACTGATTGGCGGGAAAAAAAAGGTGGCCCCGGCACCACCATTTTTATCTACGTTTTTCAAGTACCAGCACTCCCTCTATATGTATATACTCTAAGGATACTTTTTATCACGTTCCCAGTTTTCCGAGCTTCTATTAGCTTATTAACATTTTCTCATACAAAAAGTTCATGGGTTCGTAACTGTCAAACATTTAATGTTCATCCCGTCGATACGGTAAACTCTTCCCTCAAATTATAGAACGTATTTAAATAAAGGTTTCGAATCGACAACATATATCCACAATATTCGATTAATGGCATATTTTAGATTTTAAAGATGTAAACTTAGAGTATTTATATATAGATGGAGCGCCGTCATACATTTGCGACTTCAAAAACGTAGATATTTTCTTGTTCGTAATGTTGGTAGCACTGCTATATTAATGTTACCAATAAATGACTTTTCCACGAAAAATATATAAATAAACGGAAATTAACATATTCACGTTACGTTGTTTTTAGCTATCATAATACAAAATATTAATAATAAATGAAAAATAAAACTCACCCTTGGCTCATTATAATTTATTTCGCTCCAAATTCAAATATTTTATATTTTCTAACCTAACCTAACCTAAAATTATTCCGGAACATTTTCGGAATTTCAGCAATTTAATTACTTGTAACATTGAATAAAAAGGCGTTCGAAAATTCAAAAATATGAATGTTTTTCTGTAAAATATTTTTAATTATTTCTTGTTAATTAATAAGAGATTGGATTTATTGTCGATGCTAAACGAATGCACAGTTAATAATTAACCCCTAAAACAAATTTGGATGGTATTCGATATATTCTGTCTAATGAAAGCTGAGAGTGATTATTTTTTTTCTTATACTGGCAACAAATACTGTTAGTTATTGTTTACATAACCTCTTCAATAGCAATTTGTGAATAGTTTTGTAGTTTTCAGTATTAAACAATGCGTAAAAGAATTAAAAAGGATGTGAAAAAGATGCTTTACGACATGACTAACGATTACGAAGAAGTGAAACGTCAAAGAGATTCCGTTTTCAAAGAAAAAACGTGATTTTCGTCAACTATTTCCGAAATTGCATGTAGGTGGTTGTAGTAATGTTGATACTTTTACTGCATTATTTGAATAAAATTAATTTATTACGATAATTTTTTAGGTGTTGCGTATGTAATGGAGGACAATGCTAGTAACTATGATAAAGCAATTAATTTAATGATGAAGACTGCAGTGACTTATTTGGAGACTTCAGTTGGCGACGAGTTTGTCAATTTTATTTTTGATGATTGATTTATTTGGAATAAATGCATTTATTATATTTTTTTATTTATAAGCAGTTTAAGTATCAATTATAAGGATTCCGTATCAAATATGGAAAAACTGTACTCTAATACCTGACTACTCCGTTGTCCAAGATCGGTCTGTCAAGGCATCCTGTAAGGTATTTCCTGTTATACTAGCATCATAGGTGGTGTTATAGTACATGTTTATATAAAAATCCGAAAACCCAAATGATGGCGATAATAATACCTGCCTGTCTTTTTGTAAATATTTAGTGAATTTTAGTTTCAAGTATAAACTCTATCTAGATAATATTGAAAAATTCAAGTTTTATTTTTAGAGTTTCTTAACCAAACGAAAAATCGATGCTAAAGAAAAGAAAAAGTGAATTTAAAAAATGTAATCATTAAGTATCTATCAAATATTTCCAAGTATACTCGGGGTTGTAAGCGCTAGATTTTTTAAATTTCCCGCTATTTTGCACTCTCAGCTTTCATTAGACAGATTATAGTGCTAAACTACATTTTTTGATTTTTCTTTTTCATGTAAGTCATGCGTATTCCAAGCTGTCACAAATCACACTGGATGTAGGGGAGAAAAAAGGTGGCCCCGGCACCACCATTTTTATCTACGTTTTTGAAGTACCAGCGCTCCCTCTATATATGTATACTCTAAGGATGTAAATTAATGACATTAATTATAGAGCCACAAAGTTATCTGGCCCGGTGGCCAAAACTGGAAACAAAGACGTCATTTGAAATTGTCAATCTAGCTGCCAGTCGCTGACATATCCGCCATTGGTTGTTTACCCAATGTATTTATTTTTCCTGCATTATTTAAAACTAGTGAAAAATGCCGAAAGCTTTAAAAAGTGATGCTAGGAACGTTATACTTCAGGTATTAAATTTTACGTAGGATGAAAAGCGTCTTCCGACATCAATAATACACTTCGAAAAATTGTATTAACGCGTAGCTGCCACCAAAGGTTTGTGTTGTCAGCTTTACAAAATAAATTCCACGAAAACAGAATTATGTACGTACTAGTAGAATATAATATGTAAATACATATCATAAACTAAAATGTATCTTACTCGTCTCATTTTACGTTACGTGCGTGGTGGCCTGTTGGTACTCGTAAATGGACCAGACGCGGCAGCCTACTTGTTCACGCTGGTTGCGGGTTGGAATCTCAGGTCACACTTCTGACTTATCGGAGCCATGCTTGTATTGATAAAAACGCACTATAACGGTGAAAGAAAACATCGTGAGGAAACCTGCATACCATAGCGATTTATTAGAATTTCTATGGTATGTAAGTCCACCAACGCGCATGAGGCCAGCGTGGTGGGCTATATGGCCTGTGATATGGCCTAACCCCCCGCAATCGTACTCTCGATTGTGGAGGAAAATACAGATACACTTTTGTAAGGGTTTTGGGGAGCGATTTGTTAGAAATCTTGTGAAGGAAAAATAATATGCAGATGAAACTGGTCATTTTCTCGACACTATTGATCGGATTGAAAAATCTTACTTTACCCCATTTATTGCAATATCTATTTTTAATGGCAACACCAAATTCGATTACAGCGACTCTCTCACAGGGTCAGATAAGTTTGTGGCACAGTAAATGGATTGACGTTTAAATTGGTTGTCAAATAATGCGTTCAATAATGTATTTTGTGTGAACTAAGGAGAATATATCAAGCTACATAAATAGAGACAATTAAATAAATAATTTGCACACGTAAAAAGTTATATTTACTTCTTTTCAAGATCGAATGTCACTTTATCACGAATTTTTACAGTAGCCTTTCCTTCGCTATAATTCACTGATAGAAATTAATGTATCGCCTCTTAGTGAGAAAGTTATATTTTACCTAAATATTACTTGCAATATTTTTGAAAAAGCAGCATTGTGGGTGTGAAATAAGGGCAATATTCCATTGCATGGATAATCAGAATCACTAAATTTTTTAATGTCAAAAATTAATAAGGCACACTATTTGGATATGGAGAGACGGGATATAATAGAGTGGGAGGTACGGGAGAGAACTGGGATAGCTGGCAGATTTGATAGGACGAAGTGTAAATGCACGGTATAAGACGGAATGGATAATGAAGAGAAAGGACGGGACGGATCGAGAAGAGACTGAACAGACGGGTAAGACGGGATTTAGCAGGACAGTAGGATAGTTACGTCAAGTGTAGGCATACAAGGTTTCAAGTTATTATGCTAAATAATTGAGTATAATATGAATCCTATGATAACCAAGGCAAAGCGAAGCGTGGCCGGGTCAGCTAGTAACAGATAAACATAACAGTTTAAGAAACCCTGTATTAGAGGGTCCTACTAGAAAAATATTGTCTATCGTGTTAATGGCTGTGTATCGCGACTTTGAAGATTTTTTTTGGTTTATTCTGATGAAATAAGTTGTCGAGACATAGTAAATGTTTCTTTTCTATTTAAGAATTCTTGAAATAAATTATTAATTTGGATATTAGACATTTAATCATTCCAAACACAAATTGTTCTTTAACCTTTAATAACAGAAGCTGCAGCAAAGCGCTAGCTCCAAATATAATTAACGTTTCGTAAATATTTACAATGAATTGGCGAAAAATTCATTTAGAAACATAACAGCCGTTAAAACAACGGCGGCCAGTCAGGACGCCTCTCAATTCATAAACAAGCTTACACGCTGCTTACGGGATAATTTATATTCCATAAATTACTCGTAACAGATTTATTTGCCACCATCAGATAGCGGAGAGTAAGAGCAACTATTAATACTGTCATATAGAGTAAATAAGGTGCATTTTGTCTACGATATTCTACCAGCAGCGGGAGAAAAGCCTGTTGTAAAAGGCGAGGCACTCAAATATTGAATAAAAAAAAGGAAGTTTTGTGCCTTTGAGTTTTTTTTGTAGTTGTGAAGTGCTTAGCTAGGTGAGGTCGCGAATACAGACTTTAATCCTAGACATCAGATATTTGCTTAGAACACCACAGATTCCTATGTCTGATAATTAAAACAATATGTCGGTTACAATTTATTCAGATCGATTTCTCGAGTTTTAAGCTGGACACAGAACTAGCTTTTTTCGGTCAATCGCGCAGTCTGTGTATTTTTCTATCTCTTAGTAACAGTACTAATTAATTTTGGATGAAAAATATCCTAGTTCCTTTTCTGTCCTTAACAACATGAACTTATGCAATATTGTATGATGAACGACCTTATTTACCTCAGTAAGGCGTGGAAATGTAACACTCTAACTCTAACTCTCTCAATATCAGTAACGATGTAAGAACATTTTAACATCCGTTATCTCCAACGAAAACGTTGAGATATCGAAAATGAATTTATGTTGCTAATATTAAATCTTTCACCGAATGCTGGATGTGTGAAAGTGCTTACAATAAAACCCAACTGCATGTAGCTTTTAACAGAACGCGCTGAGAGTGTTGAAATAACAGGCTGGGTACTTGCAGTTGAATACGCGGCGGGAAAATTATTACCATAATGTTAAAATTGCAGTTCGTGTACTTTTGCATTCGTTTTATTAAAGCTTTCATAAATCAAATAACGCCCAATGTGTCCCCTAAACCACTACTTTTTCCCAGAAGAGGTAGGTAGAGGTGCTGCCAAGAAACCCACGTTTTGCCTAATGTGTTTCGTCGTACAATGTGATAGGAAGCGAGCCCATATTGGGAAAAAATCCTGACATCGGGCTAATAACGAAAAGAAAAGTACAATATCTATTTGCGCGACCTGGGATTTGGATTCGAGATCCTCCGCGTTATAATCTTACGAGAGTAAAAATTGGCCACCGAGGCAATGATTTATCCATAAAGTAAAAACGTAGATAATATTACATTTAAACTTGAACAAATACTATTGTAATAACTATTAAACAAGACTACTTGAACAATAGGTAAAAAACTTTATTTAAAATTGTTTTATTTATTGATAATCAATCACCACGCACTAAAACGGTGAAGGAAAACATCGTGAGGAAACCTGCATACCATAGCGATTTATAAGAATTTCTATGGTATGTAAGACCGCCAACTCGCACTAGGCCAGCGTGGTGGAAAAATATCTGAAAAGTTAAAAACTTACTTCTATAAGTAATTAAAACCTTAGAGACAATCAGCCGTAATTTTTTAAGTTTAATTGTTTGTTTCCATTGAATAGACTCTGAAACTTCTGGACGGATTTGTAGATTTGAGACTATCCCGCCCTCACACCCGCCACTGCAACTACTGTTAGCCAGGATCAACGGTGGCACGCTTTTTATTGACCCCGAGCATGAGCTGATAAAGATTTTACAGCCCGAGAAGCCAACTGTAAAGCACCTCGGATCAAACTGGACGGAGTCTGAACGGATTTGATAAAATCTTTGACTATTAGAATCCTACATTATCCCTGATGAACATAGGCGATAGAATATTTTCAATAAAGTTTATCTGCACGCGAGTGGAGACGGGCTGGGCCGTAGCTGATTATACCGGGTCTATCAATACTGCTACCGAAAACAAAGCTGGGTGGTAGTTTTAGTGACTACAAACACAATGTAACAAAAAAAAATCGCAAAGAAACGCGACAATGTTTTTTTTTTAATATTTTTTAAATATCGTCGAGTTTGGGTGGTAAATCCATAGTTTTTGCTAAAATACAAAATTTAAAGCCTTTTATATCATAGCGTCTTTAAAAATAAAAGGGTGTACACTATTATTTAAGAAAAAAACTATGTATTTACCACCCTAATAAGACGATAGAAAAAAAAATAACAAAATGCTACCAACCAGCATTGTTTTCGGTAGCGCTCTTGATATATATACCCTGTATATACTATATACCCCCAGTACCTCATCATTAGAATCATCATCATCATCATCATCATATCAGCCACAGGAAGTCCACTGCTGAACATAGGCCTCCCCCAATGATCTCCACAATGACCTGTTGGAAGCGGCCTGCATCCAGAATATAGAATACCACACGACAATTGTTTGAAGTAATTTTGACGCGGCTAAAAAATATTTGTATTGCATAACATATAAAAATATTCTGTAAACATGATTCTATTAATTCAGGTCAGAACATCTGCTATTTACAAATCATGTCAAAATAAATATAAACAGATCTTAATGTAGATTCCTGAGCTTCAAAGATAAACTAACTATGTCGTTTTAATTATATATTTTGTTAAAATATCGCGGATTTGGTCTAATTTCCTAATCCGCGATACATACATAAACTCACGCATATTTTCCCAGAAAGATTAGGCAGAGGTGCAACCAGCATACCCAATTTTGGCTTTGTATTATTCGTCTCACGATGTGATAAGGGGCGAGCTTATAGCCAAATCGGCCACAAATTCCTGACTCCAGGCTGATAATTATGAATAGAAAAATCCAATATCCCTTTGCCCCACTCAGGATTCGAACACGAGACCTCAGCTTTGCAATCATATCGTAGTACAACTACGCCACCGAGGCAGTCTGCGATAAAATCTGTAAAAAATAATTTTATTTAAATGTGTAACATTTGCGTACATATCTAAGAAACTATTACGATATGTTTTGTCATACAAATCTATACAATTTACCACCAACATACCTAAATGCTATTGTAATGCACGGAAAGATTTTCACTTCAGGAATCCTTGTGTACATCCTATCGACCAGACTGCATAGTTCCGTGGTTCCTAACCTTTTTAGGTCCGTTACCCCTATGGCCTAAAGGTGACTGATTTTACCCCTCCCTCCTCTCTAGGGTGACTGATTTTACCCCTCCTCTTAAGGATGATCTCAAACAACACGTGTTAATATCTTATACGTAGACTTTATTAAAATTAAAACAGTTGCACATAACCAATAATTATGCTTTTGAAATTTCTATTAGTTTAATATTTTTATACCACCACAGTACAACAAGGTACTGCTTAGCTTTTACAAGTTTGGTAATATTAGGTTTTGTTTCACTTAAGACGATAACCAGCTCATTGTTACCCCCGCAAAATACAGGTTTTACCCCCGCGGGGGTAATTACCCCCGGGTTAGGAACCACGGGCATAGTTGTATTTTATTTATTAAAAGACTAGAAAAGTAGGAACTAGGAAGTTCTTGATTCGTACGAATCTTTTTTATATATGTCACCGAGTACTTGAAGATGCCTGAACCCGTTTGGAAATTATTATTTTTTTGTTTTAAACTTCACAGGTGGTCCCATAAAAAAAATGGTGAAGACCTGTTTAATATCTTCAGAGCTAGGAATTAGAACTCTTCAAAATAAATTAGGATTCCAATGGTTCCTTTTCCATTCCTATAGTTTCAATTTAAGATGTGCATTGTAATAAACATAATCCATAAGAAAACAGAAAACTGTTATTGCAATGGATAAGCTGATAAGAAATATTTCGGGTTCTAAAATATATTGATTGATTTATTTATTGATTTGAGTAAATACTGGACATATTGAGACTTAACATCTTATGTCTCAGGATGGCGAGCGCATTGGAATGTTGCTATTGTTTATGAGCGATACGACCAGTATCGCTTACCATCAGGCGAACAGCTTGCTCGTCGCGCCATTCATTGCAATAAAAAAAAACATTTTTTTGCTAGGTTTCTTATAGAAGATCCAAACCGGATCCAAATAACTTCCACCCATTTCGTTATTTACTCCAGCAGCCAATAACAATGACTCATCGAACTCCATAAGTTCGCGACAATGATGTCCAAAAATATGTTTTATGAATATAATATAATATAAATACACTTGAAACACGCATCTGTATCACTTGTAGCGAATATAATAATATTTATAACAATATTTAGTTTACGTTGGCGGCGTGCCAGCGGAGAGTCGAGAGTGCTATCGATGCTGTCAGGGTACGATCATCTGAGCATTTACCGGAATTATTAATGGCTGAGGTCGCAACTTACGCACACTGAATGTGCTGGTTAATTAATGGGGATTTCATTGTTAATTAAAATCACTTACTAATTTAAAGGTAGCTCTGGTTTGTTGTGTGTGCAAGTGGACAATAGGTAATTTATTTCCAACTCCTATTAATTTAACTTTCTGGTTGATTTCGTTGTGGGTTAAAGACAAGTTAGACATTCTCGGAGATTTGCCGAGCTTCAATGCTCGCTCATTACTATGCGTGCCAATATTGATCCTGGCTTAAAGAAATTGCAAAGGTGGATGTAAGGGTAGGACAATCTCCAACTATCTCTGGTCTGAAAAAAGATACCACGTGGTTGAAAACATGTTCTAGTAATGCCTCGTATTCATGGTAAACATTTATTTGGCTCATTGACAAATCAACTGATTACAACATTGTTTACCGTTTTCTAGTAGTATTCTGTATCTGTATTCGCCCATATATGTCCCTCTGCAGTCCCCTTTACAATGGAGAGTACGATTGAAGGGGGCTTATCAATACACACATGTCTGTTTAGGTTTACCAACAGTCCACCACGCACTTTTTTAATATCGCACTACATTTCTTTACATTTCAGATAAAATATTTTTGTTCCTTGCTAAAGTAACTTGTAGATGCAAATCTGTTTTTATAATTTACGATACGTAGGACCATCGACTCAAAATCAATTAGTGAGTCATCAATCAGTGAATTGCAACTGCACTGCGGCAACACCGATAGTCGGTTTATCGATGCAGTGGTTTTAGTTACCTGTTATAATATCTATAACAGTTATTTATAACATATCGTCTGGGATTCGTGTCACTGCTCGAGAAACGCCATTAAAACTTTCACGAACGTGCAACACGTCCTTCTTGATTTATTTTATTTTATTTTGACCGAATGATCAAGTGAATTTATTGACTATGATAATCAATTTATCGGCCACCTATATAGTAGTCAGCCTTGATAGATTTGGGCCTTGGGGCTGTAAATTATGTAGGTCAGTGGTTCTTGACTGGTTGTCCACGGACTACTGTTGGTCCCTGGGAGCATTGCAAGTGGTCCAGGGAGCTATCCTTAAAATAATTTTATACACGCTTTATTACTGGATAGATGGAAATTCCCTCTATTTGCTTAACATACAATCAAACCAACCAACTGGTTAAACCATGGTTAGACATAAATTTTGTCAAGTGGACCCTCATGACTAAATGGTCTAGGTGAAGCAAGAGAGATTATTGTAATGAAAAGAACTTATGGTTTGATAGTGCATTTCCAAGAGGTAGTTGTAGAAATCAATGGAAAATCTTGCACAGAACATTTAGCTTAAGACTGTAGAGAAATTGTATAGGACTCAGTTTATTTTGTAAGTCTCTTCTTAGATATTACAATGTTAGTACGATTACACCATAATGAGTTATGAAATTCGATTAAATTCTGATCCAAGCATTCCAGAAATCCTACATCACATTTTTACAGACGATAATCCAATCGTTTCATTAGCAATCAAAAGAATGCATTGCAAGTTTTGTTTAGAAAAATCATGCTGCTTCAATATTGCTTTATTTGTAATAGATGTATTAAAATTATTAGCTTAATTAGTACCAGATACAATGAATCATTTACAATCACTCCTCAGAATAAGACATCAGCTGCACCGTGCATAGTGCATTGCCAAAAGTAATATTATCAAGTAAGTAATAATTTGGAGTAGACTCATGAGTTGCACTTCAAACAAACATATTTCGCGCAAATTGCTTGCAAGATGTAATTTGGCATCAATTTGGTCTAGAAAATTGTATATTTTGGTACATGTTGGTTACATTTACAGTTTGGCGTTTTGAAAATTGACTAGATGATTAAATTCAGTCCACTAAAAATTACTGTTCGAATATTGGTATAGTTTGATTAACGAAAATCATTAATCATATGGTGCAAATACCCTTAAATTAGCCATTCCGAAATGAAGAGTAGTTTGCTTTGCTGCGCAACTATATCCACCCTTAGTAATCCTTGAAGTGTGAAAGTATGATAGGGATGGAGAGGTAGGCATGTATGGATTTTAGTATAATCGACAGTTAGTCGTAAATTCAAATGTTTTTCTTTATTGCAATTAATGGCGAGACGAGCACGCCATTTGCCTGATGGTAAGCGATACAACCGCTCACTGACAGTAGCGAAACCAAACACCATGAATTACAAAGCATTGCTTGGCATTCCATTGCGCCCGCTGAGGTGTAGACAGAGTAACTACATGGTCCTTTAAACCGATGACCAATGTGAAAGCAAGTTATTACGTTCAGCAGTAAAGATGGGTAACATCACAGTTCCTTATTTTATAAAATAGGCTTTTCTCAAACATACCGCTTTACACACAGCGACGTAGTGACTAGTGTAGAAAAGCTTGCAGCATTGTTATGAAGGTTGAATGCACTCGACATACACCAAAATAAACAACAAACAATATTAAAAAAAATAAGTTAATTGTTTTCTAAATATCGAGTTTATTTTTAAATGATGTAAACATAATTGTGTTTACAATTGGACTGGCATCGATGCATTTACAAGACGTCATCGTAAATTTTAAGCTAATTACCTGTGACAAAAGCTTAAGGCTGTTGGCTGAACTCAAAGATAGCAATTACCAATTTAGTGGTACAAATGGTACAAAAAAACAAAGTGTCCCTGCTTTCTTCTTCTTTAATTGAAAAACTCGTTGTAGTAGAAAGTATTCCACCCACACACCTTCCAATACAAATTGCAACTCTTGTATGCAAAGATAAATAATGGCATAATGACATCCCAATACGGAATAGCGGAAGCTCGATGAGTTTCTTAGAAAATTTTCGGTGAGCTTAACAAAATTAATGACAAAAATTACGAATAATTTGAAACAGACAATAACCACCGTTATTGTACTATTTTTGTAATTATCTAACTAAATAAATGTGAGGCGCATCGAAAACTACTATAGTCGAATTACCAGTTTATTTACATCCAAACTGCATTATGACAAAGTGAAGAACTAAAACAGGGATTTTACCACTTCCACACTGTGGAAACAAGATCCTATCGAACAGTAGAACATGTATAGATTAATCTAGGTCTAGACAAACTACAATTATTTCCAACGTAATCTAAGGCGCCAAATTGCAATAAATAAAGCTATGATGTGCAACAATAAAATTATGTTAAAAATATAAAATCATTTGCGTAATGTTCGCGCGTTCACTTCGCTTGGCACGTGGAAGCCTATAAAAATGGACTCGCACCTGACTATAGTAAATTCTCGTGGTTTTTTTATTACTGCATATTTTGACACCTACCGCGTAAAATGAAATTTCTAAATCATTTTTCATTGCTGCGTAAGTGCCGGTGGTAAGATTTTTTATACGCCTGGATACTGGTCATGGCCAACCCTTAAGGTTTTTGTAAAGTTTCGACAAACACGCAAACTTGTAATCTGACGGTAAGTTAGGGATCACTGCCACCCATGAAAATCCATAAAGCTTAGATTATGGAGGAGTTGCCGGCCCATCAAATCGGGAGAAGGACGTAAAGAAAAAGGATGATAAAAGGATATTTGGCATTCGGCAATCTCACTCACCGAAGTAAACGCAATAATCTATCTCTTCACGTCGATCTCCTGTGAGACAGTGGCACCGCCACGGGCGAATCTGCCCATCATGCCGAGTCATGACTGACAATAGCGTGGCTCTACTACTTTTAAAACTAGATAAATATCCACCAACGCAAAATGGCTGACTCCGAGGCGTGAATGGCTGTTACCGTACCATTACCAGTTATTATATTGGCCATATTCATAGACAGTTCTAAAACCCATTTTATTTATCGAACGTTTTGTTCCTTTCGAACGACTTTGAATTCGGTTTAAACTAAGACATGCGATAACCAAAATAGGTTTTAAACTGACTATGAATAAGGCTAAAATATTTCTGTTTCTTTAAAAATATAGGTGATATTAATATTAGTATGTTTTCCCCAGCAGGCGACAGACGGCACTGCTCTCCTGTTTGCGGACGAATTCAAACAAACCCTGGAGCGGTACTTGTTCGGAATCTGCCCACAGACTTTTAAGGTAAATACTTTACTATTTCTATAAGGATCTATAACCATAATAAATATGCTTTATTGTACTCCATAACGACATACACTTTACATTCGCTATAACAGTTCTGTACAGTGGGCAGCCGTTTCACTTTATAGTTTATAGCAATTTCTACCAGGCAACCTTTGGATAGACAGGTTTTTTTTTTTACTCTGGCCCGGCATTTTGGCGGCATTGCACCTGATGGTAAGCGCAAATGCCGCCCAGGCAGAGTATCCATTGGCATCGGACAGCGGTCCCATGCCAATGGAAACAATTATGCCGGCCTGCTAAGGTGCCTCTTCACGCTACGGCGGAAGGACCCAGGATTGTAGGAAGGAGGGAACACGTGAGACGGCAAACAATTCCACAGCCTGACGGTGCGGCACAAAAAAGAATTCGAGAACCGTTTGGTTCACGCCGGGATGGTGTGGACCGTCAAGCTATGGCTTCGCAAGCCAACACGCGTGGTTCTGGTAAGGAATGGAGAGGAGGGGATCAAGTTGAACAATTCTTCAGAGCACTCACCGTGATACAGGCGGTAGAACACGCGTAGAGCTCCGTAGTTGTAGCGACTCTAAGTTGCTCGTAACGTCTGCATTATTCACAATGCGGATGGCCCGCCGCTGCAATCCATCCAAGGCATCGAGCAGGTACTAGGCGGATCCATCCCGGAGGTGCGAGCAGTACTCCATACCCGGCCGGACCTGCGCTTTATATAAGCGACAAAGCTGACCGGGCGTGAAAAACTGACGCACCCTGTTCAGGACTCCAACCCTGCGTGATGTGGCAGATATTACGCCCTCTATGTGATTCCTTGGATTGAGATCACAGCGGATATCCACTCCAAGGATACTCAAGTCATTCCGCACTGAGAGGGAAGTACCCTGAAGAATGGGGAGGGGAGAGAACGGGGATTCTTTGCACGTGAACGCACACACCTGAGTTTTCCTGGCATTGAACTCAACCATATTCCTGGAACCCCATATAGAAATGAGATCCAAGGCCTGGTTGAGCTCAATGACAAGATCTTCGCGTCCCTTTACAGTTTCGACTCGGCAACCCGGAGGCCCGCAGTGGTATCTGCGTAGCAATGAATGTTGCCAAGCGACAACATGTCATTGATATGCATAGTAAAACATAAGTAATAAGTAGAACATTGTGTGCAGCAAAATCATAAAACAATCAATCATGTCAATTATATGCAATTTATAAATTTATACATCGCCTAATGTTATGACCCCTTAGGAGACATAGAAATAGATTAAAGCAGTATAGAAATAAATTGAAAATATTTTTTCACAAACGGAAATATTGAGATCGTGTACTAAATTGTCCGTAGTCTCTAATTCAATCTGTGGCTATATAAAATAAAATCACGCAGTCTCGTTGGTGGCAGGTGCAGCTGAGCGCGAAGGGGAAGAACACCACCGCACCCACGTGCGACCTCGACGACGAGCAGCAGGACTTGGCTGCCAGGTGGGTGCTTTCAGACGAAGCATTTTATGGATCCTTTCTTGTAGAGGAACGATAATATGTTGGAGCCACCGGCCTTTCATTCTAGCTCAGACATACTGAGAACTTCGTGTTAAAGAAATATAACTTTTTTTTTTATTGCTTTGAATGACGAGACGAGCATGCCGTTCGCCTGATGGTAAGCGATGCGACCGCTCATGAATAGTAGCAAAACCAAACAACACCTTGAATTACAAAGCAATGCTTGGCATTGCACTGCGCTCGCCATCCTGAGACATAAGATGTTTAGTCTCAATATGTCCAGTAGTTACTCTGGCTACAATGTCCTTCAATCCGAAACACAACAGTGCATTTAAACTGCTGTTTGACGGGAAAAATAGACATTGCGGTACATTGTAACCGACATATTGTTTTAATTATCAGACATAGGAATCTGTGGTGTTCTAAGCAAATATCTGATGTCTAGGATTAAAGTCTGTATTCGCGACCTCACCTAGCTAAGCACTTCACAACTACAAAAAAAACTCAAAGGCACAAAACTTCCTTTTTTTTATTCAATATTTGAGTGCCTCGCCTTTTACAACAGGCTTTTCTCCCGCTGCTGGTAGAATATCGTAGACAAAATGCACCTTATTTACTCTATATGACAGTATTAATAGTTGCTCTTACTCTCCGCTATCTGATGGTGGGTACCACCGACCCACCCAGGCAGCCTCTCACATATGAGAGACCTACCACCAGTAATTTTTTTATTTGTGTTACCATAAGCTTTGTGACAGTTTTCTTCCAATATGATACTATACTGCCTCGGTGGCTTAGTTGCACTACGATACGGTTACAAAGCTGAGGTCTCGGGTCCGAATCCCGGGTCGGGCAAAGTGATATTGGATATTTCTATGCATTATCATCCTAGAGCCAGGAATTTATGCCTGATATAGCGAAAGGCTCGCCCCCAAAGAATAGGCCACTTCCTCGCCCCCCTTCACATCGTGGGACGCAACATACCAGGCGAATTGTGAGTGTCCTGGCACCTCTACCAAACCCTTCCGAGAAAAGGCGTAAGTGTATGTAAAAACTCTAATAAATAATAAACTTTATTAAAGTATGTATGTATACAGTACTGCACATGGGCGTAGCCACGGTGGGGCAGGGTGGGGCGCTTGCCCCACCCTGGCTCTGGCCTTTAAGGTACCTAACCAAAACCAAAAAAATAAATACTGTATAAAGTATACAGTATTTATTTAGTACAGTATTTAGTAGTAGTGTGTATAAAGCACTATCTATGGGTAGATATAAACTTCTTAATTGACTGTTTAACAATTTCGCACACTCCCAGAGCCCGAGCAGCTGAAGTTAGGGACACATATTTACATGGATGATAGATTTCGTAGTGAAGGAAGGTGAGCAATAAGAAAATGTTTTGGTCTATTCAAATTATACATAACAGGATCTATCAAGATTGCGACCGAAGACGAAACCGGGCGCTAGTTTTAGTGACTATAAACATATCGATCATCCATTAGCCAGAGGAAGTGCACTGCTGACCATAGGCCTCCCTCAATGATTTCCACAGAGACCTGTTGGAGGCAGCCTGCATCCAGCGACGTCCCGCAACCTTTACCAGGTCGTCTGACCTTGTAGGTGGAGGTCCTACGCTGCGATTTCTGCTACGTGGCCTCCATTCGAGAACTTTTTGGCCCCATCGGGCATCAGTTGTATGTGCCGCGCCCATTGCCACTTCATCTTACTAATCTGTTGGGCTATGTCGCTTACTTTAGTTTTTCTACGGATCTCCTCATTTGTTATCACAAATGAGGATATCGTAGAGAAACCCTGAGCATAGCCCCATAGCTCGTTGAGTGACTTTGAGCTTCCTAATAAAGTTCATAGTGAGAGGCCACGTCTCAGTGCCGTTTATAATCACTAGTAACACACAACTATCGAAGACTTCAGATTTAAGGCACTGAGGACTGAGGTATTTTTGACGAGAAGACGTCGCATAGTTTTCTGAACGCTACCAAACCGAGTTGGATTCGACGATTGAGATATTATATGTTCGTAAAAATATAACTCAATTTAAGCGTAATTGTGACATGCATAGTAAGAACACTAGGAACAAACATAATCTTGCCTCACACGTTACTCGTCTCCACAAGATAAATAATTCTTTTATGGGTCAAAGTGTACGCTTCTTTAACAAGCTTCCCAACAGTTTAAGAGAACTTCCAATTAATAAGTTTAAAAAAGTAATAAAAGCTAAGCTGTGTAAAAAGGCATACTATAGAATTTCAGATTATGTGGAAGATAAAACTGCTTGGGAATAAATTTATCATGTTCTGAATCAAACTGACATTATTGTAACTTGTGACATGAATCATTTTAATTGTAAATGGCGATATAAAAAAAAAAAAAAGAAAAAGACAGAAGAAAAAAAGAAGACAGTTCGTGTTGCTGAGGGAGTTTCTTGCGCCGCTTCTTCTTCACAGCCACAACACGTTCCGAAGCGGTGGTAGCAGAAAAGGACGATTCAAAAGATCTTGTGAAAGACTATTTGAATAAAGAATATTTTGATTTTGATTTTGATTTTGATTTTGACCTCTCTCTCGAAGATGCTTAACTTGTCCTAAATAGACATATTCGTCTACAACTTCAAGAGTCGAGCCTCCAATTCCGGTGGGCACAACATGGACATTCGACATGATTTTCGTTTTGTCCAAGTTCATTTTATTTTCGATTGAGGTCTTCGAGCTTAGTGCTAAGGTATTCCAGCGATTCTGCCAATACTTCAATATCGTCGGCAAATCCAAGGTCGTGCCAACCCGCACTAGGCCAGCGTGGTGGACTATATGGCCTAACCACTCTCAATCGTACTCTCGATTGTAGAGGAGGCCCGTGCCCTGCAGTGGGACGTATATGGGCTGATACAGATATACTCGTAGTTGATGTTAATGCCGAATCCTTTCCACTGCAAGAGCTTAAAGGCGTTTTCCAGCGCGGCATTGAACAGTTTCGGAGATATGATATATCCCTGTTTCACGACTTTCTGTAGTGGAATATCCTTCGTACTCTGATCTTGTACACGGAGGGTCATGGTGGCGTTGTTGTATATATCCTTCAACACTTCGATGTACCGATAGCTGTCTATGTGGGACCGCTGGAGGGACTATAGTAAAGCCCAGGTCTCGATCGAATCAAAGGCTCATTTCGTAGTCCACAAACGCTAAACAAAGCGGCAAGTTATAACTCGGTTTTTTGTACAACTTACCGAAGCGTATGGATGTGATCTATGGTAATAAAGCCTTTTCGGAAATCGGCTTATTCGGGAGGCTGGAACTCATTAAACCTACGTGTGCAGGACGAAGACTAGATTAGTAAATAGTTATAAGTTTGTTTGTGTTAATACTCTTATGTAAAATGTTGTTGTGTAAATAAATAAAGTAAAAAGAACTCCCTTAGAAATAAGCTTACACATATAAGCCGTGTAGAACTGTAAATGTATAGTTTTGAGTATATAACTTGTTATGTGCAATTTCATGTGTTAGCCTAATGTGCAATATTATGGGTTAACTTATATCGTTCAGAATTGTAAATGTATATCTCTCGTTTAAATAGTTTAATAATTTAATTTGTTATGTGTAATATTGTTACGCTATATACTAGAGTTTATGTATGTATGTGTTTATGTATTAGAGATTGTATAATGTTTGAGTAGTTAGACCGAAATTGTTAAAACCTAGTATATATACTGATTTAAGAATGATGTCGGGTGCGAGGTCCGCCGAACTTAGGTGCCTCCCACAAATTCGGTGCGGAGTTACACCTCGCGGCCCCGCACTCCCCGCACGACCGAGCTACCGCCCCGCAAGTCGCTACAGCGACACCCCGCAGCGCGCGCTCCCATTGGCCGAGCGCGCCTGTGACGATCGCGGACCCGACCCTAGGGATTAGCCCAAAATTGGGAATATAGATCGGCACCCTGGGTCGGGCAAATCAGTTCAGTTCGGTTCCGGCCTACAGTGAAGAAAACATCAAGAAGTCAGCAAGTCAGCAAGTAGTCAGCAAGTCAGCAAGTAGTCAGCAAGTAGTGAAGAATAAGCAGAATCGCTGCCGGGAGATACCAAAACGAAGCTCTGCAGCTACATCACGACGGTGCCGCAGTTACGTGTCGTAATTACGCCGCAATTACGTCATTTGTAAAACGTACTTCTCAGTGCGAATAAAGTTTCTACTTTCTAATCACTGGTATTATTTACCACGCAGCCAGCACCCCCGAACATATTCTACATTGAACGAGGCTGTTCGAAGGCGGTCTCGTTCATTCTGGTCCTTCGAGCCGGATTTGCGTGGGAATATGCCAGTGACTAGATCGGTGGGAAGGCACACCGCCTCGGCCTCGGCCTCGGCGTCTGCCACGGTGACATCCGCCACCGCCACGACAGACGAGACGGGTACGTCATGCACTACGACGACTGTCACCGGCACCGGCACGGATGCTACCACCACGATAAACTCGGAACAGTCAAAACAACCCGCGGCGAACGAACCTATGGTAGCGGAACCTACCATCGCCGCCGGTATTGAAAAACCGAGAAGCAAAGCGCCGTCAATATCAAGAAGCAAGAAAACGTCAAAATCTCGCCGCCTTGCCGAAGCCCGAGCCGAACTCGCTCGACTGAAAGTCGAGCTCGCCGCCGCCCGAGTCCAACAAATTGAAGCGGACTCGAGCACCGAAGATGACGACAACACGACGGTCGCGGAGATTGAGCAAGAACTCCGCGTCCACACATGGCTACAAAACAGCCAACTGCTCGCCATCGATAGCGAGCCGCATCAAGCGCCGCACACCGAAGCCGCCGCGCACGCACCGGCGGGAGTCACCGCCGCACACCCGCCGTGCACACAGTCGTCACTTCACCCGCAACCGACGTCAACAGTAGAGCGCGCTTCCGCGCCTCTACTCGCCGACCTGCACGCGCCTCCGCCAGCGACCACTGCCGCGTCCTGGGGACCGAACTTCGGCGCTGCACGCCTGCCGCTGACGTCAACAGTAGAGTGCGCACCCGCGCCTCTACTCGCCGATCTGCACGCGCCTCCACCAGCGACCACTGCCGCGTCCTGGGGACCGAACTTCAGCGCTGCACATCAACCGCCGACTGCCGTCGCCGCCTGGCTTGCCGAACAGGCAGCACGCGCCCCTCCGCCAGCGACCACTGCCGCGTCCTGGCGACCAAACTTCGGGGTCGCGCAGCTGCCACCGCCGCCTATGCAAGCCACACCGTGGGACTCCGCCGCCGCCATCACCGCGGCCGGTGATCATCAAGAGTGGCTAACGTTCCGTGCTTCGTATGAAGAATCAGTGAATAATTTCTCGAAGTTAGAAAACATGTCCCGCCTGCGCCGGAGCCTGCGCGGGACCGCCAGAGAGGCAGTGCAGGGCCTCTTAATAACGAACGCGGACCCGGACAGCGTCATGCGCACGCTCGAGATACGTTCCGGCCGACCAGAGTCCATAGCGACAGCCGAGATGGAACGTCTCAGAACATTGCCACGCCTAAGTGAAGCGCCGCGTGACACTTGTACGTTTGCCACAAAAATTAGTAATGCAGTGAACACACTTCGGGCCTTACGATGCGTGTACTACATGTACAATCCGGAGATTGCACGGGCCGTTGTGGAAAAATTAACATCCACATTGAAGCATAAGTGGTACGAGTTCGCTGCACTACAACCGAGGGAGGAACCAGACCTCCTCAAATTAGAACGCTTCATTCACCGGGAAGCTGAAATCTGCAGCCCATACGCGACTGCAGAGATGGTCACCGAACGACCGCGAACAAGTCAAACAAGACAAAAAGTGTTCAACACAGCCGCCACCCCGAGTCCTAACGCCACGTGTATTATGTGTGACAAAGAGGGACACGCGATCACAGAGTGCTATAAATTTAAAAACTTGCCTATTGACCAAAGATGGGACGCAGCCAAGAAGCACCGCGCCTGTTTCCGATGCCTACGACGCCGCACTCAACAGCACACATGCAAGACCAAGAAGTGCGGCATAGATGGCTGCGAACATCCCCATCACCAGTTGCTGCACTCAAAAAGAAGCGCGCCGCCGAAATTAAATGAAGACGCCGAGGAAGAAAAGTTGAACTCGACGTGGGCATCAAGCGTGTCATACTTGAAGATTGCCCCAGTACAAGTCTCGGGACCGGCGGGAGCCCGCGACACCTACGCGTTACTCGACAACGGGTCCACAGTAACGCTGATCGACCAAGGCCTCGCGGACGACATAGGCGCAGTGGGACCGGACGACCCACTACGCATCTGCACATACGACGGGAACACTAAAGAAGACCACTCCTCACGTCGTGTGAAGATACTGCTCCGAGGCAAGAACCGACATAACCAACACATACAAGCCCGGACAGTACCTGACCTGCGCCTAGCCGCACAGAAAATATCGCCAGAAGCGATAAGTA
Source organism: Hyles vespertilio (assembly GCA_009982885.2). NCBI lineage: Eukaryota > Metazoa > Arthropoda > Insecta > Lepidoptera > Sphingidae > Hyles > Hyles vespertilio. Next base: position 1,140,080 of record CM042825.1, on the reverse strand, counting down.
ACTGTCCACATCTAAAGGGAATCACGAGCACTATTATCACCGACCAAGTGATCCCGAAAATATTAATAGGTCAAGACAACTGGCACCTGTTAATAGCCACCCGAACAAGATCGGGTCGAAAAAATCAACCAGTGGCCTCACTCACACCACTGGGCTGGGTGGTACACGGCAGCAGAACCCGAACACTCGGGCATCAAGTAAACTTCGTCGGTCACACATCTGAAGATAACATAGAAAAAATGGTGGCTGAATACATAACGACCGACAACACGTACTTGAATCCGAAACGTCCGGAAAACGACCCCGAGCAAAAGGCGCTCCGAATACTCAAGGCGAACACAACTGCTGCCGGGAGGCGGGTATCAGACTGCCCTCCTTTGGAAGTCGGAGGAAGCTACACTCCCCGACAACTACGACAACACCCTGCGAAGGCTCCACGGCATCGAGAAGAAAATTGATAGAGACCCGCTGCTGAAAAGGAAGTACAACGAACAAATGAACATGCTACTTCAAAAGGGTTACGCGGAACCAGCGCCCGCCAAGAAGATGCCAGGAAGGACGTGGTACTTACCGCATTTCGCCGTAGTCAACGCCCTGAAACCTGACAAGCTGAGGGTGGTCCACGACGCAGCCGCCAAGACCAGGGGCGTGTCACTGAACGACATGCTCCTGACCGGTCCCGATCTCCTGCAACCACTCCCAGGGGTGCTAATGCGCTTCCGGGAACACAAAGTGGCGATCACCGCGGATATAACAGAAATGTTTATGCGTATCCAATTACGCGAGGAAGACAGGGACGCCCTGAGGTACCTGTGGCGAGGGGAACGTCGGGACGACGCTCCGCCTGAAGAATATCGGATGAAATCACTAATATTCGGGGCGTCGTGCTCACCCGCCACAGCCATATTCGTGATGAACAAGAACGCAGAGTGTCACGCGGATCAACACCCGGAGGCGGCAGCGGCCATAAAGAGAAAACACTATATGGACGACTACCTGGATAGCTTCGTGGACATCAGCCAAGCGGAAACAGTCGTCAAACAGATACAGAAAATTCACGAGAAAGCCAACTTCCAACTACGCAAGTGGGCCTCGAACTCGCCTGAACTGTTAGAAAAAATCGGCGAACACGTTGGAAGCAACGCAACAGTGAACATTGAAGGCGGACAAACAGAAAGGGTGCTCGGCCTTACTTGGGAGCCACAGGCGGATACCTTTCAATTCAACCTGGATGCAACCCGCATCCCACCGAGCCTTCTAGAGGGACCCACCACAAAGAGGGGGGCATTGAAGATAGTGATGTCGATATTCGACCCACTTGGTCTCATCACTCCTATAACAATACAAGCGAAACAACTGCTACAAGAAGTGTGGCGAAAAGGAGTCGACTGGGACGAACACCTAGAGGGTGACTTAGCCGCAGAATGGGAAAAATGGATAAGCTGTCTGAAAAATATAAACAATATAATAATTCCCCGTTACTCTATCTCTCTATCTCAATTACAGCGCGGCTCAACGACTGGAGCTGCACGTATTCTGCGACGCCAGCGAGAAGGCGTACGCATCCGCGCTATACTGGCGCGCAGTGGACCACAGAGGAGCGGTGTCCACCACTCTCGTCGCCGCGAAAGCCAAGGTAGCCCCTCTGAAATTGTTATCAATTCCGCGCCTGGAACTCCAAGCGGCCTTATTGGGAGCCAGGATGGCAGCCGCAGTCAGAGAGGAGCACACCAGGAGGCCCGACACGACGACGTTCTGGACGGACAATCGAACCGCGCTCACGTGGATCCGGACCGGGGCCAGGAGTTATAAGCCCTACGTGGCCCATCGCATAGCGGCCATCGAAGAGATCACAAAAACGTCGGAGTGGCGGTGGGTACCAACGCGCTGGAACGTGGCGGACGACGCCACACGAAACGTCCCTGAAGAACTGGGCTCAGACCACAGATGGTTTAAGGACCGGAATTCCTGCGACATGATCCAGACACATGGCCGGTGGAGACACCGAGCTCACCGCCACCCTCAGGTGAAGAACGTGTAAATGTCATCAGCACCAGTGACCAGTCGAGCGTGATACCTGACGTCACACGCTTCTCGTCGTGGACGAGATATCTCAGGGCGACAGCAAGGGTGCTACAAGCAGTCGCTATGTTCCGGCGCAAGATCGAACAAGTCCATTACAAGCGAAAAAAAAGGGGTCCACGTCGCGACCCTGATTGGCGAGCCGCGAACACCACAACCAATCCGACAGTCAGGACACGCCAACCCGCAGCGACAGATAAGTATGTCACACTGACAGCGGAGTATCAGATAAAGGCAGAAAAGCTTATAACAAAGAACGCCCAAGAAGAGGCGTTCAAGGAGGAGCTCAAGGCGCTGCGAGCAGGCAAGGAGGTCGGAAGACATAGCCGACTACACCAGCTCAGTTTAAGACTCGAGGACGACATCATCGTCCTGAAAAGTCGGATCAACGCCGCCACTGGAGTACCGGAAGAAGTGAAAACTCCTCCAGTCATAGACGGAAACCACCGGGCCACACAACTATGGATCCTTCATGTACATAGGACTCTACATCACGCAGGAGTGGAGACTACGGTAAACCAGGTAAAGCAGGACAAATGGGTCGTGCGACTACGACCGACAGTGAAGATGGTGCTGTCAAGATGTCAAATGTGTCGCGCAAGGGCCGCGACACCTCCGAGACCAGCAACGGGAGACCTGCCGACATGCCGGTTGGCGCACCACCAACGACCGTTCACCTACACGGGTCTCGATTATTTCGGCCCGCTCACCGTGACCGTCGGGAGAAGCACACAGAAGAGGTACGTCGCGCTGTTCACATGCCTCACCGTACGTGCAGTACACCTTGAAGTTGTGTCCTCGCTGAGCACTGAATCAGCCATCATGGCGTTGCGACGAATGATCGCGCGACGCGGTTGTCCGACCGAGATCTGGTCAGACAATGCGACGAACTTCCACGGGGCGGATGCGGAAATCCGCCAAACTCTTCTCTCCGGTGCGAAGCAAGAAGCGTCAAAAAGGGCTATAACATGGAAGTTCATCCCTCCAGGAGCTCCATTCATGGGAGGCGCGTGGGAGAGGTTGGTGCGGTCAGTGAAGACCGCACTGATGACGGTGCTCCACCAGAAGAGCCCCAATGAAGAAACTCTCCACACCTTACTCACCGAAGTCGAACTCACACTTAACAGTCGACCACTGACGCATGTGTCGGTAGATCCTGCCGACCCTGAGTCCCTGACGCCTAGCCACTTCCTGCTGGGCGGTCAGGGACACTTCGCCACTACGGGCCTGCCAGCGGACCACACCGCTAGCCCGTACGTCAGCCTGCGTGCGACGCAGGCCCTCGCCGACGCCTTCTGGGCGCGTTGGCTGAAGGAGTACCTGCCCGAGCTCCGAAACCGGCGGGAGCCCCATGGACGGGCCACTGAACTTCGTATCGGCGACCTAGTACGGGTCGTCGATAACAACCTGCCACGCAACACTTGGGTGCGCGGGCGCATTTGCGCCACGTATCCGGGACCGGATGGCGTCACCCGAACCATCGACGTCGCCACGAAAGGCGGCGTGCTGCGACGCCCATCCAGGAAAGTCGTCATAATCCAGAGCGTCGAGAACGACGAGTCGCCCTGCACCCCATGAAGATGCACCGTCGCGTCGCGTCGCTACGGTACACGGCGGGAGAATGTGCAGGACGAAGACTAGATTAGTAAATAGTTATAAGTTTGTTTGTGTTAATACTCTTATGTAAAATGTTGTTGTGTAAATAAATAAAGTAAAAAGAACTCCCTTAGAAATAAGCTTACACATATAAGCCGTGTAGAACTGTAAATGTATAGTTTTGAGTATATAACTTGTTATGTGCAATTTCATGTGTTAGCCTAATGTGCAATATTATGGGTTAACTTATATCGTTCAGAATTGTAAATGTATATCTCTCGTTTAAATAGTTTAATAATTTAATTTGTTATGTGTAATATTGTTACGCTATATACTAGAGTTTATGTATGTATGTGTTTATGTATTAGAGATTGTATAATGTTTGAGTAGTTAGACCGAAATTGTTAAAACCTAGTATACCGGGTATCTCAAGACTGCTACCGAAAACGAAGCCGGGTGGTAGTTTTAGTGGCTACAAACACAATGCAATTAAAAATTTCACCTAGAAACGCGACAAATTTTTTTTATGTTTTTTTAAATATCGTCATTTTTGGGTGGTAAATCCATAGTTTTTGCTAAAATAATAATTTAAACTCTTTTATACCTTAGAGTATTTATAAATAAAAGGGTATATACTATTATTTTAGGAAAAAAATGTATTTACCACCCAAATATGGCCATGGGAAAAAAATAACAAAAAAAAATTGTCGCTTTTTTTTGCAACTTTTTCTGTTGCATTGTGTCTGAAGTCGCTTAAACTACCACCCGGCTTCGTTTTCGGTAGCAGTCTTGATATACCCTGTATATACTGATTTAAGCATGATGTCGGGTGCGAGGTCCGCCGAACTTAGGTGCCTCCCACAAATTCGGTGCGGAGTTACACCTCGCGGCCCCGCACTCCCCGCACGACCGAGCTACCGCCCCGCAAGTCGCTACAGCGACACCCCGCAGCGCGCGCTCCCATTGACCGAGCGCGCCTGTGACGATCGCGGACCCGACCCTAGGGATTAGCCCAAAATTGGGAATATAGATCGGCACCCTGGGTCGGGCAAATCAGTTCAGTTCGGTTCCGGCCTACAGTGAAGAAAACATCAAGAAGTCAGCAAGTCAGCAAGTAGTCAGCAAGTCAGCAAGTAGTCAGCAAGTAGTGAAGAATAAGCAGAATCGCTGCCGGGAGATACCAAAACGAAGCTCTGCAGCTACATCACGACGGTGCCGCAGTTACGTGTCGTAATTACGCCGCAATTACGTCATTTGTAAAACGTACTTCTCAGTGCGAATAAAGTTTCTACTTTCTAATCACTGGTATTATTTACCACGCAGCCAGCACCCCCGAACATATTCTACATTGAACGAGGCTGTTCGAAGGCGGTCTCGTTCACTACGTTTGAGACGATTTGTGATGACCCTCGAAAACAACTTATAGACATGACTCAGGAGCGAGATGGGCCTGTAGTTCTTCAGCAAAGTGGTATCACCTTTTTTGAAGAACAGTACCGCCACGCTCCTGCTCCATGCCTCTGGCGTTGAGCCCTCGACGAGAACGGAATTGAAGAGCCTTTGAAGGACTTTTAGTATCGGCGTTTCGTCCACTTTCAGAAGTTCTGAAATGATTTCGTCCTCACCCGGCGCCTTGTTGTTTTTAAGTTGCTTCAGGACCGTCTCGATCTCTCATAGGCTGATGTCCGGGATATCATCGCTAAAGTTTCGAATCAATTCAGCCCTCGGGTCTTGGGCCGAGCTAACAGCAGGTTCGGCAAACGAGGTGTAAAACTATCTGTAAAATCTCTCGATCTTCCTTAGTACCTCTGCCCTCGTCGACACTGCGCGGCCTCTGTCCGTCTTCAAACTAGTCTCTTGCAAACACTTTGGAGCCTCCGTTCCACTTAATTATCTCTTTACTGCTCATAGTATTGTGAGCACGTACATCGTGCCGCAAGGAATTCCAGATCCGCCGAACGGAAGACTACAGCGCCATAGATCGACGTTTGGCCATGAGGTCAAGAGTATGGTTCGAGAATTTTTGTGGTCTATCGCTACGGCGAAGTCTAAAATACTTAAATCCCACCATATGGATAGCTTCTACCAAACTACTTCACTTTTGACAATCAAAGCGATTTGTTAGTTCAAGTTGAAAGCTCTCGGGGTTTTGGATATGGGCGCGTAAGGTCGGAGCGTTGACTTCATCAAGCGACGCCTTTCTAATAGGACATTGATATTCAATGTGCCCCTAACCATTCGGTGATCACTGCCAGTTTTCACCCTGTTGGTCACAGGGACATCATTGCACATCCGTCTATTCCGTCCCGTCCCGAAAAGTGTCGCCATTGAGGGGGTATTTGTCTTTTCTCACCACGCTTGGTAGGCGTGTTGCCAAGCGCAGTATGGGATTCGCGTTAATGACGCTGCTGCCCGTCATTAACCGGGGAAAGGAAAAACGATTTGTGGGTAGAGGATGTTATAGGAAAGGAGAGTATGGCCTGTAGGAGTGGATGCTGCAGTTACCAAAGGGAAGTTTAAGTGACTGCAGTAGCTCGGGGGCCGAGGTCGCGTACTCCTAGTATCTATACTAAGACAGGCCATAGTCAGTAGATAGAAGCATCCCTGACCACGCTATAAATACAATGCAATTAAGTTTTTTGGAAAGAAACGCGAAAACTTTTGGGGTTTTTAAAGATCGTCGAGTGTAGGTGGTAACTATATAGTTTTTGCTAAAATAATATTTTTATCACTTGCGTACCATAGCTCCTTCAAAAATAAAAGAGTGTATGTTATTATTTTAGAAATAAAACTATGTACTTGCCACATAAATAGGTCAATGGAAAAAAAATCGTCGCTTTTCTTGAAAAAATTTTACTTGCATTGTGTAGGTATCTGTATCTGTATCAGCCCATATACGTCCCACTGCAGGGCACGGGCCTACTCTACAATCGAGAGTACGATTGAGAGTGGTTAGGCCATATAGTCCACCACGCTGGCCTAATGCGGGTTGGCGGACTTACATACCATAGAAATTTTTATAAATCGCTACGGTATGCAGGTTTCCTCACGATGTTTTCCTTCACCGTTTTAGTGCGTGGTGATTGACTATCAATACACACATGACCCCGAAAAGTCAGAGATGTGCCCTGGGATTCGAACCCGCGACCACCGTGAACATGTTGGCAGCCGCGTCTTGTCCGTTTGCCAACAGGCCACCACGCACTTGTGCATTTGCATTGTGTATGAAGTCACTTAATACCCTGTAGATCTACATGGTGCTATAGAGTATAACCTTTTAGTATGAAGAAAAACAACTGGGGTGAGACAACAGGCATAGTTTGCTTCTTAAATATTATTTTAGACTTCTGCCCCACCCTGAGCCCATGGCTGGCTACGCCCATGGTACTGCATCAATTCTAAGTTGAAATTATGAGTTCGGTTGAGAGGCTACCACCATAACGTGACTGTATCGTTCCCTGCAGGTTGGCCACCCTGGCGCTGCGCGCTCACACCGCGTCTCGCTCGGACTGCACGCGCCTCGGCGCCGCGCTCGCCAACACGCTGGGCGAACTAGCGCGGACGGCAGCCAGCAGACAAGTCTTGGCCGTCGGTCAGTACCAAATAATTATAATAAAAAATAGAATCCTGTCCATATACACCTCACTGCATCGAACTCAACACTTCACATTTACAAATGGTTATCTAGAGCCTGTAAACCATTTTGATGATCAAACAATTTACAACTAAATACTTTACTTTATTCTTATGTTATAAAAACTGGCAACGGCTATTCTCCCGCCTAAACATATAAACTTTTTTTTTCAGCAGCGGCTAACGAAGCGAACAAGAAAAGGAAACTGTCGAAAAGCCAAAAGTTGAAAATACAAGCCAAGCAGCGGACAGCGCTTGCCGTGAAGAAGAAGGCAGCGGCGATGGCTGCCGCGGCTGCCGCCAAAATATCCTCTTGAATATAAACATTGTGATTTATATAAAACGATCACCGACTTCGGTCGAGTGGACTTTACGAATATCGTGAAGATAAGTTGGTGTTATTGGCTCTAAGAGTTTTGATTATATTTATCCATGGTGTCAAGCGTAGAGTGTAAGCGGCTGAATTGTATATCGGAGCCAGAAATGTTGGATTCTGTGTGAAATGAAGCGTAAAAAATAAAAAATACATGGTGGTATTTGGATTTTGGTGGCTATTCAGAATTTAACATAATCTTCGAACGCTTTAAAAGTGGATTTCAAATGAAAATCGGTCTGCCCCTGATATGACAATCAAAACTAGACGTAAAGTCCGTTGGGTTTTAACATTTTTATGAATCAAGAATCAATGCTGTGTCCACTAGCTACGTGTCGTATTATTCATACGCTTCATAAATTAATTTAATGAGAGTGAAGAAGAAATATGAGTGACCATTGTAGAAATTACTGTAAAATAATTCTACCACTTATATGAGAATTATTATACTCAAAGTGGGACTTAAAGTCCTTTGCGTTAAGTTTAACATTTTGTGTTTGTAAAAACCGATCAATAAATGTTGTGATGTAAATTGTTTTACTAAAATGGTAAATTATGTTCCTTGTAAGAAACGAAACGGACATGTGAATCACAACATGTCCAAAGATTTCCTTACAAATATTTTGTGTACATTTATGAAATAAGCACAATAAGTATAATATATGTTAGATAGTAAGTCTAAGTTATTTTTATACTATTTGATTACGACTAAATAAATTATTAACAAATATTGTGTTCCTTTATTTTGCTTATTTCTAGGATTTAAAAAATACTGAACATACTACCTAGTAGATGGTAAGTGAACCAGAAATCCTCGTTGCGTGGATCTCTAATCAATGTTCTCTAACAGCCGCTGCCAGTAAACAATCCCAATCCAAAATTTGCCGTTTGAGATTGACACCTCAATCTTTTCTCTGATCCTATATTGCCAATAATCAATCTCAGTAGTGAAAAAACTATGGCAACATGACAAGAGACGATCGAAAAGTAGAAAACAATCCAATTTACTTTAATTTAATTTTTTCGATTGATTATAATTGGCTTCGGCCGTAAGACGTTTGCTTCATTGAGGAGGGTAGTTGCTATGTTACTCGAGTAACCTTGTAAGCACCGACTTGTGGCTTCCTTACATATTCTCACTCACTGAGACTTATTACTGCACGTTGGTTTTCTGTGAGATAGTGATACAAGAGAATACACCTTGAAGTACAATGTAGTAACGTAACAGTGAAAACGACTCGTGCGGACTGTAACCAGTAATAGTGTATTATCTATGACTGTAAGACTAACGGCAAGGCAAGGTTCTTTAAATTTCAAGTCATTACCTAAGCACTGTGTGCATACATATTATCTCATTTCTGTGATATTGCTGAAGAAGGAAACATAACATATTCCGAAATAACCAACAATTTGTTAAGAAATTTTAAAAGTGTTTCTGCGTCTTTATTCATCTATTTCGTGTGCATTTTGCTGTGAAAAATAAGAAACAGCAGTTTGGGTTCAATATTATGTTAAAAATCATGTATTCATTAGCTATGGAACGAAATTTGAAACGTCATTTCGACAGTCCAATGACGCTTAATTTTGCCTTCGGTTTAAAAGGGCTTAAATGAATAGTATTAGAATAATATTGAGCCTTATTTCTCACTGTGCAGAGTTTACTTTTATGAAAATATTAATTACATAAAAAGTTCAATTACGGTACGCTGAGGGGAAGCTATCCATAGGGTTGAGAACAACAATCAATTAATCGATTTTAAACATACATTTATTTTCGTATGTGCATATAAAATGTATTTTTAATATTTTTTACAGTATGCTTTTTATTAAATGGTGTTTGTTGATTGATAATTTGTAATAATATTATTATATGGAATGTCTAGTGTCATTTATGTCTTGGTGCTAGCTATGAACTATTTTATGATTTTTAAAATAACAACTAGTAGTAAAACACTATATTTAATTAAAGTTTCTTTTCATTTTATTACTTTATTAAATCAATCTTGCAGTATCCTTTGTGTATTTAAACCGAATCATAATAAAAGCTTTTATGGGTATAATATAATATAAATACCATCACACTACCATGGATCTGAATCTGATTAGTGTTCTGTGCTAGCTTGTATGCTTTATTAATTGAGAATAAAGATAGAAAATATAATCTTTGTAATTCAAATAATGATTTGTTAAAAATATAATATAGTTAAATATTTTAATTTCAAAATTTCGGCATCAACGTAGAATAATTATCATATCGTAATCAGATCGGAATCAGATGTAAATGTTGCTATTACATTGATTTCAATACTGAACTAAGATAAAATCGATAACATTAGCATAAATGATCGATTATATCACAGTAAATATATTAAATTCCACAGCCCTAGTTTTAAGAACTTGTTATTATTATATGTACATAACCTTTTATTTCATGTTTCGCTTTTATTTTACATGAAAAATAATAAAAAACACGCCATAACAGTATTAAAAAGGAATATTTAAGTTTAAACCACCGATGCGCAGCGACAAATAAAGTAAACGGTGGGTGGTTCATTCAAAAAAATAATATTTCGATGTTATTATAATCCATATTGTGATCCATATGTACCAGTTTTAACTCGCGTGTGCAGTTATTCGATGAGATCGCGGTCTATTGTTTCGTTTTACGAATTTAAAACGCCATTTTGTCGTCTACACATTTTAAATTATGTGTTGTGTTGTTTATATTTGTGTATTTTGTTGAAAGTTTGTTGCGTTTTCATATTTGGACCGTGAGTAATGTTTTTTACGATATTTTTTCTGTTGTTCATGATCGCGTCGGTGAATTTATTTTTCGGAAACAGTTTAAATGCGTGCATTATTGTTATTTCTATGATATTGTACCCAAATCGGCTTTAAAATATATAATTATCAAATATTTCGTAAATTAATTGTAAACTACCACAGTATGCTCACGTGATTATAATCTAGTCTAATTATTATCTATAATTACTTGATTTTTAACTCGTTCACAATTAATACAATGTGCATATGTTGAGTAATTTCAAGGAAACATATCAATAGTTACACCAAACCAATGAAGTCTGAGGTAGACACTCACTTTTATTTGGGACAAACACTATTACCTATATTACTTCCATTCAAGCATTCACAGTTAAAGTCGCATTGAATTGTCATATTCTACTTCGATTATATCAAATCCATGTCCATAATGTATTTAGTAATTTACTAAAATAGCAATATATTTTGGTAAACAACTTCTTTCTGCAGACTATTCAAAGTTGATTAATAAGGACCATGCATGCTATATTATGAATATGTCAACTATAAAATCCCACTCACTATTTTATTTCAGCCTTGCTTTTTAGTTACACTTAAAAAATCAATGTAAGCAACATGAAAAGTTATTCTCTTACAAGTAGTTTACATTTCCAGATGTTTTGCATACAAGAAACTGACCATAAAGACCCATTTGCTGCCACCGATCAGGATCCACTAGGAGCAGCACCATCAGAGTCTAGTGATGACGAGCCAGCAGCAAAGAGGCTTAAGGCCTTTGAGTCTCCATCCCTTAACCTCAAAGTTTACCAGATACCAGCATTCAACACTCCAAAATCCATTGGCATATACCCCACAACACCGACACTGCCAAAATTTGTCAATAATCCACTGAATTTGGCAAATCCTTTGGCATTTGCTACTAGTAACTTGGAACCTAATAATTTTGTTAAAGGATTGCACAGCAGGTAAATATATGAATAGCCTTACAACGAGCAAAATCACAATATACATTCTATTGATAATAGATATTTAATATACAATGCTTTTTGAAAACCCATTAAAACAGTTATTGGGACACAAAAAATGCAACAATGTTATTACCAAGTGATGAAATGCAATTTTGTATTTTAAAATAAACAATTGTTACTTGAGAAATTTTCATGGAAATGTGTTATTATTTATGTAGTCAGTCAAGCGATTATGAATCACAAATGAGTAATACATAATTATCTACATTTCCAGATACTCATTACCAGCAAAATTAACAATTACCCCAGTGCAGACATCATCTAAAGTATGTGACAATGGCGAGATCATTCGATATAAGAAAAATGGCGAGGTAGCAAAGAAGAGAGGCCCGCCCAAGGGGTACAAACGGAAACCCAAAGTGGATTTGTCACAGAGTTTAAATAATGGAGTTTTACAGGTATTATATTTATTCACACTTTCTATTTGTAATTCCTTATGAAATTCTAAGGGTCAATAAGATTTTTCGAGAAGATACCATTGTCTTACTGTTTATTTTTATTTATTTATTTAGATTCCACCCCTTCTATCATTTATCTTGAAAGCTAGCAATCCATGTATAATTCTATAGATATAGTTACAAATAATCTTTGGACAACTGCATTGTTTTACTGGAAAAATTTTCTTTAATAAATAAACTGCACAAATTTCAGTCTATCATTCAAGGAGTAATTATGCTATAGCTCTGTTTGTCCAGCAAAAATAGACAAACATGTACAATACTCATGTCTGCTTTCTGATAAATTTTAATACAACATTAATTTTCAGGCCCAAAACACGATACTGACGAGTCTCTTAGCTGCGAATAACACCACCCTGTTGAATACGAACTCCACCCCCGCGCCGAGCCCGCCCGTCACACCCCACGTCACTATCGCGCCGCAGATTACAGTGCCAGAGGGTAAGCTCATGTTTTTGTGCTTTATATCTTAAAACGTGATATTTTTTTTTTTATATTGCAGTTAATGGCGAGACGAGCATGCCGTTTGCCTGATGGTAAGCGATGCGACCGCTCATGAACAGAAGAAAAACCAAACAACACCTTGATTTACAAAGCAATGCTTGGCATTCCACTGCGCTCGCCATCCTGAGACATAAGATGTGAAGTCAAGTACAATGTCGTTCGAACCGGATCACAAAAGTCCATTTACACTGCTGCTTAGTTTGGTGGTACTTACCCCAGAGGCTTCACACATATAAGAGACCTACCAGTATATGCAGTACAGTATAATAATTTTGTTTTTTATTTACAGGAACGGAACTAGTAGAACTGCTACTGGATCCCGAGGACTGGTTCCCGCAGGAGCCATACAGGATGGTGTTCAGCAGGAAGAAAAACCCAAAGTGGAAGAACTTCCCATACAGATGCGAACACTGTTTCAAGGTAGGTTTTGAAAATAAAGTCAGCCAGCCATTTTAATTCTTTTGTTAATAACACAATGTAACGTAAATAAAAACAGCTGACGCTAGCGGCCAATGACCCCCTCTGACGGCGTTTGGCCCGTACTACTTCGTGTTTACGAAGCATAAAATGACTATTTCACATATAATGACTATTTTGTGTTTAGCAAACTATAAAATGGTTGGTCTAATTTTCTCATAATATAAACAATTTTCCAAAGAAATACGACGTATTTTGTTTTTGTAAATAGTCATTTGATTCTTAAATTATGCTCCCTATGTAAACAATGGAAACTGAAAAGTGTGATTTTTGTTTAATTGCATCAATTTCAAGTAGATATAAAGATTTAACAACAATATATTATAAACAGATATAATTTCAACTGTTTTTCTATCGAATATAATTAAAAGTGTATAATATAAAATATTTAATTTGCCACATACAATGTTATTGGTGTGATGTAACGATATTTTTAAATGAACAGTTTTGATTTTTTTTAATGTTATACATGTTCTAATAATCACCAAATTGTAAACTGGTTTTAAAAAGAGCAACACCAGAGTTTCTTGCCCGTTCTTCTCCAGTGAAAACCGCTTTCCGAACCGGTTGGTAGATAAAAAAATGACTGAATGTAAATGATGTAGAACAATAGATTCAATAAATTATTGTCATTTTACAATAAATTATTTTCATTGAGAGCCTCCGTGGCGCAGTTGGTTAGACGCCGGCTGTGAAACGAGAGGCTGCGGGTTCGATCCCCGCACCGAGACAAATGTTTGTGAGGCCCACAAGTATTTGTCTCGGGTCTGGGTGTTTGTGAGATCGAAAGGTCTCTCGTAGTTCCCGATACCCACGACACAAGACTTATTTGATCTTAATGTGGTGTCAGGACTATTTATTTGACTGTTGAGTGTATTTATTTACTTTATTATTTTCATTTTGGATAGTTTACGTAGGGACCGTCGATTTCTCCAAGGCCGTTATGTATGTTGCAGGGCTACCGCGTGCTGTCGACGCTGGTGTCGCACTGCGCGGAGATGCACGGCGGCGTGCCGCGCGCGCTCGCCATCCCGTGCCCGTGCTGCCCGCACGTGTCCACGCGCCGCAAGCACCACAAGAAGCATCTCGAGGCGCACGAGGGCCGCCGACACCGCATCTTCTGCAACTACTGCCTGCCGCTGCGTTAGTACTCGCACGCACGCATATACACATGAAACAGCACGCACACGCACACGAACGTACGCATGCATAATACACAAACACGTGCACGCATAAACCAACTGATACAAACGCTTCCAGCATTCATACACATAGTACTGATACCATGATTATATTCAAATTCTTCTGTTGTAGACACAACATATTTCTTTAATGTGTATGTGCCATTTTTATTTGTGTAGAAATCAAGTTTAGTGGCTCTCCTTTCCAGTAATTTGCATCTATGCAACTGCATTATTAACAGAAATACATATTAGTTGTTGACCAAATATGTCACACTTTGATCACTACACCAGTTTCTCACCATTGTGAATAATAATACATACAAATACCCTATCACCAGCAATTTTCCAAATATTAAGGCATCTCTTCAACATTCCAGCGGAACCAGGCGAGCCCTACAAGAAGGAGTCAGAGCGATTCCCCTTCGACAAGTTCCCGCAGTACTGGTACGCCTCAGAGGAGTCCCTCCGGCTGCACAAGAAGCGGAAACACCCGTACGCCGCCATGTACAACTACAATTGGTTCGGAACCTGGCGGGACACGTTACCCAACAGCTAATGACCATCTGTAAGCATCTTACATCTAAGACGGGGTATGTACTGTCTTGAAAATGAGAGTTTAAAGTCTTCAAAAGCTTTTTGAGTAGCAAATAATTGAAAGAATGATACCTATGAAGTAGGATTTTTATGTTTAAAAGACAATGGTAAGCTTCGACAAATCATTAATTTAATATGATTTAAGGCAGTGATAGCTAAAATAAAATATTTGTCTGTCAGTATTGACATAGAGAAAGAAATGAATGATCCTTATACAAGCGTGAATATTGATGGAAAAAATGTCCTTTGAGAATTTTGTTTATCTCATGTCACAGAAAGGCTGGAAGTACGTACTACATACAGCGTTTTGTTGGCTTAATTAGCTGTATTTATAAACATTCCCACTAACCTGATGGATATGAAATGTAGTTGAGTTACGGCAACATTAAGAAAACATAGTTTTTTTTAAATAAATGTTTCTACATGGGCACAAGACAGAAGTCTTTAAATAGGCTGCACCTTCCAATACTTTTCCTATATGAATGGTTATTATCTGATTTATGCATTCACAACCTGACACTAGTATCCCAAATAAGGTAGACAGAGGGCCAGTTAATGTCTCCCAAACATTTTGTCTAGCTATTTCCGTCCCAAACCCTTACAGGAGGCATGCTTAAAATCTCAACTGTAACAGAAATTTCAATCGCTGACAAATAATACTCAATTTTTCAAAATACATTTAATTAAGCCAACAAAAAGCTAATATCATGGATCAATAAAACTGCTCGCTCGCATCAGCTATGTACAAATAACAAATGTAAGTATTGATTTAGTATTAAATAGTAGTACTTGTGATTGTCACGCTGGCAGCTCTGTATAGTAGCGATTATTTTAGTTGTAATTTTATATTTTATAGCAACTCTGAGATACAATTACTTAATGTGTGCATCACTGGCAACTACATATTAAAAAGTTATAGTTTTCCAATGCATTTAGATTATTTTAGAAAGACATAGGTTTTATAGTGAGTGAAGACTTCCACATTTTAATTTTTTTATTTATTTTCTATCTTAATCTGGAAACTGTAAATTATGGTAATATTTTTATAGCATTACTTATTACGGTTTGTAATTTTACACCTAATTTTATCTTCTAAATTTTGCAAATATTCAAATATTTTAGTAGAGATATTTAATTGCAGAGATACAGTATATTTCGAGATGATCTTTGAATGTCTTGGATCACTGCTGGACGTCGCTTAATGTCGGCGGATTATAGTGTTGCCAACATGGCCACTTAAACTTGCATAATAATTGTTTTAAACTTTATTTATATTATGGTCGCAGAATGCAGAAATACTTGGCTTGTGGAATACATTTGTTTATGTTATAAACACTTTGGCGTCTATGCACTAGTACATATACGCTGTTATGCATATTTTTTATTTGTGCAAAGACAGCTGTTTTCAAAAGTTTTGTCAAATTTTTGTACAAGATCGTTTTGGCAACGTGTTTGTAATTTGCAAATTACTTTTGAAATAATTCGATTTTTTACATACGATATATAGAAGTGTACAAATAAAGTCCTCAAGTCATTTTTGTACTGTGCAACCATATTTTGAAGCGTCTTATATTTATAGACTCCGAGAATTATGGTAGTGATTGATTTTATCAGTTTTACTAGATTTTACAGAATAATCGATAAATTATTGAGGGTTTTTGTCGAGAGCAGTGTGTTTAATTATATTTCTTATTTTAGTTCCTGTTTTGTTCAAGTATACGATTTTTGTGTCAGTTATTCAGTTAGGTCACCATAGTTGCTATAATTAAGGTGTATTGTGGCGGATAATTCGATAAAATGTGTTAGTACGAGCATAATATTATGTGATGTCATTGATGTGAACTTGCAAGGTGGTGCATGACATTCCTGTAGAAGGGCACATCGGGGGCAATTGCCTAATTTAGATGTTAAGGGGATTAACGACATTGAAAAAGGGATGGTGTGCAATATCTAATCCCTTAAATTTTCATGTACAGATGTGACATATTACTTACGACCTCCCATTGTGCTTGTTTTTCGCAGGACGGTCGTGCACCAATTTGCTGGTCTGTAATTTATTTAAAGACGATATACATATTGTGTAGCAAGTCGCTTTAAGTAACTGGTGAGCAATAATATCGCGAAATAAGCTTTAGATGGGTGATATCCCCTGATCATGTAGTTGTATGAATTAGTGCCTTCGTAGGAGGGCACCTGTACTGCCTGTAGCTATCCGTATTGTATACGGGTGTTTCATAACAGTGTACAATTCTTTATCATACAAAACTATGGAGCATTGATGATTGACAAGTATGCATGATTTGAAAAACCAGATGTTAAATTTTGGCACGGGGATTCATAATTTCTGCATACCTCAACGTGACATAGGCGTGTACATATACTAGTGATTCAAGATATTTAAAAGATTCCGCGGGTGACTTTTAATGACGCAATAGTATTAAGTACCTAGTATGAATTCTTTGATGCATATTGTACACTATTATTGAAATATCCAGGATACAGGATGTTTAGTATACTATTATATTGTAAAGTATACGGCGTTCTCACTGTTCGCGGGTCCCATATTTGCTGCAATGACCAATGGGTAGTAAGTTACAATAGTCGCAAAGTATAAAGACATGCCTTGAATTAAAATATCGCTAAAATTAGATTTTTAGATATCCGTGAATAAGAGACGCCATTATAACTCGCTCCCCTTAACGCAATGTATTGTACAAATTAAGGATCATACCAGTATTTTTATATGAACATTTTTCAATGCATTTAAATAGTTGTTAGGATTTTTGATAGCGTTTATTGTAGTATCACAAAAGACCAAAATATTGTCAGTATTAGAATTAGTCAGTTGTAAGTTTGTATATACTAACGATAGGACGCGGCTTCCTCCCACTTCGTAACATACACAGACTCCCGATACACGTTAAAACGACGTGGAAATATAGATTTACCACAAGCACTGACTTAGAATACCTCCGCAATACAAAGTATTTTTTCACGCGTTTTAGAAAGTTTCATTTTGATATTTTTGTAAAAGAAATTTTACAAAGTATGTATAAACAGATTACACTACAAAAATATGTGTCTCTCGTCTACATACATAATTTATAAAATGTAAGGTATTTTTATAGCAATGTATTTGATGTACAGACGTGGATACAAGTCTTCAAAATAGTGAACAATCCAAAAACATCTGGCTCGAAGGATCATTTTTGTAGTAAGAACATTCATAAAAGCAACTTTTTTATAGGTTTATCGTTTCAGCTAGTGTCCGTCATTTCAAGTTTAGATATCTTTTAGTCATTATTCCCATCCTCTACAGAAAATAAATTCACAGTGCTGAAAAACCTCAATTAGATTCAGATTTAAGTTTTGACCAGAACCAGATAATTTTTATTTTATCTTTTTCTAGACTACATTATCGGGCCGAGGTTCTAGTAGTTTATTCCCGTAGCTTTACAACCGAATACATAGAACAGCCGGTATTTCAGTGTACTTAAATGTTACTTTTTGGATTGTTTACTTATTTTAAGAAATTCAGCTGTAATTAGGAATATAAGACACGTAATACGCTTCCATAGAATAGAAATTAGTAAGTTTTTAAAATAGTATTTAAAATAACGTCACAGTTTCATTCTAGACACCCTCATAATATTTTTTGTAGGGTGATCAAAATTCATTTATATGGATTTTTGCCATAGAACAGCAGAACAATAAATAGTACATGTCTAAGCTCACTTGTTACACGACTGAGAATTCAAGTGTTCATAATGTGCAATTTTAAGGCACTATCATTTACTAAATATTTTTTGAGCATGACGTATGAACAAACGGAAGTGCCACAACTTTTTCAAAATGCTTTTTTTATTATTAATGTTTACCTTCAATACACCATGGCATGAATCTTGCAATATATCCTATAACTTGGCCGAGTTTAAGCCTGTATAAGGTTCATAAGTATTTTCTAAACCTCACAAACCCGTCACTGGGTGTAGATCCACCGAAGCGCACCGCGCGTTATGTAATAAAGACTAAATACGAAATACTCCATTAATGTAAATCAAATAACTTTTATACGATCATGTATGTAAATAAAGAACTTGTAATACACCTGCATTTTTTTTTAAATCCTAGCCTATGCCTTAAGTTTACTTTCTCTTCCTTCTTTCCTAGTAGTTAAAAAATTGTGTTTGTTACTAACAAAAAAACACCGATGAATAAGAAAGGACTGATCACTTACATAGCTAGCTTTGTTAAATTCTGAAATCTACACTTCATGCTGTTTTTAACCAGGTTTTATTGTGAAGTATCACAATTTATAGTGCATCTTTATGAGTGAACTTTTAAATAGTTGTAATTTGAAATTTTATGAAACAAAAAGCTGAACGAAAAAGGTTGTGAAATATATTTTTGGCAGATTGTTCTCACATGAGCTTTGAAGGAATCCTTTCTTCCCATATTTGAAATTGATATTCATAATTGAACATTTTGGCCGCCATTTAAAACTTTATTTTATAACCCGATTGGTGCCAAATCTTGACAAAAAAAGAGCAGACGAAGTTAATAGGAAACACTGTATACTTGTATATAAACTCATTTGCAAAAAAAACGGGCACCTAAGCAATGAACCATTTCAAATGTTACTATAGGTTTGTTTGATAATTATACAGGCGCTTTTTTCAAAATGTATATTATCTCATCCTCTCCTAGACTCAATGAAGTTTCGCTTCTACCGTGTGTGTAAATTGACCCATATACACACACTCTTATAAAGGTAATATTATAAATTATATATATATATATATATATATATATATATATATATATATATATATATATAATTATATTGAAAAACCAAATACATTTTGCGATAAAATACACAGCATGCGGAATAAAACAAATAATTAGATCCAAAAATGTTTTATTACGATTTCCATCTTTCGAACGTAAAAACAAAAATGTACAATTATACAAACACATAATACAACTGTACCATTAGCTTTCAAATCGGTGTCCAGGATATTTTTTGCAAGTCTATTCTTACGTTTTTTATTTTTGCTTTCTATAAACAAGTCAAAATGCTGCAGAAATATTTTATTCTTGTACGTAATTGTAAGATTTCAGTTGGAAAGCAAAAATAAACTTATCCCAAATTGAGGAATGAAACTGGAAGACTAATTTTGAAGACTTGCTTTTATAAAGCTAAAGGTACTGGAAATAAAACTTTTTACAAATGTCCACTTAAAATAAAATAAGTTTTCTTGCTTAAGACCGAGACCGTAACGAAAAATGATTGTTTTGTCTTTACTTTTACAATAAATTAGTATAAATACAATCGTGGTATGTACAGTGGGAATGAATCATTTGCGTGTCTTTAAAATATTCCAATTACAGAACAAGAACATGGTCGGCCTGAAATTAAAACGACAACTTATTCAAATATTTTAAACAGTGAAAATATCATTAAACGGCCGACAAAATATAATTATGATCTTTGGAAAACAATTATTATTAGAAATTTTCAATAAAACAATATTTCTAAGTGCAAAACATAATCTTTGATTACATATAATCAATTTACTTCTAATGGCTGACGCTGGTTGACATCAAAAGAGCGTCAAATTAATCGTTTTTCACAGAATTAGAATTAAATTTTCGTTTTATAATCAGCCGAGTTGATTACATTGATGTTTGAGCTCAAAATTTTCCGATACAACAGTATCTTTTAACAGATTTTTTCAGCTCAAACGGGACCAAATATGTGGTAATGTACAAAAATTGTGTCGAAAACCTTCAGACTATAGGATTCATTCAAAATATGCGGATGTTGTGACAAACAGCGCGCAGTCGACGGGGCGGCGCCGCGAGCGCTCCTCCGCACTTTCCCGACCGACGTTTGTATTGATTTAAAAATATATCCTTATTTAAGCAACTTGTGTATATGGGCTATGGAGGCCGACACGGCATAGTGCTGTGTTGTTAAAAACGCGCCAACACCACA
Source organism: Hyles vespertilio (assembly GCA_009982885.2). NCBI lineage: Eukaryota > Metazoa > Arthropoda > Insecta > Lepidoptera > Sphingidae > Hyles > Hyles vespertilio. Next base: position 1,119,372 of record CM042825.1, on the reverse strand, counting down.
AAAAAAGCTTGTGATGTTGGCACCACTATCGTGGGACGGGCGTGCTGCCAACACAGCGCTATAGCGTGTGGACCTGTAACTATTGTACATTGTGGAGGAAAAGGGGTTAAGTGGGCGGTTGTGTGTATATATATATCTCTGTATATTGCTATGTGAGCGTGGCGCCGGGTGGGAAACTGCAACGAGTGCGGCGGAGCTTCAGTCTTGTGAACGTCTCGCGTGTTTGGCGGGACAGTTTGACAACTAGAAACTATTACACGACTTGAAAAAAACGGCATAGGCAGGGTCATTGAAGAACTCAACCAACAACATTATTGTCCGTTCGTTGAGGAACCAATGGACCAATTTTGATGAATCTTTCACATATTAAATAATATCTGAAATTTAGAATTATAGAATCAATCTTATTAATTATGTAAATAAACTTCATCGAAAAAGAGTCGACACAAACAGACAACAATTTTGCGAACAACCATTGGACTCGACACATCAAATATAACAAATACTGTAATTATTTGCTCCCCTGCCGTGTAACCATGTGTTGTCAAACTGTGCCGAAGCCACGAGGACTAGTATGGTGGCGCGCGCTCCGTCGACTGCGGGCCGCTTCTTGGTGCGCCGGAGCGCGGTTCCGGAGCCCGCGCGGGCGGGGGCGCACGCGGGCACTGTATCAACGGGCTTACACCTACTTATTACTAGACGTCTTGCCACTTTACAAGTCTCACACTCAGCAATCATTCACTTACCGCTGTTTATTTCACTTATTGATTATAATTGGGGGTTGACGAAATTCGTATTTGTCAGGCCGCCTGCCTGGCGTCAACCTTTTATTAGCAGTGCTGAATATTTGTACCCCATCAAAACGGTATTTTTCTGTGACTGTAACTATACAGTGAAGCATTGAAAATATGTCGAATTAATAGCAAATCTTTAGAAAACGACTCTTTTTATCGAAAGATACGGGACTTCACCTAGTCCATTAAATTTTTAATATAATCCAATGTGTGATCATACGAGGTCCACCTGTTCAAGGCAGCCACAGAATTAAACGAAGAGTGCGAATGTTTATAATGAATTTACTTCTAATAAAACGAGGTAAGCAACGGATTCCTGTATTTAAACTCCGAAATACTCAGGAAACATCGCCGTGAAACGTATTAAATTGTGACTTATTGATCCAAAAGTATACAATACACAATAACTTAATTACTATTTCGAATTGGTTTTCAAAATAAAAACCTATTTGATATTTCCTATTTCATTTAACCTTGTGACTCGAAGAAACCATTTATTACAACGCGAACTATTATAAATTATAATGTAATCTAGTTGCAAAAGCCGTTGCATTTGCCAATAACCAGTAGAGAAGCAGTTTAATTTCAATTTTTAAGATGTGACCGGAAAGCGGCGTGCCTGGACAAAGAGAATGGAAATCCGGTCAATCGTCGCCCGGACAATCCTGTCTGCATCCCGAATGTGAGAACTTGCAGATTTACATCCCCTCACGGTTTGAATACAAACGGCCGAACACCCTATTTTTATAGCGGATGATGGTTGCTATGTGGGATTTGTGAGAATATTGCGCGGATCGGATCGGAAGGATTCTTGATGCAAACTTAACCGAAATATGTGAAGTTACGAGTACTGCTTATACTGCTATTACATAATCCGAAACACTATCCCTGGGCCTTTTAGTCAACAAAACTACATACATATTAAAATAAGGTTTGGTAAAGTTTTTACTTTTTTCAATAGGTTGCTTTTCCAGGGCGATGTTTCTCAAGTAAAATTCTTATGAGAAGCAAATCCCGACACAAATGATTAAAACATGTATTAAGTATAAAAATGTCGAGTATTTAGACTCAGTTTTGAAGCCTAGTGATCTATTTTTGTATTCAATAAATATTTCCTATTTTGTCTTGAATAGACAACAGTCAAAATATGAATATATATCTTTTAATGGAGCCTAAAAGTGAATTTATTAATTGAGCATGTTTTATATGTGTGAGCTTCTTTTTATATATGTACTGTTTTACCTTCAGTGCTATGTGGCAAGACGTGGACTACAATTTGTGGCTGCGATAGGACCATTTAAAAACTTGTTTTAATATGTTGCATTCGGTGAAAATACTATTATTGATAAATAAATAAATTATTGTATATCTGTGAGTTTAACATCAAGTACAAGAATGAAAATAATATGTAGAAATCTTTGAGGTATTTTGTGTTTATGGAAAGTATAGACACAGTCCTAAAAATTATGTAAATACCTCTGATACTTATTTTTTGAAATTATAGGAATCGGATCGCAACCACTCATTGTATAGAAAATTCTGCAGTACAAAATCAAATCAACATGTATAACACTTAATCCTAAATAGAAAAATGGTCACAGAACTTGTGGGAATGCATTGTGGAGCCACTCCGAGGCTGTGGTGTTTGAGACAATTTGCTATCTGAGCATGCTTGCAACATATTTAATGTAACAATAATTTAATTTGCTGTTCTTTAAGCTCTGTGGCATTGTGTTTTATTTAATCAGCTAGTTATACCAAAGGATGTGTTAGTTAATAGTAATTTGGTAAATGAGTTGTCTTATAATTGCATATGGTGTTCAAAATTGAATTTATAAATTTATACTTTTGCAGTAAGTGCTTTTTAAAATTAACACACTAGTGTAGCAAGTGAATGCAATTATTTAGAATACTGGTGATGATAATTAGTTCACATTTCAACTTTTGATACTGAAAGAATCAACATTCTTTCCTTCAAATATAAATTCCACTCAAATATGTGCTCCTTACTAGATCATTTCTTTACATCTGCAAGCATGTATAATGTAACCTCACAATATTTTGTAGCAGTTGTGTTGTTTCAATATGTTTGGCGCCTTCTGCTTAAAAGTATTTAAATCCAATCAAATAAGTATAACTCTTGTAGTGAGAAACTTTTGTGCTATGTAGACTTCCACAACACATTCACATGCACAAGTTTTGGGATATCACATATAATTTGTAAAAAAGACCCTGCAGGTCTCCACTGAAAATATGTGTGCGTTGTGCCGAGTGCTCCGATGCGACTCTGGCTGTCTTGTGACAGGTGCAACGGTTAAAATAAAGGTAAAACAGCCATTGCCCACACCAGGGGTAAAAATAGGCAGTTCGCTACGCTACAAAGTCCAGAGGCCTGTTGAACCCTCCCTTCCTGTTCATGTACTGTCGGTACTTACGCTTCAGCACCACGTGGACGTCTCCCTCCACGTTATCCTCCACTTTCTTACCTTTAGTGCTGTCGAAGCCGCAGAAGCCCATCACCTTGAGCATCTCCTGCTCCTCGGGAGTCTTGCCCTCCAAGTCAGCGGGGGTGATGATGGGGCGCTCCCCAAATGTCTTCTTCTGCTTGACGAAAGAGGTGGAGGGCCCAGGGGACGGCGAGCGTGAGCGGCGGCGGCGCGGCGACGGGGACCGGCGGCGCTCGGGCGACCGTCTCCGGCGGTCCAGCGACCGCGAGCGGGACCGTGTGCGCGGTCTTCGCCTCTCGCGGTCTCGGTCTCTTTCCCGTCTGTCGTCGCGGCGCCGTTCGTCGCGTCGCCGCGGGCTCGGCGAACGTCCCATTCTTACAACTAAAATCAACAAGTTTCTCTTAATTCATGTATTAAAATTAAATTAATATTGGCATATAATATATGAAATTAGTGTTTACCTCAGTTTTAAGTTAACAGTTCTTAAAATTTCACATTAAAAAAACAAAAAATTAACAACGCACACAACTTAAACGAACGCCATTTTTGAAGTGAATAAAAATTCACGGGCCCATTTCTTTACTTTTTTATAACGACATTTGCGTTTTGTTACGCACGTCAGGTGGATATTAAACTTTTGATATTTTATAACCTAGTTAAAGAAATAGTTATGTTATTGAATATTTCTGTTTTTACGGAGGTATAAAACTAAAAAAAAAATTTAATATGTTTTCAAAAAAATATATTTTTTAAATTTAATAAGCTCAGCAATAATAAAACGCTTACAACGTACATTCCGATACAAGCAGAATCTTTCGAAACTTTTTGCAAATGTTGTGTAATAATCTTATAATATTTATTTTCATTTTTAACCTAACATTTATTCGTTACATTTGCGACTTTATAATATTTTGTACCAATTAAATAATGATTATGATGTATCAACTTTCATTTCTTGAAAGTACCGACATCTAGTGTCAAAAATGTATATCAATATGAAATATTATGAAAGTACGTCAGTAGATGGCACTGTTAAAAAAATTGAAACGTTTGTAAATTTTATTGTTATCCGAAGACAAAGTTTTACATTATTATTATTCATACGGTTACGTGTACGTGTAGTAAATACGAAACAGTATTTTTAACATAAAAAGGTGAATCCTTTGCTGAGAATGCATAATGTCTTGACATTGCAACATCTTGTTGTCAAGAATTACTTAGGTACCTACTTCATCATATCATCATATCAGCCACAGGAAGTCCACTGCTGAACATAGGCCTCCCCCAATGATCTCCACAATGACCTGTTGGAAGCGGCCTGCATCCAGCGACTTCCTGCGACCTTAGTCAGATCGTCCGTCCACCTTGTAGGCGGGCGTCCAACACTTCGCTTGCCTGTACGTGGCCTCCACTCGAGAACCTTTCGGCCCCAACGGCCATCGGTTCTACGAGCTATGTGCCCGGCCCACTGCCACTTCAACTTGCCAATCCTATGGGCTATGTCGGTAACCTTGGTTCTCCTACGGATCTCCTCATTTCTGATTCGATCTCGTAGGGAAACACCGAGCATAGCCCGCTCCATGGCTCGTTGAGTGACTTTGAGCCTTTTAATGAGGCCCACAGTGAGAGGCCACCTAGGCCACCTTAGGTACCTACTTACTAGATTAAAATTACAAACAAAAATAATGGAAACATTTTATAATTTTAATAGTTATTGCAAAAAAAAAACTGATTATATGTTTAACTTTATAAACAATATTGATTATTAGTCAATTAACCATAACCACAGATCATCTGTGACATTACTCCTTAGTCTGTGTCTATGACCATAACATACAAAATCTATGTACGTGTATCAGGCCGGTAGAAATTAGTGCGATACGAATTAGGACGATACTGTAACTGGGTAGATATGACAATTATGAATGACTAAACTAAAATTGCGATTCTGCACATATACAATTCCTCATTCCACAATAAAACGTAAATCCATAATAGCTAGTCCAAGGATAGGATTTCAGGCTAGCAAAAAAGTTTACGACGCAATCTTTTGAATGGTGTCATCAAAAATGCTAAAAGCAGAAATATATTTGATGCAAAAGAAAACTTGAATATCGAAGGAATAAGGTAAAAATATAGATAATATAACGGTGATCTTTATTACCCAGCAACTCTCGATGACAACCAATGCTCACGAGTCAATTTTACTGATATCGTTTTAAATAACGGATGCAAAATTAATTCATTAATATTAATTAAGTGGATACTATTTTAAATACAAGATTTTTAATTTTCTATACATTATATATACATTTTCTATACATTTTCTATACATTGTAGGTCAGGGGTGCTCCTATCTAGTGGTCATGGCTTGTCCTAGAATAGGTGCTACGAGTACGCGACCTCGGCCCCCCGAGCTACTGCAGTCTCTACAAACATTCCCTTCCATGACTGCAGTATCCACTCCTACAGGCCATACTCTCCTTTCCCATTATATCCTCTACTCACAAACCCTATTTCCTTTCCCCCGCTGATGATGGGCAGCAGCGTCGTCAGCGCGAGTCCCCTCCTGCGCTCGCCAACCCGCCTGCCAAGCGTGGCGAGTATTGGCAAATACCCCTCAATGGCGACACAAAAATTGACCAGGCCCCCAGTCCCCGGCAGCCCCACTATTCCTGGCGATGGTAGCAGCCATGGTTACGGTGGGGCAGGGGGTGCTAAGAATCCCCGGGTTGGCCCCGGCTACCACCCCCGACGACGACTGGCCCTGGTAACACACAACATACGCACTTTGAGGACAGACGAGAAGATTGTCGAACTGGAAGAAGAATTGAGCGGGTTACACTGGGATATTCTGGGGTTATCGGAAGTCCGAAGAATCGGGGAGGATACGATAACCCTGAAGTCTGGTAACCTGCTCTTCTACCGGGGGGACGACCAACAGTCCCGAGGAGGTGTCGGATTTCTCGTCCACAGGTCTCTCATCAACAACATCGTATCCATCGAAAGTGTGTCGAGCAGGGTAGTATACCTTATACTCAGAATATCCAAAAGATATTCGTTGAAGGTCATACAGGTATACGCGCCGACCTCGACACACCCAGATGAAGAAGTAGAGGAGATGTATGAGGACATTAGTCGGGCCATACATACTTCCAAAACCTACTTCAATGTTGTTATGGGGGACTTCAACGCAAAGTTGGGCAAGAGAAGCGATGCAGAGTTGAAAGTGGGGCAATTTGGACATGGGCAACGGAACCTCAGGGGTCAGAGGCTGGCCGACTTTCTGGAAAAAGAGGGACTCTTCGCGATGAACTCTTTTTTCCAGAAGCCGCCTCACAGGAAATGGACCTGGTTGAGTCCTGACGGTTCTACGAGAAATGAGATAGATTTCATCTTGACGACGAATAGACGGATGTTCAGTGATGTCTCTGTGATCAACAGGGTGAAAACCGGTAGTGATCACCGAATGGTTAGGGGCACATTGAATATCAACGTCCAATTAGAAAGGCGCCGCTTGATGAAGTCTACGCTCCGACCTACTCGCGCCCATATCCAAAACCCCGAGAGCTTTCAACTCGAGTTGACAAATCGCTTTGATTGTCTAAAAGAAAACCTTGCAGTGGACGAGTTAAACAGCGGTTTGGTAGAAGCTGTCCATACGGTGGGATCTAAGTATTTTAGACCTCGACGTAGAGATAGACCACAAAAACTCTCGATCCACACTCTTGACCTCATGGCCGAACGTCGATCTTTGACGCTGCAGTCTTCCGTTGACGCCGAAGCATATCGGCGGCTCAATAGACGGATCTGGAAGTCCTTGCGACACGATGTCCGTGCTCACAATACTGTGAGCATTAAGGAGACAATTGAGCGGAACGGAGGTTCCAAAGTGTTTGCAAGAGACTTGTCTATTGGGCAAAGCCAGTTGTCTAGGCTGAAGACGGAAGACGGCCGCGTGGTATCGACGAGGGCAGAGGTATTAAGGGAGATCGAGAGGTTCTACGGACAGCTTTACACCTCGGTTGCCAAACCTACTGTTAGCTCGGCCAAAGACCCGAGAGCCGAGTTAATCCGACACTTTAGCGATGATATCCCGGACATCAGCCTGTTTGAGATTGAGATGGCCCTCAAACAACTTAAAAACAACAAGGCGCCGGGTGAGGACGGAATCACTTCAGAGCTTCTGAAAGCGGGCGGAACGCCGGTACTGAAAGTCCTTCAGAGGCTCTTCAATTCCGTTCTCCTCGAGGGCTCAACGCCGGAGGCATGGAGCAGGAGCTTGGTGGTACTGTTCTTCAAAAAAGGTGATAACACTTTGCTGAAGAACTACAGGCCCATCTCGCTCCTGAGCCATGTCTATAAGTTGTTTTCAAGGGTCATCACAAATCGTCTCGAAGGCAGGTTTGATGACTTCCAGCCTCCCGAACAAGCCGGTTTCCGAAAAGGCTTTAGTACCATAGACCATATTCATACGCTACGGCAGGTTATACAAAAAACCGAGGAGTATAACTTGCCGCTTTGTTTAGCGTTTGTGGACTATGAGAAAGCCTTTGATTCGATCGAGACCTGGGCTGTGCTACAGTCTCTTCAGCGGTGCCACATAGACTATCGGTACATCGAAGTGTTGAGGTGTATATACAACAACGCCACCATGTCGGTCCGAGTACAGGATCAGAGCACGAAGGCTATTCCACTACAGAGAGGCGTGAGACAGGGAGATGTCATATCTCCGAAACTGTTCACTGCCGCGCTGGAAAATGCCTTCAAGCTCTTGCAGTGGAAAGGATTCGGCATCAACATCAACGGCGAGTATATTACTCACCTTCGATTTGCCGACGATATTGTAGTCTTGGCAGAATCGCTGGAAGACCTTAGCACTATGCTCGAAGACCTTAATCGAGTTTCCCAACAGGTGGGTCTTAAAATGAACATGGATAAAACGAAGATCATGTCGAATATCCATGTTGTGCCCACCCCCATTGGAGTTGGGGGCTCGACTCTCGAAGTTGTAGACGAATATGTCTATTTAGGACAAGTGGTCCGGTTAGGCAGGTCCAACTTCGAGAGAGAGGTCAATCGGCGAATCCAACTCGGTTGGGCAGCGTTTGGGAAACTTCGCGACGTCTTCTCGTCCAAAATACCTCAGTGCCTAAAATCGAAAGTCTTCGATAGTTGTGTGTTACCAGTGATGACATACGGCACCGAGACGTGGCCTCTCACTGTGGGCCTCATTAAAAGGCTCAAAGTCACTCAACGAGCCATGGAGCGGGCTATGCTCGGTGTTTCCCTACGAGATCGAATCAGAAATGAGGAGATCCGTAGGAGAACCAAGGTTACCGACATAGCCCATAGGATTGGCAAGTTGAAGTGGCAGTGGGCCGGGCACATAGCTCGTAGAACCGATGGCCGTTGGGGCCGAAAGGTTCTCGAGTGGAGGCCACGTACAGGCAAGCGAAGTGTTGGACGCCCGCCTACAAGGTGGACGGACGATCTGACTAAGGTCGCAGGAAGTCGCTGGATGCAGGCCGCTTCCAACAGGTCATTGTGGAGATCATTGGGGGAGGCCTATGTTCAGCAGTGGACTTCCTGTGGCTGATATGATGATGATGATGATGATGATACATTATATACTACCTTAAAAAGTAAAAGTAGGTTCTTGGGACAGATTATTTGAGAAAAGGTTGTATGAACTGTTTAGACAAATTATAGTGGCCCATTCAATAGCCATTAAATAGCTATGCACGGTGAATAATAATTTTCAAATCAGATTTTTTTCATTTTATTATTTCATTTTATTTTATTTGGATAGCTCACAGCACAGCTATCAATGGCAAACAAACATACATATATTACAAATACAAATTATATACAAAAGATAAGGTAGCCAATTACGAGCTACCTCAGCTAGGACATAAATGCTAAAAGATACAAAATGAAATTGTCTTACTATATTTTTAGTTAGTTAAGAAAGTTTCATAAATACGTAAAAAAATTGATGTTTACATTGTTAAATACACACAAACAGAACAACTCAAAAGTAACACACATTTTGAATCTTACTTAATTAAAGATACCTGATTTAAGAACATTATCGGTCAAAAATTAAAATAGAGATCGAAGAAAGCTAAATTCACTGAATTTATGATCAACTAAAATTCGAAATAGATTCACGTAGATATGCGGGAATGTCCACAGTATATTTCGCATAAAATGGCTTCCCTATGACGTGCTCAAACTGTAGACTCGCCGTCGATCATATTTTAATTAAATTTTATGCTATTTTTGAATGAATAGACCCAAAATGATATGTTTTAGTTAACAATGAATCAATATACAATCAATTAAATGCTATATATTTAAGTAATATTGTAAATTTCTATAGAAAATGATAATGTGTTAATAACGGTGGTTTGCAATATCTAGCAAGCAAAGTTTTGAATGAAAAACATATTACAACGTAGTAACTAGTAGAGCAATCTGTCAAAATATTTCGGGCTTCGGTAGAGTGGACCGACTAACAAAAGCAGCTGTTTTTGATAGGTTTCCAACATGAAAGTATTGAATAGTCAGCAAAATAATATATTTGAATGTAGTGTATACGAGTTATGTTATTTTGTCCAGGCTGTAGGTATAGCCTGGACAAAATAATATCGAAAATTTCATAAAATTCACAAAAATACACATAAATGGTAGAGCTAACTAATGGAGCCCCGTTGCAATTACCTTGGACTTCTGTAGGACTATGCTCGGCCTGCGTGGTACCAAAGCCTAACAGAAGACTTTACTTCTTAGTGTGTGCAGAGGAACGACGTGAAACGATTTTCCTCTCGTGTTCGTACGAAGAGTGAGATTTTCGGAGCCCAAAACCTGTTTCCTATCCGTTTTCAGGAACATGCAAAATGATCAAGGCCGGCGGGCGATATACCATCAGTTAGCTGGTTGCTTGTTATGCAAAAAGAGACAAAAAACATTGAACTATTCTGTTGCCATGTTGTAATGGCGCGAAGAGAAGTTGAGGCAATGATTTACGTAACAAATACTCATCACAACATCAATGTTTACAATAAATCTCAGAATATTCTGGAAGTACAACTTTAATTGCATCTAATTAACTCGTAATGATTGTGTATAGCATATTTTTTTGTCTTTGACGTGTATTTACATATAAAATCAAATTTTACCTAATTATACTAACAAAGCATAGATACTTTTTTAGATTTTTTCTTAACTATGATAAAAATTATTATCGTATTTTTTTTGTTAATTTTTAGTAATACTACAAGTAGTCATTTTCAAAATGGATGGAGATGCTCCGGAGCACCCCACCACATATGTCGGAACAGTTTACACGCGCTTAATGTCCATATATTTTAACCAATTTATCTAGCACACGAAATACAAAGTAACTGTAGGAAATGAATCCGATGGTAAAACTTAGTATTTATTTATTGTAAACTAAAATCATTCACCTCCAAAAACCACACATAATAGATTACCCAGTCTGATATTGGAATTTTATGTTTCACAGTTGGTAAAAAAATGTTTAATAGTGCAAGCATCGCCGGGTGATTAGCTATATCGGCTGCTATCCAAATTCGTGAAGCACAAATGTTGACGGGTAATGCCGCCATGGCGCGCCTGGTACACATGGCGCTAGGTATTTATTTAGAACATTCCAGAATTAAATTTTATTCAGGTATTTTTACGTAATGATAATAATATAGGTGGCACTTGTAAAAATCATATGTTTTTATTTTTGACCGACTTCAAAAGAGGAGGTATTCAATTCGACAGATTTTTTTTTTGTATGTTTGTTACGCGGTTACGCCGGCAATTGTGAACCGATTTTGAAAATTTCTTTTTGTCGGAAAGCATGATATACAGGGTTGGTCCAATATAAAATTGGTGAAGACCTGATGAACATCTTAGGATCTGCCGACCAGAACTCCTCAAAATTAAACGGTCCAGCATTAATTCTTTTTGCGTTAGATTAAGTATAAGTATATTATTAAAAATGATGGGTGAAAATGGGAAAAGGGTGGGGGTGGGGGGTGAGGGGGTGGAAAATAGCTACAATTGTTAATACTCAATATCTCCGGCAGTTCTTAACCGACTTAAAAATAACTTTTTTTGTCAAAGAGTATTATATGATAGGTAAGACCAAAAAAAAATATTGTGAAGACCTGATGAATATCTTTGGACCTGAAGGGCAGAACTCCTCAAAATTGAACAGTACAGCAATAATTCTTTTTACATTAGGTTCAGTATAAGTTTATTACTACAAGGGAGGGGGGGGGGGTGGAAAGGGGAAAGTAGATAGGGGCGTGGGAACGGGGGGGGGGATATATACAAATATAAATACTAAATATCTGCGACAATAAATAAATGATTTTAAATAACTTTTCTTTGGAACGAATTATACATAATGTTTGTCACATAAAATATGGTGATGATCTGATGTATAGGTACATATCTGGAGAGCAAACCTTCACAAAACTTTGCAGAAACGCAATGATTTTTCGTCCATTAGGTTAAGTATATGTGTTTTATAACGGGTAACGAATGATTACCACGCATAAGTGTACTCAATATCTCTAGCAGGTTGAGCCGATTTTAGTATTTTCTTTATCATAAAAATGAAATGACAGTGTAGCTTCCTTAAAAATCATAAAATATTAATTTTCGTTTTTGAAATTATAAAGGATCACAGTGGTTCATTTTTTGTATACATTGATTCCAGTTTTTCATTATATGATTACCTTTGGCATTATTGCAATGCTTATGAAAACTAAAAAGTAATAAATAAAATAATTTAATTAAAAATTAAAAGACTGACTTCAATGTGCACTACAAAGCAATAAATAATATATATTTCATTGTGCTAGTAGTAGTAGTACACATTGATTAATTTTCTTATTGACTAGACTAGCCAACAAATCTTAAATACGTAATATTTTGAAGGCGGGTCGCCAAGTGACGAACACGACGACCTACACAAAAAATTTAATTTGTGTAAAACATCCTAGCGGAAAACACGCAATTTCACGCCATTTTCCCAGAAGGGATACCCCTTCTTCATTTTCCCAGAAGGGGTATGCAGAGATTCTCCTATAGTCATATCGGGTGCAAATTCCAGTCCCTGTCCTGATAACTAATAGAAAATCGCTCGTATCAGCTCTTAATCAACATTGTTGAGTATCGGTCTTATCTACAATCGAGGGAAACATACAAACTTAACAACCCTTCCCTTTTTTATACTTTCCTCACTATGATTCCTATCACTATGTAACATTCCTATATGATAAAGTAATTGTATATAAATATGCAAATTACTCCAATAAGTCAATGGTGTACCCTGGATTTGAAACCCTTGACCACTGTATCTTTGATCGTATGCAATACATTAAAATTAGACCACACATATGACACATATTAATTCTATTAAAATTTCAACAAAGTACACGTAGGATCAATATGTTAAATTAATTTATTTCTAATTTACATATGGACCTAACTGAGCGCCAACGATACATCTACAAGTAGGTAATATTCAACTGTGTTACATTACTTAAATTTGTTCTCGTTCGTCACTTGGCGACCCGCCTTCAAAATATTACGTATTTAAGATTTGCAGAGATGCGATTTATTTGAAATACTTCCATTTAAAATGCAAATACAAAATGCAAAATACCTATTTTGTATTTGGCATTTAAATGCCTTTTAATAAAAAACATTTTGTATTTTATTTGAAATACCTTTTGAGATGTATTTTGCATTTTTAATATTCATTTCAAAATGCAAAATACTTTGTGACTAAGTTTAGTCAATATTGCCAGACCGGTCAAAAAAAATGGAATTAACGAATGACGCTTATAATGCCGCCGAGGGTGCGTTCGGCTGTTCGCGTCATCAACAACTCACAACAGACTCCTCTGCAACCAGTGAGGGTGGTAGTGACAATACTACTATAGACCTAGAAACCCTACAATATTTGAAGGATGAGTGCACAAGTCTGGAGATGCTAAACGCATATCCCACAATAAAAAAAGTATTTTTAAAATACAACACATCCCTACCTAGTTCATCACCAGTAGAAAGACTTTTTTCGTATGGTAGGAAGATTATGAGACCTCACAGAAGAAAAATTAGTGATGATCTATTCGAACAACTGGTATTGGTAAAAAGTGTATTAAATAAAGAAAATTGATGTTTAGACTGTTTAGTCTTTCCTTTTCTTTTCGTAAGTCTAGTTTTTACATTATTTCAAGTGAGTATTATTATTATTATTTATTAATAACAACAGAATTTATTGATACGCATACTGATAAATATGACCAAAAAGTGCTAGTTGGCTCGGCATTGTATCTCTATTCCATTTCTCATGATAAATACCTAAAACAAATAAAAATATCATTCAATTTGGTCAAAAGGCATTTTATTTTGAAAAAGTATTTTGAAAATACCTATTTTGCATTTAGCATTTGAAATACAAAACGTAAAACTATTTGGTATTTTGCATTTGAAATAGGAAATCTGAAAAGTATTTTGCATTTTGTATTTAAATGCGTTTTTAAAACTATTTTGTACATCTCTGAAGATTTGTTGGCTAGTCTAGTCAATAAGAAAATTAATCAATGTGTACTACTACTACTAGCACAATGAAATATATATTATTTATTACTTTGTAGTGCACATTGAAGTCGGTCTTTTAATTTTTAATTAAATTATTTTATTTATAAAATATTTTTGGAGACTATTCTCTGATGTATAATAAGTAAGTGTGCGATCATTATTTTTTCTTGTATTATTTATCGTAGTGAGTTACTGTATTTAAAAAAAAAATACTTCACTTATATACCTGGCTTGTTTCGACGAGATGGCAGTATTACTTAACGATTTAAAAAATATATTTTCCTATGCTATTCGACTGATACCGCAAATTATTATTTAATCTTAGTACTAAATATTTTTAAGGATTAACTAAGAGCTTTCTTATTAATATTAAATCAGTTGGCAGCTTCGGTGTCGTATGCTATAAGTATTTCATAACTGGCAAAAAATATATTCGTCTTTAGTGGAATAAATGTAGTCGCCATGTGAACTGTACTCGTTGTTTAAGCCGCTGTAGATATTATATATAAGTATAAGCGTACTTTATCGCCGCTATATGTTATGCTGTTTTCTCATGTTGCATGCAGTTTATGATTATAAGGCAAATGTGAAAACTTCTGTTGATTAATTTTAGCGTGTTAGTTCTTGTAGTAGTATCTTGGATTTCAAAGGAAGGAGGAGTATTATTAGTTACTATTAATAGTTGACAAACAAATATTATAGGTTTTTTATTTTCGTAACCTACATTTTGCCTTCACAATTAGTGTTAAAACACTCCGTATCTAAACTAATAATAATGATCTTTTAAAATGTATAATAATTGAAATGTTTATAATGGAATGAAATTGGTTTATTAATAATGCAGGCAATCAAATAGAATCTCTTATGACAAGTCAATAGTGTACAATAGAAACTCACCCGAGGCGTCACCAAATGGAGCATCAATACCGATGACTACTAATATATGAGTCTGCCGGAATACCACATACCACTTGCACAAAATATTCACAACGCACAACACATGAGGTAACAATCCAGGACGAAAAGCCTTGCTTTTGGAAGTATACACGAGACTGTCTTAAGACTGCGATATTGCAAAATAATACAAAACTACCCTCTTAGATGCCAAATTTAAAACTATGAAAAATGAAGCCGCCGTAAAACAGACGTTATTATATATACCGTTAATTACATTTTATCCAGCTTCGCAAGATAATCTTCTCACAAATTAAGTTTGTATAATTTTGATTCCGATTTTTGCAATAAATGGCGTTGGGTTCGTTTTACATTAGTAACTTGTTTTAATCAGTCGCGCGCAGGCGCTTGTTTACGTAGGACGTGACTTCGCGTTCGATGTAAAACCGGTTTGAGCAGCCTATCCGTGCGATCTTTTGTTTTGTTCGATAATGTTACCCACGTTATCAAATAAAATTTATTAGTGCAATTATGCATAAACGAGTATTATCGGGTAATAAAACAGAAGAATGTAATGACATGAACGTTTCAATGAATAAAAACAGTGAGATGACAAGAAGCAGTGAAAGTATAAGCAGTATGGAATTGAGCATGGAAATATGTGATAACAATTCGGAAGAGGGGAGAAGACCAGACAAAAGAAACCAGGAGCTTGATGAAGAGGAGATATGGACAACAGTGGGGAAAAAGGGCAAACGATTCGCGAGATCGACCGAAAATGCTGATATGACTAGAATAAAAGAAGATATTATTGAGGTATGCATTACAAACTCAGAAAAACTACCGAAGCAATTTAAACTAGCAAAAACTTTAAAATCTGAGAACATCCAGGACATTATCAAGGTGAAATACCTAAATGCATATAAAGTTCTAATACAGTTTAGTAAGGAAGAGAGCGCTGACAAATTATTAAATTCAAAGATATTTAATGAGGATGGACTGAAATGTCATAAAACATTTGAGATTAACCAATCGTATGGCGTAATTAAAAACATAGATTTGGAGCTCGAAGAGGAGGAAATATTACAGAGTTTAGATAGTGATATTGACATTATTGGAGCGAAGAGACTAAAGCGAAGAAACAGTCTTGATGGGAGATGGGAACCAGGAGAATCAGTAAGAATTTGCTTTAAAGGTTCTGTATTACCGTCATACATTTATATATTTGATACCAGGATTACCGTCAGTCCTTATGTTTATCCAGTTACCCAATGCTCCAGGTGCTGGAGGTATGGGCACACATTAAAAGTATGCCCTTCCAATAAAACTATATGCCCTAAATGTAGTGGTAGTCACCCAAACTGCGAAAAAACATCCTACACATGTAACAACTGTGGTGGTAACCACATGGCACTAGCGAAGATATGTCCAGTGTTTATGAAAGAAAAACGCATCCGGGAACTTATGGCCGAGTTTAATTGTTCTTACAAAAGAGCTCTGACATTATATGTCCCCCCATCGCCTCGTACCTATCAGCATACAGATGTAGCTAATCACGCTCAAAACTTTGTAAACGACACGCAATTGACAAATTCAGACCAACACCCAGAAGAAATTTCTATACCTTCTACATCTTACGCAAATTCAGTCCGAAACACAAGCAAAACAGGCAAAAAGAAAGATAATGGAAGATATAAAACAAAAACGAGTAGTATTGGTTTAGAAGAGACGTATTTAGGCACATTGTCAGAGGTTAATGAGAGTGATAAAAAAAGTACTGAAGACCCAAGAGATAAGCAAAAGAATCAATATAATAAGGAAAAAATAAGTTGGAAAATATTATTCAGCAGTCTAAAGGAACAAATATGGAAAGAAGATTTATCCTGGGAGCTAAGGTTAAAGAACTGCTTTGGTATTATATTCGAAACACTAACATCCTTTGTTGCAAGATTCATTTCAGATTGGCCCTGTTTTAATTTATTATACAAATATGGATTATAGTAACATTCACACACCTCTGCATATTTTACAATGGAACGCGCAAAGTTTACGCCCAAAGAATGTAGAATTTGAATTACTGTTAAATCGTGAGAAAATCCACATTGCTTTAATCAGTGAGACATGGCTTGATCCAGACAGTGAATATCATATTAGAGGTTACAATATTTTTCGGACGGATAGACCTGATGGTTACGGTGGAGTGGCAATTTTGACACATCAATCAATAAAAGTGCAACAATATAGAATGCAATTAGCCAACCCATCCCTTGAAGTAGTATGCGTTAAAATATTTAATTGTCATCATTTGCAATATGCCGTATCCGTGTATTGCCCTCCGTCTGCTAGAACTTCCCCAAATAACTGGGACGAGCTTTTTTCAATTCTTCCAAGTAAAACAATAATTGGTGGTGATTTAAACGGACACCATACTAATTGGTCATCTAAAATTGATACTAGAGGTATGCAAATATTTGACACAATGATGGACAACGACTTCATTCATCTCAATGACGAAAACTACACAAGGATCAAATTAGTGAATGGCACCGTGAGCAAAACCTCACCGGATTTAACATTGGCATCCAGTGACATAGCATTACGGCTTAACTGGCAAGTTATGAATGAAAACCTTGGAAGCGATCACTTAATGATTAGGATAAATACAGAGATTAGGAAAATATGTAACTCAAAGAAGCGTAGAAACTTTAAGAAGGCCAACTGGACAGGATACAAACAGAGAGTGGATGAACTGTTAACAAACTTTATTCTACCATCTAGTAATCAAGAAGCGTATAATGGATTTATTGATGTTATAAATAAGGCAGCAGATGATTTCATTCCAAACATCAGAGTCTGTGAAAGCCCACTTTCAACAAATAAATTTGTACCAAAACCTTATTGGTCGCAAGACTTGTCACGGGTAGTCGCTGAGCGCCGCCTAGCTCTAAAAAACTTTAGGAAAAATCCTAACCCAGAAAATTTAGACATTTTAAAGCGTAAAATTAGTGAGTCTCAGAGAGCAATTCGTCGTGCCCGTTCAAAATCTTTCCAACAGTTTTGTGATAGCATTAGTGATGTTACATCTGCACGAGATATGTGGCATCGTATGAAATGGCTCAAGGGCTATCATAAACCAAAGTTTGGTATTGACCATAATGCAGCAAACTCACTACTATGTAACTTAGTACCTGATTTTGTGTCACCTATAGAACCGACATTCAGTTCTGTAAACTTGGAGTTATGTTCACCAATTTCGGTACAGGAACTTAAAAACTGTATAAAACACTCTGATACTACACCGGGACAAGATAATATTTCATATTCGATGATCGATAATCTGCCAGATGCTGGGAAAATTATGTTAGTCAAGTTATATAACCAATTTTTAGAATTTAGCTTTGTTCCTAAACAGTGGAGAAATATAAAAATCATTCCTATACCGAAATCTGGTATTAATAATACTACTAGTGTAAGACCCATTGCATTGATGTCGTGTCCGTGTAAAATCTACCATTTGATATTAAACCGGCGACTCGAATGGTTTCTTGAAAAGAATAACCTTTTGTCTAACGAGACAACCGGATTCAGAAGATCAAAATCATGCATGGACAATTTGGCTAGGTTAGTTACTCGAATACAATTTGGATTTACTAAAAGTTTACCCACTGTGGGATGTTTTGTTGATATTAAAAATGCCTATAATAATGTTAATATAACGGCCTTATTGCAAATTTTAGATAAATTAGGAGTAGGAGCCATGCTATGTAAGTATTTTTGGAGTTTTTTGAATGAAAGATTTCTATCCATGGAGTCTACTAATGGTACATCAGTTCAACGAGTTACAGGAATTGGTCTAGCACAGGGTGATCCACTGTCTCCCTTATTATTTAATGTGGCAACTATCAATATTTGTAAAATTGTTGGATGTACATATGCGTCACAATACGCGGATGATTTTGTGCTTTACGCTACCAATAAAAATCTTTCACAAGCAGTGGTTGATGTTCAGAATGCTCTGAATATGTTATGCTCCTTAATAGAAGAAATAGGTTTAACTATTTCTCACGAAAAAACTAAGTTTTGTATATTTAGTAGAGGCCATCGTCGTGCAAACAATTTTTCTATCTCTGTTAAGGACCGTAGGTTACAGCAAGTGGACTCCGTTAAGTATCTTGGTATTTGGCTCGATAGAAGTTTGAAATGGAATAGGCACATAAACGAGTTACAAAATAAAACGTGTAAATTTTTAACTTTATTTAAAATTCTCGCTGGGTCTAACTGGGGCATTCACCCGAAACATCTAAGAAGATTATATATTTCGATTATTCGAAGCAGATTAGATTATGGCAGTGTATTATATGATAGTAGCGTTAAAGTTCATTTAAACAAGCTTGATAGGATTCAAAACCAAGCGATGAGAATAGTAGGAGGCTTCATCAAGACCACGCCTATTCAAGTCATGGAAGTTGAATTAGCTATACAACCCTTATATATCCGTCGGAAATACTTAGCCGGTAAATTTTGGTTACGATCGAAAGCTCTACAGCATAATCTGACAGTTTAAGTTTTAGATGACCTAAATTTGATTTGCAGGAATAGTAATTATTGGAGGAGAAAAAAGACACCTTTGTTAATTGAGACGCACAGAATTTACAAAAATATTTCTATTCACTCGGAACCCATACTGAGTATTTTCTCTCTTAAGACTTGGATAAGTAATCTTGACATATATGATAATATTGTTTGCACTATAGATGGTCTTACTACAAAAAAATCTTTAAGGAAAACGGAATTAGACAATATTCTTGTAAGACTAGTTCATGGTAAATATAATTTAGATTACAAAATTTTCACCGATGGATCCAAGGATACCAATATTTCAGGGGCGGCATTCTTTGACCCTCAGACGAATCTACAAGTCAAGTTCAGAATAGATGCAAATATTTCGATAATGCACAGTGAATTGATTGCAATCGCGGAAGGTCTGTCATATATATTATCTGTAAGCGAACACCGATTTGTAGTTTTCTCTGACTCAAAGAGCGCGCTGCAACATTTGGCTCGGTTAACCTCGAGTTTTCGAGGATTCCCGATTGCCTATACTATCCTGGATCTACTTGAAAAATTAAAAATCATGAATAAACAAGTGATTATCCAGTGGGTTCCCTCTCATGTCGGAGTCATGGGTAACGAGATAGCTGACACGGCTGCAAGACAAGCAGTTACGGAGGGTATTGAATACTTATGTCAACCCCTTCATAATGAAGCATTAAAATATGTTAAGGATAACTGTAGACAAAATTGGCAAGAGTACTTTGACAAACGCTCTCAGGTCAAAGGTATATGGTATAAAACCATACAAAGCCAGGTATCTCGCTACCCATGGTTTGAAAACATAAACATGAGTAGAAGTTCTGTGGTATCTCTGTTGAGACTTCGTTCTGGACACATTATGGGTAATAAATTTAAGCATCTTATGGGGAAAGCTCAGTCTCCACTTTGTTCGAGCTGTTCAATAATAGAAGATGTGCATCACGCACTAACAGAGTGTGTCCGGAGCGAAGGGCCCCGTAGAGTATTATTCACTGGATGTAGCGATATAGGACTCTGTAACAGTATCCTAGCCTCACCATATTCTGACGAGGCGAAGATGTTGATTGATATTTATTTATGTACTAGATGTTAACAATTAATATAATACATATTATATTTAAGAAATAAACTAACAGTATTTAAGCTTTTTTGTAATAGGATAAGTTGAATTACGGGGGTGACATTGTCAAAGTTGACAAAAACTCCTCTAAATAAATGAAAAAAAAAAAAAAAAAAAAAAACTTGTTTTAAAATTATATTTTTTTTCGTTTTGAAATACTTGTAGGTGATTTTTTTTTCTCTTTATTAGATTACGGAGGGTTTTATCACATAAAATGATAATGCCACCCTCATAATTAACAAGCAGCTTATTATCTACGCTTAATATATAATTTAACAAGGCGATATAAGAATTTACATTCGTCAGATTGCGGTTGAGCCAGTATCAGGTTGCATACTCCAAACTCATGTAGGTCGACATCTTTTTGGATTTTGAGCAGGCTTCTTTCTGCCTCGTTCCGGACACATTCCACTAATACGTGATAAACATCCTCCTTTGTTCCACACTCGATACAGTTTGGCGAGTTGGATTTACCTATCAAGTATGTAAAGTTGTTCAGTGGTATATGTCCAGAACGAAGTCTGAATGCTATTACTAAGTCTGATCTAGACAGTTCTGAGCCAATGAACCATATACATTTTGTCGGACAGGGTTGTATCGTCTTGTACCAGATGCCCTTCATCTTAGAACGTTCGTCGAAATACTCGTTCCATAAGATTTTGCATTTTTCACGCACTAAGTACATACAGTCGGTAATTGTAGGCAGATGGTAAGTATTTATGCCATTACCTATAGCACCTTTGGCAAGTCGATCAACTATTTCATTGCCCGGCAGGCCAATGTGTGACGGCACCCATTGAATTTTAACTAATTTACCTTTTTGTTTTAGTTTTTGTAGATAGTCCAAAATGTTGTAAGCAATTGGGATACCTCGAGTATTCGAAGTACACCGAAATAAATGTAGGAGGGCGCTTTTGGAATCAGAAAAAATTACATATTTCCCTTCATTAAATGAGTCAATATACGAAATTGCCTCTGCTATAGCAACTAGCTCTGTATACATTATAGAAACTTTACTATTTATTTCAAATTGGACGAAATCATTCGTTTGTTCATCGAAAAAAGCGAAACCATTACTATTTTCACATTTAGAGCCGTCTGTATAAATTTTATAGAAATCGCAATAATTAAGCTTAATGTAATCCAAGCACGTTTTAAGTAATAAATCACTTCTATATTTGAACTTAGACTTGCAAATTGATTCAATATCTGGTACAACCATCTCAGACAAGTCTATACTGCTGACCCAGGTATCCAAAGAAAACATTTCCAGTAGCTCGCTCGTATATATAGGTATATTTTTAAAATGCTCATTAACTACTACTAACAGGGGTTTATTTTTCCGTCTCCAGATATTCGCACTTAACGCTAAACTCAAATTATTTATAATTGGAAAGATTTTGTTACCAGATAATGATCTCAGCTTCATCCAATACTTCCCAGCGA
The DNA here is from genome assembly GCA_009982885.2 of Hyles vespertilio. Taxonomy (NCBI): domain Eukaryota; kingdom Metazoa; phylum Arthropoda; class Insecta; order Lepidoptera; family Sphingidae; genus Hyles; species Hyles vespertilio. The sequence continues at coordinate 1,097,443 of CM042825.1, read as the reverse complement.
GGTAAAATCTACGTATGCATAAAGGTGGTAAGTGCAGTTCACTTTCCATCACGTGCACAGCTGTGCTCTTTATAAATCCACCTATAACACGCATACACAGGTTCTGGATCTTATTTAATCTGTCCAAATTTGTTTTGCTACTGTCGCCATATATACAGCTAGCGTAATCTAAACGACTGCGAATCATAGAGATGTAGATACGCCTTAAGTTAATAGGGTGGATTCCCCAAACTGACCCAGCTAAGGCTTTAAAAATATTGATGAATTTAAAACACTTTGCTAATACATCATTTATGTGAGGACCCCAACGCAACGACCTATCTAGCCGCAAACCTAGGTATTTTATACTGTCTACAACTTCCATTTGCATACCATTTACATGTAAGTCTACAAACTCCATTTGGTGCCCTTTCTTGAAAATGCATGTCTTACTTTTTTTGGCAGATATGTCAAATCCAATATTATAAAGTAGCCTCGAGAAATGATGTAACGCTGATTGTAATTGCCTCTTACCTTCTTCCCTATTATTGCAAGAAATGTAGAGCACAAAATCGTCAGCGTATTGAGAGATGAACACGTTATCTATTTCATTACAAATGTTATAAGTCGCTACGTTAAAAAGTAATGGGGAAAGAGGATCACCTTGTGCTAGGCCACGGTTTGTACTTCGACAATTCTGGGAATTCAAAGTTTTAATCTGCAGGTATCTTTCATTGAGAAAGCTATATAGATATTGGCACATACGAGCACCAATTCCTAATGAATCCAGAATATTTAATAAGCAAATAACGTCCACGTTGTTATAGGCGTTTTCTATGTCCATAAAGCTAGCTATAGTAACTTCATTATTTAAAAACCCGGTTTGTATCCTAGAAACTAAACTTGTTAAACTATCTGTCGTGGATCGACCTCTCCTAAAGCCTGTAGTAGATGGGGATAGTATATTATGTTTTTCTACATACCATTCTAGTCGCCTGGTTAAAATACTATGGAACGTTTTACAAAGACAGGACATCATGGCAATGGGGCGATATGATTTATAAGATACTACCTCAGTACCCGGCTTACGTACTAGGAACTATAGAGATGTATCGCCACTGCTCAGGAACAAAACTATTGCTATACAGGATGTTCAAAAGATGTACTAAGATACGCTTACCACTAACGGGTAAGTGACTCAACATAGAGTATGAGATGCTGTCACTTCCAGGGCAAGTATCTTTGTGGCGCAAACACCGGTCTAATTCTTGTTTTGTAATTGGCATATCTAATTTTAAATTAACAGATGCGAAACAGGGGCTGTTAGGAAGAACATAATCTGGAGTTAGATTGCATAAAAGTTCTGTGGCTCCTACATCGTTTATATACAACCTGCTAGTCTTTAGTCCCTTGAACCACCTCATTTTCTGCCACATATTGGATTGAGATATTGTCCCATTTATGGAAGAACAAAACTCTTGCCAAGATGCACATTTAGCTTGACGTATTAACTTTTGTGTGATTTTAATTTTATCTTTAAAGATACAATAATTTTGAGGCGTGGGATTTCGTCTAAATGTAGCAAGAGCTCGACGACGTTCGGCAACGGATTTTGAGAGAATTATGTTCCAGTACGGCTTAGGGCAAAAATTGCTGCAAGGGTTATGGTTAACTTTATAAAATGGTATGCTACTATCTGCAGCTGTATTGATGCAATCTACGAAACAGTTATATACATTTTGTGGGGTATCAGTAAACGTAAAATCCTTGAATAGGCTTTCTAACTTTTCTCTGTAAGCAGGCCAATCAGCTTTTTTGTAGTTGCGGCGTCTATGAACAAGATTACGATTACTGGTAACATTCGTGGATAACTTAATAACGATGTGATCGCTACCTAAACTTTCGTTCAATGTATTCCAACTTAGATTTAGTGCTATATCTGATGACGCGAGAGAAATATCCGGAGAAGACTGTTTTATCTGATTGTTTGATAATGTAATTCGAGTGGGGTTGCCATTATTTAATGTAACTATTGAATTTTGTGATATTGCATCAATAATTTGTAAGCCTCTAGTATCTGTTTTGTAGGACAGTTAGTGTGGTGGGCGTTGAAATCCCCTAGAATGATTGCGTTGTTAGTAACCTGTTCGAAAATATACTCCCAATCCGTTTGAGAGGTTTGTATAGACGGAGGACAATATACAGTTGCAACATATTTGATATGAGCACAGTTATATATCTTAATCATCAATGAACATTGGTAAAATCATTGTTAATGCAATTCTTAAGCGTCTATAAAATTCATGTATAAAAATATTAATAATTAATTTTCTAAGTAATTTTGGTGCCTGGCTCACAGCGAACCTAAGCCTGAATTACGAATTCACATTTTTCGTAATGCTTTATTGATATTTGCTGTAATTTTATTGGAGAGGCGTTATGTCTTTTCAATGTTGCCATTTTTAAAATATGTAAATGCTTGACTGGCTTTCTTGAATTATCTTTCTCAGATAATTAATGTAAAAAAATAGTGCAGAGACGTGAAAACAGCAAAATAATCACTGATTAATTAATTACGGAATAACAATTTGTTTCTGTCGCCCGAAAGCGCTATTGTGCAAATAATAATATATAGTTGTCCCCTGTTTCCTTTTTGTTCCATTGCACATGATATTACTATTAAATTAATAAAATAAATAAGTACTCGATGTTCAAATTGCGTGTAAAATATATTTTTTTACTTTTATTTGTGGGTCATAACTTTGCCTCAAGCCAATATATACCAATAAATGGAACAAAATAACATTAACTACCCACAGAGTTTGACAACATATAGAAAATCTGTAAAACTTTAAAGTGGAATATCTTTTTTCCTAGGCTTGCTACAATAGTAAATCTTAAGTAATAATTGTTAAGGAATTCTAAATCTATATTTTAAAATATTTTTTATCTCAATACACACAAAAAAAATTACAACAAAAAAATGTATGGAGGATTATCATTGTTCTTTCTATACCTGAATTTATAGAGTTTATGTTGCAGTCACAGCTTTCAATAGAGTTATGGACCAAAATAGCAATACCACCGTACGAATCTGGTCTATCTTTACGATAGCATTTATACCCGCTCAATTTGATGTCACTACCAGGTTCCAACCATGTTTCATTAATTGCAGCTACATGAACCTTCTCCTGAACTAATAGTTGTTGTAACACCGTAATCTTTGGCCTTATACTCTGCGCGTTCCATTGAATTATATTAAGCTTAATTTGATATTGTCTTTTATCCATTATAGAGGCAAACGTAGTCTGATAGTATCCTCAAAATGGGCCAGTCAGTAACATTGTCAACCACTAACAAAATAAACCACTCTACACAGCACTTGATAATTCTATGTATTTTGTGTTGAATCGATACACTCTTCAAGAACATGATTTCTTTTAATCTGATTAAAAGCTCAGCAAAGTCAACATTTTTATGTTTAGTTCCGTCCTCTTGATTATGGCTTGCTGCAGTTTTGGTATCTGCGTTAGGTTCACCATGTTTGAATAACTCGGCTTCCTTGTGTGCCCCATGTTGATTGGAATGGCGTATTTTGTGTTTTTTGGTATCATCTTCATGAATGTTAGCTCTAGTAACTACCTCTGTATATGAAGCTTTCTTATAAGGCGTAATTGGACTTATGTCATCCTGTGCATCCATTGCGGTGTTTAGGAGGTTTCCAGTTTCTTTTACCGCATGCCTATTAGGTATATTCTCACCAGTTTCACTAGAAGGTATATACACCATCAAGGCTTGTCGATATGTACAATTGTATTCAGCCATAATTTCTCGTAGCCTTTTTTCTTTAAGAAACGCTGGACACGTTCGCGCCAAAGCCATGTGCTGACCTGAACAGTTGGCACATTTGAAACAGGATGTTTCACAGTTAGCGTGGTGATCGGCACATTTAGGGCAAATAACTTTGGTGGATGGACATCTCTTAGTGACATGACCTAATTTCCAGCATTTTCCGCACTGGGTCACTGGGAAGACATATGAATCAACTCGGACCTTTAGTTCATGAACGGATACATAGGATGGAAGGAAAGACCCTTTAAAACAGAGGCGTATCGTTTCACTAGGTTCCCATCCATCTCTTTCAGAGCTGCGACGTTTAAGGCGATACACAGACATCAATTCTGCTGGTTCTGGACATAAAATATTGTTCAGGATATCTTCTTCGCTTATTTCCAGGTCTATACCCCTGATGACACCGTGAGATACGTTTTTTTCAAAAGCCCTCTGGATTTTCCATCCTTTTCCAGATATTTCAGTACTTGTTTCAAGCTTTTGAGCAGATTCCTCATTTGTAAGATCTATTCTCACTTTGAAGGGGTTAACATACTTTACTCGCTCAATATGTTTTATACCAGCAGCTTTAAGTATTTTTGCCATACAAATTGTTTTGGCATTATTTCGGTGCTTGATACGTATATTTCTATTTTATTTTTACCAGTTTTAGGTTTCTTCTCTTTGTTAACAACTGTTGTCCAACCCGAGTCATCTTCTTCTCTTCCTCTTTTAGTACATCTCAGCATTTCTTCCTTCTCCTCTTCCATGTTTATATCATTTTCTAATTCATCCAACATTTCCTGTTCGCTTATGGAACTTGTACGACTCATATTTAATTTATTATAATTCTCGTCTTTGTTGCAATCACTCATAATGAATGTTATCGAGCGCTCGGCTACCGCAGGTAAACATCTGCGGAGCACGCGCCGCACACGTGCAAATTGACGATACACGCGTTGCGAAACCGAATAGAAATAATAACACTTGTTATTCTAATACGCGAGTGCTTCGACCGAGTGCCGATGCGAGACTAACTTGTAGGTGATGCTGCAGTTAAGGGTGAGTGCATCAATATTCTTAATCAACTATATCGGGTTAGTTTACAAAGACTTCACATTTTATCGAACTCAAACACTTACTCTGATTAACGCAAAGTAGAAGATTTTCACATAGCCAAATGTTATTTATTTCTATTGAATGTATCCTAATCAATGTTGACAGCCTCCGTGGCGCAGTCGGTTAGACGCCGCCTGTGAAACAAGAGGTCGCGGGTTCGATCCCCGCTCCGAGAGAAATGTTTGTGCGGCCCACAAATATTTCTTCCGGGTCTGGGTGTTTGTGAGACCGAAAAGCCTCTCGTAGTTCTTGATACCCACGACACAAGACTCGATCTTAGTGTGGGGTCAGGTCTATGTATGTGACAGTTGGATGTTATTTATTTATTAAAAAATATATACTTACTCAATATCTAGTACAAGTATGGTCGCCGCTCATTTTTACAAAATACGCGCGCTTTTTTGTGTCGCTTATGAATGCGCTATTATTGTCGCGGGTATTGTCTATGCACTAAATTGTTTTATGAGCACAAAAATGATTGAATATTTTGACAAAAATAATTACTAATGACATACATATCCAATGCAATATATTATCATTTTGGAACTGAAAGTAATTTCACAGCGTTATTACCCAAACTAACAAATAATATAATTGCCAAGCGGACATATCGCCAAATACCAGTATTAGAAACATCTCCGGCAGCAAACCCATTACAATACATGTACAGCGCGCAGTTTACGCACCGACGAGGGACGCACACTACGTGCTCTACGCAAGGCCGGATCCAGCTTACAACCCAGGGGGGTCATATTATTGTCTTTTCAGAACACTGAGTACGATTTCAATGCTCAAATTCGTAGTAATGATTTTTTAAAGTTGTTACAGAAACCTTTTAACATTATTTATCGACATACATAGAATTATTAGTACTAAAAAATTTTATCAACAAGATAATTAATACATGCTGTCAATCTGGAGCCAGCCCAGGGGGGAGGGGGTCATGACCCCCATAACCTCCTCCTGGGTCCGCCGTTGGCTGTATGTACTCGCTCCTCGCAGGTACCGCGGCAGATCACTGAGGACACGCTGCTAAGGGCCTTCCGCGCCCTGATCTTTATATAACAGATATGCCATATAGCTCTCATAGAGAGGCATAGTTTTTTCCAGTTGAAAGAGAGGTCTCTCGTCCTCTTTAATTTCCATTTTTAGTGAAGCAAACCACAATAAAGTTTTCATATTAAAACATAAACATTGAATGGGCAATGGAGCGGATTATACATACTACAGTGGAGTTTCTTGGCTATTTTTTTTAAATAACTAGTCTCCCAACATGGTGAGTGATCATTGCCGCCCATGAACATTCACAGCCCTGGAATGTGTGTGTGATGTGTGAAAAATAATAACAAGAGGAATTGACATCCGTTTCAATCCCACTCACCGACTGAAATCCGACAGCGAAACTGTCGCTTCTCGTCGATCTCCTGTGAGATAGTGGTACCGCCCTTATGAGTCTGGTTTTTCATGCTGAGTCATAACAAACAACAGCGTGGCTCCATCACTTATATAAAAGTCAACTCTTTTAGCCTGAAACTGGGTATAATTATCCTGAAAGAGCTCTTTCATCGAGCCAAAATAAACACATAAAAATGCAAAATAGTATTAAGTTAAAACCAAGCCAGGCTGCTGATAAAAGATTTTATTTTGTCCAACTCTAACTAGAAAATCTTCATGTAAAATAGTAGCTAGTACAAATTCATAAGCCATCCACAAAATGCGACACGAACACATTTAGAACGTAACCGAACCTAACTAAACTAGATTTGTCAATGAACACCGCCATTTTGATTAAACGTGACGTCACAACTCCATTTGATTTCATTGACCTATATATTTCAATTTGAGTGAGGGCTACATTTATAGTTAGATTACAATTTTTTTATAATAACAGCCAACAGTCACATACATAGTCCTGACCCCACACTAAGATCGAGTCTTGTGTCATGTCGTGGGTATCAGGAACTACGAGAGACTTTTTCGGTCTCACAAACACCCAGACCCGGAAGAAATATTTGTGAGCCAAAATTAACCGTTGACATAAATATATTGATAGGGAAAGGGCGTTTTTCGAAAAAGTTTTCCGACATAAGTGGTGCGCGCGCTCCAGTAAATCTGCAGTGGAGTGTGACTGAAATTTTTCGTCGCTCACAACGATTTTGAAATAGCTTGCTAGTATCGTAACATAAAGTTTAATAAAAATGAACTTTATATTTTTGATCACTTTTAGACGAAATCTATTGAAGTAATTTAATTTCATATTTATTTTAGGGCGATTTTCATGGTCATCTCTTTCAAACCCCAAATGTACTGCAAGGCCTACCCTCAGATTGTTAATCAATGCAATGAACACTGGTTTTATACAATAAAATCCATAGCAATAAAAGCAAAGAAGAAGTAAACGTGTTAATGCCGAGTGTAAACAAGCGCAAGTCCCACGTAACCCTAATTTAGACACAAATAGCATTTGAACAGCGTCTACACGGCATTGCCAGCGGTTGGCGCTGCACAGAGGAAGCTCCTTTAATATTTAATTCACGTCGGAGTACTATAATATTTAACGTAAATAAAAAGCTAACAGTGCGGTTTTTAACTTGGTTTGCTTGCTGATACACAGCTTCTTTTCTTATTGCATGCTGAACTTATTTTATATTGCTTTTTTTAAAGACCTCACAACAACTGCAATGATGCTAGATTTTTGTAACCGAATGTGCTTAAACTGAACCCAAAATATTACAGACTTGCGTGTCATTGGCGGATTTTCCACCATCGAGTACCTACAGTGAACTCTCTAGGCGGATATGAATAGTCTATCACTTTGTCTCCAGCAATTTAGTTGTATTTTAGAATTTGTATTTTAGTACGTCCCAAACTAGGACGTCATCATCAATAGTTTATTTTAATAAATAATTAACATAATGTTAGTAAACATTGACATCCAATCAACGTAAATTTATTAATTATTGGCAAACCATAGTATTCATTGGCTAGAAACATGTATACATATAAATTTAAAACATCCACTAAGAAATTAAAGAAACCACGGACAAATCGTTACAAATAAAATATAAACACAATTAAATTTGATTGATAAACATAACCTACAAATGAATGATAAAGCCGCCATATTGTTTGTTCTAATCGCGGTGGTAAGAGGCAGCTACTTATACTCGGTACGATTTTAAAATTAAAAACTTTAGCGCGCTAGTGTGCGCCGTCCCGCCTCCGTCTTACATAATGTATATCTATGTGTACGTGTGGCTTAGTTGGAAGACTATGGATACACTGTATTTCATGATAAATAAAATATGTTATTATTGGTACTTAAATTTGAGGTTAAGATTGCAGGAAATCGCTGAAGGCAGACCACTTCTAACAAGTCAATTCGGAGATCCTTGGAGGAGGTTTATTTCAGCCATGTACTTCCTGTGGCTGAGAGAATGGTAGTTATTTCATTGTCAAGAACAGACATGTAAGCATCTGGCTATCCATCTAATCAGCTCGTGTCAACTCAACTGCTGGGTACAGGCCTCCTTTCGATAAACCCATTCTTTCCAATCCTACGCAAGACTCATCCGCCACTTAGGCATATTAAATTATAATTCATCCATACTTGTGATTAATATTACCTCTTAAAACTTAACAAAGTCTCATTATATCTATACTAAAATCATTATGAACCTTGAAGTCCACAGCTGGACATTGACCTGACCCAAGGATTTCACAGCGTAATTTAGGATATAAATTAATCTTATCTTAGAATAGTCAAATGGTCATATTCAGTCTAATTTAGACAGTGTTCGAGCATATTAATATTCTTAATTTTAAAAAAACATTGCAGTTTTATTAATCCAGTCATTTGTGACTCATAATATGCAAATGAGGATTAAAAACAGAATTTTGATCTGCAATAATAAAAAAAAATACATACATATTGCTATAATTAGTTCAGTCTTAAGTGATACGAGCTATCTAGAAGATAAGACATTTTATTTAAATTTAAAATACTTATATTTAAATACATATCACCAGTGGTCAACATATTAGTTATAATTTATTCATAGTTTTTCTAATATATTAAATAGTCCGCGAAATAATTAATATTGGCAGAACTATCATAATATTATTGAATATATTATTCTTAGGATTAATGTATATTATATAATTTGTTTATGTATATTATATTTATATTTGTGTATCTACGAATATAAATATATTGAGTATAATATATTTCCTTGGTTTACTTCTCAACCCATTTTTATGAACCTGCTGAATTTATCTCTGCGCCACTCGAAAGTTGGCTGCTAGAAAAGGCCTTTGGCATTCAGCCCCGACTGTATATTAATTTGTATATGTAGTATTAAATAAATAAATAAAATAAATATAATATGGTCATGTCCGCAAGTCAGTGTCTGCGAGTCTCGGGTATTGTGCTCGATTGTGAGCGCGTGTCGGCGAGCGGAATGCAAAGCAATCCACGCAGGGCTGCCGCGCACCACTCCGCATCCGCCAGTATTGTACACGTCTTCAGTTGCCTTTATAATAAACATGTTATTTTAATTCTTACTTTCAATTTGTCCAAACTGATAACAGTGAACGATGCAGAAAATTTTAGCTGTTTGTAGGGATATAAAAAATAGCCAGAATTTATGTATTCTTGCTGAAAGTATCCTTCGCACGTAGTTTGAAATACAAATTAATAATAATACACGACCTCGCTTCACCAAGCCTCTATACATTTGCACTAAACCAAGAAAACGCACTGTAAACTTTTTTTACTTTATTCTGGTACTATGGTGGTTACGCCAACTGAAAAACACAAAAGGCTGACAAAATTACCTAAAATCATTCGAAAATATAATTCTTCAGTAATTAAGAACTCAAAACATATAAATTGCATTACAATTGAAATTTAATTAATAATAAGTTTTATTATGGTGACACTCAGTACTCACGCACACTAAAATTAGTTTTTTAATTTAACTGTTAAATGATTTTAATTAATAATAAGTTTTATTATGGTGTCACTCAGTACTCACGCACACTAAAATTAGTTTTTAATTTAACTGTTAAATGATTTTAAGAGGGCTGTAAAAATACTTGATATTTATTCAGATTACTAATCAGTTATTGATTACAATTTGGTTTAAAAAATGACAAATTATAATTTATAGGATGTGGTACATAGCCCTGGATTCCATATCTACTGCACACATGCACAGACACACACACACACACACGCCGTGAATTAGGGTCGATTCTATCCGAGCACTCCACTCGCAAACTATGTAACTTCAAATCTTACGATTAAATCTTACTCAAAGTAAAAATTTTACATTTTGGACGAATAATTATGTTCCTCTGGTTAGTTTAAAAATAATATTCCATGTTGTTAGTAAATATGTGTCCGAGATATTATGTACCAATGTGGAGTGAACTAATCAACACTGAGGATTATATTTTTGCGATTACAGAGAAAACTTGCCAATAAGGACAGTTATTTCTAACTGAAGTCGTATGTTTTAACTATACGTGCTGTCTTTAAACGGAACTGATTAAATATTTCATAAGCTTATTAAAGAGGATTACGCATCGATATCAATTAAGTCAATGGGATTACGAGATATAATAGTTTTAAACACAAATGACGTAACAGTTGTATTTTTTTTTCACGTATAATATAATAAATATTATCATTACACGGCTGGGCGTCCTTCATGAAATTGGGACAGCGTATATGTATACATAAATACTATTGTCCAAATATTAACTTTAAAAATTTTCGTGTAATGACGTCACATTATATTTGACAAAGATAATGTAGAGGCAGGTTATACTATAATAGTAAGATATTGATTATCTGGGCTTGTGAGATCCAAAAGTCTCACGTATTTTCTGACAAGCTCTATACAAGTTTGGATTTTAGTGTGAAAATAATTGTCAAGACTATGTATATGACTGATGGTGTGTGTTTAATAATAACATGAAATAGTAATAAATACAACCAACAGTAATACTCATAGTCTTTAACACACATTAAGACCAATTAAGTCGTTTGTCGTATGTATCTGTTATGGGCCAAGTGATTAATGCGGGCAGTATTCATAATGCCCGAGCAGTATGAATAATGCCTAGTCATATCGGGCCAAGTGATTAATTACAATCTAAATTCATCTATTTTGTCACATTGCCCGGGTATTATGAATATGGCTACATGATGATCGGGCAATGTGATTAATAGGTAAATTTTTACGTGGTGCGCTGCCGCATTGTCGCATCTGCGATAGACCCATAAATTAGAAAGGTTGAATTGATCTGCTTATGTTTAGTTGTTATTTAACGTCCAAAACATTATCTTCAGAAAAAAAACAGTGTACCCACTTTATGGATCAGTTAGGTTGACTGTGCCCTAAAACCGACTCGGAACACCCCGACTTCACGTAGTCTTTTGGCTACCGACCCTAGAGTGTATATAAAAACCCGGAGCCGCGGAGGGAGAGCAGCCCCCGCCCGCTGTAACGAAGGATAGGCAACCGTACGAGCCGTAGCGGCTGAGGCTGGTCGCCGTAGGCGAACAGCAAGCCGAAGTTGGAAGGGGCTGAACTTCCCGTAGCGCCGGAGACGTTGCAAAAGCAAATTTGTATTGACAACAAGTGTTTTCAATTTAAGTTACTATAATTGATATTTCTCAGGAATGGTGCATTACCTTTTCATGGGAATGGTACCAGGGAGGTGCGACATTCCCCCTCCCCCTCCACTCCCCCCAACCCTCTCCTCGTGCTGCCCTATTCTAAATTCTACCACTTCGGCTCATTGTTTTAATTTTGATTCGTTTTAAATCACTCTGCCCAATAGGCACTGGGCATTATTCATAATACCCGGGCAATGTGATAAATTGATTAGTTATAATCACAGTGCCCGCTCTTATTGGGCATTATTCATATTGCTCGGGCATTATGAATAATGCCCGATTAATCACTTGGCCCATAACATATCCACTGTAAAGAAAAATATGATTGAAACCTAAATTATCATTTTGCGGACTGCTTCGGTGGCGTAGTTGTACTAGGGTACGGTTACAAAGCTGAGGTCTCGGGTTTGAATCCCGGGTTGGATTTTTCTATTCATGATCAGCGCAGAGTCAAGAATTTCTGCCCGATATGGCGATAGGCCCATTACATCGTGGGATGGAACATACAAGGTGAAATGTGGGTGTTCTGGCATCTCACCCCTTCTGGGAAAAGGCGTGAGTTGATGTATGTATGTAAATTTTCATTTTAGGACATAAAATAGTTTTTCAGTATTAAAGAGGTAGATCATACTAATAGATTCTTTTTTTCAAAAGACAGATAGGCTACAAAATGGTTTCATTTTATAATTACTGGCGTCATTTAAATTAGACCTCTCAATATTTAAAAAAATGCATTATATTATAGTAATTTTTCACAGTAGTATATTTTATAAATTGCATCCGTTCGAGAACACTTGTGTAAATTATTATTGTGCTTAATTTTCCTTTTGTCATTGCATTTATTGACTTAGGTATATGGCGCATATTTTAAGTTTCAACGTATGTACGTAAGACTGTGACAAAAATGTATTTTGTATATTTTATTGGATTTTATTGGATCTATTTAATATTAATGCTAGTTAATAAATCAAACACTGCTTAAATTACTGATATAATCAATAATACGCCATAAGAGTCCAGAGATATTAGCCTAGAAATAGAATAATTTTCCAAAAAAGAAGTTTTGAAACATGTTTAAGTCGCAGTAAAGTGTACTAGAAATACATCCAGATAAAAGAAACACCACTATTAAAACATGAATGGACATAAAAACACAAATATCCGTCTTACTACACTGTGTCCCCGGGCGGGGTTCGTTTTTTCCACTGCGGGTGAAGGAAGGGGGGGGGGGTGAGGCGACACTGCGCTACCGACCGCTTCACTTACCCAATATGCTTTTTACACATTTGTACATTACAATAAATTTACAAAAATGAATCACAATCCTTATAAATATCCCATTTGTGACGAACAACGGGAAAAACAACATCGTGTTATTGTCAATTGACGAAAAACGAACGTCCACGCATTCATGAGTTTTTTGTGCCTAGTTTTTAAATCGAGCCATTTGTCCTTTTCGATGTATAGATTGATTTTAAAGAGTATAGCGGAATTTATTAAACAATTGAATAATGCTTCCATTGTCAAATTGAAGGGTAGGTACACTTTCACATTTAAATTGATAGCATCACGCTATCCATATATTCAACATTGCTGTCTTTCAGAACATAATCCTAAAACAAAGCTTTGTAGTTGCGCTTCTAATATTTATTGAACTGACCAAGAGCGAAGAATTCCTGCACTCTCTCTCCTTTTATACACCTTGTTTTGTCCACTTTCCGACTCCAAGGGTCAACAAAGAAATTAGAATTTGTGGATCTTCACTAATTTAATTGAAATGCATCAACCACTACTTGCATTGTCAGCATTAACTTTGTGGTGACAGTATAAAAAAAAACAGACCATTTTATATGAACGATAGGTGATACGCTCGCACCCTATCACTTCAGGGGACGGAAAATACATGGCGAGATATGGGTGTCCTAGGACCTCTGCCTATCTTCGAGGAAAAAGGCTTGAGTTTACGTATAGGGTGGACAAGAAAACGGCGCACCTGCCAATAAACATTATAGTATATGGTGAAGGAATCTTAATTAAGACGGATTTGTATGGCGCTAGCGAATATTAAGAAAGATGCCGAGAAAAAAAAACTAACGTTACACATGCTACCCCTTAACATGTTAAGCTAAAGTGATTGAACCTTACAACTGAACGGTAGACATTCAACAATAAATAAGCAGAGCTCATTATTTACTTATAAGTCGTGCGATTGTGTACATAACGATCAGGGTACATAAAAAAGATATTAAATTAATACTGCCAACAGTCACATACATGGGTAATAACTCCACACTAAGATACAAATCTTGTGTCGCGGGTATTAGAAAAATAATTATGGTTCACGGAAATTAATTGTCTCGGGGCGGGAACCGAACCCGCGGTCTCTCATTTCACAGGTGGTTCTTACCAACTGCGCCACGGAGGCCGTCGGTGACTCATATGGGCTGGTTAGTTGTCATTAATGACCACCAAAATAGTTAACTGACCTTGTAATTTAAACCGTAATGACCTTGATAGGCAAAGCTGGAAGCGCAGGATCCGCCAAAACCCGCACGAAAACACTGTCACAGTTTGGTAGCACAAATAACTTTTTCTTTTACATTTCACATAACACAAGTTACATCAAAAGCTATCAAATTGGGTAATGTTCAAAGTTCAAAGCATAGTTAAATTAATAAAATTTACTCAAAATAACTGAAAACGAATTTACAATAATATGCACACGACTAATACATGCACACGCGATCGCAATCCGAATTCAACTAATAAAAAATAAATTATTATTTTGATTCTTGAACGATAAAGGCCTGTTCACATTAGATACAAAGCTTTCCTATTTGAGTTCATAATCATCATCATCATCATCATCATATCAGCCACAGGAAGTCCACTGCTGAACATAGGCCTCCCCCAAGGATCTCCACAATGACCTGTTGGAAGCGGCCTGCATCCAGCGACTTCCTGCGACCTTAGTCAGATCGTCCGTCCACCTTGTAGGCGGGCGTCCGACATTTCGCTTGCCTGTACGTGGCCTCCACTCGAGAACCTTTCGGCCCCAACGGCCATCGGTTCTACGAGCTATGTGCCCGGCCCATTGCCACTTCAACTTGCCAATCCTATGGGCTATGTCGGTAACCTTGGTTCTCCTACGGATCTCCTCATTTCTGATTCGATCTCGTAGGGAAACTCCGAGCATAGCCCGCTCCATGGTTCGTTGAGTGACTTTGAGCTTCCTAATAAGGCCCATAGTGAGAGGCCACGTCTCGGTGCCGTATGTCATCACTGGTAACACACAACTATCGAAGACTTTCGATTTTAGGCACTGAGGTATTTTGGACGAGAAGACGTCGCGAAGTTTCCAGAACGCTGCCCAACCGAGTTGGATTCGACGATTGACCTCTCTCTCGAAGTTGGACCTGCCTAACCGGACCACTTGTCCTAAATAGACATATTCGTCTACAACTTCGAGAGTCGAGCCCCCAACTCCAATGGGGGTGGGCACAACATGGATATTCGACATGATCTTCGTTTTATCCATGTTCATTTTAAGACCCACCTGTTGGGAGACTCGATTAAGGTCTTCGAGCATAGTGCTAAGGTCTTCCAGCGATTCTGCCAAGACTACAATATCGTCGGCAAATCGAAGGTGAGTAATATACTCGCCGTTGATGTTGATGCCGAATCCTTTCCACTGCAAGAGCTTGAAGGCATTTTCCAGCGCGGCAGTGAAGAGTTTCGGAGATATGACATCTCCCTGTCTCACGCCTCTCTGTAGTGGAATAGCCTTCGTGCTTTGATCTTGTACTCGGACCGACATGGTGGCGTTGTTGTATATACACCTCAGCACTTCGATGTACCGACAGTCTATGTGGCACCGCTGAAGAGACTGTAGCACTGCCCAGGTCTCGATCGAATCAAAGGCTTTCTCATAGTCCACAAACGCTAAACAAAGCGGCAAGTTATACTCCTCGGTTTTTTGTATAACCTGCCGTAGCGTATGAATATGGTCTATGGTACTAAAGCCTTTTCGGAAACCGGCTTGTTCGGGAGGCTGGAAGTCATCAAACCTGCCTTCGAGACGATTTGTGATGACCCTTGAAAACAACTTATAGACATGGCTCAGGAGCGAGATGGGCCTGTAGTTCTTCAGCAAAGTGTTATCACCTTTTTTGAAGAACAGTACCACCACGCTCCTGCTCCATGCCTCTGGCGTTGAGCCCTCGAGGAGAACGGAATTGAAGAGCTTCTGAAGGACTTTCAGTATCGGCATTCCGCCCGCTTTCAGAAGCTCTGAAGTGATTCCATCCTCACCCGGCGCCTTGTTGTTTTTAAGTTGTTTGAGGGCCATCTCAATCTCACACAGGCTGATGTCCGGGATATCATCGCTAAAGTGTCGGATCAACTCGGCTCTCGGGTCTTCGGCCGAGCTAACAGTAGGTTTGGCAACCGAGGTGTAAAGCTGTCCGTAGAACCTCTCGATCTCCCTTAATACCTCTGGCCCTCGTCGATACCACGCGGCCGTCTTCCGTCTTCAGCCTAGACAACTGGCTTTGCCCAATAGACAAGTCTCTTGCAAACACTTTGGAGCCTCCGTTCCGCTCAATTGTCTCCTTAATGCTCACAGTATTGTGAGCACGGACATCGTGTCGCAAGGACTTCCAGATCCGTCTATTGAGCCGCTGATATGTTTCGGTGTCAACGGAAGACTGCAGCGTCAAAGATCGACGTTCGGCCATGAGGTCAAGAGTCTGGATCGAGAGTTTTTGTGGTCTATCTCTACGGCGAGGTCTAAAATACTTAGATCCCACCGTATGGACAGCTTCTACCAAACCGCTGTTTAGCTCGTCCACTGCAAGGTTTTCTCCTAGACAATCAAAGCGATTTGTCAGCTCGAGTTGAAAGCTCTCGGGGTTTTGGATATGGGCGCGAGTAGGTCGGAGCGTAGACTTCATCAAGCGACGCCTTTCTAATTGGACGTTGATGTTCAATGTGCCCCTAACCATTCGGTGATCACTTCCGGTTTTCACCCTGTTGATCACAGAGACATCACTGAACATCCGTCTATTCGTCGTCAAGATGAAATCTATCTCATTTCTCGTAGAACCGTCAGGACTCAGCCAGGTCCATTTCCTGTGAGGCGGCTTCTGGAAAAAAGAGTTCATCGCGAAGAGTCCCTCTTTTTCCAGAAAGTCGGCCAGCCTCTGACCCCTGAGGTTCCGTTGCCCATGTCCAAATTGCCCCACTTTCAACTCTGCATCGCTTCTCTTGCCCAACTTTGCGTTGAAGTCCCCCATAACAACATTGAAGTAGGTTTTGGAAGTATGTATGGCCCGACTTATGTCCTCATACATCTCCTCTACTTCTTCATCTGGGTGTGTCGAGGTCGGCGCGTATACCTGTATGACCTTCAACGAATATCTTTTTGATATTCTGAGTATAAGGTATACTACCCTGCTCGACACACTTTCGATGGATACGATGTTGTTGATGAGAGACCTGTGGACGAGAAATCCGACACCTCCTCGGGATTGTTGGTCGTCCCCCCGGTAGAAGAGCAGGTTACCAGACTTCAGGGTTATCGTATCCTCCCCGATTCTTCGGACTTCCGATAACCCCAGAATATCCCAGTGTAACCCGCTCAATTCTTCTTCCAGTTCGACAATTTTCTCGTCTGTCCTCAAAGTGCGTATGTTGTGTGTTACCAGGGCCAGTCGTCGTCGGGGGTGGTAGCCGGGGCCAACCCGGGGATTCTTAGCACCCCCTGCCCCACCGTAACCATGGCTGCTACCATCGCCAGGAATAGTGGGGCTGCCGGGGACTGGGGGCCTGGTCAATTTTTGTGTCGACATTAGGGGGGTTATTGCCAATACTCGCCACGCTTGGCAGGCGGGTTGGCGAGCGCAGAAGGGGACTCGCGCTGATGACGCTGCTGCCCATCATCAACGGTGGAAAGGAAATAGGGTTTGTGAGTAGAGGATATAATGGGAAAGGAAAGTATGGCCTGTAGGAGTGGATACTGCAGTCATGGAACGGAATGTTTGTAGTGACTGCAGTAGCTCGAGGGCCGAGGTCGCGTACTCGTAGCACCTATTCTAGGACAGGCCATGACCACTAGATAGGAGCATCCCTGACCTAAGTTCATAATACTTCATCTGAACAATTAGTATTACTACTGTATCAGCCCGTATACGTGCCACTGCAGGGCACGGGGTCTCCAGTGCAGTAAATTAGTAGTTAGTGTTTATTGATTCCACTAATTTTATCTCAAATAAGTCTCATATGCAAATTCTATGCTATAATGGTAGACGACATTTCTCTAGGTATAAGAATTTAGAAGAACTTTTACCACTTTAAAGTAACATTATTTTCAAAATACATTAAAGTAATGTTAAATACAATAAAAAGCAAAGTAAATAGACAATTTGTAACTGACTGGATCAGTTAATGACATATTTACATAATATTATAATCTCTTGAGCAAATAAGGACCATACTATCAGTCCAATAAGATCTTTTTTTGTTTTAACGTAACTTTTTATGTCGGAGTACTTAATCATATTTAGTTATATCAAGTGTGTAGTGTGAGCATACCTCAAGATGTCGGGCTTCTTTTGCAAAATGCTAAAAGTTACCGACAAAGAAATTGCCGCCTTTCGGCACGCACTCACAAACGGCGGCGGCGACCTCAAAGGAAGAATAATCGAGCCACATTGGATCCGACAAAGTACACTATGACCGGCGGCTTCCTTTGACTAATAGGGCCGAATTGGGCCATCATTTTAAAAATATTATTTTTTATTAATCAGTGTCATCAGATTATTTTTTCAATGAATCTAAATTATTTAGAAAATTTAAATGTTATGTAGGTATTATCAAAACTTTTCTAATTATAATTAAATTCGCAATCTTACATGATTTAAGCGATGACCAGTGTGATTTCTTGGTATCTTTCAGTTTGGATTTGTGACACTAAGGAAAATAATGACAAACAAAATAGTCAATCCATTCACGATGCAACTGCACCTAAAGTTATTATGTTGTTAATTTATTGACGCTTAAATCTAAGTACGTCCCTGTTTAACTGATTGATTTATTAGAAATGAAACAAAAAATATCCTTTTTTGAAGTTAGAGAAGGATAAATTATACAGCTAAGAGTTCATGACCTTACCCATGTGTAAACAGCGGTTAAAGCGAAGTTTAAGAAAGTTTTGATGCTGTTAAAAATGGTTTTCGTGGTATATTTCGTTAACCGTTCAATTAACGACGAAACGAAAAAATACGTATGTGTTTAAATCTTGTTCTTCATCCATTCCAACTGATTTTATGCGAAAAAGTGGTGATTAAACTTAAAACTTTAAACGGTCATAACTTTAAAACGGATAGGTATTTTCCAAATATTAGTTTTTTATTATGATATTAATATTATACCCTTGTATCCAACTGAGCAAGTGCGCCATTTATTTGCGCTCCCGTATATGTATGTGTGTATGTATATATGAACGACACACGTCCCATCGCAGGGCAAGAGCCTCCTCTACAATCGATAGTTCAATTGAGAGTGGAATGAAAAGTTATACATTAATTAAAGTTTAAACTAAGTATATAAAATAGGTTGTACGTAATCTTTAACATTTTGGCGTGAAGGATTTCGGACTATTTCAATCAAGTTGTACGGCGTCAAAGAACTCCAAGGTCCTTTTCGTCTGACCTCTGGTTTGTATCGTAAAAATATATACAAAATATATATTTTACGTAAAAATGACTTTTTTCAACTTTATGTAATACACGTTAAGATGTCATGAGTCAGTTTGTTAGTCATTTAAACCTGTACCTAATCCAGTTCTCATCTTATGCTAAAAATTAATGGTGTCAGAACTCAGATGATTGAGGTAATAAACTAGAGCGGACATCGGGAACAAAATCTCGGAGGGTTGTGCTGGTACAGGATTCCTATATGCGTTGCACGCGGGAACCTAGTAAAGCGAGAGCGAAGATGATGTTGCGGCCTAGGCGTGACAGAGACGGAAACAGAAGGACCGTTAGCCGCCGGTACGGTACCGTTAATTGTTAAAAACATTTTGTTTGCAATGTCCCATCAAGTATAATATATCTCATCTCAATGTATCAGAGTAATATTTTTACGCCCAGCTACCATTTCTACCATCATAAGAAGTAATTTAATAATATAGGTATTAACTAAATAGACACATAGTTATGAAATACAGCTTTACATTTCTTGTTTTTTATTATTGCGATGAATGGCGAGACGAGCATGTCATTTGCCTGATGGTAAACGATATGAGCGCTCTGGACTGTAGCAAAACCAAACAACACCATTTACAAGCAATACGCGTTGTTTTGAAACAGTAAGTCTCAATGTGCGTTTAAAGCATTTTATCAATCGCAGGACTCTTTTGACTACGTAACACCAACCTCCGTAGAAGAGTCCACTTTTTAGGTAAACGTCTGATACTTCGGGCAATTTTTGGCTTCCATTCAAAATCTTTTCGACTTAACTATACTATAATTAAATACAATTTTGTGTAAATGTAATATTATCTGACGAAATGCAGAAGTAAAGAACTCATGTTTTCGATATTAAACGAAAATAGTGAAATACGGCGGGCATAAACGCGTGTTTTGCTTGTGATTGGTAAAAATTAACGCATTACTTGCAACTGGAGTGTGTGTGTGTGTGTGTACGGTGTAGTGTACACACACACCCTAGCAGGTTTGTTGTTCTCAAACCCAGTAGGGGTGTCAAGTATTGTCTTCAATTATTTATCCTAATTTAAATAAATATAAACTAGACTGAAGTACAAATACTTAAATTATTGACAATATCATGAATATTCCCTTACTACTTACTACTTACTACCTAAATAATACCTTTGAAATAGTTAAGTTATTACATTTCATTATTTACGAACCTAAAATAAAATGGGTAAATAGATTTGAATTGTAGGAAATGATTTCAAGAAAGTACATACCTATTATTAAGAACAAGTAGTACAAACCAAAATAATATTGGGCCATTTTTGGTTTTTATAATAATTCTGACATTTTACATCTTAAATTCTATTTAGTTTACTAACTATGATTTATGAAATATAATTTGCAGTTACCTAAAGAAGTTTCTGCTACAACTAGGAATTTTACATAGCTAAAGTTTTAATTTCCAACACAAAAAGCAGCACTAATACATAAAAGTTAAAACAAAAAAATTACGTAACATGTCTCATCGCGCCGACAATTCGAATGCAAACTCATGAATATGTTGGAATAAAGCGGCAGCCCTGATTGAACACACACACACACGCACATCGTGTGAACACACACACACACCGGATATATGAAACCGAATGCTTGTCAAACTAAATGGATACGGTGGGCGAAGGGACGGGACAGTTCGAGTCCTTATCTTTCTTGTCGATATTATATTTTAAATATTATTTTCTATTGATATTTTCAAACGTAAAATCTTTGCTAAGTTGGACCAGCTGGTATTGTTTTGCTTACAGTAAATATAGACGAATTTTCGTCAATTAGCGTGTAGTACAATTGCAAGCATATTAGTTAGTTTGCTGCCTTAGTTCGTACCGTGTGAGGACCAGTAAATCCTTACCCTTCTCTTCTAACTTACTTTACTTACTTTTAACTTACTAAACTTACTTTACTTACTATTATAAATGTATATTGATCATGTAGGCAATTGAATAGCTCTTATAACAAGTCAATACACATATTACCTAATATCTGTGCCTAAGTCATAGCCGGCAACAAAGCTAGCGATTATAGATCAGCGATAAAGGACAGATTGCTCTTAGTCAGGGGTTACTCTATATTTATTAATATACAAACCTATTGTTGGAGAATAGAGTATTCCCCCGAGTCAAAAAATGTGAAATCAAAATTCTAAATAAAAGAAAACCAAATATTCTTAATAATATAACAAACTCCTCCTACATTCATTAATAAAAATGCAATTCTAATTCAACGACTTGTTTAAAGTCAGTTCAACGAATTCAAATACGACGTAATAGCAAACCAATATACTTATTATAATTACTATTATATGTAGATATATTTTTTCCTTAGTGTTTATAAATATGAAGGAAACTCCCTCTTACATAATAAATTGTGAATAGGAAGCAAAAAGTTTCTAATTGTACAAAGAACAAATTTGCATATATAGGAGATCTTTAAGGCCCACATATATATCATCGATCATATTTATTAAAATATATGGAGTAAGTATAATATTATCGACATATCGATATCGAGCATGTTCCGAGTGCGCGCGTTAGCGGCGAGAGTCGCGAGGTATGTTCGTATTATTATTAGCAGAGATAAAGACGGGCGCACACACACCACATTGTTATTATTTATTTTACTAAAGTTGACAAGAATTTTAAACCGTTTATCATAGACATTCCTTGTAGGACAACGCGTTGAATGAGAAAGAAATGTGTTTTCTAATTTGGCAAAGTTATTGTTCTCCAAGGGTACTTTCTTATTATGTATTGATTAGATGTACACACTGACTGAACACAATGGCATTTCATGACCATTATTTTTTGCGAGCCAGCATGTCGAAAACTTTGTACTTATCATAGAAAACATTTGACTTGAAAGTTTCATATATTTGTAATTATCGCTTGATTAAGCGGTGAAAATGCATGATACCTACGGATATCAGCATACCTGCCTCTTTCACAAGAGTTTTAAAGAAATGTGTCGGATCCGCATCAGACAAGTATGGAGAACTAAAACTTAATCTCTCAATTAAATAGAAGACTGGAACTAATTATTAGGGCTGATACTTGATACAGAAAATATTATTACGTAATTCTACTACTCGCATAGAGGTCAAATAAAAACTTTAATTATCAAATTTTTGGCGAACGGAACGACCATAAATATTCAAATAATTATTAAAGTTATACTTCGTTGAATTTACATAAGTATGTTTAGTTATTTTCTTTGTTATTTCCCAAGGTCAATCGATACAACTGCATCAACAGCTGGAATTAAAATTAATTCATTTTACTAATGAGCAATGTGTAAAATTCATAGACTACTTTTTTGAATTTATCGTTCTTTATGATAAGGAGTATAAAAGATGGATTTAAATGCTACACAGAAAAATGACTAAACTGCATATGTTCGTGAACGCAGTGCTATCCAGATAAAATGTCGCATGTCGAAAGATGATTAACGATACTCAATATCGCACCTTGAAAACTGAAGTGGCATTCAACCGAAAACCTAGTTTTTCAGTTTAATCAACATTTATATTTTTAAATATTAACGACAGTAAGTCAACACAATTATGCCGGCCCCAAAACCGGATACAAACAAACTCAACTTTAAACACGACATTGCGTAGGTCAGTATAACGGGTTTTCCGCCATTGTTCCGGACATCCCACTATCAGTATAAGTATTATTTATTAATATGAGTTATAAATTATAAATTACGGCCGTATTCATAGACAGTTTTAAAACCCATTTCAGTTACTGAATGTTTGTCCCTTTCGAATGACTTTTGTAATCAATTTGAGGGAAGAAGACAATAGATCGATAAATAAAATAGGTTTTGAACCTGTACATAAATAAGTATTGGGTAAATAAAGTATGCAGGTAAATAAACATATAAGGTCTGTGCATGGAACTAGGTATAATATTCGGCCGTGGTTCGGTGGACGGAGTGCGGCGATCGTACTTCGCGCTCAATGCGTTATCGCGCTAGCTATGGACGCGACGCGACGGTCTGGCCCACCCAACAGACGTACATTACTACTAGACATGACACAATTTAATGATAATCATAGATGAACTAATGATCTACTATGAAGTCCCGGTAAAAAAGGTACAAGGACAGTGTCGTAGATATTATAAATTAGGAGATAATATTCGTTTTTTTTTCGAAAATAGACATTTATAGATTAACAGCCTTCGTCTTAAGGCTGTGTCTATATCCTATCTATCTTTAACAATGGGTTAAATCAGCTATCATGACTATGTAGGCATAATTCTACGTTTCGTTAAACAAAAACAGACATGTATATATTCATCTAATCTAGCTATATTATATAAATATATGCACCATATCTATACCTCTCTATCTTTATTAACTAAAACATAAATTACGTCGAAATATCTCTTTTAAAGATAGATAGATTATAGGGAACAGCTGATAGTTTTAAAACAATATTTAGCTATCGAACGTGTGGTCTCTTTCGCTCAAACTGAATTTAATCGTTAACTAAAATGTGTTTTGTAACTTTCTATAAATAACAGTTAATATATACCTACTGATATTTAATCTTATCGGATGATTAAAATCAGACTAAAACCGGATGTTAAGACTAGATCCGAAACACATCACTATGTGGTTTTATATCATTGCGTACTCGCTATTAGGATAGGACTGCAAAAATACTTACACCAATAAAATTGACTCAAATCTGTGCCGTATCTAAATATTGATATGTGTGGTCACAAAGCACACATACTAAGATACGTGTTATCTGCAGAAAACACTTTTTGATAAGCTAACTGTAATTAAACTCAAAAACATCACGTTCGGTTCGATAAATGTTGGCGCACACCATCGCTCTCGCATCGCCTCGTATCGTATCGCTTTTATATTCCAACTTACAACGTTGTTACGTCATTCTTTATAGAACTTAACAAATAGGTAGGTTTACTGGTGGTAGATATCTCATATTATGTGAGAGACCGCCTGGGTAGGTACCACCGCGATGTCTATTTCTCCCAACAAATAATAGTGTAAATGCAATGTAAAGGACATTGTAGCCAGAGTAACTACTGGACATATTGGTACTTAACATTTCATGTCACAGGATGGGGGAATGTCAAGCATTGCTTTGTAATTCATAGTGTTGTTTGGTTTTGCTACTGTCCATGACCGGTCGTATCGGTTACCATCAGGCAAATGGTATGCTAGTATAGCAATTAATTGCCATAAAAAGGTATATAACAAACTTAATAACAGCAACTAGGAAGATTAAAATAAAAATTAGAAAATCCTTTTAATCGTAGTAGTGGAGGTGAAAAATATGCATAACATGTGTAGTGACGTCACTGCACTCGTGCGCGACAGCCATTGAGACGTTCATTGTTCAAACTATTCTCAAATATAAATTACTATTCTTTAAAATAATAACTGCTGGTAATATAACAAATAATATAGAGTTGATAATATACAGAGAACTGGCAATATAGAGTGGAGGCCACGTACAGGCAAGCGAAATGTCGGACGCCCGCCTACAAGGTGGACGGACGACCTGGTTAAGTTTGCAGGAAGTCGCTGGATGCAGGCCGCTTCCAACAGGTCGATGTGGAGATCGTTGGGGGAGGCCTATGTTCAGCAGTGGACTTCCTGTGGCTGAGATGATGATGATGAATGTAACAAAAAAATAAAAATCATTCTGAGTAAGAACTCTCGAATCTGTATATTTTCTCACGCCGCGACGGTTTCCTTTTGAAATGAAATGAAAATGAAATGAAAATAATTTATTGAATCCATAAAAATTTTAACCGTATAATATTCGATCATTTAATTATAATAGCGGCGAATTATAAACGGCTTTTAGCATTGACAGTTTTAAACTTATTTTATTTATCGAATGTTCTGTCTTCTTTGCTCAAACTGGATTCGAAGGTCCTGCGAAAGGGACAAAACATACAATATCCAAAATGTGCGTAAAATAGGTTTTATAATGGTCTACGAATAAGACCGAAATATTTATAGCTTGAACACACAAAAAAATGGCGGTAATACCGCTCCATTTTACATACACTCGGCTGTCATAATGGCTCGCATGGGAGTCGATGTACGGAATCACTTTTTATACGTATGTACCTATGTAGTTATTTGCACAGGCCGGCATACAGATTGCAACTATCGATTGTCCTGATCATTTTTAAAACATATGTTATGATTATTTAATTTAACCTTTAATTAAAATATATGCATCTGGTAAAGGTCCAGTGTAAGAATTGTAAATTGGTTCCGTAGATAAAATAACTTTTCTGTTTCTTATATTTATGACGGTTAATAAATCGTGCCGACATTGCATTAACAATTGATAGACATTTAGATGGTATCGTAGGGACGGGTAGGTAGACTAGTTTTCAGAGTGAATCCGACGGCGTAAGCTAGTTAGAATAATTCATACGAAACCACTTTAAGTCTCAAATCGGGAAATTAGTATACTGCGATGTAACAATTTGGATAGTTTAAAACAGTATTGATTTCTAGTTTCTTTTGGCAGAAAATTTTACTGACGACGCTAATGATGTCAAAAAATGAATAATTGTGTCTTGTCAAAATTTTCCTATAAACACAGGTGTACTTGTTTTACGTATTTTAAGGCATCAATAATAATAATGACCATTCATGTAACACTTTAAAGAATTAAATACATAATACTGTATTAAAATCAATTACTTATTAAAAAGAAACAGCCAAGTAACATTGACGGGGAAACCAAAACTGTTAAAGTATCAAAACGTTTCGCCACAACAAACCACGTCATCATGCCCACGGCTTCAAACTACAAACACACAACTCCGTGTCACGAGGCACCGTTGGCTTCGCAAGCACAGCGTCAACTTTTCTGTTTAATCTGTGCGCAGTTGAAAAACTGAACGCTCATTACGCCAAGTTATGTTTGCTGTTGTGGCAGCGCACGGCCCAGTGACTTTGTATGGCAGTTCGCGTTTGCGAAGTGCGTTGTTATTTTTGTAAATGTAAAGTGACTTTTTATTATCAAAATGTTGCTAGTGTGCGTTATCTTCGTATTTTGTAGTGTTGTTTTGCGCGGGTTTACTTGGTTTTGAATTGATTTTTGTTTCAGTGTTGATTCAGCTGGTTATAATTGTCTATGATTGGGGCTATGTTGCCTAAACTATTTTTGAGTACAGTAGTATTTTAAGTTAATATAACTTGATATAAATTGTATTATCAGACCAACGAAATAATTACAAGTACAGATAGGATAAATACTTGATATATACTTTTTTTGCCCTTTCTTTCTACTTAATATCAATCTTTTGTATATAGATTAACAAAATTAAAATTTAGATCAGTCCGTTTATCTATAATTTTACTAAAAACCAAATAAATACAACACCGGTGGCATACCACCGCGCCGGTTGATGTGAAGATTTTTAGGAAAGACCTATGTTCAGCACCTGTGGTTGAAAAAACAAAGAAATAAAAACACTCTTCGGAACTCCACCCAAAGGGATGCTCTCGCTACTGACCTGTATCTTGCAAAAGTGTATTATTAGGCTTCCTTGTAAATTAATATCATACAACTCATAATAATTTTCGACCTTCAAACAACCGGTTTATTATACATACAAATGTATCTAATATTGTTTATTCGTTGTAGAATTTGATAATAATTAGAATATTTTATTAGGAAACTCAATATTTAGCTCAATCTTTAGCCTAATTTTTGGCCGTAGTCATTATAACTTAAAATCTAGATGTGTCAATGCGAACAAAATGTTTGTAATAAAAGATCTCAGAACACCACAAGTTCTGTTTATATCCTTATCACTCCTACGCGTTCAGACTATCTCCTTCTTCGCTTCATTGATTCCCCGCCTGATACGTACAAACGTTTTAGATTTTTTATCAATTTCGTAATACATTTATCATGTTGATTCAATTTTATTCCCACAGAATGATTCAGTCATCGGAAATGGTAAATAGAAAGATTTTAAATTCGTTTAATTATAAAAAAGTTATAATAACTTCATGGGTGGTAGGAGGAAAAGGAAAGCATATAACTATCGATGTGTGACGTCATCTACCTTAAGCCGCGTTTTTGCAAAATAGAAAGTTAGTGTCCCAGTCACTCCATTAATAAAATCTAAAAATAATAATATCTTTGTCATTTTACGCCAAACATTGTTTTTTTTTTTCTTTAAATTCATTTTTATAATACCTAACAGATATTCCGATGAAATATTACAATATTTTCACAATAAAATAAAACTAAAGAAATTTATTTTCTTTATATCGATATGCGTTTATCGCTAAAAGGGCAAACAGATGTGCGGGGGCTGTACCCACATTTATACAAAGCTATTATGATTTAGTAAAAGGGTGCACCTATTGTTATATCACGCACAAATATATTTAGGACAACTAATATTCTCACTCACAATTTCACAAATACTTAGCACGACTTTAAATCGAACCTGGAACTTTACGATCGCAACGCATTTACGTTACCACTAGTCCAACATGTTGCCAATAACTATACGTACCTATTATAAAGAGTTTCTTACATAGAATGGCTGTGATCTCGAGTGCATATTACCAAGGTCACACAGAGGAATCCGCAGGCGAGCACTAGTTTCAAATAAAAACAAAACCCCACGTTTTGCAGTCGGTTAAAAGGGTATAAACGGAACATATTGAAATATATTCTAACAAAAACAGAATAAGAAAACTGTGGAGTATACTTGATGTAAAATATTTGAATTTTTGCATAGCAACGGTGCTTGAAGAAAAACTTGACGTTATTTTCAAAATAAAACTAGATTTTTCATTTCAATTATTAAAATTAGTACAAATACATTGAACACCTCCTTAATAAATATCCACTTCCTCACTCATACGGACAGTAAAACATATGAAAACGCCTGTGAAACGAGAGGCCGCGGGTTCGATCCCCGCACCAAGAGAAATGTTTGTGAGGCCCACAAATATTTCTCTCGGGTCTGGGTGTTTGTGAGACCGAAAAGTTTCTCGTAGTTCCTGATACCCACGACACAAGATTCGATTTTAATGTGGGGTCAGGACTATGTGTGTGACTGTTGGGTGTTATTTATTTATTTATATTTTAGATACCAAATGTTTTGGCCCTTTTGTACGACTTTTAAACTCAGTTTGAGCGAAGGCGACAAAGCAATCGGTGACAAAGGTTTGTAATTTCTATGAATAACGCCGATAGTAATTATGTTTTTATTTGCCTTTAAACAACATTAAGCGAATCTAATAGATGTAAATTACTGAAAAAAACAAACGCGTTAATATATCTCTATCAGAACGAAATTATTATTGTAATAGTCCCGTACAACGCTTTAGAACATCATGGATTATTATCAATACAATTACAAAATAAAGATAAAAAATATAATCACAGACTCCATTGCAATTTCTGTTCCGAACATGAGAGCCCGGGCAAAGCCGGAGCGACAAAACTTTTAATTATATTGCCAACCCGCTCGCACGGTCGCGCCGTCTCCCTCGCGCGCTCACAACCGGAAGCTACGGATTAAAAATTGAAAACCAATTATTTGTTCAAAGAATATAAAATATTAGTGCGTACGGTTTGTTTGACGACGTCGCCTGGTATCCGACGCTTGCGGATATTAACATAGCGTCATGAATACAGATCTGGGTGATATTCGATAGTTTCGATAACATTAGGAGTAGATTTTAATTGGAATCTGGAGTATTGTGTTCGGATATCTGAGCTACGTATAGAGTGCGGATATCCGAGGTGCGCGGATATTAATTGTGCATTGTAGTGGTGGGGCGACGTGCTCGTGATTAAATGTTTGTCTGTATCGCTGTCCTCGTCGCGCGGCGCGTCGGCTCGCGCACTGCGATTGTTTTGCATAAGTATTGGAATTTCAATTTATGTTCAATTTAATTGTAAAGTAGCCAGTGCATTGCGGATATACTTTTCGGATTTAGTTCGGCTGATGTTTATTTTTATGATTAGTAGGTTAATTTAGTTTATTAGCTCTCGTGTACGGTGCTGGCAATTACCTTGAGCCCTTTTAGCATGAGTAAGCGATGTAATCGTTGTAGTTGTGTGATGTGTCTCCGTATTTGATACTGTGGCTAGACGACACTATACTTAACATCAAAAGTATTGTATAATAATGTAGTAATATGGATTTAGAGTGGCCGCAAATCTAACCACTAAAATTGTAGGACACAGGTTCGATTCCCGAAAGGAATTCCTTTGTTTAACCATCAATGTTCACTTCAAATCATAATATTCCTAGGTATATAACTTTCCTCACCGCGTCTGATTCGAATCCAGTTACTCAGGGTACACAGCCCGTGTCCACATTGCCAGATCAAGCGACGTTATTAATTTTGTCTTTTATGTTGATAATAAATGAAATATGACATAGAAACACCAATTACCTGCATATTGTTATCCTGAACTCCAGAATGCTTTGACAGAACTCAGATACGTCGGATAATTGGATACAAACGCTACGCAATTAGTTTGGGAAACGGATATTTTGATGATTACCTAGTTTCGGATATATCCGCTCCAGTTACTATTGTGAATTAATTTTGATGAATGCAATTGGCTACGCTTTCTCCCGGCTTTACATCGTATGTGTATTAAATTACACTACACTATTATTACAGAGAGATTAATAAAATCTTTTTGAAAAGAAACACGGGTGGTAAACCCCGTAAAAAACGGCAATACGAATTAAA
Source organism: Hyles vespertilio (assembly GCA_009982885.2). Taxonomy (NCBI): domain Eukaryota; kingdom Metazoa; phylum Arthropoda; class Insecta; order Lepidoptera; family Sphingidae; genus Hyles; species Hyles vespertilio. The sequence goes on along the minus strand of CM042825.1, from coordinate 1,067,305 downwards.
AATCTATTTGGTTTGTTCCATAATCGTGTTTTAGTGTTTTAGCTTGACCTATCTCTTTCCTTCAAACTTTGCTTGAAATTGTGAAATAGTAAAAAAGCGATGAGTAAAATGTATAAATGTTCAATGTTGGAAATGGCCCCGTGTGCTCGGCGTTGGTGCGCGTTCATTTTGTTGGAGTAGAGTTGTGTGCGAAGCGCGGTGCCACACTACGCGAATTTTACTTGATACAAAAAAAAAGACGGTATTATATTTTTTGAGATTTTAACCTTGTTTTTTTCTGATTAGTAGGTAGTTTATACATTGGACTTACATATTTCCATAGTAATATAGTTGTAACATATTTCATTGCATTTCATATACCAGTTGAAAACTTTCTTGTTGAGTCTGTTTATTCAGTTGTAATGCTTAATTGTAAGCAATAAGGCAATTATTTTATATTCCAAAATAATTATGGTACTTCAATTGCATGTCATCTATATAAAACCATAAATTAACCTCACACAAAACTCACACAGTGTTCAATAATCATGATTTTTTTTTTTTTATTGCAGTGAATGGCGAGACGAGCAAGCCGTTCGCCTGATGGTAAGCGATACGACCGCTCATAAACAGTAGCAACATTCCACTGCGCTCGCCATCCTGAGACATAAGATGTTAAGTCTCAATATGTCCAGTAGTTACTCTGGCTACAATGTCCTTCAATCCGAAACACAACAGTGCATTTAAGCAGTGTTGTTTGACGGGAGAAATAGACATTGCGGTGGTACCTACCCAGATGGCCTCTCACATATGAGAGACCTACCACCAGTAAAATTTTCGTGGATTGAATAATTTATCAACAAGATTAACGTCAGGTTCGCAGCCCCGATAATATGTTATTTATCTTTTAAACTTATAAAAACACATACTAACATGTGCGTTTATTTTCAGAATAAATTTAATAATTTAATGTAAGCGTAAATAATCGCGGTGTGTATGCGCGCGTCGTGTCGTACCCATTTGGTTAAAATTGCTGCTTAGGTCGCACACACACAAACCTACATTATTATTATTATTTACATATTAATATTCTTTACTTATCTGCCAAACTACGTGGATGTTTATTAATTTAACAACACTCTGAATACAGACTATTTGCCATGTAGTTTATTTATTCAATTTTTTCTAATGACAAAGGAAGTAATGAGCATACGGCATACGGCCTAGCTGATAGTAAATTATGCACTAAAAGATTATAAACCTTTTTTTAGACCAATGTCAAAATAAATTGTTATTTTTGTAAACAATGGCGCTAAGCAAGTAAACCGACCCTGATGATTAATGTGGTATAGTACATCGAATAACGATAAATTGTTATGGTTTATACCTTAACAGAATTATGGCTGCTTGAAGCAGAATATACATAGGCTGAACCCAGAACGCGATGCATTTTCATGTGTCCATATGGTTTAACATACTGTGTAATGTATACAGTATTATATTAAATGGGTAAATATTAATGTCTTGCCACTACCAAAAATCAGAAAATAACAAAGGCGCAAAATAACAACGCAGCTCATCAAGATGGCTATAATACATTTTCCATAATAGTAAAAGCAATACGAAATGTTTATTTGCAAATAAAATGGATCCGATACTGGCGTAATATATCAAATATAATGTTGTTGGCAAGCGGCGCCGCGCGGCATACTCAGTGCTATATAAAAACTCTACACTAGCTTATTTCTTATGCACACCTACCTATCTTTCGTATTGTATTGCGTAGACGAGCGCGCGGACGGAGTCAGTAGAAATTGGGGGGCCATGTGACCCCCACGGTTATTAGTTGATTTTTAGTTTTACCTTTTAGATTTATACCCGGTTTTTTAAGTGTTTTCTTCATAGAATGGTTATTATATTGACAGATAATCTGATGACGTATTAACTCCTATTAAACTAGTTATTATCTTTTACATACAAAAATAGATTTTGGTGAAAAACTTGGTTCAGACAGATAAAATTTACTTTATCTCTTAAAAATATGGAACGAAACTTTTAATACTTTTCTTTGAATATTTATATACAAATGTTTATTTTAATTATGAATTTTATGAGATTGCCCCCTGTAAAAACTTCTGAATTCTTCTCGCACCGCAGTATCTATGGATAAAATAGCGTGTTGTGCGATTTGAAACTTTATGTCCTTTGTATTAAAATATAAATTAGCATGCATGTGGAGCCCGAGATTAAACGAATACATTTTCGTAGTGCGGGTTTTGTGTGAGTACACGGGGTGAGAATTTCTATAGAAATTCATTTATTTATGACTTTTGGTGACACATTTATAGAACATGTATATACGATTTTATTTATCCTAATTAGTGCAAAAAATCTGTGAATTTGAGATGATTCTCATGTCAAGATTTTTTGCTTTGGCTTTTAAGTCTTCAACTATTATTAAGAGTAACTTTAGATCTCATTATATCTATGTAAAAAATAAATATTTGTCTCGAGATCGTACCCACAGCAAACCATTTAGATGCTGGCTTCTATGCCATTGCACTACAAAAACTGTTAAAGTAAGGTGGCACTTAAAAATATAATTTGGCAATTGTATAGCAGAGAGCAGAGCAAAAATAAGATCTATTTGGTGGTTTATTGTCTAGCTAAATATACATTAGTAATCTGCTTAATTTAGCTCATAATTTAGTTAAAATTAACTGTATAGCTATTTTGTTTTGGATGCAAGTTTTCAGTCTCACACAAGAACACGTTTCGGCTTTGCCGAATGTTTTGCAATGTCGACGGTGCGTACAACCTTGGTCAATTTCCAACCGCGCGTGATTATTATTAAAAATAATCGAAAATAGGCATACAAATATCATATGCCACATACGGCCGTGGCAATGGAAAGGAGAATCGGAAAAACAATCATTTTAAAACATAATAATATTTGGTGTGTTCATTTGGCCCTCTCCATAATCTAGTGGTTCCAACCAGAACAATTTATTATCACCTGTTATTTTCATCGTAACGTTTAGAATCTTATACATTCACGGCCATCCTATAATATACAGAGGTGGGCAGAGATTATCGAAATCATTACTTGACATAACACATTTGCTTCGGAATACTAACCTGTAAACTCCCGTTACACATTTATTGTCAGTTTTTTGTATTAACTTTATTTAAAAAAATCTATAGGTAAAAAATTCAATATTTTGTAAATGTGATCTTGATTCGTTGGTGGGAGAAGTGGAGGGAGGCGCCCGACGTGACGGCCCAGTGGTGGCATGCGCGTGAGCTGCTCGCGGCCATTGCAACATTACTTTATTTTTCTAAAATAAAAGATTTTTTCTAAAATAAATGTACCCTAAGTTACTCCTTGTTAAATCAGCTACCTGAAAAAAAAAGTCCCGTCAAAATCGGTCCAGCCATTTCAGAGATTAGCCGGAACAAACAGACAGACAGACAAAAAATTTTTAAGTATCATTTTCGGCACAGGTATCGTGCATATAACTATTTGTAGTATGGACATTTTTTTTTATTTTCACTTTTAAAACAGACACTTCAATTTTATTTATACTGGGTATCTCAAGACTGCTACCGAAAACGAAGCCGGGTTGTAGTTTCAGTGGCTACAAATACAATGCAATTAAAAATTTCGCATAGAAACACGACAATTATTTTTTATGATTTTTTTAAATATCGTAATTTTTGGGTGGTAAATCCATAGTTTTTGCTAAAATAATAATTTAAACTCTTTTATACCTTAGATTACTTATAAATAAAAGGGTATACACTATTATTTTAGGAAAAAATGTATTTACCACCCAAATATGGCCATAGGAAAAAAATAACAAAAAAAAATTGACGCTGTTTTTTGCAACTTTTTCTGTTGCATTGTGTCTGAAGTCGTTTAAACTTAAGCAGTCTTGATATACCCTGTATGTATAGATGTCAACAATTTGCCATTAGTAAAGAAACATTATTTATTTATTTAAGTTAATTTGATACCGCCATCAATTGTGTTTAATTATAAACAAATTCCAATTAAGTTTGGATAGCAAGATGGCCGCCACTGAATATTAAAACAATGATTTGACGTAAAATATGAAATTTGGTACACACGAAACATAGCGTGTGGAATATTTCACATTGCCAAAGCCCATACGTTGTCCAAAATGTTTTAATATTTTGAAATTTCACGTAGGGTTGGCTCAAGCCTCAGTCTCGAGAATATAGGTAGGTACTAGGCATAGCTATTTCCCGTGTCTCAATTCGAGTAGATAATAGGTATAATGAAGACCTAGTTTAGACGATATGTTTTGTACTTTGATCGCATATACAAATTTAATTTGCATAATATTTGGAACTCAAAATCAAAAATGTAAAGACACGTAGCATCCAGGATTTAATAATACTATTAAATCCTAGGCTGCTTCCAACAGATCATTGTGGAGATCCTTGGTGGAGGCCTATGTTCAGCAGTGGACTTCCTGTGGCTGATATGATGATGATGATGATGATGAAGGCATCTACACAAAGACGTTACAAGAGGTACCTTTTGCTAAAATGAAAACAAAACTGTTTTTTGTTTTACTACCTCACTTGTGTCGTCGGCACCAGTTTTAAAAAAAAAAATCTAGTTTGTCATCGCTTGTCTCTAATTCATATTTATAAAACTAGCATAGATAACATACAGCATTGTTCTTTGTTACTTTCATAGGTTAAATTTAACACAGTGATTTTAGAAATTTAACATAATTTGTCCATATTGACATAATTAAATTATTTTTCCCGGCAATGTCACCCTTAATTACCTACTTATTTTTTAATTAGAAAATGAAATTAATTTTTAAAGATACTCTGCCGTAATACCGTTGGACAAGAAAGTCCAAAATATAATCAGTCAATATAAAATAATCTCAATTAATCTATGCATTCAAAGGTATCCTAGATTATTCAAATCTATAATAGCTGAAGCCAAGTTGAAGAAAACATAAAAAATCAATTAAATTTATTTGCGAACAAAAAAGGCGTTTCTTCTCAATAAGTTTTTATAGAAATCTACCTCTTTGTATAAAAATAAATTAACTTAACCGTCCGACACACTACGCTAGTATAGTACAATCAAAAATAACAGATATTTTTTTGTTTACACATAATAACTATAAAGAAAAATTTAAACGACGCTTTGTGTGTGGCTTCTTTTGTTTTGCAAAAATACTGATTATTAAGTTTGAAGATTAAGGAACTGAAGATTACTCAACGAGCTCTGCTCGACGTTCCTCTAAGAATAGAAATGAAGAAATCTGTAGAAGAACTACAACTAGTCACCCACACAGCTCTCTTCACCAGTAAGTGAAGTCGCAGTATGACACCATGCTTACAAAATGACCTCTGACTTATAGCCTTGGGTTATATGACAGTAGAAAAATCTTTATTGCTTTATTCATTTCTTATCAATTTTGATGCAACCTAAAAATATATAGACTACAAAAGACCGATCGGTATTTATAGGTAGCAGTAGGTATCTTCTTATATTGTTTAAATTTTAATCCCTTATTTATAAAAACTCGTTTTTTCAAATCAATTAACAGACATCAGCAGTGTCATCACAATATCTTAACGCGATTCTAGCGATGTCATTCTGATAACGAGTGTGTAAATATATTTAAAATAATGTCTCATGCAATTAAGCATTATGTGCAAATATTCTTGTGGCTGTATGGTTTAGGACCTTGCCATCTTTGGTAAAAACAAAGGCATTAAAATAGGTAAATAAAATAAATAAAAAACACGATTGTATAGGTCTACCAGAATCTCATGGCATAAAATTAAAAACAAACATAATGATTTTTATATGGCAATACCATCAGTCAACAGCTGTTTCAAAATTGAGTTATGTCATTTGATGAGAATATTATAAGATTTATAAACTTCCTTAGCGAAAATATATATATTAGTTCTACGATCACAAGTGCGACACATTGTTTACAAGGTTTATCGCCAGATCCGTGAATAAATTGGCCAAATTTATACAAAATCATCGATTTTAAAATCGACGTCGTTTTAACAAATAAGTCGGAGCGAATAGTTTTGATACTTCATGTTTTTTGGTTAGTTTTAGATTTGTACATGTGTTATATCGTATTTACTTTGTTATCATGTTTTGAAACTAAACAGTAATGGATTGAATAATTATTTTCAGGAGTTTCCAGAGTTTTTAGATAAGGAACGGTTCATTATTAATACTTTATCTTCATAGTCTTCATCAGAAGATGTACAGGAAGAGTATTTAGAAGTAAGCTCTGTCTAAAGTGTTGATGAAATAAAGAAGACTGAAAATATAATTATACGTTTTTTATTTTACAATCTTGCATCTTCCATATAACATTTTTGGACTCTAATATTTATGTAAATAAAAATGACTCATAATCAAACTACGTACAATTTAGAAATTGAAAGTTGTTTGATTAAGAGAGAACTAATAAGAAGAAAGCATTAAAACGAAACTGGTGGCTTGGTAGCGGTACTGTCATTTTTATCTACGTTTTGAAAATACCAGCGTTCCCTCTATATTATACATACCCGTAAGGCACGTATTTAAATTGTAATTTGACAGCCTTTTAAAATGACAGCCTCCGTGGCGCAGTTGGTTAGACGCCACCTATTAAACGAGAGGCCGCGGGTTCGATCCCCGCACCGAGTGAAATGTTTGTGCGGCCCACAAATATTTCTTCCGGGTTTGGGTGTTTGTGAGACCGAAAAGTATCTTGTAGTTCCTGATACCCACGGCACAAGACTCGATCTTAGTGTAGGGTCAGGACTATGTATGTGACTGTTGGGTGTCATTATTTATTTATTTAGAATAGAAAAAAATCTTATTTACCTTTTTTAATTGGCTATTAATCAAACAGTACAATTTCCAAGTCATTTTAATGTTTAAATAATCTATATATTTATACTTAAAACACTATTTACTTTATTTACAAAGTTTTACTAAAAAAACATGTTAATTTGAAATAATAATAAATTACAATTATTGAAAGTATTAAAATATGTTCATCCAATTACCCCAGTGTTGCGATGCGCAAATTCAAATTTCCCAAAATGCCATGAGATTCTGGTAGACCTATAGTAATTATTATCGCAATTCTCTTGTTCTATAAATAGGTACCCACTACATATTTTGTACCTATATCAGTAGTATTGGTATTACATGCATTTAACTACAAACGACGTAAATAATTACATATTAGGTATAAAATAGGCTTATATATTTTTTATGTTTAAAATAATAATAATACATATTTAACGAGGTAAACTCATATCCGATAACAATGTAATTAGCTTATTGCGACACTTAGCGAGACTGGTTTCAGTACATATATCAATTCATTTGATGATGTACTGTGCCAATCATTATTTAAAAAATGTGTGTACGAGTGTAGCTGTGAGCGTGAGACGTTCCCCAACAGGGCCGGCAACTTCGCCAATCTTACTTTGTTTAATTTACATTGCGCTTAATTACATTATTTCTCGGCTAAGGTCATATTATTTTACTTCAAATTGTTTTTATGTATTTCTTTGTCTAGACTCATGGGATTATGATAATATTCATGTATACTCTATTACGTTTAAAAGTTAAAGTCGGAACAGGTCATACAAACTTTTAAAAAAATCTATTACTTACAGTTAGTACCTATTCCACTCCTGAAGGTTTGGTGTACGTGTCGTGGTCTGGTGTAATATTTTTCTTTAGTTTATTTTGCTACTGGTTATGTTCCAATAAATCGAGAAGTCAATTAACTTCCAGTCGCGTTTGGCCAACAGTATTAAATTAATATTACAAATTTACTAGTTTTAACTATATATTAATTTTAATTGAAAATTCCACATTTATTTTTTACATTATTTGGTTGTTGATCTTGTTTTAAAAAACTGAATAACGTAAATAAAATAAACAATTTTATAAAGTTTCCAATCAAGTCATTAATTTAAAAGAAACACATTTTTTTTTATAGTTGCGTGACAAGAAACCCATTTTTTATTTACACATGCATAAATTATAAGTTATTATTTCAAAAGTACTTTAAAATACATAAATAAATTATTTTATTGTGTTTAAAATGGATAGACAAGGATCAACCCTAGCCGACTCGGCGTGTGAGCGTGCAAGAAAATATCCAACACACAGACACGGGCCAGCCGCGTACCGAAATGGCTGTGTTCATGTCAACGCGAACGAACATCGCGCGCGTATTTTGACTTATTTTTAATCAAACGATCGCCATATTGTTTTTGTTGTGTACCATAATTTATAAAAAATAAAATTCTAGTTTTTTTATTGCTTGGATTATGTGTGATGGAGTCAACTAGCGGTTCGGATTAAAGTATTTGACATTACGAAGTGTTTGGATTTAAAATTAAAATGTTATCTATTGTGAATAATTGAGTAATTATCCCGTTTGGATCGTTATCGGCCGATTGATTCCGTTAATTTGCGCGTCCGTTTACTAAACCTAAGTTCATTTGAATATTTTTTTTGTGAATTAAAAAAAATTGCAAACGTGTGGTAGTGTCCAAAAATAGCTTGTAAAAATAACAGTTTGAGAACCGTCAGAGTTTGTTTAAATTTAGTGCAATGTCTACGCTGAAAGTTAAAATAAGAATGCATTTGCCATTGTTGTATAAATAGTTTCATGTTGTGAGATTTTCGTGTATTTGTGCAAGTGTTATTACATTCATGGATACGTTGTCTATGGGATTTTAAAAATGGATAAACCTTTTTTCCGGGTGAGTAGACAAAAACTATGCACAATAATAATTGTATAACTTTAATATATGCCACGGACGGAACCTTGTTATTTGGTTAATAAACAAATTACTATTCGATAAATATTTTTGAATAATTAATTATCATAATCATGGAATAATAAGACACCAATTTAGTATTAAGATAAATTGTAATTGGAAGTTCAATTGATAGTTTAGTTTACCGGATGACGTCAGCCATTGTCTTCATCGACAGTATTTTGAAGGAAGTTCGAATCAAACTGATCTCGTTTTATTACATTTTTATGCATATAAGTATGAATGAAGAGTCAAATACGATTGTAATACCCTCAAAACGAACAATTTTAATAATTTTAAATAATTAAAAATGACTGCGGAGGGCGCATTAAAATGTAGTGTATTTATTAGCTGTTTCAACCCTGCTCCGTGCGCCATATCAGCAAGTGCTAGTGCGCGGCCTCTGTCGATATATCGATGTCGATGTTTTTTATGTAGTAAAATTTATAAATAGAGCGATCTGTCGGTTGTACGTTTTTACGAGTTTTAATATTTATGCGTTACGGCAGAGACTCTGTCGCTTTATCGATATATTTTTGTGTGTTTAAACGTTTCCGTGGCTACGTATTAAAATTCAAAATACAAACGGTATTTTTATTGCATTAGTAAATATTGCATTTTTATACAATATCGAATGCCATAGGACATTCCGGAGCGCTTTTAAATATTTGAAGAGTGTTTGGAAAATAGTGTTTTTTTTTTTGTCGATAAAGTAATATTAAATTCTATAAATTTTACGATGGTGTATTGTTATCAAACAATAAAGCCTGCAAGACGCGTAGTTTATATTTTTATCGCATCATTATAAATATATTCTTGAAATTAAACGATATCATGTCCGAAATTAAATACTTAGCCGCCTTTCCGGGAAAAAAAAACGTCGATTTAGCTTGTTAAATACTAATAAACTATCTACAGTTAGGAAATCTAGTAATTCTGAGCACATCTACCGGATAAATCGCGAGTGAGAGGTATGGTTGCGGGGGAGGGGGAAGAGAAGTACTAAGTAGTATCTACCTTATAGACGTAACATATTATAAATATACATTATAATCTAATTAAATAAAAATTTTGGTAGGAATAACGAGACCCCCCAACCCTCCCCCCGACTGTCCCCGGTTTCGATAAAACGTGTCCAAGGTCGCTTAATGAAGTCTCGTGGCTCCTGTGAGTGCAAGTGTTCTGCCGAGTGCCGGCACAGCACGTGCAACTGATGATAATCGCTCAGCCATCGAGCATCGACGCTCTTTGTTCCGATTAGGAACAACGTTTTATCGGATATTGTGATACATGCTCGGTGTGCACGCGGTGATACTCGCACGCTTTTTAAAATTTTATGTAGTCAAGTAAACAATCAGTAAGATGATCGATCTTTGAGTAATAAAATGAATGTGCTAGTTACTTGAAACTTCTAAGCTAAATATTTCATGAAAGAAATAATAATCACGTTTTTTGTAATTCCATTTATTATAAAAAAAATTGTAGTGGTTGGTGGTGTTTATTGCACAGATCACTTCCAATAGATACCGCATTACGATAGTTTTGTTTTGAACCGAAAACGCCTAACGAAGGGAACTGCGCGGGGGGTGGGCGGGTTGCAGCGCGGTCACGTGGACTTCACTGGAGAGATGAGGCATAGTCGATAAATAAAAAAATGTATCGATAGTTCGATTTGCCAGTAAGTTCATGTGTTATGATCGCTTCTATAACTTAATTACCAACTTGTTAAATGTTTGATAATATTTTTTCACCGGCCTGCTAGTCTACTCTTGAAATTAATATCAATATCAATCCAAGGCAATATCAGACCAATTGCGGAACCGATTTGTACAACATCGCTACTCTGGAAACACAAATCCTAAGCCTTGCATTGACATTGTTATTGTCTCAGGATCGGAATGTTATAAGGGCGTTAGACGTGAAGTTGGCCGCGCGAGGCTTATAATAGTGATGTCTGTCAGAGATAAAAATCGGTAAAATGTTCATAATCATTATTATTTGCTTTAAAATGTAACAATTAAACCCTGAATTAAACATTAAATAGGTCGTTTATATTCCAAAGGATTATAAATACATATTTCTGTAATCTAATACGCATATATTATAAAATCTTCATAACGCTTGGATCAAAAAGCTTTGTTTCCACTACAAACTACGACTGCTTTGAAGTTCGAGAGTCACACTTGTTTATACAATTCATGTCAAATTAAATAAACAATTCAGTCATCGCGTACAGTGGTATGGTGGAGTCTGCGCATGTTCATAATATGATAAAGTATGCTTAAATATGTTTTAATTACGCTTGTTGATTTGGAAGATCTATATTACAATTATTGATTAAGTGTGTAATTAAATAATATTATGAAAGTACACCTACGTATTATTAAAACAATACGTACATTACATTAGTGAAACGAGTGTCTTAGGTCCGTAGTACAAAATAATTTGGTTTTAAAATCACCATAACTTATGATTCTATAAGGTCAATTCGATCAAGAATTCTTTTAATACATGATAATGTTCGAATAAATCTGTAATTAATGAATGCACAAAATGTAAGTACCATAAGGCGTTAAACAGAGTTCCTGTGTGTTTTGCCGTGTATCGTGCAATGGTATTAATTTCCTATGCTTAAAAAAATAAACATCGTCTTTTCGGTACTTATAATAAGTCGTTCATTTTGTCAATCTTTTGGTTTTACGTCCTAAATTGATACAATCATACTTATGCAATCACAAATAGACCATTTCATACATTTCTAACAAATGTAGAACATGATACAACTTAAAATAGTCAAAGTCAATACCAAATAAGTTAACTTTTATCTATTGGAAATTATTAGATGAGAACACAATATGAAATACAATTTGAGCTGTCAAAATGGTTTCAAGAGTAGCGTTTGTATGCGAAATCGATTCCAACAACGAATAATTAGTAACTTTTAATACCGCTAGCGACGTGGCGCCACAGTCGCATTACAAGAGCACTCGGGAGTACAAAAACGAACAAAATTGTTGTAAAATTGGTTCTACATCGGACTTGTATTTCAAGAGTAGACCCACTGATCTGATAGATTATACCAACCGGCAACCGCTAACTACGAATAAAATAGGATTAAGATTTATACTTTAGCTATGCAACGGTTTTATTTCTATTATTCACCGTGTATTTTTGTATACCATAATGGCGAAATACCCAAATTAAGTGTTGATATAAAAGATCAGATAAAAATATGAAATAGTAAATAACTAAACCTCACGCTACAATAACTTATTCCGTTTCTTGAATTCTGACGGGCGCGGCGACTGTAGTAAATGTAATATCGACAAGTGACGATGAAACCCACTTGACGAACTATGAATGTTTTTGAGACGATATATACAACGTATGTTAAAATTAGTGCAATAGCTTGTGCTACTGATTCTCAATAAACTTAGTATACTAAAACTTATGATAAATACACTCCCATTATATTTGAAAACGTATACAACTAGAGGGAAAAAAGGAAATTTAATTACGCCAAAGATAAAAATAAATAAATAAATATTGTAAAAGTACCTTGTTACCTTGTTAACTAAAAATTTAACTATTTCAAATTACATAAAATAACGTAATTATGGTAATTTGCAATTTTTATTTTAATCAATATATATTTTGTGACATTGTCATTTAATAAAATTAATTTACATTATTGTTTTACAATATCGATATTTCTGGGAATTATATTATAAACATGCGTCAAACACTAGAAGAACGCGTGATTTCGCCAAAAAAAGATGGCTTATTACGGTTCTTGCTATGCGAAAAAGAGACGGCTGATTCTCCATCCGAACTCGACTGTTTGACATTGATACTTTAACCAGTATAAATTAAGCTCGCTCGGGACCAAATTAATTTAAAGAATATTAGTTATCGATGAAAACTTATTGCGTTTTTTTAAATACTTTATTTTTTTGAGTTTTTTGCACACCATTTTATTGAACAAATCATTTTTAACTGTAATATTATGTTCCCAAAATGTAATTTTCGCTAACGTGCGACGACATGTGCGGGTCCACTACTTGGACGACACTGATGACGCGACATTTGGCATCGGTTTATATCTATCTAATAGCTTATATGTATTGGACGCAACCGCTGCCTTGCATTAGGTATCTATTGGGATTTGGGAGTGATCTATGTTTTATTGTGATTTTACGTGGTAATATTTTCCTGACATTATTTTTTTCGATGGCCAAAACTCACTTAATAATATGTGTAGAGGACAATAATGTAAGTGTTAGCGAGTTTATCCAAGTATGTGTATTTTATTTTGAAGTAAGTATTACTAGAATTTTTTTCTACGCTGCTCCATCGTCATGGCGATTCATTAAAGCATACTCGACATTTATAAGGACATTTTCTTATACAAATGAGATAATTTACATGTTCATTGCGGGGGTGGAGGCGCGGGGTGCGGGGAATGAATCGGATAACAGTGTGCTCTATAGTTCTATATGAACTTATTATTGTATAGAGCTAATTTGTATTCAATTTGTTTCTATACCACACTAGTGTGGGGTTCAGAGCAAAATTTATATGGATGTATAATGAGTAATTACTAATTTAGCTTGACTAATGTGATTTATCTATATATTAATACGTGATGCAAAAACTTTGGACCCCTTTTTACGAAAACTGTGCGGACGCAGGAGCATAAAATTTGGCACACTTATAGTTTATGTGTAGGAGAAGTGCAGAACGCTAATATTTTTCGATAATAATGCTTATAAAGTACATTAAATCAAAAATAAAACATTACACACACTACCTTGCATTTCACACACACATACATACACAAGAATTTGTATACGCATACATACTCTGGTGTCAAATTGTTTCTTTTCTTTTTCATTTTGTTCTTCTGACATAGACATATAAAAAAAAAAGGTTTTATTTGCTTTATATAATATAAAAAAAGATTTTAATAATAATGCATAAAAAGTACATTAAATCAATAAATAAAACATTACAAAAACCAGCATGCATTTGTACACGTATACATACTCTTTGGTCAAATTTTTTCTTTTGTTTATTATAGACATAGTTGAATGTCAAACAGAAAAGTTTGTTTACTGTGGTTTTATTCAATGTCAAACAGAAAAGTTTTATTTGACGAATACTACGTGAAATACTAAGCGCTTATACAAATTGTGTAGCAGTAAGATAAATTGTAATGGATACGGGCTATCATTATATGCATAAAGAAAGTTCTGTAGCAGCAATCTGCAATAACAACAATCAGGTACAAAAAAAATATAATTTGCTATTGCTGGTTCAAAACAATTATTGTAGTTTACGATTTCAGTAATTGCATATACTTCAGGATAAATAAGTGATTTTGAGAGATACGTACATTTAAATGTGCACGAATTATCAGAATAACAACATCATTATACAGGTAAAAACTTTTTCTCTTCTTGATTTGGTCGAATTTCGACCACTAGGCGACCACTAGTTAGCATAAATGGCCGAATTATTAAAGGATAGGTAATCGTAGCTTTAATTTCTATAGCCACGAAATTTAGATTGCTGTTAATCTAAAACATCTAAAAATAGTTTGTTTTAATTAATGGATAGTGATTAAATATAAATGAAAATTATTCTGAGTTTTGTTTTTTACTACTTAACGAAATTCGTGCATATTATCGCTGTTTATTGAGCATGCATTATTCTTTAATAACAAGCCGTATGGAAGGTTGAATCACTATGTAAACACAACGTGGCAATTTTCAATAAAATCTATACACACGCGCACACAAACAAAGAAAAATTCTAAAAATGGCCGCTTCACTTGTGAGTCATGGTGTCTTTGGCGCACTCCACCGTGCACGACAATTTGTGCACTTGCTGCAGACCGCGACCTCGCTCTTGGAAACTATGTATTTAATTTAACAAATAGAACAGTTTGTATTAGTTACAAATGAATACTGTGATTATGAACTTATTTATAAAAATTTACGAACGAGTGGACTTTAGGTTTATTGAGCATTATCTACGTATTGTACACTCGTAATGTTCGTGCCTATGCTTAAATCTTATTATTCGTATGACTAGACATTGTTCAATATGACGCAATATTTTTCCGAGTCCAAAGGATTTTGAAAAAAAAAACGTCTTTATCGAAAAAGAAGGACTATGGGACAGTAAAAATACTTTAATTAATAGTTAGAAATAGTTACTAAAGTTGAAAAATCATAATATTTTATTATCTGTCGCATTTTCTAATATAAGTAGTTATCTATTTCTGTGTTGCGGGAAACGGTCACTTCAACTATCTCTGAACGATAAGTTGGGTCATAATCATAACTCATACTTCATAGGACTCATCACGATATTTATAAAAACAAATTATGCATGACAATCAAACAAAAAGTTCAGCGATCTCACAACAAACGATTTTTTTCAAAAACTATTTTAATATGCATAAAATAATTTTACCGTTACTGCGTATTTTCCATTGTTTCGTTGCCCAATATTAAAGTCGTTTTGCAGGTACGTTCCTTATCTGAGATAACAGAGGTACGAGTGTTTCTCGCGCTTATTATAATGCAGTTATCGTGACGCAGTGACTATCCAACTGTGGGATGAGAACGGGTTTGGTTCCTGTCCCTGAAATAAATCGTTTTCTAATTCTATAATAAATATTTGGCATGACATTGTATTTCAGAGTTTCATTTACCACCATCCGCGTAAGAGATCTTGTGTGTACCAATTATATTTGAACCCAAGACTCCACAGATCGCACGTGGCACTAAACCAACGTATTGTGTTATCAATGAATTGTAACACTGTAAAATCGTAGTTAATAAAATGGCATTTATCTGGAATGCGGCGAGGCGGCTTGCGGTTCATCCATTAGTTACGTCACGTGGGTTTCTTGGTATTTTGAACCCCTGTCTCCCCCCTTCCCTTTGTACATCCACAAACATTTGCAATGGACACCTCTCGGACGCTGAATATATTTTTAAGATTAAACCAAATCAACGTAATTCTTTTAAAAATACTTTTATTTCCATTTGTGACATTCGCATTTTAAGAAACAATTAAGTATGTATTTTTAAATTATTTTTGTTTTTTGTAAACCCTTTTGGTTGGTTGTGAACATCGGACCCACTATCCAATGAATACATTTTTGTTTTAACTCTGTACGGAAATTTTAATTTTTGTTGGGTTTTTTGAGCATCTTATGGTGATTATGGTACGGCACATTGACCACTATGTATTTGACGGCAATATCAGTGTCCTACTAATAGAGTACTAGTGGCCCAACCCGGATCCGCCCGGGTGCAGATAAACTTTTTTGAAAATATGATATTGCGTAGGTTAATTGGGATAATGTAGAATACTAATGGTGAAATATTTTTTCCAATCGGTCCAGTAGTTTCAGTAGAATGTAAATAATTAAGCTTTCCTCTATATAATATTAGTATTATTAATAGTAGTTATATAGGGTAGTACAGACAAATGGGCGGATTTTTATATACGATTCAAATATACTTACTATTGTAATTATGTTTTTTTGTATCTTGGACATTGTAACTGAGGACTTGAAGATATCCCTCGCGAACTAAACTAATATAAAACTCGTTTGCTATCAATGTGAAAGTTATTTGTTACTCAATCATGCGACAACGGCAGGACAGATTGAAATTACAATTATTGGATAAATACAATCTCGAAGCAAAGGCCTAAAAAGAGCTATCCAAAAGCTTGTCCCAATAAAGTGTTGAAAAATATCCTTTGTTTGTAATTTACAGTTACTTTCTCCTCTCGGCAAATACATAATACCCCTTAAGGATCAATTACTTTTTTGCAAATCATTATAATTCTTTGTTTTGACAGCTAATGGGTATAAAGAAATTTATTTGTAATGATAAAAAGAAACAACGTTAAATAAATCGAGATCAACTAACGCAGACCCCTTGCCAATGACCCCTGGAGATCGATATAAAGATCAAGTATAAATGTTATACATAAACGGCCTTATTACAAAACGTGAACTATCTAAAGTACTGAGTTTTGTACCAGGTTTAGACTACGGACCAAATGAAACGTTATTACAAAACCGGATTTAAGGCGAGTGCGAGCATTATCTATGGTACCAAAAGTTAAACCGTCAAGACCCCTAGTTTAACACCTGTACTAACCTGGAAACGTAATATTTTTAAGTTGATTAGTGAGTCGCAATTGTCTTCTTATCACTTTTAACAACAACAAGAATAGAAATATCACAAAATCGTTCAAAATTAATGGATTTGGAAGATTTGGAATACACGTACCCAAACATTTCGATAATATGCAAGTATGCACGCCGCACATTTCAACAACGAACAATGTTTATTTATATAACTTAAAGTACTGTTAAATAGAATCAATAATAAACCGATATGTAAACATTTCGCTATTATTCAAGTACGCGCGCCACACAATTCATTCCTTTGTACGCTAGTTATATAAATAACTCAACAGTGAAACAAAAACAAAATTGACGCCATTTCAAATTAATCTGATTAGGGATATATGTATATATATGTTCGAATGGTAAAATAGTACATAATTAGCGTCATGATCTTCATGAAAATTACATTTTATTTACATTTTACTGATCTCTATAAACAAGTTTATGTTAAATGGAACGGTACATAACTCGGACAGTGAATGAAATAATGGATCACTTTAATTTTTTGCTTGTAATCTGTGGTAATCAGGAACTTTGAGCGGTACTATAGAGTCCTCGGTTGGTCTTGGATTTGTAATAAGAATGAATTTTAGTCCAAGAACTGACTTTAATACCGTAACAATCTTAGACTTTTTAGTTTTGGTTTAAACCCATTAGCTAAGCTATCTTTTTGTAATAAGGCGGAAATAGTTTATTTTTAAACGACATTCGGTCTAAACCTACCCCGTTTCACGATCTCATGTGGGATTACCCAACTCGATGACAGGGGCGTCCTACCCCAGCCTCGCTACAGCGCATAGAAAAGTTTGATTACTGGCTCGCAGCCAACAAAAATGTTGAGAATCTTTGATTTATCTCGCAAAACATAAATAAAAATATGAGTAACGTTAATTTCCAACTAGAATCTATTTTAGGCTTACTCAGTGCATCTAAACATTGTTCACTGTTATAGCTCGTAATTTCAACAATGGCGGCACGTCACTGTACCGTCCGCAGAAAAGTTTACCCGCACAAAAAAATATTACATTGTTTTAGTCATCAATGTTTAACTTCAGGTGACTGGGTAACACTAATATTATTTCCGTCAATTCAAATCGAGTATTTTTATGTCAATAACCCTATTTAGATAATAAATAATTGTCTTTTATTTAATTATAATGAGTATCGTCATATTGTCATGACAGCCTTGTCTCGCAAAAGTAATGACTATTAGTCTTTTGCAAACTAATAAACATCCAGTTAATTAATAAAACAATAATTAAAGATATTGGTGGTCAGTGGTCAGTGGTCGCCCATTTGTTGAAATTTGGTTGTGATTTATGAAATAATTTATTTTAATTGCAATCGGTAAAAAGTTCAAAATGGCGGTTAGAATTTTTGATGCTTACTTATTGATAACACTCATCGTATTTAAAAACAAAACGGCAGAGAAACGGAGATGAAAATAGTTCTCAACGGTTTTTATCTTATTCTTTTTACCTCTATTTACATGTCATAGTTATTATTCTGTAGATAATATGTTAAATATAATGTGTGTCAAAACAATGTTATGAGAATCTATTGTTAAAAACTTTGATGCTAAGTAGGTGGTGTATCGTTAAATTATCAACTAAACCTCTATGTAGGTTTGCCGTGTGATATATTCTGCTGAAACATACTAAATACATATAAACCGACAGTTTAAATGAATGCACAGTTTCAATTGATATTAAAGATGGGCGTCTAAGAGGAAACCAACTAAAAATAACTGCCATTAGATGTAATTGATAGATGATACTGCGGCAAACAGTAATCTGACGTCACAACACGATTAATTACACATCTGTAGTGCGATTAAAAGTATTGTGTAACTTAAATTATTATAGCAATTTACTATGTTTGTCAAACTGGGCAATGATGCCGGAAGATTTCAGGGGGTAGTTGAATCGAAAATATATTTAATAAAATAAAAAATGATGGTCGATATATATAACGTGACCATACGTCCCGCTTTGGGCGGGACAGTCCCGCTTTCACGAAGTCTGTCCCGGTGTCCCCAGCAAGGCCGACATTGTCCCGCTCTTGCAAACAGACCAAACGATGATTTAAAATGTATTTCCTGCTCAAAACGCTTTACCGAACTACTGCTAAAAACAGTGAGGTCGAATTATTCCAGCACTTTCGTAAATACAATGTTGATTTATAAAACTTCTCCACAATTTTACTTTAAGTACATTTTATTTTAAGTACGTTATGTGCCTGCCTTGAAGTAGCGCGCACCTATCGAAAAAGTTTTTTCTGACATTAACAAAATATGGACAAGTGATAAAAAACAGATGGGTGCCGCTGTAATGAAAGCTATTTTGAATACGAAAATTCAGTTTTTCAAAAAATTTAGAGTTTCACACTCATATAAAAACTTGTAAAAACTTTATTATTATTATTATTCCATTCCACAGATGTCCCGCTCTGGCACGAAAAATAAATGGTCACGTTAGATATATAGCAACTACGAGTAATTAGAAAGAAAACGGCCGACAATATTTTATCAAAACCGCAAATATGTTGACGTTCAGAATAAGTTTGAGAACCTGTGATTTATAAAAACGTGTTTGTATAGTAAGTAGGTACACCATTCTCCTATATGTGGCAAAAAGAAGACACTTTGACGTCGCCTTTGGACATTGAATAGGTACAAAGCGTAGGATTCAAATTATGTTTAAAAATAATAACATTTATACCATTGAAATCTAGGTTTCAAAAGAAACTGTTATTAAACTATGTATGATCTCGATCATGCACTCCAGACAGTCTCTTACATAAATAAAACTTTCCGGTTTCACAATAAATTTAGGTCGATGGATCGATTTTGGCACGCAAACATTTGTCTTATTCATAGGATTGAGTCCTTGACCTCGTGCTTCTGAGGTAGTTTCTGGTCTACTGCGCCATAATTCTCAGATTATTAAACGCCGGCTGTGAAACGAGAGGCCGCGTGTTCGATCCCCGCACCGAAACAAATTATTTATTTATTAATATCTGAATGGTTGGGTGTATTTATTTATTTAATTAGTTAAACCATTGAAGAATTGTTTACTTTCGCAGGAAGTTACTTTTAGTCGAAAATCGTCTCGTTTCAATAAGTTATGATCTAAGCATGCACGTCCGTTCAAAAACTAGTTATGTTTTCGGAATGGTTTCCACGCTAGTTGACTTTCTATTTTGATTTCACAATTTTATATCACTGTTTTTAACGTGACGGATCTACAAAAGCGGAGATATGTAGTTTAGCTTGGCAAAAAGTCTGTTTTTAATGAGGGCCCTAAGATCGAATTTAATATTAATATGGCACCCGATATACTACGAGGGAATATGTTGAGATACTTGTTATTTTCATTAATTGTTGTTAATAGTCTTTGTTCATTTTAGTCTAGTTTAAGAGTCAGAGAATTAACAATTTGCACGGATTTGTACAAATTAATAGCAACTAGATAATAATGATCTGCCTTATTGTTAAAAAAAACTGTGTATGTTCCTTTTCTACAAAATAAAGAAATTATTAAATTATTTTAATTGTGAATTAAAATAAACAAAGAAAGAAACGTACAGTTTCGTATGTTTCGTTTGTTATTATGTTTTTTTTTTGTTTTAAACGTACGAAAATATATGTATAAAAATTTTTACGTATAAAATTATGACGTTTTTAATGGTAGTGCCATATTATTTTTTGTTTTAATACCGATTGTCACAGTATAGTACTAATTTTTGACAAGTTATACATTAAGCTAGCGAGACGGTTCCGGACCCTATGAAAATAGAACCAGAGACAACTTTTAATAAGGATCGCTAAATTTAAGAGTTCAATCACCTGTATATCAAAAGCGATTATTTTGTCATGGAAATGTTTTTCATTTAGAACAAAGCGCTTTTAGAAATTAGGAGCGTCTATATAAAGCACTTAATTTCGTTCGATATGTGGGGTAATGTCAGAATTGCTTAACGTGACCTAAATGTGTAGATCGGGTTTTATTTTTGGCATTCCCAGCCCACACACTCCAGTTTTAGAAGAAGAAATCAATCAACTTTATATGACATCAAAATACATTCATATGTACACTGTAGCTCAACTATAATATTCAAATATTTATTATTTATTTACTAAAACGGTGAAAGGAAACATCGTGAGGAAATCTGCATACCATAGCCATTTAAGTACAAGAATGTCTATGGTTTGTAAAGTCCGTCAACTTAGACTAGGCCAGCGTGGTGGAATATATGGCCTAAAGACTCGCAATCGTACTCTCGATTTTAGAGGAGTCCCGTGCCCTGCAGTGAGACGTATTTTGGCTGATACCGAACTGAACTTTGTTAATATTAACTGGAAAAAAGTTAAATTCTATCTAGCTACAAATCTTTCTTTTAATTGTGACGTGTGTAGGTATATTACATATTAATATATTTTCATATATATTTTTTAAACTGTCTATGAATAAGTCTGTAAATATTCCTCATTTTGTTTAATAATATGTTAGATTAAGTATTAGGAGTTAGCTATTTCGAAATTCGATTAGTAGTTGCTAAGATAATAGTGATAAGTTATAAGTTGATAAGATAATAAACATACATACATACAAATTAATGAATAGACAAAACATAATACAAGGAAACATTCAAGGCGAAATGTGGGTGTCCTGGCACCTCTGTCTATCCCTTCTGGGAAAAAGGCGTGAGTTTATGTATGTATGTATGTGTACAAAACATAATAATCTCTTTCTGGTTGATACCCTGACTAAACCACACTCAGCATTATTGTGGTAACTAAATTGTTTGATATTGAACATATTCAATTAGTTGGCAAAACAATGATTAAAACATCTCGAATGTGACGCTGAGCCACGAAGAGCGGTAGTTGCCATGTGGCAGTTACCAAGCCAAACCTGAACAAAGTGGGTGTGGATATTCCTCCAGCAACTTTGTCAATTAACTTCACGTTGAAACACCCACGCAGCTTTTCTGCTGTGAGGAATCCACTACAACTGCCATCATTACTTTTACGATTGTTTAAATATTTTTTTCGTTGTCTACAAACATAATTACCACAAGCACTTTGATAAAATAATATTTTAGTAAAATAGCTTTTAAACTTTTGCACTAGTTAATTGTAAATACTACTCGTATTGTCTCAAATGTTGTCTAGTAGCACAGATCACTCCCAATAGATACCTAATGCAAGGCAGCGGTTGCGCCCAACACATATAAGCTATCAGATAGATATAAACCGATGCCAAATATCGCGTCATCAGTGTCGTCCAAGTAGTGGACCCGCACATGTCGTCGCACGTTAGCGAAAATTACATTTTGGGAACATAATATTATAGTTAAAAATGATTTGTTCAATAAAATGGTGTGCAAAAAACTCAAAAAATAAAGTATCTAAAAAACACAATAAGTTTTCATCGATAACTAATATTCTTTAAATTAATTGGGTCCCGAGCGAGCTCAATTTATACTGGTTAATGTATCAACGTCAAACAGTCGAATTCGGATGGAGAATCAGCCGTCTCTTTTTCGCATAGCAATAACCGTATTAAGCCATCTTTTTTGGCGAAATCACGCGCTCTTCTAGTGTTTGACGCATGTTTATAATATAATTCCCAGAAATATCGATATTGTATAACAATAATGTAAATCAATTTTATTAAATAACAATGTCACAAAATATATATTGATTGTAATAAAAATTGCAAATTACCATAATTACGTTATTTTATGTAATTTGAAATAGTTAAATTTGTTAACAAGGTACTTTTACAATATATTTTTATTTATTTTTATCTTTGGCGTAATTAAATTTCCTTTTTTTCCCTCTAGTTGTATACGTTTTCAAATATAATGGGAGGGTATTTATCATAAGTTTTAGTATACTAAGTTTATTGAGAATCAGTAGCACAAGCTATTGCACTAATTTTCACATACGTTGTATATATCGTCTCAAAAACATTCATAGTTCGTCAAGTGGGTTTCATCGTCACTTGTCGATATTACATTTACTACAGCCGCCGTCAAAATTCAAGAAACGAAATAAGTTATTGTAGCGCTTTAGGGCGTGAGGCTTAGTTATTTACTATTTCATATTTTTATCTGATCTTTTATATCAACACTTAATTTGGGTATTTCGCCATTATGGTATACAAAAATACACGGTGAATAATAGAAATAAAACCGTTACATACTAAAGTATAAATCTTAATCCTATTTTATTCGTAGTTAGCGGTTGCCGTTTGGTATAATTTATCAGATCAGGCCGGTGAAAAAATATTATCAAACATTTAACAAGTTGGTGATTAAGTTATAGAAGCGATCATAACACATGAACTTACTGGCAAATCGAACTATCGATACATTTTTTTATTTATCGACTTATGCCTCATCTCTCCAGTGAAGTCCACGTGACCGCGCTGCAAGCCGCCCACCCCCCGCGCAGTTCCCTTCGTTGGCGTTTTCGGTTCAAAACAAAACTAGCGTAATGCGGTATCTATTGGAAGTGATCTGTGTCTAGTAGTAATCAATTTGTAATAATTCCTTTCGATTTTCGTTGTTATCAAGCAAAAAGTAATTAATTTCACAAACACCCACAACATAAAAAGTTATAGAGTATTGCCTCCGATTGAAAATTATGATATTAATGGAAGGAAGAGACAGACGTAATATAATACAATATGGAAGCTATTTAAAGAATAATAAGGAAAATAAAACAAAAACACAATCAACAATTATTTCAAACATTATCGTACACATAAACTTATTTAAGGTATGGGACGTTACGAGATACAATCCTATCTCGAAACACCAAATCCGAAGCAAATATGTACGTATATCTGACAAACATATTTTATGTACAGTCAGCGACATAAGTCGCTACACATTCACGAGATTTGGAATTGTCTTATTAATTAACATCCAAAATAATAATTATTTTCAATATCGGATGGCACATCTCGGCATAGATGACTTTACTTGGTTATATTTTACGACTACAGAGTAGTACGTACAAATTTTAATTCATAAAAAGCTTATCAAAAAATGTGAAGTGTTCAACGACTTATGTCGCTGACTGTACCTAACATGTGCATTGAACACACGACCTCTTGTTTCATAACTTCCATCTTAACCAATTGCCCCACTGAGGCTGTCAAATTATTTTCTGAGATAAATGATAAGAACTACATCGGTTTACAGCCGTTCTCTATAATCTATCTATTTTTAACAAGAGATTTCATTAGATATTTCGATGCATTTTATGGTTCAAGTGCAAAGGTATTGGCAAAGTTAGTTTGTGCAATTGAGCCTAAGTTAACAAAGATAAAGAGGGATGGATATGGTGCAAATATATATTGATAGCTAGGTAAGATAAATATATAATTATATCCATCTATGTTTAATGAAGCGTATAATTGTGTATTGATAGTCAATCACCACGCACTAAAACGGTGAAGGAAAACATCGTGAGGAAACCTGCATACCATAGCCGATTTTATAAAAATTTCTATGGTATGTAAGTCCGCCAACCCGCACTAGGCCAGCGTGGTGGACTATATGGCCTAACCACTCTCAATCGTACTGTCGATTGTAGAGTAGGCCCGTGCCCTGCAGTGGGACGTATATGGGCTGATACAGGATAATTGTACCGACAATGTAATGGTAACTATTTAAACCTCTTGTTAAAGATAGATAGGTTATAGGAAACGGCCGATAACGGAATGTTCACCCTGTGATCTATAATTGGTATCAATCGACAACGTCCTAACTTGGTGATTAATTGCTTATTTATTGGTTTTAACTTCCAAAACACGCGTGTAGTTTGAAAACACATGCGCGTCACCATCACTGTCACTGTTGAATGTAGTGTTCACAAGCGTGACGTCACAAAACTATATGATGACGTCTATATACCGCATTAATGTAAGAAATCACGTATTTATATTGAAATTATGAATATTTATTAAACTTGATGCAAGTCTGATCAATGTGCAGATATATGTACGAGTATTACATGTCGCATTGTATGATTCAACTAAATATAACGCAAAAATACACAATGTGAAAACAACAATTCAGAACTATCATTTTTAAGCGCTGCGTATTTCACCCCAATCAATGGAAACTTTATTCCAAGTATATCCGCTACGCGTTGGATGTATTTTCGTGTTTTTCCCGATAAACCTTACACGCTGGGAAATGTTTTCCACAACACACAAACCCGAAACAAATATTAATGAAAACAAACATTTGTTTGACTCTAACCATGTTCGGATCAGATATTTCGCTCACTGTGTTTAAAGATTCCAAAATTACTTTATTTTATCACGTGAATGCACGTAAACAAGACTATTCACAATTAAGTCGAATGCTTATTTAAATAAAAATTCGACCTTCAGAAATTGAAGGTGACGAAAATAACAAGAATTGTTAGAGCGAACTAATTGTGATGCAAAATTTTACGAGAGTTTCAAGATCAATGGAGCATAGAGGAAAACTGGAGATGCTGAGAAATCCTAATCACGTGGAAAACCCATGGTAGAACTGGTTCACCAGACAAGCAGTAGTCGTGATTTGGTTTCGATTTAACGGGTATATTTTTAAAGTGGGTGAGTCTTGTGTTAATTCATTACGTTTGACTGACGAACGCTGCTTAAAAAAGTGGCAGTGGTGAACGACAGGGCGGGATAAGGTCAAATAATGTCCACATGTAATATCTTTTTTGATATTTCTTTGAGAACTGTGGTTCGATGAATGAAGGGTCAGGTTTTGTTTTGAATCTCAGCGACAGAACTGAAATTAAAAACAACAGAAGCGTGACTTCACCTTGGTTTTTTGGGACGCAATGTAACCACAGAATTGTACTGTTGCGGCCGCGTTGATCCGTTCGTGTATGCCTACATAACGTGGGTTTTTAAGCATTTCCATATCAACCTATATACGTCCCACAGCAGGGCACAGGCCTCCTCTACAATGGCTCCGAAAAGTCAGAGGTGTGCCATGGGATTCGAACCAGCCTCTTGACATTTAAGCATCTACTAGGAATAATACCAACAGTGCCAGAAACTCGAACCAATGACATTTTAATTGTCCTCCGCTCAGCGCTAAGCTGTCGACGCGAAGAGGCCGTCGAAAGAATTTACGTAACTCATGGCCTCCAAAAATATATAAATATGCAAATAATATTAAGAACGTAACGTTTTGACTTCCTCTTTTGCCAATTCCCATGGAGCAGCATACACCTTGATTTATTGTTATTAATGTATAATAAATTGTTAATTAGTTCGCGTGTTAATATCTAACTTCCTAGTGGGTTTGGTTGGGTGGAAACTATTTACAGTGCTCGCAGATATAAAATAGTAAGGACTAACAGCCTCTTCTCTTCGACTGTCACCGTAGCGCTGTGGGTTAGACGCCGGCTGTGAAAAGAGAGGCCGCTGGTTCGATTCGCGCACCGAGATAAATATTTGTGCGATCCAAAGCATTTGTTTCGGGTCTGGGTGTTTGTGAGACCAAAAGATCTTAGTTTCTGATACAATATTCGATTTTAGTCGGGACTATGTATAAGGGTATATTATGTTTGTTATATTGGTGTAGTCGTAGATTGAAGCACCTGCAAAGTGGACAGGCAGCCCGATGCATGTATGTGTTTAATGAAAGTCGTAATCTAGGTCTTAACTTATTATCTACTTCACATACGCAACATGTAGCTGTCACAAAATGATAATATTTAATTAATTTGCAAAATATCAGCAGAATATGAGTTTTTGAAGTAACCTAGGTTTTGTGGTTCCCTGATTGGGAAGTACGATCCAGTGTAGGATTTTAAATAAGGCACATCGAAAGGTGGAACGAGTACGTAATTCCGTACTAATGCTTGTAAGTACTAACAAATAGTTTCTATGTAAAAAAAACCGCTATGCAAACGCGAAACAATCAACGCGTCGTAAACGTTGAAATGAGTGTTAGCCGACTATTTGTGAGAGTGGCCCGCGCACCGGCGCGCGGTCCTTTAACAGCCGGCTTCGTTTTAATTTACGACTCCTTAATTTGTCCGGTTAAATAAACATTGTTATTTTTGTGGGTTAGTTGTATGTGAGTTTGTTTGCGTGTCTGTGGCCATGTGCGTTGGTTTGTTGTCACCGAGTGTTTATGTGCGGTAATTATGCAATTAATCGCAGTTTTAAGTATCGCCTAATATATTATACATATATTATATATTTTGTTTAATGAAGATATAGAATGTTGCAAGTAAAATAAGACAACCAAGTTCAATGTAACTTTGGTATTATTCGTACCATTGTTGGCATTCGTCATTGATCGAATATGGGCCGAATCGTTACCCATCCGAAATCTCAACTCTGCTGTATATAGGTTGAACGTAGTCTTTCCCCTAAAAATACCAAGACCATTCTGTTATAACTTATACGGAATTTAAAAATAAAATACAATTTTAATTCTTCAAGATCCTCGGTATTAAAGGAATGTCATATCAAAGCTGTTATTTCATGAAGGTAATATTGCCGTGTATGTTTACTTGTATAAAGTTATTACACAAACAAGTGTTTCCTCAAGGAAAACAGTGGAATGCAAATTTTGAATCACGTGAGTTGCTTCGGAAAAAATGCATATTGATCAGTTGAGTGTGTTGATTATAATTTATAACACAATCTCGGTACTACGATGTAGTTTTAAATGCATGTCGTAGATAAAGGAGGAAATTAGGTTTTATACTACTGGACATATTGAGACTTAAAATGTCATGTCTCAGGATGGCGAGCGCAGTGGAATGCCAAGCATCGCTTTGTAATTGATGGTGTTGTTTCGTTTAGCTACTGTCCATGAGCGGTCGTATCGCTTACCATCAGGCGAACGGCATGCTCGTCTCGCCATTCAGTGCTATAAAAGTACTAGGTACTTGCCAGATTACGTAATTTATTATAGAGTCCAACTCACACATGGTGACTGCCTTGGTAGCGCAGTTGTACTTCGATACGATTACAACGTTGAGGTCTTGGGTTCAAATCCCGGGTCGGTCAATTTCATTATCAGCCCGTAGTCCGTAATGTGTGCCCGATATGGCGATAGGCCCGCCCCTTATCCCACCAAGTCTGTTTCACTTTTGGGTGTTGTCAACATTTGTCTCAAAACAAGGATTGAGCTCGGAAAGTTTAAAACACAATAGCGGCAAGTTTTGTGTGAGATTGTATCTCGCACTTTGTATATTCGGCTTTTCTCCACGGTTTTTCCAAAGTGCGATTTCGAAGAAATATTTGTAATCATTTCTTGAATGTGATTATGATAAAAATGATTACAATCTCTTGGACTTATCAGTATAAAAAATCATGGATTTTGACTTCCTTTTTATGTGTTTGTTAGGTCAGCTATAAATAAGATCACAGATCATCATCATATAAATAAGATGATATTAATAAAAACATACTTTAAAATCTTTTTAATTATTTAAGGTCACACACAACAAGTTTTATTTGCGTTAAAAAACATTACCCAGCAAAGATTTGACATTAGATAGTTTTAAGACTAATATAATGTCAAAAGGTCAAATTAAATATAATATTGAGAAAAAACTTGTAATATGAATCGGTGGCCCAATTATACAACGATTACAACTATTTTGGACTATAGGCCTAACCACTCACAATCGTACTGTCGATTGTAGAGGAGGTCCATGCCCTGCATTCTGACGTACATATATGACCTGATACAGACTATTACAACGCTGAGGTCGCGGGTTTGAATCCCGGAGCGAACAAAGCTATTTTTATGGGTTTTAATATTATTTAATCAGAAATTTTGGGCACAATATAAATAAATAAATAACACCCAACAGTCACACACATAGTCCTGACCCCACACTAAGACCGAGTCTTCGACGTGGGTATCAGGAACTACGAGAGACTTTTCGGTCTCACAAACACCCAGACCCGAAACAAATATTTGTGGGTCGCACAAACATTTCTTTCGGTACGGGGATCGAACCCACGACCTCTTGTTTCACAGGCGGCGTCTAACCAACTGCGCCACGGAGGCTGTCAAATATACCGATAGACTCGCCCGTGTCATATCGTAGGTTCGCAAATACAAAGCCAAACGTGGGTGTTCTGGTTGCACCTCTGCCTGTATCTAAGAAAAAGGCGTGGGTTTATTAATATACAGTATGTTTGTGAAATAATCGTAAAGTATTAAACCCTGACTACATTGAGTGCAATGTGTATTGTTAACGATATCCCGTCTTCCGAGTGCGGCCGCGTCATGTTCTATTCTCGCCCGAGGGACACGTTGACTCATCAGCTGTTCCGAATCACAGGAATTGACCAATGTCTGCACCAGGGCTTGCAGGTCAATTGCACTAGGTATGACGATACGTAGGTTCACTTTTCAATGACTTCTTATCCCGCCAAACAGCAGTATAAATGTACTGTTGTGTTCCGGATTATAATTTGAAGGACGTTGTAGTCAGAGTAACTACTGGAAACATTGAGACTTAACATCTTATGTCACAGGATGGCGAGCGCAGTGGAATACAAACATTGCTTTGTAATTCGTGGTGTTATTTTGTTTTGCTAGTGTCCTTGAGAGGTCCTATCGCTTACCATAAACCGAATGGCATGCTGGTTTCGCTATTTATTGCAAAAATTTAAAAAGACTGTTGTCTTTATTATTACGCAGCATCAGTTAATAGTTTATTTGACGGACATGCACTGATACACATAAAATTTACAACAAAACGATCATAGATACGATTCCGGTCTCTTAAAATGGGATATGAAAAAGAACAAGAGGAAAAAGGGTAATGGGCCTCGGGCATTCTCATTCACATTCTCATTCTGCTAGTCTTATCATTCATGTTGGCTAGTATGATATCCCTACTGGTAGGAGATTACCAAATTTTTTTGGGTTCTATAAATTATCGACAAGTATTTCAGGGGTCTGCGTCGCGTCATTATTCGCCGGCGCTATTCGTCGGTATTACGGGGCCATTTTATTGCGTTGGTTTTTTTGCATCTCTTCCCGGAACGTCGTCACGGCGAGTTTGTATAGAAACGGTAACAGATAATGCTCTCCGGCGGTCACCAGATGTGCGCGGGGTGCGGTGCGGGCGCCAAGGGGGAGGGGTTACACAAATTTAATAGAAAAATGGAGATTATAGTCCGTTTGTTGAAATGAAGTTTATGTCTGCAGTGGGTAAAGAAGTGCTCCCTGGGAACACTTAAGTACGCTATATTTAAGCTTATGGTCATGACAGATATGAACTGTAATCGAATATGTACGATTTTTGAAATCTTTCTGTTATGAACTTTATAATTTTTTTAAATACAAGTTACGAAAAACTCCCACTTATTGCTGATTTAGCATTTAACTGGTTGCCATCCAGGCGACTTCAAAGATCTTACCAACCAAGCTTAGATAATGGCATGATTAAAAGAGAACCTTTTTGATTAAAAATTACACTAATCAAGCCAATAACGACTGGAAATATCTATGAAACAAACATCATGTCGGGATGGAGATCCATCTGACGTTGAGCTGTGAGAACAAGGGAGGCTGTTGTAGCGCGGGGTCTGTTGAGGGTGGCCGGGGTGCGGCGCTTGCCGGGGTTGTTAGGGACACAACGCGCCGCCTCGGGCTGCCGGCTCGGGTCAGCAACACACCAAGGATTTAAAACTATCCTCAAAGACACATTACTTTAATGAATTATTACTTTTATGTATTAAGGCTGTTTGAGCACTGATTACAGTTTTATTATCAATAAATACTAATAAATAATACACCTCATTAAAAAAACTTTATTCCTTAAGCTTAGAAAACAGGCCCGGTGTAGGTGTCACAAACTAAAAGAGACGTTTCGCTTTCACAAACAGGAATACTTGCTTGAGAAGAATGTATGTGTGATCCAACATACATTCTTCTCGATGCGAGGATAGAACCCGTGGGCTCTCTTCCACAGCAAGTTCTGAACTAACGGCGCCAAAATGGCTTTAAAGAACCCATAATAGTTTATTATGATTGGCGTATTTTAATACGAAATAGAAATCTCCAAGAATTCTGCAGAAATCGACATGAATACCTACTATTGTCCGACCTTATTGCCTTCCGATAACTTGATTTTTAAACCTACCTTCCAGTTATTGAAGTAGAAAATATTAGCTTTACAATCTAAACTCATATTCCGCAGGCTATTCTCGGGATAGGGTTATGTGTAGGAGTGTTTTAGGGATCTGCACTGTAATAATACTTTAACAATATACATTCAGCGGAATTTAAGGTTTTATGATTTTACCCAGAACGCTTTTGATACTTTTATATGAAATCTCCGAATTCTAAGATAAATGGCCCTAATTTAATCGGAACAGTCAAGGCGGCAGGCGCGGAATTGAGCCCAAGACGCAAAATAATTGTCTGCGCTCTGGTCACCCTGGTCTGGTACCTAATTGACAAAAATCCATAGGTATGTGAATTATACCAATCCGTAATCGGTCAAGGTATTCGGAGAGAAGCATCCTGCTCCCGCAGTGAAAGTACATTAACTGATATATTGTCTTCAAGAGGCACAAAAAATAAGCTAATAAATGCTATTACTTACCTATATAATATTATGTACTAAACTAATCAGCCAGACTTCCCGAATATATATTTAGCGGCAGGTCCATCTTCCTGTGTCCACAGCCACACGCCATGAAATCGTCGCGACGTGAAGTAACCTTACCGTTGCGTTTCGTGTGACCGCCGCACACGATTGTGGGAAACTCGGCGTGTCCACGCATGTTGTCGCATTTAGGGTTCGACGTACACGTGAACGGGGAGAGATTGATTGATCTGGCTTGTGGAAATAATATTTCAATCGCATTGTATATACCATCAACATAAAAAATATCTGCTGTCTTGGAATATGATTGTGAATTCGATAGAGTTTTGCATAATAACAGATTTTGCGGAATTCAAATTACTAATAGACCAAGAGCCCGTGGCCGCCAGACCTTCGTAATTTTATAAAACCTGAAAGTTTGTATGCGCATGCCTCATTCATAGGCATCGCACAATCAGCTATTATGATTATGAAGTTCCGATCGTGGTTGCTGCGGAAGTTATCAGCTTCAATGTTTCTGGCAAGATGAAAGAACCATCAAAAGTTTCTGAATACTAAGGAAATATTTTTTTATAGTTGCTTTTAACAACATAATATATAAAATTCAGCTTTTATACTATTACGCTGACAAAATTACATTATGTTAAAGTTTGAAGATAGCGTAATATTTAGTAACATGTAATTTTGCCGAAGCTATAGTATAAAAGCCGAATTTTATATATGTTATTAAGGCAACTACAAACAAATATTTCCTTGGAATTCAGACACTTTTGATAGTTTTTTCATCTTGCCAGAAACATTAAAGCTCATAACTTCCAAAGCAACCACGATCGGAACTTCATAATAGCTGATCGTGTAATGCTTATGTCAGAGGCATGCGCAGACAAACTTTCAGCTCTTATAAAATTACGAAGGTCTGGTGGCCACGGGCTCTTCATCTATAAGTTAAGAACACATGCAATTTATTGGGATTATCCGAATCCTTTGTATTTTTTTTAATTCTTGTAAAGTTAATGTCATCAAATTCGCTGAAATAATAAAGCTTTATTAATCTAAATACATTTTTCCTCAACGCTATCTTTAATTATGTAAATGAGAGTTTGATATGTACAATACAAGGAAATATGATATATTAGTGTTCACCTATAACACTTTGAAAATACTTTGGATGGCGCGCTGACTTATGATATCACCCTGTTTTTTTTTGTGTCAGTTTGAATATTATAACACTGGTCAACACAAGTCTTGTTTCCTTTAATTTTTTTTCTGTTTTTGGGTATTTCTATGGCCCTGAGTATGAAAAAAATACTGGAAGATTGCTAACAGCTTCAGTTTTTGAAATATAGAGTTTTATTATTTTGATAAAAAAGTACAGAAAATTAATAAATGATGTTAACAAAATTTCTATTGAACTCTATCAAAATATGATCTTTTATACGATTTTCTTGAATGAACGACTTTAGGTAGATCACGTTGCAAACTCCAGCAGTAGTCTGCCATCATATGTGAGTCCCACCGCCCCTGATACCGCTCTTCCATTGTTCGAAGATCCTGATGGAATCTTTCACCCTGCTCCTCACTAAAATCACCTAGATTTTGTGGAAATCGGTCTAAATGTGAGTGCAGGAAGTGGATTTTTATGCTCATGTTGCACCCTAACTCTTGCAAGTTCGATAGCATGGACTCAACAAGCTCGACGTGGTCGTCAGATTTCTTTTTGCCTAGGAAAATACTCATAACCAAAACGAATGACTTCCAAGCTTTGGATTCGACTTCAGTCATTGATTTGACAAAATTAGGATTTTTCACGAGTTGCCTAATCTGTGGCCCATCAAAAATACCAGCTTTTAATTTTTCTGTACTTAATCCTGGAAACTTGCGTGAAAGAAAATTGAAACAATCGCCACTTTTGTCAAGCGTCTTCACAAACTGTTTCATTATGCCGAGTTTAATATGAAGTGGTGGAAGTACGATGCGATCTCGGCTAACTAAAGGCATATTTATAGCATTTTTTGTACCAACTTTTAGCTCTTCCCGCACTGGCCAAACTTTTTGTGACCAATGGTGTTGTTTGTCACGACTGTCCCAGAGACACACGAAACAAGGGAACTTCGTGTATCGTTACGAACATTACTGCATCTATTTTTCCACTGGGCCATAACCGTAGACATACCACACATTTCTGGCATACAATATGAGGAACCCATGGCTTGTCCTGATTACACAATTTTATTTTAAAGCATTGATGATACGCAGTTTTTACAAAGTCCGATATAGGTTTTCGATATTTTGCAAATACATATTCACCACAAATGTAGCAAAAAGAATCAGGATTAAGTACACAACACCTTCTTGACGAAGCCATATCGAAAACAACAACAAAATATATTTCAATGTCCAATAAAAAACGCAAATATAAGTAAAAATAGTAATGGAGGGTAGTTATCTGTAACTCAAAAACAAAAGCTGTGAGAGAAAAATTGTTACCATATTTAAAAAATACACGTTAGTTTGAGATAGAAACAAACAAAAAATTAAAGGAAACAAACGATTTCATTTTTTTTGTTGACCAGTGTAATACATGCCTAGTTCCATGATAGTTATAATTTGGTTTGAAAAAAACTTATTCAGATTCCTATAACGAACAGTATTCGTCTAAAATTATTGCAGGTCTATATTTAATATCGTAATTTGTAACATGTTGACTTGTTTACTAATGACAGACCATTCCGAGTATGACATATGATCGGGCATAATTAAGGTATTATGTATTATTTCATTTCTTATCTTCAGCCAGCCAGGAAGTCCACTGCTGAACGTTAGCGTTCCTTAATTATCCCTTAGAAGCGGTCTGCATCCTGCGACTTATGATTTAATGATTACGAAAAAATATTATGAAAAAAGTTTGCCTTCTGCACTTTACGAAAAGATTAACTATGCCAAATCACGCGTAACGTTCTTAAAAGGGATCCGAAGTTTTCGCTTCTCGCTTTAATATAACATTTCATATCAACTGTTAATAAATTATTGAGCATTTTGTCACCAGTTCATGTAATATTAAGCTGAGGAATATGAACTGTCTTAAAGGATCACCCTTTGGCAACATCCAGAAAGCTGTCGGGACCAGAAATTCGATGTACCAGTGTTTCCTAGAACTAAACTATTTGATATCCTATTGATTGCTTCAATTATGTGTACGAAAACCGTTGCTATTGTTTCAGTTATTATATTGGGGCAATATAACTTTAATCCCCTGGCATTCACCCGGCGTGGCATTCATTCAGGAATAGGACTTTTTTTGTCCATCACGTCGGTCAAATGCGTTTGTATTTTCGCATTGTAATTTTTGTGGAGTATTCTCAAAAATGCAAGTTCATCATGTATTCTGTCATAAAAATAAACAGCGATAATGAAACAAGTAACATCTGAGTCATCAGATCAATGAGTTTGTAAGTCGAACACGCGACCTCCAAATTGTCAGTCCCTTAGCCACCGGACTTGGAACAGCTTATCATTATTATTTTAATGAATGTTTCAAATCCACGCACGAGAGCTGGATTAATTACAATTTGGGCGCATCACTAGCGCGTGGTGGGTGGTGTGTGGGGTGGGGGGTGGGGGTGCATCGCATCGGGTCAGTCCGTCACTCGGTTAGCGGACGCCGCGCCGCAGCCCCCGGCGCGTATCAATCAATACGCGAATCAAATGCATGTGATAACAATATGTACTGAGTTCACGGCAGGTTGTAATGCAGTTGGTAAAACTTGCGGCGAGGACGGGTTCGATTCCCGGATGTTACTATAATGTTGTGTAACTGAATCGGTGTTTCGTTAAGCATTATCATTCTATATGCAAGTTTTTTTTTATCATATGTGTGAAATTTCATGTTTATACATCCTTCAAGAGCCACGTAAAGAACTAATGATGATACCAATTTTTAAGATAAAAGTATTACAATCGTGTAATTTTTTCTCCATCGGCGGGAAGGGTATCGTTAATTGGCCTTCCAGACCGACTGGATGTCTACCACAAAATTTAACCCAGGCATACTCCTTAAAGAGACCTAAGCCAATATGACGTAACACGAAGGCCGCGCACAAAACTTGTAAGGTCATCGTCCGATAGCTTTCGAGCCAATATGACGTCACCAACAGCATTTACACAATAAATTAATAAAAACGCACTGTATTTCTAGTTTCACATAAATGAGTTGATTTTATTCGTTGCCGTGTCCACGGTAATGGGGAGATGGTTGTCAAACTTTAATGCTACGTAATACAAAATATGCGATGTTGTTGTTGATTAAAATAATATTTTCTTTTTTAATTTTTAATGTTTAATAGTTTTTTAATGTTAATTATCATGTGAATATTAAATGATGTTTTTTTTTTATTCCAATGAATGGCGAGACGAGCATGCCGTTCGCCTGATGGAAGGCAATACGACAGCTCATAAACAGTAGTAGAACCAAACAACACCTCGAATCACAAAGCAATGCTTGGCATTCCACTGCGCTCGCCATCCTGAGACATAAGATGTTAAGTCTCAATATGTCCAGTAGTTGCTCTGGCTACAATGTCCTTCAATCCGAAACACAACAGTGCTTCTACACTGCTGTTTGACAGGAGAAATAAACAATGCGGTGGTACCCACCCAGGCGGCCTCTCACATATGAGACACCTACCACTGGTAAATTTTTAAATGTAGAATGTCAGTTTTTTCCTCTTTTGGTGACGTACCAAGTTACGTAATCGTTTCTTAGATTTACGCGAATGGTACACATTGAAATAAAATTATTGCTTACGGATTTTTACGGAAAATGTTTAAATTTAACTAAATCTAATAAACGATAATATCCATAAAAATTGCTTGTATTTAATACGTTACGTGTTGTATTGTAAGCGTAGTGATGATGTCACGCGAATTCACAAAAATATATCTGGCATTAATAACATAACCTCATGTCTGTATCAGAAAGGGTGGGCAGAAGTTGTCATTATGGCCATCCAAGTTGCCGAAATTAAAATTACGACCGAATACGTTGACAGTCTGAAACCAATTTGCTTTGTCATTACGTTTTTCATTTCGTAAATGTTATCAAATATAGTTTTGTTATCGCGCATATCGGTCATCTCTGTAATACGGTACATTCTATCTATCTCGATCCTTTTCGTCTGTATGGCTACGTACATGTTGGCTTATCAAAGATAGCCATTTTGTTTCTCGAAAGATGACTGCAGAAAAAGTATTTTGTTGATTTAATGTTTCATGATTTCATGTATATTGTATAGAGTGCCAAATTAGTGCATCACTCTCCTTAAAATCTGTTGCTTTAGAAAGGGGGGAGAGGGGCGGTGATACGTCATTTTACCGCGTCACGTCCACAAGTGACGCGTTTTGTTTAATCAAACAACTGGCCATTAAAAGTTTTTGTTGTGCCTAATCTAAATCAAAACTATTCATATTTTTAAGAGCAATACTTACATTACGCCCAAATATATAATTCACAGGGTGCTCCTCAAATTATAGATGAAACATAATTACAAGTAAATACAGCGAAAAGATTAAAATATGAGTGTTTGTTGGCATTTGGTAGTGAACGCGTGTAAAGTTTGAAAGTCTCTGTCGCCGGGATCCCTAAACCTATATACGGGCGTTACATTAGAGAACAGGGTTGCAACGCAGGGCTGCCGCCAACACAATGACACATTAATTATACTAATGACAAATATGTTGCATGCATGTGTTACTCGCGACTATGCGCTGGTTGGGTAGGCAGAGGCGATTCGTTCATGTTTCCGTTCTTCAAATTTTTTCCAATTTTTAATTGATCATCTGAATTATGGAAAGTATGTAATCGGTTGTGTATAATAATAAACAAGTAGATTTTTCATTTCTAATCAAGTATTCGTAAATACAAGAATATATTTTTCTAACCAATCAAAACAATGTATCCTTTGGCTTGGGAATATTTTATTCAATGTTTATTTTTAAGGGAGTTAAGATAAACGTTAAATTATAATTATACTATTGCAGGTCGGGGATACTTATAACGCATATTTAAACTTCATTGTAGTTAACGATTTTATGTCATAACCTATTGGAGCTCTAAAATAATTAAGTAGGTATATACTTTAGATACTTCTACATGTTCTACGTTTACTTTCATTAGCTCTACAGACAATTATTGTGCTTTTAAACAAATTGAAATAAACTCCGTGGTGGCAACCCTAAAGGTTTCAAGCCCCGGTTCACGGGCTCACGTTTTATTAACCTCGGTGCGAGCGAGAGCGCGCGTCTGCCCTCTCGCTCGCACTCGCACGCTCGCTGAGCTGTTAGTTTACTCCGAAAAAATTAATGTACAACCATCCTCGTGTATCGGGCAATACGACATTTTGACAATTTCACATTTATACATAAGTCATTTAGTGCAATTAGCATACCTTATGTGTAGTAAACACGGAATAATTGTGTCGAATGGAAAGATAATGGTCTGTTGCAAATCGATGTTGAATATGAAAAGCACTGCAAATGACACATCTCCATTCCCAATAATAGTGTATTACTATGGGTATTGGAAACTATTTAAAACGATTTCTGTTATACCCCCGATCCGAAATATTAGTCTTAAAAAAATCTCAATCCGGAAATCAAACACGCACCCCCTCGTTTCACAGCCGGCTCTGCACTCTTTTTGCCATACAGTCCACAGGCGTAGCGTATAGAGGTGCAAATGCATAATTACACTATGCCGCACAATAAAGGGAAGCTCGAGAAATATCGTTATCAAATCGGGAGTCTTGCACAAAGGTTGCCCGGGCCGGGCATTAAACCCAGTACTTCACGGTCGGCGGACCACGTGCCGCCCCCGGGCAATCAAACCTTTATGGATTGACAAAATTGAATGTTGGCCTTGAGTTGAAATGTGTATTATGTATTAATTTTTAACCCGCTAATAACGAGGCCAGTGTTCATGTTTAAAAAAATGTTCTTTCTTGTTTTGTATTTAGTCGCAGAAATTCCAGTGCACATGGGCTTCTCCGAAGGATTTACATACAAACTTATTGAATATCCCGCATCCAGCCAACCCCTTGACTATTAAAAAAAAACTAAAGAAATCATATTTCAGTGGAAGCCTTAGGTCTAAATAACGACCAAAACTAGACAACTATTTAATTATACAATATCAATTTCACGCGAATTCCAAACTTATGAAAATTGATTGTATCCGATTTGATTCAAGCTATTATCAATGAATGTTTCCTACCAAAACAAAAATATTAATTTTCCTTGAACATTTTGAAAAGTCTGGACATTCATTCTATTCTAGTCCACTGACAGCGTTGTAAATTTTTGGTAATTACTTTTCATCAAGTGCTTTGTATACTCAAATTAGAGAAATAATCTTAAAAGTTAGAAGCATAAAAGTTGTAATCTTATCCACAGTCCAAAATTCTAGATCATTATAAAACTCAATTGACAAAATGTACCGGATCTGCGACAAGCCGATCACCCAACTCATCTGGCAGAAGTCCAATGAGAAGCATTTGAAAACCACTTCTGGGCTATAGAATCAGGCGGTTGGCAACAATACGCAGTGGCATCTCTACCCCTAGTTGGCTAGGGTCCTAGACCAGGTAGTCGGTATTACCCTTGGTACCTTGTCTGGAAGAATAGGGACTTCGACATATACTTTCGATCCTGCCTCGAGAGAAGGAACATGAGATGTATAAGAAGATTTGGGTTGAAAAAATCTCCTGACGTTTCTTGTTCCAATGGCATCAAAATCCATTTTGCCTTAACTCTTCAATTCTCTCAATTCTTCACTGATGTTAATTTATCGAGAATTTTGCCTGTTAGTTTTTTTTTACTTTAGAAAAGTACATCGGTTTTCCATATCAGGTATATTATATGTTTTAATAATATTAAAAAAATACCAAAGCACAAAAAATAAGGGTTAAAAAAAGAGCTCTGACCATATAACTACGAAATTAATTAAAATTTATGTTACAGCCAGAGAATATAATTTCGATATGTACATATGGAAAAAACCAACTTCAAAATTTTAAAAAATGCACGACTAAATAAAAATACGCAAAAAATTATATTTCTTTCGTTGTACATGTTGATTATTTTTTTGTTGACTTGTCTAGCCAACAAATCAAAATAGACATAAACATGTAAAAAATTAAATTAATATATAAGGCGAAAGTCTGAGACTAAATACTCTAAAAAGTCCTAAAAGGTCCAAATAGGTCCTTTGAAATCGGTTAAAAAGGATGACGTTTTTTTTTTCTACGCATCAGAAAATATCAAGACAACCGACAAAACATTTTAAACTATGAACAGTATAATCAAATCATAATGTCACAATTTCCACCGTCATTAATGCCGCGTTCCCGGTGAAAAAAATAACGCCAGCAGGCCGCGCCGCGCGTCTAAGGCTCTGTGCGTCCGTCCCGCTCGCACGCAGCAGCCCGTCCTGCTCGCGCCGGGGGCTGTTTCAATTTTATACTTATTGATTCAGAGGTCGCACGTTTGAATGTACCGTCCGCATATCTTTGTCTATGATTTTCTAATTTTTATTGCATTTGACAAAAGGGCATGTATTTTTTTACTATTAACATAAAATCAATAATGGATAATTTCATATTAACGAGAGCGTCATAAAATTGACGACTGGAAAAATAAACTTTTTAGCCGTCATTCGCCGAGACACATTTAGTAATAATTTTAACGTACTTTTTGCCGGAGGCATTACATACCTAAGTTCACAGACAATACATTATTTATTTAACTAGCTAGTTAAATGTCTAAAAATTTTATCACTAATACTTGGAAATTGTAAATTAAGATAGGAATGATTATCTGATTGATGTCGATGTCTTTAGATCACCATTACTGGAATTAATTGGAGTTAGGTGTTGGGCCGTCTAATTGATGAATATTTCGAGTTAATCTGTTTATTATACAGTACATGAGCAACGTATTCCTAGCGATTGGGACAGGATAAGGTAGATTTTGAAGTCACGTAGTTTCCTTAAATGTGGAGATTAAGGAGTACTTGTAAACATGGGTTTTGAATGAAGAGATTAATAACATGAGATGAAATATAAAGGTTTGTTTGTGGCACAATATAATCCCTGCCTCCTGCAATCCGACGTAATCATGAGTTTGTCAATGTTCACGAAAAGATATCAGACAAGCGTTTAAATAAATTATAATTGAAAGTTTTATGTGAAAATACGTTTGAAGTTAGCGTTTTAATAATTTTAAGGACTATACGACGGGAGCTCCTACAGGTAAACATCCAATACCGGCATAGATACCGAGAATTTCTCGAGTCTAGACGCAATTTGGTCTTGATTCGCCTGGGGTATTTACAACATTCTCAAAGAGCTGTCCCGGGGGGATACGTTAAAATGTGAAATCTTTTTAAGTGGATGAGATTTTTAGACGCAATCAAGGTCAACGGAACAGGCCTGAATATTTAACAACATCGGGATGATTTTTTTCGGATTTCTCGGGTATACGCAATGAAACTTTCAATCTGCTTGTCCATCTTATTTTCTAAAATCACCTAAGTTTATTTTTAAAATCGTGTCTAGTCTAGACGATGTTTGAACAGTATTTTTACTAGTTTAAATGTTATTGCATGATTTCGTAAAATTACATAGTAGATAAGAAACAGAAAAATAGATTTTGACTCCAAAGTTTTATAAGTACAAAAATAAAGTGATTTTTGTTACAACTTCAACATAACAAATCCAATAAGTTGTTATTCATTGTTTAGTTTATAAATAAGATAATATGTTTCTTAAAAAATAAAGGAATGATAAAAATGAATAACACTGCAATGATTTTTGTGCGGACCGTCCTGTTTAAACCGTTCACATCCGGAGTTTGGATTGTTACCGGCTCGTGCATTCGCCGTTAACTGCACACACACACACACACACATACACATGCGAACACACGCACACACACAGTTTTTTATTAATTTGATAACTGGTTAGCCGTTTTAATCGTTCGCGCGGTATATTCGGCCAAATTAAACAAACGATGTATGGTTTTTGTTTTGTGTCGAGTTGTCTTTGCTGATTTTATGGGTCGTGGTTTGTGCATAGGATGGCGTTTTTGTTTTATTGTATTTTGTATGATCTGTTAGCATATTTTATAGGTTTTTTGACAGTTTTTGAGAGACCTACCTATACCAGTGGATTTGTGTTTGGTAAAATATCTGATTAAAATAGAATAAACTAAATATTGATGGAGCTTTTTGTTTTTGGTACCTTATTTTAAAAATATGCACATTATTATTATGTACTGAATTATCACTATATGAGGATACATAGGATGTCCCACAAGTGGGATGTGTCATGTGTGTTACCTACTTGAGACTTTTCTTC
The DNA here is from genome assembly GCA_009982885.2 of Hyles vespertilio. NCBI lineage: Eukaryota > Metazoa > Arthropoda > Insecta > Lepidoptera > Sphingidae > Hyles > Hyles vespertilio. The sequence goes on along the minus strand of CM042825.1, from coordinate 1,025,211 downwards.
GCATCACGCACCCTTAGTGCAAATATTTGCTGACGTCGTAAATCTTTGTCAGCACTTTTATTGCTGCGGCAAAAGTTTATGCGGGCTGTCAATTGTTAGGGCTTGGGTTTGGTGCTCTGATAAGATATTTCTTTTAATATATCTTTAATGTAAACAATACTACTTACGAGTATAGTAAGCCTTTATAAATAATTATAAAATAGATAATTGTTTGCATTTTTATGTTTAGACACGTAATGGTAATTACATTCATGACGCAAAATATAACACCTATAAAAGTTACAAAAACGAATACCCTCGCGGTTTTTTTTCACCCCGTCAACCCCCTGCCTACCCCACGCGACCGCTTTGTGCACTTTTAGCTTTTGAAAATAGGCCTTGTTTTGCGCACATTCGTGTGTACAGTGTGTTCCAACTTCCAACCGATCAATCTTCATATTTTTAGCACTTCAATCTGAAAATACCTAGGTGAAATCTTCCCCACTCTCCCCGCCATTTCCCCTTTGTCCTGTAATTGAAGTCTGATTGTAACATTTGGCTCATGCAGTATAGTCCATAGGAAATCGATATACTTAAGATTATAATCTTAATCGGACCTAAATCCTGTAAAGGTTTTTGTTTAGGTCGTCTGCGAACTTTTATCGTCGGTATGCATTGTTATAATGCTGTTGTCAAAATATTAGATACAAATTTTCTGTTTACAACACTTCGCTCTTCAATATACATAATAAATAATTACTAGTGTGTATGCTTGTTATTTCTGTTATAAAAACATATCTCAAACAATACCATAGATATATATTTTCTAATTTTTATTTCTAGTTCCATATTTCGACAGAGTCCGATAAAATATGAACAGACAATAACAGAAATTATACCGTTCTGTGGAGACACTATCAGGGTGTCAAAAATATCCACAGGTCAATAAAATTAAAGTTGCAAGAAGCTAAGCGGGGCGCTTCCTATAGATCGATGATTGAATTCTTAGAAAGGATTATTTCTGAAGTGAACTTCCTGAGACTGAGTATTATAAATATAAAGTACTTGCAATCTTTATTATTGGTAGTATATATTGTAGTATGTACTGGCTCGAAGGGAAAAAAATATTTTAATGTACTCGATGTGTCAAGGAAGGCTATAGGGTACGTTAATACCGGGAAGATAAAATATAGTGGACTTTTTATCGCTGAAAAAATATAATTCGAGCAAAGCCCCGAGCAATACTAGTTAACAAATCTAGGGTCACAAAGGACGAAAAGCGAAGACATCAGTATTGAGTAGGCATACGTGGCGCCGTGTTACTGGCGTGAGAAAATGGTCAGACTGACCTACTTTATTCATTACCGTGTAACACATGCAGGTGAAGTTGACCGCTTGATTGGTGGCGCCACCGTCGTACCGTCCACAACCTTCCCCCCCCGCTACTGAGAATACTTGATGAATCGTTTATTGCAATTGATAATGATGCTAATTGTAATTAAATATATCATATCGAAATGTGGTCAGCAGTGAATTCGTAGTCCACTCATGAACTAATTAATGAATATTTAAAACAAAATGATTTTACTGTAATTTGTTAACTTCAGGGACATGTGACTTCTGTTAATACTTAAAAATTAGAATACAGTCATATATGTAATTATTATTCTTCTTTTGCATTTGGATAAAGTAAGTAATTCAATAATTAATATATTTACCTCGGGGTTGATAAGGATTTCGAGGGTCCAGTCAATCAGTATCAGCCCCCTCGAGGGTCCAGTAGTGATTGCCAAATGTGATGTTATTATAATCACTTCAGACACCTAAAAGAAATTAAGTAAGTACGTGTGCATATGTACATATGATGTTCTATTTGCGACCAAATATAAAATGATAATAATAATGATTACATTTAGTGAGTGCAAATGCTTTACAAAGTCTTAAAATGTGGACTGAATCACAAGCCTACATTCACCATAATGTTTATTGGATGTATTTTTTCCCCTTTCCATATTAGGCTTACAAGGCATTGACTTACAAAAAACATAAAGGTACAAAATACCGGAGATAAAAATAAATATATCTGTATCAGCCCATATGCGTCCCACTGCAGGGCACGGGCCTCCTCTACAATCGACACTATGATTGAGAGTGGTTAGGTTTGCTGACTCTTTTTTATTTACTTTCTAGACACTCTCGCGCATACCGCAGTGAATGCCCAGCGCAACTAGGATTGGCGGAAACATATTGGTTTTATCCTGATTAATAAAGTTAATTATATAAATTTTGTTACGTATTATATTACTAACGCGTAATTTTGTCGGCAGTTGGTGGGCGCGCCGTGCGGCCAGCACGGGCAGTACACGTTCTACAAGGCGCTGCGGGTCACGGGACGACGGGAGCGCATCATCGCCATCGGGGACTTCTTCTTCGTCAGGATATGGCAGGACTCCGAGCTGGTATCCATCGGTTAGTAGTTGGATAACATCAAATGCACGTGGATAGATTGTATGGTGATGGGGGGAAGGTGGGTGATGCAAAAAAGAGGCCGTTGCGGAAAACTAAGAGAGGCTTAAGTTCAGCTTAGCCCCTAATCCTAGATCCTTCCGTTGAGCCGTAAAGTAAAGAGGCATCTTAGCGAGCAAGCATGTCTATGTAGAATTGTATGCGATCGCCTCCTGATGCCATTGAATATTCTGGACGGTATTTGCACTTTATACCACCAGGCGCGATGCAGTCACTTTGTGACATCCTGTGGCTAAAGATGATAAATGAGCGCAAAATATTAGATCCAATCAATCGGTTATTACATTTTGGACTAGTGTTATCTATCCCCAGATGGAAGCAAGGATTTAAGGCTTTAAGAACCCAAAGTTATGGGAACAGAGGAACCTATTAACCGGCAAACAGTCCTTCAACTTTACAATTAACAATGAACTGGCATTCTTCAATCAAATCCTCAAACAACAGGATGGTGGAAGTACATACTACCTCTCTCTCTCTCTCTCTCTCTCTCTCTTTAGTATCAAGATGTCTACTGCTGAACATAGGTCTCCCCCAAGGATCCCCACATTGACCTAATAGAAGCAACCTGCATCCAGTAACATCCTGCACTCTTGGCCAGGTCATCCGTCCACCTTGTAGGCGGGCACAAGAGATGGCCGTTGGAGCCCATAGGTTCTTGAATTGAGGCCACGCAAATGCTAACGAAATGTAGGACGACTGTCTATAAGAAGAATATTGTGTATAAAATGTAAAATGTGATGATAATTACTTCATTTTATAAAAATCTGTCGCATGGGCTAAAACAGGAAAATGTATCTGAACAAACCATACCATAAAATATGGTATAATTAGTTTAAAGCAGTATAGGTATCGGGATCAATGATATTTTTATTACCGATACTATGAATGGACATTCTCCTTTGTTTCTTACTTGGTATCCTTGCTATGGTCAGGGTGTCTATACAGTATCCTCCTAAAATGTCATCAATTTCTCTCTAACTCAAAATATCGCATATAGTGTATAACCTCCCTGGTGTACAGGTGAGCTACAGCTGTTATGGACGGACCGAGTTTCGGATCAGACCCTGGTCAGCTTGCGGCTATACTTCCTGCCGGAGAACACGCCTGAGGGCCGCAACCAGCATGGAGAGGTGAGTGGATGACCATGGTCTTTGCAGGATTAAGTTGAGGAGGCTTAGAGGTTCTCCGCCCTAGGAAAAACTTATAGGGGCTACGTCATACATCAATATAAGAGCTGAGATTCTTTGAAGCCTTATACAGCGTGTTTTGGGTGAACAGTGCGTACACCAAAGACTAGTAAATTAAATATATTCAACGGTAAAGTCACCTGATATTATATTTTAATGCACAGGTTTCCCTAGAATACATTATTTTCAAATATATTCAAATACCAGGATGCCCTACGTACTAAACAATTAGGCCCTGCCATATCAATTATGTTTTTTTATTTTTATTTTGGCGTAACATATTTTAAATAATATGATGTAGCAATGGTGTGACATTTAATAACGTCACATTATCGCCATGTGCATTTTTATGGTGTATGACAGAGGTGTGAAACATTTGGTGGATGGTTTCCGACGTTTGTGTGTAAAACAAAGCCAAGTGTTCATTGTTTTTTATTGCTTTATGAACTATTATAATGGTTATGCGTGAAGGATTTCCTTTTTGTACGACATTGTGTGTATCTACAATATGACAGCCTTTGTTCCTATGAGGAATTTAAATTGGACCGCGAACGATTTGGTAGAAGTTTCGGTGTCCAGGTGAGGCCAACCAACTTTTGTGGTGTTCGATTGTAACTATTTGTCTAAGATTTCCGTTATTTGATGTGCCAATTCATCCTGCGATATAAACTAGGTTATTCGTGGATTATTCCAGGATAAAACCAAACAGTATATTTACAACTGCATGTACGTTCTGTCGCTACCCCCGATAAACACTAAACCGACACGGTATAGTGTATACGCTTATCAGTGACAAAAAATACAAACAGCACTTTGAAAAAGTTCAAAAAATCCAGACGCCGCGGCCTGCGCTAGGGCTGCCACACGCTGGCGGGAGACGGGGGTTAGCCGGCCGGACCAATGAGTTATTAATCAGTGCGCTGTAATTACATATTGCCATCGGGCTGATCACTGATCATGTGAATTTTTCAACATTTGTGTGTGGTCAGGTGATATGAGTGTATGGTGGAAGGAAATTTTGGATGAGAGGTGTGTGAATGTGGGAAAATTATAATGGCTTGTAATCGAAAAGTAGGTCAAGAAAATAATTATTTAGTTGAAAATGTTACCTGTGTGATGGAGTAATAAATTCAGTCCCCGTAAGATTTGAAGAAGTTGGACAATCGTAAAATTGAAGCCAAATCTTCTGTTACCTGGGTAACAATACATTTTGTGTTGATTCCATTTAAGCGATGGAGATAATAAGTGTAGGCAGAAGAACAAGAAAACAATATAATATAGTATCAAGACAGAAAATAAAACGATGATTACTAATTATATTTTATATCAATTGTCTTCATAGGTATAATTAAACTTGTAGAAATGCTATTACGAATAATTTTGTCCTTCACAATGTCATAACGGCAGGTATAAATTAATATTTAATATTATTAAAACATTGTGTTGTATAAACTATTGAATTAGTATACAATATTGACACTAAAATACTCTGGGGAATAAACCCCCCCTCCTGTGAATGTGTCTCACCCCTCCACAAGACAATCCTAATTGCGGAAACGTTAAAAAATCGAAGTGCTCGGGTGAAACCTGGCGCGTGGCAACCCTGCGCGAACGGAGGCCGATAGCGCTGTCCCACTCGCACCTGTCTGTGATGATCTCCCCTCTCGCTCTAATCCCTATTTGGTAACGCCAACTATTTCATGGATGAAATTACTGAGCGGACGCGGCTTAAGTCATAAGATTTGGGTGCGAGCGATTTGATTCTATTTGGTGCATTGTCTTCTTATTTTTTTAATTTACGTTAAAATATGTGCATAATATTCATCACTCGTTCTGCACGCGTCTAATAGTTAAGGCAAGGCGAGTCAATATTTAATTAATCAAAATTTAAGTATTTCTTTAATTAAAATAATTTCTACTTTAATGACTTTTTATTGATAAATTCAAGGGCTATATATTTCTCATATAATATATATAACAAAGCATTAAGTTAAAAACAGGTGTAGTTATATAATCATTTACCATATCTGATTAGTAATCTCGTTGCCACGGGTGACCTAAACAACGAAAACAAAAAACTAACACGAAAAATAATAATAATAAATTCACAATGAATATTTGTTTGCGCTCGGACCACACGTCTATCGGTATTGCTTTGTGAGCGCACGGGAATATGGCCCCTATTGCGTCGAAATAACCGTGAAAGTCGCGTACGCTCGTAGAAGAGTAATTTTGTAGTACGTTATGGGATTTTTGTACTGCGCGCGATGTGGCTTGAGCATTGCTGTTTTTTTGTTTTTTGTAATGTTGAATTGGCATTTGGGTTAGAACGAGGGATAAAAAGGTGGCATATGTAGTCACATTTGTCTTAATTGTTCATTCGAAATTTCGGTATTTTGTTTTACGAAAAGAAGACTATAAATATGGAGATCAACGGCATAAGTGGAATTCATAAAGATTTTTGAAATATTTTTATTAGATATTATAAATCTTAATATTAACAGGATTAAGAATTCACTACTAAATAATGGAATTTGTTTAAATTAATGATTAATTTTATCAAATCATGATTTTCTTAACATAAACTAGTTTCAATAAAAATCTATAAACATAGGAAGGTTTTAGAAACAAACACATAATTTTCCCTGTGATTGCTCTCAATATACATAAATGAATATTTTGAAATCACATACAAACGTTTTTATTTAAACACATAATCAAAACAAATAAAATTAAACATCAATAAAGAAATCACAAAATAATATATAAGTAATAATAATAACAATAATAATGTGCAAGTATCAAGACATCGCAGTCGCGGTACACAATACACTCGGCTGTGCGACGCGCCATGTGACGACTTTCGGCTACGGCCGGCCGTGGAGACGCCTTCGTTTTACATTTTTTTATTATTAATTTATTTATTATATAATTTTATACTTATTTATATGCCTTTTGACAAAATATAATTATTTTGTCAAAAGGATTTTTCGTCTCTTATATGATTTTTAGAAACTTTGCATAAATCAATTTAAAAGAAAACAAAAAATCAGAACCAACAAAAAATAAATTAATAAAAAAAAAATGGACATATTAAAAACGGCATTAGTTGTACCTGTGTCACAGTTTTTCGTCACTCCGTCCGTCAATGGCTTTCACAAGCGGTCGCGCCCGGCTCCGCCCGGGTGCATACACATTTTAAAATGGCGGTCAAAATGTTTAATTCCTGACTATCAGTTTAGAATATCGATCAATCAGGCCACGAAAAACGAACAAAATTTCCTCGTATTTGCTAGAAATATCACTACTGATTTCCTCCTATAGGTCATAGCGTGATGATATATAGCCTATAGCCTTCCTCGATAAATGGAGTACCCAACACTGAAAGAATCATTCAAATTGGACCAGTAGTTCCAGAGATTAGCGCGTTCAAACAAACAAACAAACAAACTCTGCAGCTTTATAATATTAGTATAGATTACGTTTTTTTACCATATGGCAGTTAAATTAAAAGAATAAATAATGTTATGATGTTATAATACTTACCTTCATGTTATGATTTAAGTTCAACTGCAATTCTTTACACATCTAATGAATGGTGAGTCAATTCCGTTTAGAATCTAGATAATTATGAAGATTGTCACTCGATACTCGACGTAAAAAATTACGAAAAATATGTGCACTTATTCTAGCAATGTAAATCGTAAAAAATAACTGAACTCTCTTACGGTTTATTCAAACCGGACAAAGAGAAATCATTGACTAAAATGAAGTAATAATATTAACATATTATACCTTGTTGGGCATGGACGTAAGATCTCCTGTTTATACTTTAGTTCATGTCTATCTTAATGCGGGTTGGTCGACTAGATTTAGATATAAATTCTTGTTTTGATAATTTATAATCAGTCGATAAAACATTTGTCATCGTGTTATGAATCGATCTATCAAAATGACCACGCTTATTTTAGGCGGACTGTGGATTTTAAACTTTACAAATTGTATGAATGTAGTTAAGAAGGTTTAGTACTTACGTAAAATAAGAGGTCCTGGATTAAATATTCAGTGGAGGAGTTAAATTATTTTCGCATATTTTCTTACAAATATTCGGCAAAATATGCAGTTTAATAGATATGATACTGATATAATAGAAGGTTAAATATAGAAAAAAGAATTAAGGTGATTACTTCAGTTAAGTATGTTTTACTTTTTAAGACATGAATTATAATTTAATATGTCCAGGATTCCAGGACTTCTATATTCTAGGTATTGAACATATTCATATTAACTTTTCAAAATATCTAAAATATAACAATTTAATAGTAACGAATGGACGGGTAGGTCGGGGAAGCGCAGGCAGGTTTGGTGTGTAGGTACGACGGATATCTTATCGCGAGTTCATTCTCTGTGTAAATAACTGATAACGCTATCGGTCGTGAGCTGTACACTCGCTGCCAGAAGCGGCTCGGGATTTAATGCCATATTTAGTAATGCAATCCTTTTAAAGTGAATTTGATACACAAATTTTTACTTTACTTAACTTTACTAATTTTATTTAACTCTAATAGAGGCAATAAAATATCCAAATACATATTAATACTAAGAATACGCTGAAGCCCAAAATTAAGTGGGAAACGTTGCGCCAATTTCTAATTTTCATCAAATGTCATAAATCAAATTGGTACAAAAGAAACATAAATTGCATAAATATGTGAAAAAAAAACATAATGATGGTGATACACAAATGATTCTTTTGATGGTGACATATAATTAAAATTACATAATAAAACCGTAATACATTGATTTTCGATCCTCCTTAATAATTTATTATTATTTACAATTTTAGTTTGTTACCCTGCTGTCAATCATCAACCCTAGATTTAACAATGTATATTTGCCAATTATTACTAAAATTGAGCCTAATGATTAAGTTTATATTACATTATATTTGTTATTTTACAAAAAATTGCCGTTAACCACAATGTGTCGTAATTAATTTTGAAGATGGTTGTCCTGCGTGAAGTCGTAGCGCACCGCGAAGGCACAGGATTCGCGGAAGTTGCAGGCCACGCGCCCCTATTGGTCAGACACGCGATAACGTGACGGAGCGCTCACGTAATTGGAGGAATAGCCGCGCAGCGCCGGCGCACCGCCAATCACACGTGACGCAAGCCGTCAATTTTATTATAACTTAAAAAAAAATACAATTCCTTCACTAATTAATCGAAAGGAACTTCGTTCCATCCGGGTGTCCCTTGACACCACTCAACTTTTTTTTAAATATTCTCGAACGTTATTCAATTACTTGTAGATTTAAATGAACCCGAATTACTTTAACTAAGTCCTAAATTACTTTCTTTCGTGTTGACTTAACAAGTCTACAAAAATGAGGTCATGAGAACTATATTTCCATATATTCAAACATATTTTTTTACAACTATTATAGTTATATATTAAAATAATAGGTGGTGTTTGCACAGCTTAACAAATATTACTCGCATTCGTAACGTTGTGAACTGAATGGTGTGAAGTATTCAAAATGTATTTTTTTGTATTTTTACATATTATGACATTCATGTTTATTAATTACGGTAAAAGATCATGAAGTCGTGACACGTACACGTAAAGTGGTACTGGCTATTTATATTTAGACAGCAAGCTACATAGTATTAGAATAATTATAACATTTTATAATTTTCGTAATTTGCATTTTGCAGTACATTCAAAACATTGCGCATGTATAGAAATAATGGCAAACAATGTTCGGCGCGAGCATACTGGCTTGTAACTAAGCGATCGTTGTCATATTTTGCCATTTGATATATTTTCGTGGACATTGATAAACCAAACGACAGGCTGCGCTTCTCAAACTGTTGTTCTGATAACAACCGAGCTATATAATATGAATTTCTTACCGGTATCCAAATATTTAAGATTTCTATTTAATTATTTTTATGTCTTTATGAATATTTATTGTGTATACTACATAAATGTATAAAATTATTTAGAAGATTAGAAATTTTAATTTATTTATAAGCCTTTATTACAGGAAGATACATAATAGCACTTTCAATGTAAAGCAAGAAACATAAAACACAATCGGAACATAAAGAACAATGGCAACTGCCCATACATTATTTTCATTGACATTAAAATTAAATGTCTTAAGATGAAAAAAATATCGTTAGCCTGAGAGTTAATTTCTAATTCAACATGTGTAATAATTGTTGTTAAAGAAACAGGGGAAAAATTGATATTCACATCAGAATTTTTGTGTTTGCACACCTACGTCCTACGTTATACCTTTCTATTTTACCCAATATTCTTCAAACTCCATTCCAAAATCATTGTATACAGATGATACTAATAATAGAGTAAAACAAATGAAAAATACTAATATTATGAATTTCCTTTGTTCCATAATGTTTGTGCGTGCAGTGTCGACTCGACGGAGTTCGAGTTTAGCAATTATTTACCCGTGACGCGGCGCTCCACCGCTGCAGGGTTGGCAACCTTGCGCGGATTATATTTTTTAATGATGCCAACATTTGAATAAAATATACACGCACACACGCGCGCGCTATATCTCTCTTTGTGTACGTGTTTGTTTGTGTGCTCGCCTTTTTTTTATTATGTTTTTCCCACATTTGACAATGTTTGTGAAGCGGTTCGACTTGTATAATTGTTATTAATTAAATATTTTTGAAGTGAAAACTTCTTTAGCGGCGTTGAGCACTTTTTCTGTAATGGGTATAAAATCTTAAACTCGCGTCAGGACACGTGACCTGATCGTAAGACGAAAAGCGTAAGACGGATGGAGAGTAGACAGCTGTCAGTTAGCTGTCAGTTTATAAAGCTTTGATGAATTGCCAATGATTTTGAGTGGAGATTTCAACATAAACTTCGCAGACGATAAAAATCAACTATTAATTGAATTTTTAAATAATGAATTTGGTTTAACTATGTCGAATGATCGCAATCTTAGCACAACGAAATACAAAACTACTATTGATGCGGTCTTTATTAGACATTTAAATAGTTCGAATCAAAACTGTTCGTTTCTTACTTCAGCTACCATAAACCTATCGTATCAGTTTTAGAGATTGGCGATGATAGTTCTGGTAATGATGATGGTGAAAAAGTTGAAATTATGGATGAAAGTTGATTTTTCGGAGAGATAAACTTTTTAATGTAAAATAATTGTAATAGTTTTAAAGTGTTAAATTTTTAATGTAATATAAATTGTCATGTTTGTGTACGATAGCGCAATAAATGAATATTGTATTCTACCACATAAATGATAGTACTTTTATACGGATAAAGCAATTGGTGCAAAATTATTCCCTAACCATTCCAAAATATCAAACATGCTCAACGTTAATAATCAAGTTTTCACTTCTGCCGGCACTCCCGGAGTGCAACCCGTCTTTTTTTTTAATTGCGAGTATTGTTTTAGTGTTCTATGGATTTACCGTCTAATACATACCAGATATAGTAGTATTGCTCACGAACGGATGTTACGATTTTAGAATGGAATTCTCAACCTTTCGTTCCTGTTCTATTTTCCTTATTTATAGATGATACGAGTAGTTTTTATTTGTGTAAAATAAAAGAAATCACTTTGTGTCATTGTCACCTCAAGTGTCAGCATTACATAACTAATAATATGATCATCTACAGTTTTTTCTCGTGCGATTGTTTTATTGTCGTGCTGTTGTCAAAATATAAGAAACATATTTCTCTATATAACGCATTGTTTGAGCTACATATGTTTTCTTAATATAAAAAATAAGCATTGATACATGTAATCTATAGTTTTAACATGACCAATATAATAAAAAGAGAAACTGTTCCTAATATTTTGACAACAGCTGTTGTTGTTTTTTCTGTTTATCCTGACGAAAAGGCAAAAGTCTAAGCCATACAGCCTAGTCTGATGATTTTTGACAACAGCATGACAATCATGCATTTAGATGTCAAAAGATTCTAAATTCAAAAGCCCATGTGACGTATTAAGGCCAGTGAACAAGGAAATATATTTGTGAAACTAGAGGTTGCGAGTTCGATTCTCGCACCTAGGTAAATGCTTGTATCATTAAGACTTATTTGTTTTATTCAAAAATATTTGTCGGTTACATGAATGATGAAAAAAAACACTGCAGTTAATCACACCACGTAAGTAGAGACCTCTGGACCCTGACCTTACCGGAAATGCATCGAATATTATGTACAAAACAAATTGTACCGCATCATTTTAACTTAAACTGTTGATCTACCTGTCTTTGAACCTAACTAAATTACGCCTGACGAAATATGTTTTTTGTCAGTGATATCTTATAAGTATTTAATTTCAGGACAATCAAGTATAAAACATTTTCTACGAATTGACACATTGAAGTCGATTTCTCAACCTGGCATCGAACCCAGTACATATTACTCACAACCCATATAACTGCAACTAGACTGATAAGGAGACCAATTAAATCTAAAATGGGGTACCAAGTCTCCTCCGATGCTTAGTGGAAACTTTCACTCGGGCAGAGTCGCGGGGAGACATTATGTCGACACTGAACATGTTCAAATGAGATCATAGAAACTAAATATACATAGATACATACACTAATACTTACCAAATATGGGACGTTTTACGTTCTTATATAGCAATAATATAAATAACTTTAATAAATCAAATAAATTTATTCTATATAGTATATGAGATAGTATCGAGGATCTAAATTTCTATGTATGATAAAATATTTTATTTTGCAATGAATGGCATACGACCGCTCATGGACAGTAGCAAAACCAAACACCATGAATTACAAAGCAATGCTTGGCGCTCCACTGCGCTCGCCATCCTGACACATAGAATGTTGAATATGTCCAGTAATTACTCTGTCTACATTGTTCCCCAAACAAGAATACAACAGTGCATTTACACTGCTGTTTGCCGGGCAAGTAGACATTGCAGTGGTACTGACCCAGGCGGCCTCTCACATAAGAGAGACCTACCATCAGTAAAATCTGAGACAAAGACACTTTTGTATCACTGTACAAGTGAATTTTCATATTTAAAATCAATGTAATAAATAATATTATATACTTAAAATGCACATAATTTCTAAAACGAATACAATCTAAATCTCAGTTTTAAATAATAAGATAATTTAAAACAATCGCACAGAATGTGACAAAAAACTTGGGGAAAATTGAAAAAAATATCAGAAGCGAGACGGATGGATGCGGTGCGATCAGTGCGAGCGAGAAGGAACGATTCGTCCGTGAAGCGGTCGTGTCAACCGTTTTAATAAGAATTGTCAACACTGAACGCGGCACGCGGGTTTGTCTAGTTATTTTAGAATTTTATACATGAATTTAAAAAATATTACTAATTAGAATTATTTTGTACTATCACCGGATATGATAATAAATCAGCAAGTTATTGAGTAAGGAGGTAAAAAAAGTGTGATAAATAAAAGTATCTACCAAAGAGATATTAGTACCTCTCATTGGTCGACTAAATTATACATACATAATCGTCACGCCTATACTATAGGGGTAGGCAGCGACTATAGAACGCCACTTTGCTCGATCTTGACATATTACGTTCGCTTCATCCACTTTCATCAACCTCTTCATGCATTCTCGTCGGTCCAGGGTCCTTTAACCTGACCTTTGTTGAGGATATCACCGATTTGGGTGGTGTAGGTTCGATGAGGTCGACCCCCGCGGACTTTACATCCATAAAATTGTACGCTGGCTTATCAAAATATGTTATGTATTTAAATAAGTTATGCATTATCTCTTAAGATACTACTTTATAAATTATTCCATTCATCATTATTTGAAATATTTTCCTTAGTGATTAAGCGATGAATATTAACAAAAAAAAAGAATATAAAATAACATATTACATTTTATTTTCAATATTTCTGCGTAATACTAATGTACCTACTTTGTATTATCTAACATTTATTTTGAGTATTCACAATTTTCCGGATTATCCGTGGTTAAAAACCCCGTACCATTGACAAAATAAATAAATACATCCAACAAACACTATTTATGTCATTGGTATTAAAAATTGAATTTTTTAGACCTGCCAAAAAATAAACCCTAGTGTTGCTGTTTAGTGTTTTCAAAACCAATAAAATAAAACACCCACAGTCACAGACACAGGCCTGACGCCACACTAAGATCAAGTCTTGTGTCGTGGGTATTAGGAACTACGAGGGACTTGTGTCTCCCAAACCCCCAGACTCGAAACAAATACTTACCTGTAGAACACACAAATATATGTCTCGGTGCGGGCATCGAACACGCGGACTCACGTTTTACAGCCGGCGTCTAACCAACTGCACCACGGAGACTGTTGTCAATTACAATACAGTAGTAAGAACATAATTTCAAATATATTTTGATACCTTTACATTTATGTAGTTTATTCACTTACAATCTATAATAATTTATGTTGCAAATCTTATAATATTATTTATTTTTATATATTTGTACAGAACTACTGAACCACTGGTAAGTAGGTTCGAATCGCGCTTAGCGATGTTTTTTTATAGTAACTAATTGTTATTTAATTGAGCCAGTAAGGACGGCGCGCTAAACCGGTAACATTGTGCTCTTTGTTTTGCAACCATCTATATACACACTCGATTGTTTCGGCTGTTTGTTTGTCACTGTGTTTGACGAGTGACGTCATCCGGGGTTTTGTTGTGGTGAAAAATAGATTTGTGTATTGATGTTATTAGTTACATAGCTTCACACAAGCCCATTAGAGTTCTGATGATAATGATTACGATTCAATATTTATAAAATTTAGAAACGTTGACTGTTTTAAATATTGAAGCAAAAATAGCTTTTTTTATTCTGGTGACACAAAAGTAATGGCATTGGAATTTGGAGGGTAAATAATACTTGTATTGCAGGATAAATAAAGTATGTTATTGCCATTTATTGCAGGCCTAATACATTATATTATTACTTCGATCTATAGTCCATTGAAATGTTACAATTTAAGGACCGAATATAGCATTTCTTAGAGGACGCAATTTTATTTTTGGGACATGTTTCGGAGGTCAATAGAAACTTAACCTCAAGTTTGTGGGGTCGCCACACTTGTCCCCCGAAAAAAGGAAAAAGTTGTCTTGGAAAAAGGGGTGAAAACACTTTTTTCGCGATATTACGGAAACTATGCCTCTTACAAAAAAATTGTTAGCACATAATTTGTAGCAAATTGTTTTGTCTAAAAATATGTTTATATTACTTTTTGCCCTAAGTTAAAAATTAAAGAAGCTACATTTTAGCAAAAAAGTAAAGAAGAAATTTCTTAAGGGAAATCTTCCCATTTCTTTAAAAAGTGGACTCGTCGACTTGTATATTACCAATTCTCACATACGGAGCTCGATCCTGGTCTTTGACCAAACTTCAGAGGTCCAGGCCTGAGTTTGTCAAAAAGCTATGGAGCACAGGATGCTATGCGTAACACGCATGGACAGAGTGCCCAATAACACCTTGCGCTCAGTGGCGGTACTTCCATACAAGCCCAAAAGCCCGGCTTGCTTTAATTAATACGCATATACTCAATCCTAAAGGCAAATTATTACCTTAAATAAAATACATTCGTTTAATGCAAAACGTCTGTCATTTTTAAATTTACCGCGCCATAATGGAGCCCCGCGCCTGCGACGGAGCACCCGCGCCCCAGCGCCGCGCCCCGCAGCTCGCCTAAGCGAGCTGCGCCGCGCCCCGCAGCTCGCCTAAGCGAGCGCTGCGGTCTAAAACTGATATAAAATTATTTCATTCAAAATCAACGCCTGGTCGACGCGTGACGCAATATCTTAAAAAGATGGAACACACCAAAGATTATCTATCTTTTTCTCTCTCGTGTGCTTTTACCTGGCTTTTGGCGTATATTGCCCTCTCAGTCGCACCTATGGGTGGAATGCTACTACCATGACACTACGTACCTATACATATAGCTATTTTTTTAATGCAATTTGTACCAAGCAAAATGCCCGGCTTCGCGGAGTGAAGTTGTGCACTTGACATGTCATAATATATTATGATCCAAATTTATCGAAAAATATTTATGTTTTGCTACAAGTTATATTGGATAATATATAAAATAAATTGATATTTTTTGAGACCGTATTATGATGTTTTAAATATTTTTATTAATATATAATTAGAATACTTAATTTGGAATTGTCCATTATTTAGGACCTGTGGCTAGCTTCACGCTTATTATTATGTCTTTCGAGCGGACGAATAACCAGTAACCACTGAACATCTACGTTTAGTTTTCGTTTAATTATAGTATTTTACGTTTATTACGTATAATAATGGATGAAAAATGTGCCTTGTGATGGTTTGAGGTGTGTGCAAGTGTTGATCGGCGAGGAAAAGGTAAATTCATTACATTTCGAAGACAAACAACTACTCGTATCTGGTCGAAAACCTACGCCTGATTTGTTGTGTATTTCTCGAAAGTAGTGAAAACTATAGAATACAATTTTATAGATCAGTGCACATAACTACATAGATTGCTGGATGTTCTCATACTAATAAGTTATACTGTCGGTGTTGTATATTTTTTTCGGACGATGTACTTAAATTTTTGGAATTGTTCCGGCTATGATTTGAATAATTTAACTGGTACTTTTATAGTAATTGACAAAAACATGTGAATGCATTAATATCTCTTCATAATTCCGGTAAACAGCGTATAGAAATGCGTCATATACATAATATGTGATGAGATTTCAAAACATTATGCTCGCGTAGACAGTAATCGTAGTGTTTTTCAGATATTCCTTAGCTTCCTTTCAGGGTTCATGATGAATCAAAAAATCACATGCATACACAAAAACATAACATGAATGTATTAATAATAATTTCTGGCCGCGAAGTTGAACACGGCGCGGCGCCGCGCCGCGCCGTACTTGTGCTATTGTAGTGCCGTTTATTAATTTACAAAATAATTACAATATAAAGTTACGTATGCATGCCCAAAAGTAATTTAACTTACACATTTGTTTTATTCATCTCTTTAAAACTAATGATGGGCCCTTCAGTATTTTGGCAATATTATATAGATGTCCGAGAAAATCGCGCCATCTATTAGATTTTCTCGAAACAACTTGTTGTAATAGATTTTTTCATAACGGTGATAAAGATAGTTATTATTTTATTGATTTTTATCCTAATCTTATATAAAGATCGTGTGGTAGGTCTAGGACTGCCTCGATGGCGCAAAGTTGAGGTCTCGGATTCGAATCTCGGGTTGTTTTCTAGATATTTTTTTATTTAATTACATCGCATAGGCTCGCCCCCTATCGCATGATGAACAAGTTCTTCTTTCTTAATACCATTTTGCTCCTGAACCAATACATATTCTTACTAAAAAAATATTGGGCTTGCCCTAGTCCACAACCCTAGGCACGCCACTGCTTGCGCTCCATAACCAGAGTCAAGAATGTTGCACAGAAATCGGGTAAACTAAAGTGGGATTGGGCGGGCCACGATGAACCCATGGGAAAAAATTGCCACTCAATGGGTGCCTAAGGATGGCGAGAGGCCACGCGGCAGGCTTCGGAAAAGGTTGCGTGACATCAGCAACTGATAGGGATAAGATAAGTTGAGGGAGACCTTTGCCCAGTTGTGGGATAAAAAAGTGAGAATACTTTTATAAAAAAATATAGAACAAAAAAGATTTTTTTTATAAATAATTACTAAATTTTTTGCTTATAACTTCTTTAATTTTTAATTCAGGGCAAAAAGTTATTTGAACATATTTGTAGGCAAAACAATTAGCTACAAATTATGTTTTAATTTTTTTTTTGTAAGACGCATTGTTTCCTTGTTATCGCGAAAAAAGTGTTTTCACCCCTTTTTCCAAGATGGCGGCCGGGGGACAAGGGTGGCGACCCCACAAACTTTAGGTTAAGCTTCTATTGACCCCCCACACGTATCCCAAAAATAAATTTGCGTCCTCTAAAAAATGCAAAGCTCATGTAACATTTCAATGGACTACTACTACTCGTAGAATCTGAATGTACTTAGGTTGAACCCCAATGACATGTCAGCGTGGGTCACCGGTCAATGTGACTGATTTTATGGAGAAACAACGTAAGAATCTTTCTTAGGTGAATTCAAATTACAAACTAAACGCTGATTAGTAATGAATTATCTTGACTTTTGGAACCTCATCGGCAAAACCCAGTCTAAATGCACTGTTGTGTTTCGGATTGAAGGACATTGTGGCCAGAGTAACTACTGGATATATTGGAACATCTTATGTCTCACGATGGCGAGCGCAGTGGAATATCAAACATTGCTTTGTAATTCAAGGTGTTATTTGGTTTTCCTACTGTCTATGAGCTGTTGTGTCGCTTGCCATTCATTGCAATAAATAAAAAAACTCATTAGTTGAAAGGTATGCGACAGTAGTACTATATTTTGCGAGATATAGTAAAAACAGAACAACGCTAGAGCATTGTATGTAACGTAATGCATATAGATTCTAGATCCTAGAAAATTCACATCACTTAAAATTTTGGCCGTTTTCGAAATAATTAAATAAATAAAAGAAAAAGAGATTGCACGATAATAGATATTCCCATGAACAAGAATAGGGAATATCTGTAAACATTGTGAAGTGACTCGCGGCAGACGCGACCTTCGAACGTTATACAATATCTTCTTACGTGCTCATTAATTGACATTTATATTACGTTTTTGTATTACATACGTAAGCTCATGATTGTATCCATGAGGAAGACTGAATAGGGTATTTCACTCCTTTTTTAACCTACTTCAGAAGGGAGGAGGTTCTCAATCGACGAAATCTTTTTTCATTTTTAATTGAAGTTATCAAAATTAATTCATATTTAACTATAATAAACTAAGAATTTTGTTAACCCATTCCGATTAAAGATCTTGAAGCGGGAGTAAAAGAAAAGGGATGCAAAACAAAACTAGTGACGTCACTAGGCTTAACCACAGGCTTAACTATCGATCGATTCTGCCACTGCTTTTATAAGACGACAGGAACCTTTTCCTCTTCCTTTTTCTTTCCTGTTCCCACCTATTTTGGGGGGCTACCACCGCATCTCACCAATAAAAAAATATTCCATATTGGTGACGTTTTTGGTGTCGCTACAGTGGTCAGCGGCCGCCCACGCGCACTTGAATGCTGTTGCTCAACATCTCGCGTACACCCGCGCGCACAAAACGCACGCACACGCCATACTGCTTATGCCAACTTGACGCACAACTTGCGCTGATGGGTGTACCCGGAGCAAAATGTATGACGGACGGGTAGGGTCAGTTCCTGTGTTCGTCTGTTATGTCAAATATTTGGTTCGCACATTAATATTGTAATTAATTGGGCATTGTATTACAATAGAGCGGACATCGGAAACAAAATCTCTGCGCATTGTGCTGGTACAGGAACCCAATGAAGCGAGACCGAAGATGATGTTACGACGTAGGTGTGACAGAGACAGAAATAGAAGCAGTGGTACGGTACCGTTCATTTTATTTTCAGTGTCGCCTCTAGTAAAATATCTCAATGCAATTTGAACATTTATTAACACAAGATTTTTCTTACAAAGTAAGAATATTGATTGTCGCTTTGCAAAGGTCAATATTCCTTACATAATTTTAACAACGCATTACGCAAGCACTTTTATTCGAATTCTTTAGCTCCTGAATAAAACAAAGGATCTCGTGGTAACAGCTCATACACAGTGGGGCTTTGTAGATTTTAGCCGGGATAATTGGTTGTATCCCCAAGGCTAACCGAGCCACTTTACAACGCCAAATCTGCGAGGAATATTTATATATGATAAATTAAAATTTATATTTCATTTATTAATACAGTAATGTTAATTCATTATTTCTTACTTAATTCATTATCAGTCTGAATATATGTATAAATAATAGTTTTTTATTGACTAGTTCCGGCAACCGAACGAGTAGGTCAACTGATGGTAAGTGATCACTGCCGCCCACGAACTGGATGTTCGCCAGTCTCAATCGTACTGTCGATTGTGTCGGAGGCCCGTGCCCTACAGTGGGACGTATATGGGCTTATATAGAATGGGAATTAACGAGGGGGGGAAGAGGGAATCCGGCAATCTCACTCGCCAAACAAAACGTGACAGTAGAGTTGTCGCTTCACGTCGATCTCCTGTGAGGCAGTGGTACCGCTCGGGACGAGCCTGCTCATTTATACTGAGCCATGATTGACAGCAGCGTGGCTGTAGCTGTACCACTTTTAATTTGGTGAAAACAAATAAGATTACCCTTACCAAGTAATAATTCACATGATAACCAGAAAAACGAATAAAAATAACATGAAAACTAGATGTACTTATATGAGATTCCCGCAATCGGATGATGGCGTGCAATCGAAGGCCACATAATTAAGTCCGTGTTTACAAACTGGACAGAAATTAACGTTGTTTCTGGAAATTAAAATATGAGTGCTGCAAAATCTCTATAATTGAAAGTCGAAACCACTGAGGTAATTGAGAACGGGACAACAAATATGTGCAAGCGGTGGAGCAAGAGGGAAGATAATGCAATTGCGTGAGAGTAACAAAGATAAAAGATAGATTGCGTTACAGTGCCTCACCTTGTTGTTTTCAACATTTTGCGCGCGGAGCTCTAGCACCTAATAAAATAATAAAATATGTTTTAAAATCACAAAGCACTTATTTATGTCGCGATCGTCAGAGAACCACATTCAGAAGAAAGCCGGTATTATAAACCACTGCAAATTATTTATCCAATCAAATATTAAGTTTGATGTTGTTCTGGGCAGCAGTTCAGCTCTAGCGAGTGTCTTTCTTTAAGATTTTTAGGATTCCACAACTTATATGAAATGCGAAAACCTTTTCTTATCTACTTATAAGTATTATTGAACGACATCCAACTAATCTTTGACTTCAAATCGGTTAACTCTATACTACAATTCAATTCTTGGTTTAATGTTCTCTGACCTCCTACTTTAGTTGTCAAATGTTGTGTCCCTTTCGAAAGCCTTTTGAATTCAGTTGAGCGAAGAAGACATGACTTTCAATACCTAAAATAGATTTATAAAATGTCTATGAATAAGGCCATAAGACTTTCGTTCTATGAATAGTAGTAAATAAGTAGGTGTTAATCCCCAGACGTCTCGTATTTGTTTGCATTGTGATTAATTTCTCTAAGTTCTAACTCAATGCTCGGAATCAATTATTTGCGTGTTGTCGATCCTGGCTGACACAGCCTGCAGTGGACTGTGAGCACCAAGAAGCTTATACCCAAATGGAGATTGCATTCCGTATATAAAAGTGAAGCACAAAAATTTGACCTTGAATGACGTTGCTACTGCTTGCTATCCTTTTCTTTCGAGTGACAATGAATGAAAATGACTTTTTGTTCATTTCAAATAAATCAATCAGTTAAACAGGGACGTACTTAGATTTAAGCGTCAATAAATTAACAACATAATAACTTTAGGTGCAGTTGCATCGTGAATGGATTGACTATTTTGTTTGTCATTATTTTCCTTAGTGTCACAAATCCAAACTGAAAGATACCAAGAAATCACACTGGTCATCGCTTAAATCATGTAAGATTGCGAATTTAATTATAATTAGAAAAGTTTTAGTAATATCTACATAACATTTAAATTTTCTAAATAATTTAGGTTCATTGAAAAAATAATCTGATGACACTGATTAATAAAAAATAATATTTTTAAAATGATGACCCAATTCGGCCCTATTAGTCAAAGGAAGCCGCCGGTCATAGTGTACTTTGTCGGATCCAACGCGGCTCGATTATTCTTCCTTTGAGGTCGCCGCCGCCGTTTGTGAGTGCGTGCCGAAAGGCGGCAATTTCTTTGTCGGTAACTTTTAGCATTTTGCAAAAGAAGCCCGACATCTTGAGGTGTGTTCACACTACACACTTGATATAACTTAATTGGATTAAGTCCTCCGATATAAAAGTTACGTTAAAAAAAAAGATCTTATTAGACTGATACTGATACTTGCTCAAGAGCTTAAATATGTCATCAGCCGATCCAGTCAATTACAAATTGCCTATTTACTTTGCTTACTATTGTATTTAACATTATTTTAATGTATTTTGAAAATAATGTTACTATAAAGTGATAAAATTTCTTCTAAATTCTTATACCTAGAGAAATGTCGTCTACCATTATAGCATAGAATTTGCATATGAGACTTATTTGAGATAAAATTAGTGGAATCAATAAACACTAACTACTAATTTACTGCACTGGAGACCCCGTGCCCTGCAGTGGCACGTATATGGTCTGATACAGTAGTAATACTAATTGTTCAGATGAATTATTATGAACTCAAATAGGAAAGCTTTGTATCTAATGTGAACAGGCCTTTATCTTTCAAGAATCAAAATAATAATTTATTTTTTATTAGTTGAATTCGGATTGCGATCGCGTGTGCATGTATTAGTCGTGTGCATATTATTGTAAATTCGTTTTCAGTTATTTTGAGTAAATTTTATTAATTTCACACTACGCTTTGAACATTACCCAATTTGATAGCTTTTGATGTAACTTGTGTTATGTGAAATGTAAAAGAAAAAGTTATTTGTGCTACCAAACTGTGACAGTGTTTTCGTGCGGGTTTTGGCGGATCCTGCGCTTCCAGCTTTGCCTATCAAGGTCATTACGGTTTACATTACAAGGTCAGTTAACTATTTTGGTGGTCATTAATGACAACTAACCAGCCCATATGAGTCACCGACGGCCTCCGTGGCGCAGTTGGTAAGAACCACCTGTGAAATGAGAGACCGCGGGTTCGGTTCCCGCCCCGAGACAAATAATTTCCGTGAACCATAATTATTTTTCTAATACCCGCGACACAAGATTTGTATCTTAGTGTGGGGTTAGTACCCATGTATGTGACTGTTGGCAGTATTAATTTAATATCTTTTTTATGTACCCTGATCGTGATGTACACAATCGCACGACTTATAAGTAAATAATGAGCTCTGCTTATTTATTGTTGAATGTCTACCGTTCAGTTGTAAGGTTCAATCACTTTAGCTTAACATGTTAAGGGGTAGCATGTGTAACGTTAGTTTTTTTTTCTCGGCATCTTTCTTAATATTCGCTAGCGCCATACAAATCCGTCTTAATTAAGATTCCTTCACCATATACTATAATGTATATTGGCAGGTGCGCCGTTTTCTTGTCCACCCTGTATACGGAATGCAATCTCCATTTGGGTATAAGCTTCTTGGTGAGCACGATAGTCTTTAAAAATGTTATTTGAATATAGAACATGCAAATTGAAAATAGGATATTCAAATTTAGAATGTTTTTTTTTGAAATAAGATACGGAACCGTCACAACTGTATCGCATTTCGTCCTTGTGTGATTTTCTTGTAGTTTAGTTGGGAGTGGGACGCGAGTTGCGCCGGCCGGCCACCAGACGGCGACACCCTTGGCCCCCTTACATTAATGTTTTTCTAATGAACGCTTCTTCAACTGCACTGCGCTAGCCGCGCGCCGCTGGTTCGCTTGTAGTCTTCATAGCGTATTGTTAATTATATGTTATTGGTGTTTGTTTGTCAGCTTGTTTATGTGAAAATAGGTTACATTTTTTTTTACATGAGAGTAATTTACTCGAGCTTAATGTGAAAAGCTAATTAATAATTATGCCCGTTTTTACAGCGATTTCTAACCAGATGCATAAAATCCAAACTAAATAGATTACTTTGACTTTTAAAATATTTTCAGATCAAAATTAATATAGCCGCTATCGATTGCAATGTTTTCTCCAGCACTAGTAATAACGCTCTCTGCCCTCCCCTCCCGACCCATCTGCTTTCATCAATCGCTTCATTATCGACTCAAAGTGCCTCGAGTAATATCGCAAATTATTTCAACGTAAGCACTTTAATTTTTCACTTTAAAAGCGATTCAAATGATAAATACAATTAACTGTAACTTAAATCTTATGTCTTATCATAAGTTTAAAGAAAAACTACTTTTAATCCTACACCAAAACTACAGACAATATCATCATAAGTTCACAATAGTTTCATGATAAGTAATGAAATTATTTTTTTAAGCAAATTCACAAACACCATACTTTTCAGAACTAATGATTTTTCTAACATTTTTCTAATCCAAATAATTTTGATTATAATACATAATGTGTATTATAATCAAAATTATGTCGTGAATGGGAGAAAAAAATCCGTCAATAAACACGCAATCTGCGACAAATCGACTTTCCATTGAATAGAGCTTCGTCCGCGTTTGCCAAATAAATAAATAAAAAAAAAACAAGTACAAATAAAATGAACTAATTATTGGCCCAGTTACGTCACCGCTCAACAGACGTGGTAACAAGAACCGCCACACAATATTCAAACGATTCTCAACCCTTGAAACCTTATAATACGGTTTATTATTCCACGTGAGCTTACTAGGTAAAGTTTTGAATCTTAATTCAATGGTAATAGAGCTTAAAATTGTCCGTTTCCGAAGATTCGGCTCGCTCTCGACTCGTTTCTTTACATCACTGTATACTATTCCGTTCCGTAAGGTCGTAAGTGTTCTCGCTTATTGTTCAATTTTGGACTTAAAGTGAACTTGCTAAGGCGCATAATTAGTTGTACGGAAGTAGCGAGGATATAATAAATGTATGAACGGTCATAAAATTAGATGTGTCTGTGTGCGTGTATTAAAGGTTGCCTCTGCGGAATGAGTGGTGTGCGGTTGTAGCTCAGATTTTGATTTTTGTTTTTTCTATATATTTTTTATAATTACTTGAAAACTTTGCACATAAAATCACTGAAATCAAAAATGTGCTATTCTTTTACATTACTGAATTAAGACCTTTAATTATATATAATACTTCCTTGTTAGACTTAAAATATAGGAAAACCAAGGATGCTCATAACATAGATATGATAATCCGCTATTTAATAATTAATATTATACGGAGCCCTTTTCCATACAAATTGATATCTTATTTTTTTCCTCTTTATTTTTTTCCTCGTACGAATGTTTCCAATAGATAGCGATCACATCACTACATAGTATAAAACAAAGTCGCTTTTTCTGTCCCTATTTTTCTTGTTCGCTTAAATCTTTAAAACTACGCAACGGATTTTGATGCGGTTTTTTTTAATAGATAGAGTGATTCAATAAAAATGTTTATATGTATAATAACATCCATTAAATAGTGGAGAAATATTGTTATTTTTGAGGTTTCTAATATGTCGTTAATTATCAATATTTTTCCGCTTACATTGCAAACGCAGGCTGAACCCTACGAGATTTATCAAAATAATGTACTACATATTTGTACACATTGAAAAGTTCTACAGAAAACTCCGCGATGGTATATGTATATCTCTTATGGATATCCCACAATAACATTTTTTGTCATTTACTTTTTACGACAAGTAATGGCTAATTTTAGAAGCGATTTTAACCAATACAGCATTAATCCTTATCCAATTAGCTTAAATAAATTGTTGATTTAATATAGATCTATGTGGTCCTTTACAGCATAAGATTTAAATGAATATTTTCGGAAATATTACAGATTTAAAATTGCGGGACGTAGCGCTTGCGGCGGTACTGGCCGGCCGGGGCGGCGGCAGCGTGCCTATATAGGAATGTTTATATGTATAATAATAATAAGTACATATTATTGTACAAAAATCTATTTGTACCTGGGCGAAGCTGGGCCGGGCCGCTAGTTATATTATAATCTTATAATAATTCATTTGATGAATGGCTCGAGGCGCGCACTGATAGCGGAACAAATAAATCATGTTTACACGATAAACCTCTCACTTTACTTGTTTTTTATACAATCAACACTCGCAATTTGTTATCGTTGCTATATTTACTAATGTGCTTATCCGTTTTGAGATCATTGCAGTTATCTTTAAAAGTTTTTAATAAACATTAAAAATAATAATATTGATACACGACTTTTAATGATATTTTTTTTCTATTTTGTTTACACTTGCCTTTGTTACATGTCACCATTATTTATATTTATTTATATCGCCTAATATATCGAATTATACATTTTTATCATAGTTAGCTTACAGAGTTGTAAGTACTTTTGGTAGTATTAAATTAAATTTTGCATTAAAATATTTTTTTTTGCATTGACTTTACTAAATATTAATTATCAAACATAAAATATACACGAAAGTTGCAGACTAGTTAGTAGTTACCATACCTCTTTTTAAGTATGCAATAAGACGCAGTTTAATGAAATAAAAATAGCTTGATGTAAATCGGAGCTGCAACGCGTGTGGAGTCAGCCGCATAAATATCAATGTACAATCGAGGTAATTTCTCTACCGGAGTACTACGCTCGCGCCGCGGGTTCACCCGCGTTTGTCGATATTATTTTTTTCTTTTTATATATTTACGGATTCAACAATTTATGTGTTTCTGACAATATTATGCCAATACACTTAATTATCTACTCTACTAAAATGATACAGGATTATGCTATGAAAAGCAAATAACACACGGGCCGGCAAATTATTCCATAAAATAATATATTCTGTAATTTTCACAGATACGAGATACAGACCCTTTGGGTTCAATCCGATTTTGAAAAATCAGACTTGAAACAAAGGTCAAACAAACCATAAACGAAGGTTTTCAAATTATAGTCCTTAATGGAATCTCCATAGTATTAATGTATCGTTTGTTTGTTGGTTTATTTATAGACATCCTTCGCGTTTACAAAGACTCTTCCGGACGCTATGTACTAGACATTGCGAGACGTACAAACTACTGAGTGCGGGTTCTGCTCCCGTACAGGGACTAATTGTGTGATCCTCATAGTCGTATTAGTTTTTATATGCATTTATTTGTTAGTGATTATGTAATTTTATGAATCACCAAATAAAGTTAAATAAATAAAATAAATATTTTGGAAAAAAAACCCCATGGGTCTATAAGTAGCATGAGGTATGGGATTCGAATTTCGGCTTGGCAGTTTACTTACGGCTAATTTATAGAAAGTAAAAAACGATTTTAGTTATCAAATGGTTTGTCTTTTTCGGACTACTTTTGAATTCAGTTTGTGGGGAGGAGACCAAACATACGATAGCTAACATGGGTTTTAACATATCTACAGGGTATATCAAGACTGCTACCGAAAACGAAGCAGGGTGGTAGTTTAAGTGACTTCAGACACAACGCAATAGAAAATGTTGCAAAAAAAAGCGACGAATTTTTTTTGTGTTTTTTTCCTATGGTCGTATTTGGGTGGTAAATACATTTTTATCCTAAATAATAGTGTATACCATTTTATTTATAAAGACTCTAAGATATAAAAGAGTTTAAATCATTATTCCAGCAAAAACTATGAATTTACCACCCAAAAATGACGATATTTAAAAAATCATAAAAAATAATTGTCGCGTTTCTATGCGAAATTTTTAATTGCATTGTGTTTGTAGCCACTAAAACTACCACCCGGCTTCGTTTTCGGTAGCAGTCTTGAGATACCCGGTATGTATAAGGCCGTTTGTTTGTTTAATTTATAGTAATGATGAAGAAAAAAATATTATAGAAATAAGCAAATCATGGAGATATTTTAAATAATTTCTATAGAGAGCCAGTTCTGTAGTTTAAAGTCAGCCAAGTATTAGGCCAGAGTGGGAGAATATGGCCTAATAAATAAATAACACCCAACAGTCACATACATAGTCCTGAGTCCTGACCCCACACTAAGACCGAGTCTTGTATCGTGGGTATCAGGAACTACGACAGACTTTTCGGTCTCACTAACACCCAGACCCGGAAGAAATATTTATGGGCCGCACAAACATTTCTCTCGGTGCGGGATCGAACCCGCGTCCTCTAGTTTCACAGGCGGCGTCTAACCAACTGCGCCACGGAACTAGATTGAAATGAAAATAAAAATAATTTATTGAATCCATTAAAATGTTTAACATCATTTAGATTCTATCATTTTTTGATCTACCACCGATTGTAGAAGAGTCCCGTGCCCAGCAGTGGGACTGGAGGCTTATATGAGCTGAAAGTTCAGTGGCACAAATACATACTATACTCCCCCTCTCAGCCTCCCCCGGGGTACTGAAAGGGGACCTAGCTTTATACCCCTCTTAGCGTCTTACCCAAAAAGTATTTGATAATTCATTATATTTGCGGTATCAATTATGCCAAATCTAAATAAATATTCTTAAAAAGGTTTTTAAAGGTTTATCTTCAAGTATATACAGATAGTATATAATAAATATAATTCTTGTGTCATTGACAGCGCAAGGTCAACCGGTGCGCGCTCAGTTTAGGATTCACTTGCATTTATTTAATGTTTGTCTCTTAATTTTATTTTTAAATATTGTTTTTGCCTTTTAATTGTACTAGCGTTTGTTGGTTATGAAACGTGACGTTCAAGGTTCGATTCCTGGGTATGCCATTTGTTACGTATTGACAAGTTTACCGATATTGTTGACGCGCACTTACTTCGTTGTTTTTAGTTGTTCGTATAATCGTAACTTTTATTACAGCAGTATTGTTGAATTAAATTTTTCAAAATACTGCTGTAATATTAGCTCTGGTCTAATTTAATAGTAAAATAAATGAAAATCAAATCAGAAAAATATATATATTTGTAATATATCATTAAAATAAATACGCAGGCGCAACCGCGTGCAAAAGCTAGTGTAAGTGGAACATAAATAGGCATTACGAGCGCGCATGGAAACACATAGATAGCGTTACAAAGTCCTCTCAAAACATACGCGATTACGGTTCGCAAAACAATTAGCTTGTAGCCGAAGCTATTGTGGGAGGGGGGTTCGAATCCCGGTCGAAACAGATTTTTTATTTGCTATTGTGGAAGTCTTCGATTAAATATACACTAGATTATAAGTAACGGCCTAAAAATGGCAATAAAAATAAGAGCACAAATAAGAGTGTAAATATATATATATATATATATACAGTGCGTGGTGGCCTGTTGGTAAACGGACTAGACGCGGCTGCCAACATGTTCACGGTGGTCGCGGGTTCGAATCCCAGGGCACACCTCGGACCTTTCGGAGTCATGTGTGTATTGATAGTCAATCACCACGCACTAAAACGGTGAAGGAAAACATCGTGAGGAAACCTGCATACCATAGTGATTTATAAGAATTTCTATGGTATGTAAGTCCGCCAACCCACACTAGGCCAGCGTGGTGGACTATATGGCCTAACCACTCTCAATCGTACTCTCGATTGTAGAGTAGGTTAAAATAATAATTTAAACTCTTTTATACCTTAGAGTATTTATAAATAAAAGGGTATACAATATTATTTTAGAAAAAAATGTATTTACCACCCAAATATGACCATAAGAAAAAAATAACAAAAAAAAATTGTCGCTTTTTTTTTGCAACTTTTTCTGTTGCATTGTGTCTGAAGTCGCTTAAACTACCACCCGGCTTCGTTTTCGGTAGCAGTCTTGAGATACCCTGTATATAATACAGAGTGTTAACTATACCGGATGTTTGAAACCGGATATATATTCAGGGATTCTGAATATGAATCCGGAATCAATATACTTGTATGTGTCACTATGTTGAACGGTGGTCGCCACCCCGGCGGAGACGAATCCCATACCAGAAAATAATGACCTTATATTGCAAATTGTAATAAAAACTTTTATCGGGATTTTATCACTTTTGGCGAGTGATTTTGTTCCGGACCCTGTGTCTAGTATATATTTGACCGAAGCTTTTATTCAAATAATATACAGGGAGCGCAAATAAATGGCGCACTTGCTCAGTTGGATACAAGGGCATAATATTTATATCATAATAAAATAATAATATTTGGAAAATACCTATCCGTTTTGAAGTTATGACCGTTTAAAGTTTTAAGTTTAATCACCACTTTTTCGCATTAAACCAGTTGGAATGAATGAAAAACAAGATTTAAACACATACGTATTTTTTCGTTTCGTCATTAATAACGTTAACGAAATATACCACGATAACCATTTTTAACAGCATCAAAACTTTCTTAAACTTCGCTTTAACCGTTGTTTACATATGGGCAAGGTCGTGAACTCACAGCGGTATATTTATCCTTCTCTAACTTCAAAAAAGGATATTTTTTGTTTCATTTCAAATAAATCAATCAGTTAAACAGGGACGTACTTAGATTTAAGCGTCAATAAATTAACAACATGATAACTTTAGGTGCATCGTGCATGGATTGACTATTTTGTTTGTCATTATTTTCCTTAGTGTCACAAATCCAAACTGAAAGATACCAAGAAGTCACACTGGTCATCGCTTAAATATTGCTTAAATCATGTAAGATTGCGAATTTAATTATAATTAGAAATGTTTTGGTAATACCTACATAACATTTAAATTATCTAAATAATTAATATTCATTGAAAAAATAATCTGATGACACTGATTACTTAAAAATGATATTTTTAAAATGATGGCCCAATTCGGCCCTATTAGTCAAAGGAAGCCGCCGGTCATAGTGTAGTTCGTCGGATCCAACGCGGCTCGATTATACTTCCTTTGAGGTTGCCGCCGCCGATTGTGAGTGCGAGCCGAAAGGCGGCAATTTCTTTGTCGGTAACTTTTAGCATTTTGCAAAAGAAGCCCGACATCTTGAGGTATGCTCACACTACACACTTGATATAACTAAATATGATTAAGTACTCCGACATAAAAAGTTACGTTAAAACAAAAAAAGATCTTATTGGACTGATAGTATGGTCCTTATTTGCTCAAGAGATTATAATATTATGTAAATATGTCATTAACTGATCCAGTCAGTTACAAATTGTCTATTTACTTTGCTTATTATTGTATTTAACATTACTTTAATGTATTTTGAAAATAATGTTACTTTAAAGTGGTAAAAGTTCTTCTAAATTCTTATACCTAGAGAAATGTCGTCTACCATTATAGCATAGAATTTGCATATGAGACTTCTGTGAGATAAAATCAGTGAAATCAATAAACACTAACTACTAATTTACTGCACTGGAGACCCCGTGCCCTGCAGTGGCACGTATACGGGCTGATACAGTACTAATACTAATTGTTCAGATGAATTATTATGAACTCAAATAGGAAAGCTTTGTATCCAATGTGAACAGGTCTTTATCTTTCAAAAATCAAAATAACAATTTATTTTTTATTAGTTGAATTCGGATTGCGATCGCGTGTGCATGTATTAGTCGTGTGCATATTATTGTAAATTCGTTTTCAGTTATTTTGAGTAAATTTTATTAATTTCACTATGCTTTGAACATTACCCAATTTGATAGCTTTTGATGTAACTTGTGTTATGTGAAATGTAAAAGAAAAAGTGATTTGTGCTACCCAACTGTGACAGTGTTTTCGTGCGGGTTTTGGCGGATCCTGCGCTTCCAGCTTTGCCTATCAAGGTCATTACGGTTTACATTACAAGGTCAGTTAACTATTTTAGTGGTCATTAATGACAACTAACCAGCCCATATGAGTCACCGACGGCCTCCGTGGCGCAGTTGGTAAGAACCGCCTGTGAAATGAGAGACCGCGGGTTCGGTTCCTGCCCCGAGACAAATAATTTCCCTGAACCATAATTATTTTCAAATACCCGCGACACAAGATTTGTATCTTAGTGTGGGGTTAGTACCCATGTATGTGACTGTTGACAGTATTAATTTAATATCTTTTTTATGTACCCTGAGCGTGATGTAAACAATCGCATGACTTATAAGTAAATAATGAGCTCTGCTTATTTATTTTTGGGTGTCTACAGTTCAGTTGTAAGGTTCAATCACTTTAGCGTAATGTGTTAAGGGTTAGCATATGTAACGTTAGTTTTTTTTTCTCGGCATCTGTCTTAATATTCGCTAGCGCCATGCAAATCCGTCTTAATTAAGATGCCTTCACCACATACTATAATGTATATTGGCAGGTGGCGCCGTTTTCTTGTACACCCTGTATTTGTAAATGAAATAAAATCAAAACTGCGATAGTATCCGAAAACAGTTTTATTCAAACGAAACGAATACTAAAAGATCGATAACACTGATAAAAAAAAAAGCCGTAAACCAATCTTTCATCTCAGTAATACAGACATATATCCACTAAAAATATGCATTAATTAAGTGAAATATACATATAATTGGCAATTAATATTCCCCGAGATGCGCCGTCGCCAGTGAAAGTCGCTTATTATTTCCATTCCCACAAATAAAACGTTTTTTTGTTGTTGTTTAATTTCTTAACGTGGCACTTGCGGACTGAGCCGTGTGCCGTTAACCTCAATGATAAGGCTCTGTGTGTGTGTGGGTGCGTGTGCGTGTGTGTGAGTTTGTGTGTGTGAGCTGATAAAGCTACCGTGTGATTTGTACCGCGATATGTGACGTGGGCACTTCAATGTATAGAGCAATTAAATATTACTGTAACATGTAGGTTATGTGATAGGTCGGGGAAGTTTACTAAATGATGATATTTTTTATTTTTAAAATATACGCTTATCGTGGTAGTAACAGCAGACTTGGAATGTATAGATTTCTAAATACTTTTTTTATCCTTTGTTCTGTTTTCACTATACCTTTGTATTGTATTAAAATTGTGTCACTCCTACGCATTGTAGTAGTAATGGAAATTATTGCTTACCTTGTTATTTTTGAAGCCTTAGCATGCTCTATATTTCTGCTATTGATAATTGCCCCCACAGAATATGTAAACAATAAACCTTAGCTTATATTATAATAACAATTTGTCACATCTGAAGTTACACACACACACAATTGACTGTTCTGTTATTATTTATAAATGGGTTCGTAAAAAAACAAACGTAAAAACTCACTCCTTCACAGCCTACACAATATCGTAGAAAAATATTAACCGGTCGGCTTAGTGAATCACAATAGCACATCGCAAGATTTAGCGTATTAATATAATTAGTGAAATGTTATTATCCACTTCACATGCTATTTGTGATTGCTATTGCTATTTATTCCAACACTACATTGTAGGATGATAGAGGAAATATTATAAACGTACTAAAAATACAATTGTGGTACTAGACATAATATAATTTATATTTATATAAACAAACTTAAACAATTTTGTACTCATTGTTGGATGTAATTTTTATATTTATTTTCAGTTCTTTGTTATTACTCACATAATAAAATAAAATTAGTAGACTTTAAAAATAAGTATATTTTCAACAACAGCTGTTAATACATACATGAAGTGTCCGGTTAAATTTGCTACCTGCACTGCGGTCTGCAAGGATCTGAATTAATGAGAAATAGACAACCTACAGTTTTTCATGTAACTTACATCCACATAAATACACGAACTATTGACGATTAAAACTATTAGTAGCATTTAGGAGATTTAAAAAACAATGTTAACTTAAATTATTGATAAGGTTGTCTTAATAATATATTTGTTGTGTAATAAGTACGTAAAAAGTATAATTTATGAATATTACCTTATTATCGAAGCCGGGTAATAAATAACAATCTATAAATATTCATTCATTTATATCTTTATAATGCAAACAAATAGATATGTAGATTAGCAATAGATTATAATGCAGTAACATATATGCAATAGAGGATGATAATTAAAATATTTTTTTCAAATAATGGGGTGTGAAAATATACCTAAACAGCTTGGGTCTGTGAATGTTTTAAAATTCTTCTTCTTCAAATAAAAATTTATTTGTATGAATTTTTAATGTAGTACTATACGCCATGGAACTTTTGATAAAGGTTTCTGTGCATGATATTTTTGATTTCGAGTCTTGGAAAACACAATAAATAATTATCGAGTAAACAGTTTATGTAAAATTGTAATGGTTACAAAGTCTCAAAACATTGCAAAACAACTCAAAACATTATTTTTGCCATTAAAATATTCGTAAAAGTTGCTAAATTCAATGGTCGACATTATGAATGATAAACAATGATGATAAATAATATAATTATGTATATAATTTAATTGATTTCAAATTGTTTGACAACTACATATTCACATGCGTCTTGAACCCTTCACGCGGCGGACGAGCGAGGGGTGTGCGGTGCGGGCGCGGGAGGGGGGGGGCGGTGTTGTGAGGCGCCCGGACGACCGAGGGGCAGGGGTGCGGGGGAGACGCGCGGGCGGCAGGGACACGTTGGATATAATGTGCGACAGAGACGGACGATTGTTGTAGCCAGAATTAAAGCGTTGGAGCTGTCTAGATATATAAAATCATTGGTTTTATTTCTATGAATATTAATTACGATAATTTTAATATAATAGGTTAAATTTGTCAAAGTGTTCGCATTGAAACATTTTTTAAAAATTGTAAATTAAAATAATAATAATAGATTTAAATTCCTAACCTAACCTAACCACCGATAGCTTGGGTTTCGAGTGACGCTATTGTTGTAAGCTTTTTTATATTTTGTATTTTTATAATAAGTACAAAAATGTTAAAATAAGTTTATAAAATAAAGAGAAGAAATATTTCGTTACGATTTCTTGACAAAAAAAGCATTTTTCTGATATTACGGTAAACTAATATTCATTATTAAAGAGAAGAAGTGCAGTAAGCTGTGACCTTAAATACCCCTAAAGATCCTTGGTTACATAAGTATTATAACGCATAGTATAATATTGATTTCCTGACACGACCCGTTTATAAAAAACGTAAAGATTTCGTGAAGCCATCATTATTTTTGGCAACTGGTTATCGGATCCAGAATCTCCTTCTAAAATGTCCTCCCCATACTTCTGACTTCTTTCATTCTTCCTTTGCTATGCAATCCATTATTCTCTGGAACGCACTCCCACTTGAAGTCAGGTCGTGTACAACACGGCTGGCTTTCAAGCTAAAGGTTCGGCAATTACTCCTCGCAGAAGTAGCAGATTCTCCCCACAAATGTAGGTATTTATTTATTTTGTTGTTTATGTATATATTTTATTTATATATAAAATTATATTAGTAAAAATATATATACACACACACATATATATATATATATATATATATATATATATATATATATATATATATATATATAATTAAGATTTTATATATCCGTTTAAATATTATTTATTTGATTAATAAGCACCTGCTTCCGTCTCTCTGCACTACCTTAAGGTTGGCTGGTAGAGAATGCCCTTGGGCATTAAGTCCGCCTGTACTACGTCTGTGTACAAAGTGTTTAAAATATATAAATAAAAATAAATAATCTTATAAGATAATCTGCAACGATTTTATAGGCCGAATATATGAAATCTGGTTTTGTGTATAGATGTCCTTGAGTTAACAAAAAACTCGTTTTTTTTTTTCACAATTTAGTATAGGTTAACAAAATGTTCGATTTTATTTTGTATCATTCAATATGAGGAGATTATATTATATATAATGGATATTATCAATATTATATTATGGATATATTGAGGTCGATGTGAATATCTTTGGGAAAGGTTGTGTTCAGCAGTGCACTTCATGTGGATAAAGAGATAGAGAGAGAACTAAAATACATAATTATTAAGTTGAATGATGTTTGTTTACTCATGTGAAATACTTCTTTTACGTAGCTGTGGGGATGTTTTGAGAACTTGTAAGTCCGACTCCATAATATTTATGGTGTAAATAGCTGTTTAGTACCTTTAATAAATTAGTGTCTACTCCAAGCATAACCCACAACTTATTTCGGGAATCGTACGTCCTGGGGCCCTACTATATTAATCCGAAACGAAGTTCGAAACTTCGGATGATCCAAGTTTATATACGATACGAATGTACCTACATATACTTATGGTCTATTTTGACTTATGGTCGTCACCATAGACTTATACGTTATACAAATTCGAACTTTTACAGCGTAGGTACATTCGTATCGTATAAAAACTTCGATCGTCCGAAGTTTCGAACTTCGTTTCGGAGAGTAGGGGCTGGCTAGTTTTTTGTTAAATTGTGCTGCAGCACCAATGTCTTTGTTAATGTGAAGTGTTAAATATGAGTCGAATATCGAGCGGATTTATGTTAGTCTAGATATCGCGTATCAGATGTTATCATTTTGTAAAAATCATTAATAATTAATTATGTGTTGTTGTTTTGTATGATAGAACTATGTTTCACCCGATATTATCGTTGTATACTCATATTGTCGAATTCCAGTACAGCTTGAGAAAATTATTTTTTTCTTGCTGTTTCTTATAAAATGGTTTAGTAAGTGCTTGATTATTTATAGGTATATGCATGTAGACTTAAGATTAATGTTTTAGACTGCAATTTAAGTAAAAGTATTAATTACTTAATACATGTTTGTAAATTTATAACATTTGAGGTTGTTATTTTGCAATTACAACATTTTCAATCGAAGTAGGAAAATTATTAATAAGGACAACATTAAATGTCTTACATCTTGCATACACGGTGTGGCTATTAATATGACTAAATAATATATTGTGAAATATTATTATTTGTGAGTAAATTTGAAAATGCAGACCATATTTCTTATGCCTATGTCAATAAACACTAAATCAAATTAGTGTTAGTCGAATCGAATTAATTCTAATAAATAAAAATTAAAAAAAGGTTTTTCTAAAAATAATACTGTATAAATATCATATAATTATAAATAATTAAAGTATTACCGCGACTCCACGGCGTTCGATGTCGAGCGGGGAAAAAATATCGGCTGGAGCATACTCGCCTCCGAGTGTTTAGGGTTGTCGCGCGACCGAGTTATTATTATTATTACTTGACAATATTTCAACTTCGAATAATTATAATATTGTTTGTATAATGTTATGGGTTATCTTAAGTTGAAAAACAAACTGATTAACAAAATTATTGTGCATGCATAATTTCATAAATATATAAATAGATGATACATACGGCTTGCAACGACCTTCAATCGTCAATTTTATATTAAGTACATCTCTCATATCATAAACTTAACTTTTAACGTAATGAAAATCAGAAACCATTAACCATTAACTGCTTTCCGAAATAAATATGGTGAAGTATTTTTGTAAATACAAATTATGTCTAATGTGAATTTTATAACATGTCAGTTATTAGGATATTAGTAGTGATCAATACTGGCTTTTGACCATCATTATGTAAGGAAAGTTTTTTCCCATAACATAAAATCAATGTTTTCTTAATCGTACTATAATTTTGCAGTATACTGTCACCCTACGAAATTATTTTCTTCAAATCAAAAGTCTAAATAGTTATTTACAGCCTATACAACAGCAAATAGTGAGAATAAAATGATTGAAATAATATATCGGCGCGCGACAGCCTTGTGCCCTCGAGTTTGCTTCGTTTGCTTGCTTTACTTAACACGCGCCAGCCGCATAAGAACGCAACTAACCTAACCGCACAATATTATTAAACTAGTTTAATATACTATTAAATGTTTTAAAACTCATAAAATTATTAATTGAGTTTTATGGTGTCAACATTTCGCATAATTTATTTAATGATTTATAGATTTAAAAAGAATAACATAATTGAAAATAATTACATATGTATATTCAAACTTAACACGAAAAAATTTACATGAACATAGTACGTGTAATAATATTTATTAATTAATAATATCAAGTGGAATTGTAAGGTTAATAATATTTTATCATGTGAGACAGATAAAAATAAAAACGCTACGTAATTTATCTTCGTGATTTGTTATCATAACGGTGTGAACGATAAAAGCTAATAACAATGTGCTCGTTTATTTCCTTCATGATTTTATAATTTAGTATCTAGATTTATATAATAATCTAACGAATCATAATTAGTATTATAATTATTAAAAATCAAATAACATTTCAAATATAAATATGATGTAATATTCATTTCAACATATTTCTTTTGTGTAAGTAGTCTTTCATTTGATTCGAAATATATATTTTTTAAATCTGTAAATGCAATAAAAGTAAATATTTTTATAAATAATAAAATGATAATGGGCTGTTACTTTTTCCAGCCAATACACAGTTTACTACGTGAATATGAGAGGCATAGTAAATTAGAGGCATAGTAAGTAAGTAAATTTTAAAATAAATCTATTTGTTGTTTGGTTGAGTGTTTATACTTGTGGAGCGCGGTAACATTTCGTAAGCGACGCGCGACTCCGGATTCCGGCCGCTGTGCGCCGACGCGACCATCTTGATACTTCACATTATTACCAAATACCAATAAATACTACATATTATTATGTACATACTATGTGCAATGTACTGTGATCAATATTTATATAAATAGCTTTACTAAATTTCGGAATATTATATACAGGGTATATCAAGACTGCTACCGAAAACGAAGCCGGGTGGTAGTTTAAGCGACTTCAGACACAATGCAACAGAAAAAGTTGCAAAAAAAAAGCGTCAATTTTTTTTTGTTATTTTTTTCCTATGGCCATTTTTGGGTGGTAAATACATTTTTTCCTAAAATAATAGTATATACCCTTTTATTTATAAATACTCTAAGGTATAAAAGAGTTTAAATTATTATTTTAGCAAAAACTATGGATTTACCACCCTAAAATGACGATATTTAAAAAATCATAAAAAAAATTGTCGCGTTTCTAGGCGAAATTTTTAATTGCATTGTGTTTGTAGTCACTAAAACTACCACCCGGCTTCGTTTTCGGTAGCAGTCTTGAGATACCCGGTATAATTTTAAATTCATGGGAATCTGATAATGTACATAGGTATGTATATGTATGTCTTTGATCTTTTATATTAAAATAATGTATTTTTAATTATTAAAAATCTTGTGATACTTCCGAGATTAGCCTATCGGAACATAATTAAATTCATATAATGCTAAAGCCATTAATTTGGTATAGTTTTTTTTATTTTACCACTCGGGGCTTCGAAACTGGAACTTAATGTGACCTGCTTCTAAAAGTCATCTTGTTTAAGTTTTTACGATTGCCAATAAATCCAACTTTATTAACAATTTAAGTAGAATTTAGAATAAGAATCGAACTGTAAAAATCTTGATCTTTTGTGAACACCATGCATATTTTCTCTCAAGGAAAATAACATCTTTTAAATCCCAATAAATTATAGTGACTATGAATTGTGAAATCACCGTATTTTGTGCGTGAGTAGATATGAAACTAATTCCAAAACTCTAACATAAAGCGCTATCTACAATAAAATTTTATTTAAAACAACGATTCTATAGTACCACATTGTGCTTGATTCTCCTGGCGATAAGTGCTAAGCAGTCCGATTAAAACATTACCCAGATATATCTTCACAATTATATCTTCCGAAAGAAAGTGGTAGCAAACCCAAAAACACCTTATGATTGAGGAACTACCACAATTTGGCAGCCTTCTTGGCGTAGTTGGTTAGACGCCAGCTGTGAAACGAGAGATTGCGGGTTCCATTCCTGCACCGAGACAATTTTTTGTGTGACCCACAGGTATTTGTTTCGGATTTGGTTGTATATGATACTGAACTCTTTCGTAGTTCCTGATATCCATTACACAAGACTCGATCGAATTGTGGGATTAGGGCTGTAATATATTATTTATAATTGGGATTAAAAAGCTTACATATAAATAGAACACATAAAGTATGACGATATGACGTCACAAGACGATGTAGACTAAAAATATCGTGGTTTTATATTTGATCTTATGATCTTATGGATATTTTATTTGGTGTTTTAAATAAAGCCCTGCGGAATATCAATGGTTTTTCGGCGTTTGAATACTTGTAGTGTGAAGGGGTGTGCGTAGATAGGTGTTTACTAGTAAGAGGGGATGGTACCAGCCTTTAT
Organism: Hyles vespertilio; assembly: GCA_009982885.2. Classification (NCBI taxonomy): domain Eukaryota; kingdom Metazoa; phylum Arthropoda; class Insecta; order Lepidoptera; family Sphingidae; genus Hyles; species Hyles vespertilio. Next base: position 985,680 of record CM042825.1, on the reverse strand, counting down.
GTGTAAGGGTGGGATAATTTTACATGAATTGATATCAATTAACTTTGTGCTGTCACCGTTTACAATTTGGCTTTTCTGGATTCGATCTACAGGAGTTATATTTTTTGCATTCAGGCATTTGTCCAGTTTTTTAAATTTATTTGCTCAGTAAATTGACTACATTCGATCTGACGGTATGTGTCAAATAGTCCTGATATTCAATCGACTGGTGACAGTTGGTTCTATACTACAAACCGGATACAGGCTGGTCTGAAACACGACAAGCTTGCGTGGGTTGCTGTGACGGGTTTTCCAATACAGAAACAATACTAGGGTTGGAAAATGTTTTCAAATAGACATTATAGTTTCGATTGTGGCTGTCATTTTGTCCGGTATGGCTCAGCTGTGTGGCTATCGCTTAATTTGTCCAGTGATAGCGTGTATGGGTTGTGAGCTGGTTCTAGGTGTGATTCCCAAGTCGAGCAATACGCAATATGTAAAATATTTAGTTTGTTAGAAAAAAACCGGAAATGGAAATTCAGCTACATCCTACAGGATATTGAATAATCTCCCTTTTTTTGCGAAAGTCCTCTACCCTGAAGAATGGATCTCGTATTTGTGTTGTGAAAGCCCCTGGTCTCCTGTTACCCTGGCGCTAATGGTCGGGTGAAGGCATCGGCGGCCAGTGATCCGGCTGGCACCGGCGCGAACCGCCTCGTGGCCTGTATGGTGCAAGTTATGAGGTAGAGGTGGTTAGGAGTCACTTGATGAGGTAAAAAATAAGAATATCCATGATTCGTTTAATTTCATGTTAGAAACTAAGAAATAACTTTTCTGTTACAATTAGATATTTTTAATGTCTTCGAATTTATTAAGGTTAGATGTTAATACGTTTTCACATCACATTATAAGACCTTAGAAGGTCCTTGGACATTATACCTTAGAAAAACCTTGCATGTTAAAATATATGTTATCGAAAATAAATTCTACGATGAGTCTCATTAATATAAATAATATGATGAGGACTTCAAAGTAGTTCTTCCGCTCCAATAAATATGCAAATATGACAGGTGCGTCGCAGACCATTATAATCTTTATACATCATTATCCTTAAAAAAACTAAGTTAAGTTTGCCAAGATTCATCATGACCCTGGCACAGATCCTCAAACCTCTGTTGACAGAAGGTGAAGTGACCAAAAACGTGTTTAGTACATATTGCCTGTGTGTATGTGTGTAACTCAACATTTCCTCAAAGAGTTTCCTCCACACGCGCCATGCAAATGCAAAGGATTAAAGAAACATCTTTTCAACTATGATACGGCAACCTTCAATCGAAATTGTTTATTTTCAGTTTTGGTTACGTTGATTAAAATTATTGCCTTGAAAACTTGTGTCAAAAAAAGCAAAAAGCACCTGATAACAATAGAAACAGTACGAGATATTTTGGCTTTTGGAAGGAAATACATAAAATCATGTTTATAGATAATCGTCTGTTGAAATGATAAATATTTTGAGAAGTTTGTGTACTAGTGCATTATAAATTGATGGCTATATCTTCAAGCGTGAAAGTAGAATAGTTAACTGATTATTAGATCGGGATTTAAAATAATTGTGATGGGTGGCAGCGTATGATATTGACTTGTTATGTTTGTTGTAATTGAACCAGTCGAAACATTGTCACGGGTCATTCATTGTCATAATTGATTTCATTTGTAACCCACACTCGTTCAACAATGTAAATTGCACAATAATAACTGATTTTATCTTTCAAATAATACGTGTGTAATCATTTTTGATGTAGAAATAGCAAAGTATTAGGTGGTACTACTCTAGTACACATTTCTGAGTAAGTTTCTGATTACTCTAGTACATTTTTATTTTCATTGGGACACCTAAAGGAGAGATTAATAGCTCTCCACACATACAAAAAAACAATTGTAGTTCAATATAGTGGTATCTCTCTTGGAAGAGGCCTTCACGTGAGAGGGGTTCCTATAAAAAAAAATGTAGGCAATAAGTTTTGTTAAATGGTTTTAAATGTTTAAAATAGATTATAAGCAATAAGGAATTAATTATTATTAGATTTTAAGTATTTTACTATAAACTAAATTAAGCAAATGTACAGTCAGCAACATAAGTCGCTGAACACTTCACATTTTTTTATAAGCTTTTTATGAATTAAAATTTGAACGTACTACTCTGTAGTCGTAAAATATAACCAAGTAAAGTCATCTATGCCGAGAAGTGCCATACGATAATGAAAATAATTATTATTTTGGATGATAAGATAATTCCAAATCTCGTGAATGTGTAGCGACTTATGTTGCTGACTGTACCTACTCTATTTAAGTTATTAGGAAATAAAAGGCTCTTTATTTTATTTTTATTTTATAGTTGTATCTAAATCATCACCTTTGCCAATGAACACTTTGTGCTTTTCAGACTTCAGTCCGTATCAAATCCACTGCTGTGTATAGGCCTCCTCTCAATCACGCTACTCTTTGTAAACAGTATTACATATTATTATTTTATTAATGCAGAGGGGTTCCGTACGCTGTCGACCTCTAGGATTAAGCAAGGAAGTGTGACTATTTAGTGTCGATGAAAAAATAATTGTTTTTATCAATAATCTATATACCACAATTCGGTATTAATCATGTATTCCAACTTCATCCTAATCAATTACAGCATATATAGTATGTGTACTTTTGGGACTAAGCTTCTCTCAGAGTGTGGCAATTCATTAAAGATAACAATGTTGGTGTACTTCTTGCAAAATATATTTTTAATGTAATTATTGCAATAGTTCCCTATGAATAGTTTCACAATTTTCTCAGACACCGATAGTGTAGGTAATCTCACAGGTGATGTGATTACAAGATATTCGCGCAAGGCAGTGTTTTTTCGGCGGGTGATAAAAAGCGTCTAATTTGATTACCGCTCATTAGGGCCGAGTTCTTGCCGGCCGGAGCTGTTGCGACAAACCGCAAGTCGAATTAAACCACAGCTGTTTTGTTTGCATTTTAGTTATTTGCGAATGAAATAATTTGTGGTGGCGGAAATATTTTTTTTCTATAATTTGCGGATTTAAAAGAAATATGAAGAGTAAAAAAAGGTTTTTATAACTAATTAACATATTTTTATTGACTGTTGGTAAAAAAACAAAAAAAAAAACAGTTTTATTTTGTGTATTTCCTTAATTAAATATCTTGTTTTAGAAATTACAAACAGAGAATAATTCCCCAACTTAATTTGAAAAGAAATAAAATCACAAATATTCGAACCCGCGACCCGTCGCCCGCTGCGCTCGTGTACTTACACGCGGCCTATACGTTCTATTATTAGTGCTCAATCGATAAGCTGACATAAATGTGACACACTGTACGCGCACTTTGTTCCCGGCGAATATGGCTCCGGTACGCCACGCGAGTGCTACTGAACTCCAAGTAGTGGGTTCAATATTAAATTAATAAATATGCAGGATCATATTTGGAAATAACGCTTGAGAAGAATAACTAAGTAAACACTCGAAACTGTAAAGAAACGACTGCTTTTGTTTTTTTTATTTTATTTTTTTATTACCAAATTCATTTTAAAATTGAACAACATACTGTCGAAATTGCGTTGAATTAAAATTCTAATGTTACTGACATACGGGCTACGGCATTCCCAAAAAATATTACAATGTAAAATAAGTCATGGAAATAATTGAATACAAAATTATCTCCAATTATCTTGCTGCGTAGTTATGGGGCCCAAAACCCCACCATGTGCTCAGGGCCCCCTGAGCCCTGCATCGGGTTGTATGTAGGTCGGCCACATCATGAATTATGACGTCACTGCAAAATCAAAATGGCTGATCTCATATTCAACGTGGTGTTAGATTTGATGAAACTGTTAATAATAATGGACGCCGGGCGCGGCGAGCAGCTGCCTGAGATATTACATATCGCGGTGTCAATTCTACTACAATTGGCTAATTACCCTGTGGGATTGTGGAATCTCAATTTTATGTAGTTTTTGATAATTATTGGAAATACCGCTGTTAATAAATAAATACACCCAATATTCATATAGTCCTGACCCCACCCTAAGATCGAGTGTTGTGTCGTGGGTATCAGGAACTACCACAGATTTTACGAACGACATACAAAATTTGTCTCGTTGCGGGTATCGAACCCGCGACCTCTCATTTCAAAGCTGCCGTCTAACTAACTACGCCACGTGGGCAGCTGCTGTAGGATTTAGATAATGTAACCTTTTTATAAAAAAAAATATAATCCCGCTATACTACTACACTGCCCTACATTATTATACGCATGTAATAGACTAACTCAAAGGATTTAAATAGCAGAAACCAAAATGTTCTATAAATTCTTCACTGTGTCGTTAGTTTTTGTTTTCATTATACATTTTAATAATTCATTTGTCACGGTCATTTCGCCACGTCTTTAAAATGAATATGGCGTCCGATGTGAACAAGCCACTAACTCACATCAAAGCAACGGCCATCGCTCAATACGTCCAATGCAATGATGAGAAAAAAACACGTCACATGGACCAATTCCATATTCAAAATTCAAATACTTTTCATAGACACCGAGACTCTACCGCCAAAATTGCAATACTCTTTTTTTATTGTTCCAACAAATTTGTTTATTATCTGTGCCTCGGCCGACCATGCTACGTAAATAGGCGAAAAAAAAACTAAAAACGTAAAAAACACGGTTTCCTAATCTCCAAATTCTATATAAGCTAGGTATATTAATAAGTTGAGCAAATATTGTTGCCAATTTCAACTTTGCGGTATTTGTTTTAAGGTTCACTTTCATTTGGTTAAAGTTTGACTGATTTAGCACTTACGACCTTTTGTGCTTGCGGCTCTTTGAAAACTTCGTGAGCAGTCGTTAACTGCGGTCAAACGGTTTTGAAACTTGTGCGTTCAATTATATTTTTTTGTATTATTTGGAGTTAAACAGAAAGTCGTAATGTGGCGACGACAGGTCAATATTGTATTTTTTTGGTTGTATTCAAAACACTAACTTACTTAAAATGTATTCTTTCCTGGTCTTGTTAATACATGTTTGATACTTATTTGGGATATAAATTGAATGCGTTTCACACTTTTGCCCTAGCAATGTTGGATAACATTTTACTTTGTGATTATGATGTCTGCCTTTTTTCAAAGAGCACACTAGGCATGCTTATAAATAGAATATTTGACTATCATCGATATTTTTCATTATTTTGAGTACAACACACAAATACCATTTAAATAAATCATTTTTATCATAACTATACCGGGTATCTCAAGACTGCTACCGAAAACGAAGCCGGTCGGTAGTTTTAGTGACTACAAACACAATGCAACCAAAAATTTTGCAAAGAAATGCGACAATTATTTTTTATGATTTTTTAAATATCGTCATTTTTGGGTGGCAAATCCATAGGTTTTGCTAAAATAATAATTTAAACACTTTTATACCTTAGATTATTTATAAATAAAAGGGTATACACTATTATTTTAGGAAAAAATGTATTTACCACCCAAATATGGTCAAAGGAAAAAAATAACAAAAAAAAAATTGTCGCTTTTTTTTTGCAACTTTTTCTGTTGCATTGTGTCTGAAGTCGCTTAAATTACCACCCGGCTTCGTTTTCGGTAGCAGTCTTGATATACCCTGTTTAGAAGTAGCTTGTAATATGAGACAAATATTGGTATTTTAAAATAAGGAGTGGGAGGGTAGTGGATCCCACTACCCTCCCACTCTGTTAAGATATCCATCTTACCATCTCTTTCACCCAGACACACAGTAATGCACATAAGGCGTGAGTGACGTCACTAATTTTATTTTGCATCTCTTTTCTTCGATTCCCACTACAAGTTTTAAAATGTTTCAAACTTATTCAATTCTAAACGGATTTAGAAAATATATATTTTTTGTTACATTTTGGAAAATGTTGGCAAAAGGTATACTTTTGATAAAAACGATAAAAAATGGATTTAAATACCCTATTGTAAGTGTAATCTATAAGCTGTGGAATGAACTGATGCAATTTTGATAAAGAATTGAAAAAATCGATCTCGAAGATACACATATTCTGTTATCCAATGACACATGGTTATCACAATTTATTATTATCATTGCTTTAACAAATATTATTAATTAAAAAGTTTAAACTATACATTTTCTTATGTTGTAATTTTCAACTCAAATTATCTAAATCAAATCATAAACATACTTATCAAATATTATTTCATAATATATTTGTGTTTGTGTATGCTTCATTATTTACATAATATGATTTATACCTCACAATGAAATTGATATTTTAAATCTGCACATGTTACTAATTTAATAATTGATACATTTCTTCACCTAATGTAGCAACAACTAATAAGTGTAATTAAATCGCAATAAAGCTAATGGCACATTGTTACGTCACCTGAGCTTGGATAGTAAAAGTATCAAAACGGGGCGATCCCGCTCGCCGACCCAGCTCCTCATCTTTCACTGCTTTCGAACAGGCACGGATTGAGTGCGGCTCTATTCCGTATTTATATTATTATTTATTTCTAATTAAATTATATAGGTATTTAATTTTGCGGTAAAAATGTAGCATCGATTTTATGTAGGTGTGAAATACGAGAAGATACAAAAAGATAATGAGGAAATAAAACAGATATTAAAAATAGTTTAAAATATCGATTTGGTAGGCATTTGACATTTAAAGACATGAAAATCTTGAATTTTAATGCAAATAGTTTCTAATAGTAATTAATTCCTTTTGGTACAATAAAGGATGAATAAATCAACACAGAGGCAATAATATATATATTATTTTTGGTCATTAGCATACCACAGAGACATTATTTTACGCGAAAGAATTAGCAAGTAAAAGTTAATTATTAATCAATGTGAATTAACAGCTAGATAGTGATGCTACATTTAAATGTGCTAAATCTCAATGACAATAATTTGCGCCCTGTTTATTTTTTTTGCAAATATTGGAAAACCTGCTTCCGGTGCATCGCATTGTCATAACTTAATACATTGGTTATTTTTTATTTTACTGGGATACCGTGATTAAGAAACAAGATACATATATTCTTGTAAATTTGTTATCGTATCGGTCATTCACCTTGTACATTATAAAAGAAATTTAAATTATATCCTTTATTTTATAAATAAAACGTTATTTTTATGTTTTAATTAATACTAATGTAATGACTGTACAATTTTTTAATGTTAATGTGAGATATTTGAATGTAAATCATGGTAAAAATAAGTAAGTGTGCATTTAGATTGTGATTGTTTTATTATATCTATTCTAACTTCTGAATATCATTCTTATATGACCATGTAATATCCTATTTAAAATAAATACCAATTCCAATATAATTTGACTTTGTCAAAATAAACCATACAATTATAAATTCTAATACAAAACGTGTAACATCTACACTTCACATATCAGTATCTCCATAAAATCACTACTTATCATCAAAATGCCAAAAAATCGTATCAATCAGATGAACACAGAACAATCCTATCGCACAATACAACAATTACTATTAATATCAATACTTTGACTGCAATAATTAATAATAATAATAATTCGGGGGTACTTCTGAGTGCGTTCCTGTGTCCCCTGCCCCGCGCGCCTCGCCGCCGTTTCGTGTTATTGAGAATTTATGTCGATTAGGCACGATACACACCGGGCGATAACCGACTAACTGTACCGCTTCGTTTTGTCATATTATTATACGTAATATCTAAACAAGGTTATTGTTTTATTGGTATGGCAATGTGCAAACGGTGTGAATACAAATAGTATGTTATATTCCAGGTTAAGGTTAGGCAAAAAATTGTATTTATATGAGATAATAAAATAGTGTTTTTATGTTTACTGCGTTAAGTATAAACTTAACCTCGTTTTGTTTTTCTAGCATGTAAGATAATAATACCACGTGCTATAAGTACCATAGCGTATAAAAATATGAATTTTAAATAGGATGTTACCGCTGGAGATAATAAGTATTAAATACTAAATAATACATATGCCTGTTGTAAAAATATTTGTGTCACATTTATTAAAAAATAACTAAGAATTATAATTTTGTGTAGCATTTTAAAATTAGTTTATACTTTATTCATCTTTTGTTTCTTTATAATAATAATATGTATTGTTTAAGTTTTTTATTATACAGTTGACGTCAATTACCCAAATATTACTTAGAATGTAATTTTTACACATAATATATTTTTCGTACTGGAGGCTTTATTTGGATATTTGTGGTATTACATATATTGTTGTTATTATTGTATTGGTATTGTTTTATAAGAACATAATTTTATCTATTTCATAATTAAATAAAACTTGAAAAACTATAATTTCTCCTATAAATTAATAAAATTATTTCCCACATTAATCAAAATAAAGATGTCTGGTAATTTCGTAGCGTTTCGATACAGTCCACCCGCTGCGTCTGTCCGCGCCCTAACCCCGGGGCGTTGCACCGTCCGAATAGATCCGACGGGCGCTATCAATTCTGCGGCCGTGTGTGTGTGTATGTGTGTGCGTGTCACGTGTGTTACAACAGGGTGGTTGCAAACATGTGCGCAATGATCGAATTTGACTGTTTGTTTGTTGATTAGCTTAATGGTTGTAGAATGTGTGCCATTTTTGGTCTTTCGGAATATTATTTGTTTATTATTGCGGATTAACTGTATCTACGCGTAAATTACTTATAAAATGTAAGGCCAATTATACAAGTGAAAGGGCCATCACTGCAAAAATAGTAACTTATATTAAATTTATGTCATTAATTATGTTTTTACATGTAACCAGTAGAATGTAGTTTTGAGGCATCAATTGCATCATTTTTTTAGCATTATTTGCTTTATGGTTTCCAACAGAATTAAACTATGTAATTGATAATCCTAATTTCACTTTTCAGCTGTTTGTTTGCAAATTATTCGTTACAATTAATATTTATTGATCTAAATATTAAATATTAATGTGACTTATTTGGTAGCGTGTTCTCGGAATAAGCTTCGCTTAAAACCAGCCTCTCTGTTAATACATAAACCTGAAGAATAATAATCACTGATCTTATATATCTTCGTCACGTAATTGGAAACCAATAGTATTTTTTGTTCAACAAATACCACTTTAATTTTTTATAATTTTTTTTACTTCTACAAATAATAATTTATATCATACCTTCCTTCTAATAATCAATCAAAGAACCTAAAGGAACGCAATTTACTCGTACTTAAAAAAATTAAACAAGTAAAGTCGCGTGAATGGATTGTGAACGATATAAATTAGCTGGCTACACAAAATACCTTCTCCCAATACAGATTTACGTCAAAGTAAATGATTCAACGGACTTTATTGAAATTGGTACCAGTATGCGATTAGGTAATGTACCTTTATACAACTTCCTCAAGTTCGATTCCAGTCGAATGGATATTCGTTAATAGACAAATTATTTGTGATTACTTTAAGCTTTTAAGCTATATTAATAGAGTTTCGCACTAGCCTAGCATGGACTATACCGGGTATCTCAAGACTGCTACCGAAAACGAAGCCGGGTGGTAGTCTAAGCGACTTCAGACACAATGCAACAGAAAAAGTTGCAAAAAAAAGCGACAAATTTTTTTTTGTTATTTTTTTCCTATGGCCATATTTGGGTGGTAAATACATTTTTTCCTAAAATAATAGTTTATACCCTTTTATTTATAAATACTCTAAGGTATAAAAGAGTTTAAATTATTATTTTAGCAAAAACTATGGATTTACCACCCAAAAATGACGACATTTAAAAATCATAAAAAATAATTGTCGCGTTTCTATGCCACTAAAACTACCACCCGGCTTCGTTTTCGGTAGCAGTCTTGAGATACCCGGTATGGCCTAACCACTCTCAATCGTACTCTTAATTGTAGAGGATGCCCGTGCCCTGCAGTGGGACGTATATGCGTAGATAAAATAGAAATTGTTAAGTTTGAAATATTAAGTTTATTTTTTTGGTGATATGTTTAAACAGGATCATCCTGTAATGTTTCACCTTGTTCCGAGGCAAACAAACACACATCCACGGACTCACTGTATTGTGTGTGTACACTGTATGTGTGTGTGTGTTTATACATTTATGTTAAACTAGCTGTCGGGCCCGGCTTCGCCCGGGTGCAGATAGTTTTTGAGTCCAATCCACATCAAGAACATATTATTTCGCGTGTCTACTAACTATATTTCCCGCGTGCCGTCGACTATATTTCCCTTCCGTAGGAGAGGACATCCCGTGCCAACAATTTGAATTTGAAAGAGTAGAAAATATGTATATTTGGTTTCCTGACTCATCCCACGGGAACACTACATTTTTCGGGATAAAAAGTAGCCTATGTGTTAATCCAGGGTGTCAGCTATCACTATACCAAATTTCATCAAAATCTGTTGAGCCGTTTTTTCATGAAAGAGTAACAAACATCCATACATACATACAAACTTTCACCTTTATAATATTAGTAAGGATTGGTTTCCTGACTCATCCCACGGGAACACTACATTTTTCGGGATAAAAAGTAGCCTATGTGTTAATCCAGGGTGTCAGCTATCACTATACCAAATTTCATCAAAATCTGTTGAGCCGTTTTTTCATGAAAGAGTAACAAACATCCATACATACATACAAACTTTCACCTTTATAATATTAGTAAGGATTTAATTGTAAACGTAAACCGCGCGTTGTTCTCCACACTTTTTAGGGATCCGCGATTTAAAACCGGACGCCATTTGTCCTTACTCTTAATAAAGGCGTTGGTATCAAATTATTTATTTATTTGTTAAGAACTTTTTAAACGTAGTTGTATAAAGGTTAGGTTATATAAGGGGGGCTTCGTGCCAAAGGCGTTTTCTAACAGCCAACCAAACTGAAATTGATGACGCAATAATTTTGAAAATGCTTGCTTGTATGTGTTATGACATAGTCCTGAGACAAGAATTATTATCTTTAAGTTTCATAAAAATAAATAATTCAATATTTATCAAAATTAGTTTTTCACGGTCATCATTTTGTAACTTGATATGTACTGAAGGGTCTATCATTTGTTTTTAAATCAATGGTATTGCATAAAACGCATAGTAAAGTCTTGTATAAATAATATTTCACGTATTGCCTGATAATTTTAGGCAGTTATATTAATTAACTTGTTTTAACAATGTTTGAAATTGTTATGTTAATTTGCTTAATTCCTGTGCCGATTTAATTGTAGATATGAGCGTGTGTAAGACTCAATTCTATTTTTTCTCTTATTCGTTTCTCAGGTCAAGCAACATATTTAGTGAATGTATTTTTAGAGAAGAATCTTGTATATTCAGTGACTAGATATATTTTTTTAAGAAATCCGATGTTGGTCTTTCACATGATTTTATTTGAAGTGTCAACGTAATTACATATTATGTAACCGCGAAAGCAGACAATCGAAGCAAATATTCTGTCAGGCGGAACCGGATATAATCAGTTTAAACCCGAAACGCGACCAGTGTACAGGTTTCCCCCCGTTACACATAAACAAATATTCTACCACTACCAAAACATTTAATCATTCTGTAACATGCATAAAACTGGACATATCCCACATAATTGTGGGTAAATAAGACTTCGTAGAAGAACAAAAGTCCTCGACCCCCCCCCCCATCACCCCCTCTCCTTTCGTATCCCCCTTCATCTCCCCCTTTAGCAATGGACTAGGAGTCTGTACGCACGAGCGCTCAGGAAGCGGCGAGGAGCGACCTACATCCTAATCACAAAGGATTCAATTAGTTGCAAATATTTGAACCGACTCTGAACACTGAGCCACGGCTTATTCCGAGATTATTAACAATAAAAAAAATAATAGGTAAATTGTCTAGCGGTTGTGTATACAATGATAAATGTATAATGATTCAAATTAAAGGATTTTAAAAATAAAATAACTGCAATGACTAAAAAATAACAAATTTTATAAATTAAAAGAAAATTAGAAAAAAAAATTTGTTACTACTAAACTATGACTAAAATACAATTAAATGTTGAAAAAAAATTACACATCACAATATTTATCACTTCATGACCTACATATGCATAGTTAAAACTTAAACACCTAAATTCTCTCGTAATTAACGTGTATAAATATGTTTCCGAAGTGGAAGCGGTATCGCCTCCCCCCTTTCCCCACCCCGCGCGGAATAGTGCCGCGGCTCTGTTACTTATTTGAAAGCAATTTTACCTCACCCTCCTTTCATTTAGAAACCTCAGGGCGGGATTTAGAGAGATTGAGAGTGGCCCCAACCCCCCACATAATTTTGGATGTAAGGGAAATGTTACTTTGAGGAGATGTGTAAATAACGAATATAGTAATAAGGAGGAAAATATTTACTAGTTAAGTAATTGACTTTTTGGGTTGGCCTTTCCCTTTGGGAAAAAGTATGACTGACCTACAAATGTTTGTCGAGATCTGGCATATGTGTAAGTTTAATTGGTGTTTATAACCACGTTCACGTTACACATTTTATTAAACTACAGGAACAACATTTAAAAAAGGAGTTACGATGTTTGAAGTATTTTTAATGTAGTTTATATACAGGGTATATCAAGACTGCTACCGAAAACGAAGCCGGGTGGTAGTTTAAGCGACTTCAGACACAATGCAACAGAAAAAGTTGCAAAAATAAGCGACAATTTATTTTTGAAATTTTTTTCCTATTGCCATATTTTGGTGGTAAATAATTTTTTTCCTAAAATAATAGTGTATACCCTTTAATTTATAAATACTCTAAGATATAAGAGAGTTTAAATTATTATTTTAGCAAAAACTATGGATTTACCACCCAAAAATGACGATATTTAAAAAATCATAAAAAATAATTGTCACGTTTCTATGCGAAAATTTTAGTTGCATTGTGTTTGTAGCCACTAAAACTACCACCCGGCTTCGTTTTCGGTAGCAGTCTTGAGATACCCGGTAGATTAGAATTACATACACGGATAGATGCGCAACTCTACTTTTTTTTATTTTCTGACGTGATTTAGCCATTAGAGGGCGCGGTAGGCAAACGAAATTTCATATTTGTTATTCCAATATTTAAAAATGGGTTTCTTTCGTAACCTCAAGTTGATAATATCAATATTTTCATAATATCAATAAAGTTCATAATATACAATATACAAAACATATTTCTTGGTTGAGTGGTACACTTCCACCATTTAACAATTAGATTTAAACTAATTACAAGATAATTCCCGTTCTAGCCAGAACGTGGCGCTAAAATCGAAAAAATTGATTTCAATATTTTTAATGTACGAAGTCGCACCCCTGTGCTTTATTTTTTCAATTAATGGCATGTTTACCGCCCACAATATATTTGAGTGGTGAACATATGACGGGAACTTAACATGCTGATTAATAATCAAACAATTTAATTATTAAACATTGCATGACTGAATAATTAAAAAAAATCTTTAATGTCACACAAACTTATACATCTTTTAGAAATCTATCGAGTAAGAAATATCCAGTGACCTTACTAAAAACACGTCATAATTTTGTTGTACGCATTGTTTTTGTCATCCTTCTTGCATATGCGTAAAAACAGATTATCTAGGGGCCCACTGACCCCTATTGCAACCCCTCAAGTGGGTCCCACGCGCCCCCTCGCCACCCCACTGCAGGGCGGGCGTGTAATTTCGCCGAGCCAGTGCTGTGGACAATTTATTTGTTAGCTATTTAATTATGTACACACTGCCACTCGCCGCGGTATCGCCGTATCGAGGAAGGACCGATACCAATAGCTTTGTTGGTATAGTATAGCTATCCGCCTGGTTAAGCAGGCTGAAAACGAGAGTATGCGGGTTTGATTCCCGAATTCAGTCAAAAAAAATGTTTAAAGACATTTGTTTTGTGTTGTGAGGCTTACAGGTTCTATTGCTTACTTTTATCTTAGTGCAGAATTATGAATAAATGTATCTATGAATTTTAGGTGAAAATATAATATCGGCTCATAAGTCATATCATATCGACCTGTGCGCATTTACGTCTACAGCGTAACATTCTGTAATGACCCTAAACAACCTAACTTGCAACGAAATAAACAAAGAGCCTCAGGAAACTTCTAAGAAATCTTTCTAACCAATACCCTGATTTTATTGCCTCGACTCGATATCGATGGCTAAAATACTATAGATCAAATAATTTATTGCATTATTTGATTGAAAATGAGTACATAAACAATCATATTTTCTTAAAAAAATACAGTTCTTAGTTTTTTGTCCTGTAAAATTTGGGTGGAATGGGATTACGATGTCTAACAACTAAGCCATCGATATGTTTTGTCTTCTTCGCTCTAACTGAACTCAAAAGTCGTTCCAAAACGATCAAAATCGATAACTAAAACAGGTTATAAAAGTATAAATGAGTAAGGTTGACAATGGTATGAATAAGGTAGTAAATGTTACTGTTTCCAGGACGAGGTGCTCGCCATCAACGACAAGGTGGTGGTCCGCGCGGAGGACCTGATGAGCTGGATGAGCGAGGGCGAGGGCTGGCGCTGGGGGCTGCGGGCCGTGTGGCGCGGCGCGTGCGCCCCGCCCGCCGAGCCGCGCGCCACGCAGCCGCTGCACCACACGCGGCTCGACTTCAGCGACGTCGACACCGAGAAGAATGCCATCGGTTAGTCATCATAGACATATGTACTGTATCAGCCCATATACGTCCCGCTGCAGGGCACGGGCCTCCTCAACAATCGAGAGTATGATTGAGAGTGGTTAGGCCATAAAGTCCCTGAGCCCGCGACCACCGTGAACATGTTGGCAGCCGCGTCTGGTCGGTTTAGCAACAGGCCAGCTCGCACTTATGTACGTGAGATATGTATTTTCATTGCAATGGTTGGCTAGACGAACATGCCCTTCTTCTGATGGTAAGCGATACGACAGCTCGTGAACAACATAATCAATTACAAAGCAATGATTGTTATTCCACTGCGCTCGCCTTCTGAGACACAAGATGGTAAGTCTCAATATACACAGTAGTTATTCTGTCTAAATTTTAGGTAGTTTCGATAAATTCGATGTTAATTGGACCAGTTCTGTCGTATTCGTACTAATATTAAAGCTCTACCATATAAAATCTAAGTCAAATGTGTGGCTGTTGTTCATTTAATGCGAGACTGGTGATAAATATAAACTTTGTTAAGTTGCTGTTCAAATTAAAGGAAATAACATATTCTACTACTGTACTGTTATGTATCAGCCTACATACATCTCACTGCAGGGCACGGGCCTCCTCTACAATTGAGAGTAGGATTGAGACGAGTTAGGCCATAAAGTCCGCCATGCCCAACTAGTGCGGGTTGGTAGACTTTTCATACGATCGATTCACGAGCATCCGATTCAGTCCAAAACATCGATTCAAGCCATAATAATATCAGACATGGAAGCTTCCTTTTTCTTCGCGCCATTGAGACTACGTATACATATTTCTAACTAGCTACTTTTTATTTTCACGATACATAAATCCGTACAAATAACTCTACGTTTTTTTTGTTTCACAGCTCGTTAACTATATTTCTTTTGAGTGATATAAACCTGATATTAATGAGTGATGTACACGCATTTGCAGCGGCGCAAGACGCGGAGTGTCCCGGCGTGGTGGTGTTCTCGTACCCGCGCTACTGCCGGTACCGCGCGCTGGTGGCGAGGTTGGAGGGCATCCAGGCGGACTGGCTGCGGGACTCGCTGGTGGCCGCGCTGGGCGGGTACGCCGCGCCAACCACCAACACCAGGATCCTCTACTGCAAGGTACGTGCACACTGCCGCCATCTTGGGTATCCTAGAAGCCCAAGAAATCTTTGGGGCAAATATTCTGCTGTAACATCACTAGGTTGCAGATGCCATATTTTTCATCAGGCAAGACATGTAATAACACGTTTAGTTGGAATTTGAAAAATCTGTAGGTGAATATTGCTCGGGTATGGATAATAAGTAGGATTCGATTGTATCGGTGTGCTATGGATGATAATACCTGTAGGGAGTTTGGAGTGTAGGCAGGATTCATTCGAGTAGACTGCTGTTGATAAGTTATGTAATGTGTGTGGTGTGCAGGACACGTTCGAGTACCCCGAGCTGGAGGGTCACGAGTTCGTGTGCAACCACCTGGCGCCGCGGCTGAAGGGGCGGCCGCGGGGGCGCCGGCGCCGCGCCGCACGCTCGCGCTCCCGCTCGCGCTCCTCGCGCTCCAGCGACTCCGACAGGGCGCCGCAGCCGCCCGACGTGAGTAACAACACATACACATACACACTCACTGACTACCCACACTTCAACAAGGGATGGTATTGCACCTTAAGAATTAGGGTGACCTAACCCAAAAAAATAGATATTAGCTTTTAATCATATTCTGGTTCAAAATGACCTATCGACCCGTTATTAAAGAAGGACCTATTGATGCATGAAAGGCAGAAAGTATTATAAATCGGACTTCTAGATGTTTCTTACATAAGTACAAAATTTCGTATGTTACAAATCTTTAATAAATGTTTCCCAAAAAATATTTTTTTAGTTGGGTCACTCTAATTCTAAAAGTACGATATGTGATAATATCAGCCTATACACGTCCTACTGCCGGGCACGAGCCTCTTCTACAATAGAGAGTACGATTGAGAATGATAAGGCTATATAGTCCACCACGCTGTCCTAGAGCGGGTTGGCGGACTTTACATACGATACAAATTCTTCTATAGTATGCAGGTTTCACGATGTTTCCTTCACCTTTAAAGTGCGTGGTAGTTGACTATCAATACACTGTACACACATGACTGAAGTCAGACTACGCACACCAAAAAGTGCAAAGTGATCCAACCATGTATGTATCCGCCTCATTTTTTTATGTTGAATAAAGTGGACATTTAATCGTTTCGAACTCAACTCATTTTTGTTTCTGGATAAATTAAATGGGGCTTAAAGAAGAGGTGATGTTCTAAAGGCTTGCCGAGCTTCGGATTAATATGATATCTCTGTAGACTATTATTTACTAGCAGCAAACCTTATAAAATGAATGAGTAAGCACTTAAAAAATACATGTCATCAAAATATCGTAAATCCATTTTAACGGCAGGTGAATGGGGGAATGTCCACTAGAATTACAGCAAATAATTCCTGGTAGTGGGGATGAATCCACAAAAAGAGAGATTGTGCATATCCGCAACGGTGTCAGGTCAACACGATTTTGCATACATGTCATTAACCTTTACAATAAATAAAATAATTAATAAAAGCTTGTTAGCACCCGTACAAGTACTCCAATTATGTATAATCTTGGACCAAAAATTAAAGAAAGTAGCTATAGTTGCATTCAAAGAAGGGATCCAACGTTCAAAATACACGCACGAATCCCTGATCTATTATTCAAATAGTTTGCATTTGTTACCATTCATGTTATGAATACAATAGTTAAGGTGACCTGAAATCGAACCTGCGACATAAATCCCGAACCGTTTAATACACAACTATCACTCGCCAATTAATTTAACGAGGACCTAAATCATAACACCCTGTTTGAGGAAACATAATATAAGGATAAATGAATTATTGCAATGACTTATAACCTACATACAATATCCACTACATGTAGTAATTGATTGGTGCCCGGGCATACGGCATACCCAGGTAGTGCGCAGAAATTACTAGAACCTAGATTTAGTTGTTGGTCCGCAGTTGCCAGTTACTCTGTGTGATATGTACTTATGATCATTAATTCAATCCACATGTTTCTTACGGCTTCAGGTAACTTTGTATGAATAAAAAAAAATAAAGACCGGTATTTTAGTTAAAAACTAAAACTAAAAATATTTCTACCGTCCAGTTACATGCTCGATCTGAACCGAATTCAGCCTGACGTGTAAAATATTCGTAGGTCTATCTATGCTTCTATACGGCGAAAATCTTGAAAAAATTTGGGAAAATTTGACAAAAATATCAAGTTGTATTTTTACTTACTAACAGCCGCTGTCAATAAACAGTCCCAATCCAAAATTTGACGTTTAAAATTGACAGCTTAATCTTTTTTCTGATACTATATCGCCAATAATCAATCTCAGTAGTGAAAAAACTATGGCAACATGGTAAATGACAAATCGAAAAGTAGAAAACAATCCAGATTGACTTCAATCTAATTTTTTCGATTGATTATTGGCATCGGCCGTAACTTGTAACTTTGTACTACATTTTCGACATGTCAAAAAAAAAATGATATTTGGTTCTCCTGGCCATTAGAAGAATGCGCATTAAACTGAATGATCATATGACAATAACTTTAACTATAACTGTATCAACTCATATACGTCCAACTGCAGGGCACGGGCCTCTACAATCGAGAGTACAGTTTTAGACTGCCAACATAATTATGACAATACCACTTAGTAGAGGCTCCTGGGGTGTGTAGTACAGTATCATTACAGAATACTAAACTCACAGAAGTCAAGCTCCATACAAAGCGCGCTAAATCAACGCACACATTGACAGCGTTCACCGACACGATATTTCAAACCAGTCGAGACCACTGCGAGCGCGTGTGTCACCCGCTTCGGGCACGCAAATAATAATATTTTTTGTGCAAAGATAGAACAAATGAATAAAAGTTATTATTTACTTTTTTATATAAAACACTAGATTATAATAATATAATGTAAATATCATTAAAAAATAGATATCTTATACAAAAACAATAAAAAAACTTGAAGAATAATTACATACACATTCTCAATGATTTCATAAATGCAATTAAAATGTATTTATTATATTATTGTGTTTTATATATTTGATTTAAAAAAATAATCAAACGATATGAGTGCTATTAACACGATACGTGTTTTCGCATAAGCCAGAGTTAACAACCCTTGCGCGAACACCGAGCGTAGTGTGAGTGTGGCAACAAAAGTGAAGTACATACACAAGCTTGACTTCTGTTAGTATTCTGTGGTATCATGTTGTTACAATACCACATAGTAGAAGCTCTCTTGGGTCGTGTAGGACAGACTACAGTATCGTTTTGTATCTCGTTGCAGACGCCCCGGCGCGTGTCGCTGCGCAACGGCGGCGAGAAGGCGAGCGACGAGGAGTCTGGCGGCTCGCCCGCGCAGCACTCGCCCGAGGACCTGGACTTCCTCGCGCAACTCAAGCAGTTCTACAAGGACAGGAACGAACCGTTCAAGGGACACACGCTTAAAGACTGTGAGTATGCCACTTATTTTGTACAGGCTAAATAATGTTTTGGGTAAAATTGGAAATGTCAGGAAATTTAAGTGGTATTATTTATGAATGGCGTATGACATTGGCTCATGAACAGAAGCTTGACATTCCACTGCACCCGCCATCCGGTGACGTAAGATATTACGTTTGTAGCACAAGTTCAGTAGCTTTGAAGCGAAGATTAGCAATGCCAGTATATCGGCTTCATTGAGGGCCAATATTTACCAAAAAAAAACACGTCTTGAAGTTGTGGCTCTCTTCTAGCTTCGTTTCGTATCTATCTATATAACGACCACTAAACACAGGTGTAAAGTGCGACATATTAGCCCATGTAAAAAAACGTTTTGTCATCATCAATAAATAATCGATTTCGAATAAGTGGAATCGACTGTGCTTGTATCATAGATATGCTACTGACCTATTAAATTAGAAGGGGAGTGAGACAAAGGATGGGAAGCTCGCGTAAAACTTGACAGTAAATTGGTCGCTTCACGTCGATCTCCTGTGAGAAATTGGTACCGCTACGGACGCGCCGCCTATTTCATTTGAGTCATGACTGATACTCACAACATAATAAATCAAAATTAAATCAAAGTATTCTCTATTCAAATAGTGTTTCACAAGATCTTTTGAATCGTTAATATCTGGTACCACCGTTTCGGAAAGTGTTTTAGATTTGAACAAGAAACGTCGCAAGGAACTCAGCAACACGAACTGTCTTGTGTGTTGTATGTAATGTTGCACGTTGCGTGTCGCGTGTTGCAGTGTCGCTGCGCGCGCTGTACTGGGGCGTGGTGTCGCGCGGCGGGTACGCGGCCGTGTGTCGCCGCCGCATGTGGCGTGCGCTCGCGCAACACGCGCCGCAGGCCGCCAGACGCAGATACGAGAGGTAATACACGCGCGTGCTCGCGAACACGTTGCATGCACTGTTGCATGTTACATGCCATGTCTTAGTACCGAAAAATACTGTTTGAAGTCAATGTTTGAACATAATTTTTCATTCATATAAAATACGTGTCTTGGAGGATAAAACATATGACCTCAATTTTAACAGTTTATGTAATTGCCTCAAAACAACGTCGTTAATTATGAGTTATGACTTACTACCGTTATTTGTAATAAAACAGTTTGTTTTTACAAAATTACATTCCACAATTTTGAATTAATCAAAATACATACAATTTAAATAAATATATCAAACTACCACCACAGGTTCCTCCTACCCTTCGAAAACCACGAGCGGAAAAAACGGCACCACGTTCAAGATCAACGGCAAGCTGGACGAGCCGCAGACCATCGACACCATCGACGTGACGGACTCGCCCCTGCGCGAGGAGGGCTCGCCCCCCGCCACCGCCCCCGCCACCCCCGCGCCGCCCGACAAGAGGCTGCGCACGCCCTCCCCGCGCCGCCACGTGGACAGCGAGACGGGCGAGTACAAGGAGGACATGAACCTGGTCTCCAAACCGGCGGAGGAGCTCAACAGAGAGTTCCTGGACTCGCTGCAGAAGGAGGAGGGCGTGAAGATCAGCGTCAAGCCCGTGGAGAAGCTGCTGGAGCCGCGCGAGGACCGCGGACATCTCGCCGAACTCGCGCATAAGCTCATGGGTATGACGACATGTTTAACACACTCTTTGCTGTCAATTTTCTTTTTTTTTTTATTGCAAAGAAAGATGCGACGAGCGTGCCGTACGCATGATGGTACTGCTCATGAATAGTAGCAAAACCAACCACACTTCGAGTTACACAGCAATGCTTGACAATCCATTGTGGTGGTATCTACCCAGGTGGGCTCTGTCAACCTCTCGATCTACTACGAGTTAAACCATTTTGCTCCTAAAAGTGCTTTATATAACAATTCTAATGTTTTAATTTAATATGTATCATTATGAGCTATAACGGTTTCCGTAATAAATTATATTGCAATACCTACACTACATCCAAATATTTGTAGCATTTGTTTACTGTTTAGGCCTCCTGTCTCCAGCAACTTTCTACATTCAGGAGTGGACTTCCTGTGGTTGAAAAGAGATTATTGTTTCGTTCATATTTCGCGTTGATTCAGTTCAGCTAATAAAGTTTACGCGATTTGATTAGTTTTTTTCGTGTAAATATTGCCACGTGCATTTGTTGTTTCAGTGGCGGGCAGCGTGAAGGAGGGTCGCGCGGCGAGTGCGGCGAGTGCGGCGAGTGCGGCGAGTGCGGCGGGCGCGGCGGGTGCGGCGGGTGCGGCGAGCCCGGCGGAGTCGTGCGTGAACGGACACGCGCCGCACGCGCCCGCCGGACTCGCGCTCTGCAACACGCAGGTATGTACTGTTACTACTCAACGGCATTATAATTTATAATATTAAAGGATTTACAAAACAGCGTTCAGGATCAGGACGTTGTATGTGACTCTCCTTACCTTCTACCTGTTGGTATCACGGCGGGTGCCAGGGTCCTTCCGGCAAATTCTTCTATTTCGCCCGGTCTTCGGCATCCTCCTTAGTAAAGAATTGACCCTCATATGTTCCTTGGCGACATCTAGCCAGCGTGTCTTTGGTCTACCTCTCGGTTGAGGCTCGGGAATATTGAGGCTCAGGCATACATTGTGACGTACTCCTGCGGTTTCCTTAGGACGTGACCGTCTCAAGCGACATTCCTGGGGCCCTACTATATTCATCCGAAACGAAGTTCGAAACTTCGGACGAACGAAGTTTTTTATACGATACGAATGTATCTACTCTGTAAAAGTTCGAATTTATATAACGTATATCGTTACCATAGGTTTATGGTTACGAAAATAAGTCAATAACGACCATAAGTATATTTACCTACATTCATATCGTATAAAAACTTCGCTCGTCCGAAGTTTCGAAATTCGTTTCGGATGAATATAGTAGGGCCCCTGGAGTTTATCAGCTACATCGCAGACACCAAGACTGCCACGGATGTGCTCGTTACGGATTCTATCCAAACGCGTAACGTTGCACATCCGCCTCAGCATCTTCATCTGCGCGACGCGGACCTCTTGGACGTGCCGCTTGAGGGCAGGCCACGTCTCAGAACCATACAGGAACACCGGCCGCACGAGGCTTTTATAGATGTGTCACTTGAGCCTCATCGGCATCCTGCGGTCGCAGAGTATGCCCGAGACCTCCCTCCACTTAGCCCAAGCAGCGCTTATACGGGTTTTGACGTCAAGGTCGATGTCACCGGACTCGTGCATAACGGAGCCTAGGTACTTGAATTTGTCCGTCTTCACGGCAAGTTCGGCAAGACCATGTATGTGACTGTAGTGTGTATTTACATACCAGTATGTATTGTTGCAGAAGAGCGCTCGTCCCTTGGGCCGCAGCTCGCTGCGCGCGGTGCGCGTGAAGCCCGCGCGCCCGCTCCTCGCCGCCGCGCCCAACACGCGTACGTACTCGCGCACGAACACGCACATTATTAACTCACTCTCACTGTGTTCTGCACACGCACTTCACCAAACAAACTTATCAGTCCTCACACTACTCAACTCTCAACTGTATTATACAGGGTATATCAAGACTGCTACCGAAAACGAAGCCGGGTGGTAGTTTTAGTGACTTCAGACACAATGCAACTAAATTTTGAGCGTCAAAAATTTGTGACGATTTTTTTTTGTTATTTTTTTCTTTCGTCTTATTAAGATGATAAATACATAGTTTTTTCTTAAATGATAGTGTACACCATTTTATTTGTAAAGACGCTATGGTTTGCAAGGCTTTAAATTATTATTTTAGCAAAAACTACGGTTTTATATAGCACCCAAACTCGACGATATTTAAAAAATAATAAATAAAAATTGTCGCGTTTCTTAGCGAAATTTTTAGTTGCATTGTGTTTGTAGTCACTAAAACTACCACCCGGCTTCGTTTTCGGTAGCAGTCTTGATATACCCGGTATAGGGTATGACCAGACTGTGAAACAAAACGAAGCTAGGTGCTATTGCCAGATGAAATTGTATTCACCATCCAAACATAATCCTACGTATAATTACAAGGATTTTATCCGGCAAAAAATGGATCTGTACTTCACTAAGAGCTTACAGCAGTGTTCTCATAACTCTATACAAAGTAACAAAAAAATAACTTTTGAATAAAAGTATACGACAATGTAGTGTTGGTGAATCTTGACTTCTCAATAGCTGAATACTAAACCTAGTGTTGTTATTGCAGCGCCGACGCTGGGCGGTCCGCGCGGAGACTCGTCGTGTTCCCCGCCCGGGGCGCCGCCCCCCGCGCCCCACCTGCCGCCCCCCGCGCCCGCCCCCGCCGCCGCCACCATCAACAACTTCGGCATCCACCACCCGCCGCCGCACCGCAACCACCACAGCGATGACGAAATCGTAGAGGTAATGTACAAGGACACGGTGTCATACGCTTCGTACTCATATAGAACCAAGACATTCGCCAAGTAGTCGGAGAATCAAATTAACGGGACCTAATTTGTGATTTCAGGTGCCGTACAAACCAAAAACGCCAGAAATCATCGACCTCGACGAGTACCCGGAGAGTCCGCAAGCCGTCAAGAAAAAAAAGTTAGATATTTTGAAAGAGCGCGGGCTGGAGGTGACGGCGCTGCCCCCCGTCGCGCTGGCGCCCCCCGCGTGGCCCCCCGCCGCGCCCCCCGTGTTCCTCAACCCCACGCTGCAGCACCAGCTCCTCACGCAGGCGCAGATGCTGGGCGCCTACGCGCTGCCGTACGTGGCGCCGCCCCGGCCGCCGCCGCCGCGCCCCCCCGCGCGTGCTGCAGGCCACCTGCACCTTCGGCAACAGCGGCCCGCAGAAGACCGTGTACGGCAACCCCAAGGACCCGTTCATGCCGCCGCCCCACCTGCTCACCGGCGCGCCCATCAAGCCGCCCCGCGCGCCCCACCCCCTCCCCGACCCCGCGCACGTGCTCGACCTCACCTGCCGCGCCGACACCCCGCCCGCGCCCGCCGTCGAGATCCTGCGCGTGTCCGCCGCGCAGAACCTCTCCAACAAGACCTACGCCGAGCCCAAGCCCGCGCCGCCCAACCTCGAGATCACGCTCGTCAACAAGACGCACGCACCCGCCGCGCTCAAGAACCGCCCGCCGCAGAAGCGCTCCTCCAACGGCAAGTTCGTGTCGGCCAAGACGCCCACGCCGCCCAAGGAGTTCCCGTCGCCGGCCCCGTCGCCGTCGCCCTCGCCCTCGCCCAAGCTCAAGAAGCCGGCCATCGTGGTGCCCACGTACCAGCTGGCGGAGGGCTCGCCGCCCGCGCCCGCCGCGAACAAGGCGCTGCTCGTGGACATGCACAAGGCGGCGCCCGTGCCCTTCATGGACCCCTACGTGGCGCTGTACAGCAGCCTGGCCGGACACATGGACCAGCGCCAGCTGGCCGTGTACCGCGACCTCATGGCCACGCAGTTCCGCGGATACAACAGTCTGCTTAATATCTCCACGCCCACCACCAAGAACTGAATGCCGAGCGGAGGGGGCGGGGAGGGGACGAGCCTAGTTTGGGAACAATTTTTTCCCCGTTGTTTTTGTCCTTTGTAAATAGTAGGGTAGTTAGTAATGGTCGGCCGCGGCGGCGCCTCCGCTCGCCGCGGCCGCCGCACACTCAATTATCGCAATGAATGAGTGAAAAGAACCAATTATAGTTATTATTGCAAGTGCGGAGTGGAACTGTTGATTGTAATTGTATTAGTATTGTGCGAGTGGCGCGCGGGCGCCGCGCGGGGATCTCAACTAGCATGCGCGCCGCGCCCGCCGCCTGCCGGACACACAGCGCACTCTCACCTTACGATTGGTGTACAAAATAAATAATTGGAAATATTCTCCTGTGTTTAATTGTGTTTCTGAAGTGATTTAAAAATTCGATAAACCGAAGAAACGATACCGTAGACCCAAGACTTTTTACTAAGGCAAAAGAGAAAGAAAGACATTTTTCTAAAAGGTATGACATATGTGTAAGAATTCTCCAAACTCAATAGCAATTCAGTTACTTTAGTAAAGACAATTCTTGGCCCCCTGAGTTGATAAAAAGTGATATAACTTGGATTAAAACATAAAGTAATGTTTGAATTTAGTAAAAATATTATACATATAATAAACTTCTGCTATGTAAATAACACACACATACACCACTATTTTTCTTCATCGAGTACTCTCAATCTAATCCGAATATTTAATAGTAAATAACTAATTTAAAATAAGTTTACCAGACCCGTCGTATCCACTATGTATGAGCGATTTCAATAAAACACATATATATCAAACTTACATATTATATTCACAGAAAAGTGTTCACCATTATAGGTAACACTTGATTGTACCAATATAAAGAACTTTATAACTCTTGCCAGAAATACTGGCAAACACCAAATTAAGTCTTATTCATGTCGTTTCACGTCCTGTCTTCTCAACTCATGAGTCGCACGCCATATATTACAGTCGAGATCCCGTCAGTTCCTAGTCCCTGTTTGTTCTACACCATTTCCGGCGCCCAGAGTTTGAAGGTTCTGTCGTAGGAGCAGGTGGCGACGTACTTGTTGTCGTTGGATATGTCCACGCCCATCACCTGCGAACATTGCCAAAATGTGAGTATTTTTTTAAAGAAATATATTATCTTTTTGAGATGTGAATATTGTTCTTGTAACCTAAGGTATGCAGAAGTGTAGGCAAAGAAAGAATGAATTATTGGACGTGCATTCTTGCGAGCATGCGTATGTATGTGTACGTAATAACATACAGGGTATGTCGAGATTACCCTTGAAAAAGTCAGGTTTGTTAAAAAATAATCGTGTTTGTTTCTTTCACACATAGTTTATATATAGAAGGTAAACATTATTACTTTTATTAGATAAAACTATGTATTACCACCGAAACATGATACGTGAAAAAAAAACATCGACGCTTTTTTTCTACCTTGTTAGTTGTATTGCATCTAATATCACTAGAACTACCACCTGGCTTCGTTTATCGACGGATTCTCGATATACACGATATTTATGCGTGTGTGCGTGTATGCGTGAGTGTGCGTGTTCGTGCGTGTATGTGCGCATCATGCGCGTGCGTGCGTGTTGTTACCTTGTTGTCGTGTCCGGCGAGCGTGCGCAGCGGATGCCAGGCGGGGTGGGACCACAGCTTGGCGCTGCCGTCGTAGCTGCTGCTGGCCAGGTAGTGCCCGCCGCTGCGCTGGAACCGCACGTCTGCAACCACACAAACGCGTATACACTCAGCACCGACAATACTAACTCCAGACAGCACTTTTTTTGCAGTGAGCGGCGAGATGAGCCTGCGTTCGCCTGATGGTAAGCGATACGATACCTCAACAACAGTAACAATACCAACAGCACCATGAATTATAAAGCAATGCTTGGTTGTCTATCGCGCTCGTCATCCTGAGACATAAGATGAAGATGAAGAATATCAAATAGTGAATTTGGACCCAATGTCCTTCAAACCGAAAAAGTCAAGTGTATAAGTAAAACAAAAGTCCTTCTGTGTAGTGTAAGTATAGATATTTTGTATCACTCACCGCTGACAAGATGCGTGTGTGCTGGTATGGTGTAGATGGAGGCGCGTCGTCGCAGGTCCCATATTTTAATCTGCAGCACAAATTATACAGGGTATATCAAGACTGCTACCGAAAACGAAGCCGGGTGGTAGTTTAAGCGATTTCAGACACAATGCAACAGAAAAAGTTGCAAAAAAAGCGAAATTTTTTTATTTTTATTTTTTACTATGACCATATTTGGGTGGTAAATACATTTTTTCCTAAAATAATAGTGTATACCCTTTTATTTACAAATAATCTAAGGTGTAAAAAAGTTTAAATTATTATTTTAGCAAAAACTATGGACTTACCACCCAAAAATGACGATATTTGAAAAATCATAAAAAATAATTGTCACGTTTCTTTGCGAAATTTTAGTTGCATTGTGTTTGTAGTCACTAAATAGTTTTAGTGACTACAAACACAATGAACCGAAAACGAAGCCGGGTGGTAGTCCACCCGGCTTCGTTTTCGGTAGCAGTCTTGAGATACCCGGTATATTATAACATCTTTATGCTATGCTTGTACAATATTACACCGACTGTATTTGTATACACCTACAGCCGCTGCCAATAAACAATCCCAATCCAAAATTTGCCGTTTTTTTTTTATTATTGCCTTGTAGGCAGGCGAGCTAGCGGCCCGCCTGATGGTAAGCGGCTACCGCTGACAGCGGCTGATTGACAGCTCAATCTTTTTTCTGGTACTATATTGCCAATAATCAATCTCAGTAGTGAAAAAAACTATGTCAACATGGTAAATGACAAATCGAAAAGTAGAAAACAATCCAGATTGACTTCAATATAATTTTTTCGATTGATTATTGGCATCGGCCGTTAATGGTAAAGTAATAAGCTTGACAATATACTTAACAGAATCTCTTAGACCAAAGATTAACTATGCTTATGAGACCAAAAAGCCGTAAATAAAATCTGTATTATTGAACGTGTGTGCGTGTGTGTGTGTGCGTGCGGGCGCGTGTGTGCGTGCGGGCGCGTGTGTGCGTGCGGGCGCGTGTGTGCGTGCGGGCGCGTGTGTGCGTGCGGGCGCGTGTGTGCGTGCATGTGTATGTGCGCGTGCGGCACCTGGTGGTCGGCGGCGGCGGTGGCGAGCTGGTGGCCCGCGGGCGCCCAGTCCAGCGCCAGCACGGGCGCCAGGTGCCCCTCCAGGAACATCACGCAGCGCCCCGTGCGCAGGTCCCACACGCGACCGAACGCGTCCATGCCGCTGCAACACAAACACTATCGTTACTTGTTGTGCACCTTAATACATCACCGTGAAGTCGCAATTCAAGTGATCAGTAGTCAAATCATCTCATTACTTATTGTGAACCTTAACACTATTAACATAAAGTCGCAATTCCAGTGATTAGTTATCAAATCAAAGTAATAAATTGAACACTGTGATAACTAATTGTGCACCTTGATACATTAGTATAAAGCTGCAATTTAAATGATAAACAGTCAAACTAATATATTGTGGTGCCCTGCTTCGGCTTTATGCTGGTTTATCGTACATAGACTATCGTTTATTGTCTATCGTTGATCTTTTATTTGAATTGCTCTAATAGCGATTAAGCAAGCAGATTTCCATTCAGTCATTAGATACCTAGACACATATAAAAGTGAATAGCCAATAGATCATATAGCTTCAATATTATTGATATTAATTCTTATGGCACATTCAAACAAGTGTTATTATTTCTTGAGCATCGTTTCCAAATATTACTTAGCAACATTTAATAAAACAACCCACATAAAGACTGCAGTAATAATCTCTAACATTGATGCACAATATTGTTCAACAAAACGCAATTGCAGTTTGGATGCACCATAACATTATAATCTCTTAAAGTTATTGAATAGATAATGTTACCCAGTAACAGCGAGCGATCCATCGCACTGGAAGGCGATGCTGTAGACGGGCTTCGCGTGCCCCTCCTGGTGCAGTACTTCCGTCGCTGAAATACATAAAAACGCATAAAAATATTGTTTAAATTCACCATTTATTGTTAATTTATAATGGTTTCTTAGATTTACGCGAATGTTACACATTGAAATAAAACTGTTATTTACGGATTCGCTAAAGAACACCGTTTCCTGCCCAGGATGTTTCGCGACGCTATTGAAATTAAAAAACATCAAATTTCAATAGAGAAGATGGCTTGAAGCTTGCACAAGCATGGGATCCAATACTACATTTAATTAAATCGGAACCCAAAAAACCAACTGCCAGACCTCAAGACACTGTGAGCTCCTTCTGCGTAGATCGGATCGCAAATACAGATTAACTATTTAAATAAACTTTTTTAATTTAATAATTGTAAAATAAGGGTAGTTGAATTGTAACAGTCACAGAGCGGATGTCTAATACCTCAGTCCGCCCCGTGACCAGGAAAGCTGTAAAGTAATCAAAACGTCGGGAAGTCAAAAATGTAAAAAAACTAAATTCGCGATAAAATCCGTAAATAACAGTTTTATTTCAATATTGTTAATTTGTTCAAATTCAATTTTTTTTCTTCAGTTCTCTCTCTTGAGTAATCTTGTGTTTAGTAACTCAATTTAATTGGGTAGTATATTCTGAAAATTAAATATTTATACAACCATACAGCAAAAGGAGAATGCCCATTCGTAGTATCGGTAACAAATTTCGTTTATACTGCTTAAAATTCCATCCCATCCATCCATCAGCCAAAGGAAGTCCACTGCTGAACATAGGCCTCCCCCAATGATTTCCACAGAGACCTGTTGGAGGCAGCCTGCATCCAGCGATGTCCCGCGACCGACACCAGGTCGTCGGACCATCTTGCGGGTGGACGTCCTACGCTGCGCTTTCCGCTTAAAATTCACGGCCATAAAAATATTCCTATTTCATACTGGGCGAAAGATTTTTATAAAATAAAGTAATATTCATCACATTTACTTTTTTTTCACACAGCCTAAGGAAAAAAATAAATTTTATTAGACTTTAAGTTCATTTCTCAAAGATATCCGGGCCTCGGTCGCTAATACGTTTATATTTATTAAAAAGTAGATTCACAAAAAAATAGATTTCATAGATGCACAAAAATCTTCACAATAAGTTTCATAGTAAAATGGACATTCTTTAAAATAGTAATTTTTAGTCTAAAAATCAAGAGAGGCTCCAATATTTAAAAACAACTTGTTTATAATTTGAAGTTTCGTTTTTGTAGTATTTAAGTATTTCTTAATAGTATAATACGATACGCCAACCAGCACTAGGCCAGGGTGATGGACTATATGGCCTAACCACTGTCGATTGCAGAGTAGGCCCGTGCCCTGCAGTGGGACGTATATGGCCTGATACAGATAATACGATAAATAGGTGGTTACCGGTGGTGAGGTCCCAGAGCCTCCAGGAGTGGTCGAAGACTGCGGTGGCGAGGAAGCGGCCCGAGGGGTGGAACTCCACGCGCGACACGCGGTACGGACTGTGCCCCGCCAGGGACGCCAGCGGAGACTCGCTGCCCACGCAACATTACTTATACACACATACATAACATACATAATACAGCAATGTAAATGCACTGTTGTGTTTCGTATTGAAGGACATTGTAGCCAGAGTGACTACTGGGCATATTGAGACTTAACATCTTATGTCTCAGGATGGCGAGCGCAGTGGAATTTTGCTTCTGTTTATGAGCGGTCGTATCGCATACCACCAGGCGAAAGGCTTGTTCGTCTCGCCATTCATTGCAATAAAAAAAAGACATAAACCCACGCCTTTTTCCCAGATGGGGTAGGCATAGGTGCTACCAAGACACGTACTTTTCTCTTAGAGTGTTTCATCCCACAATGTGATAGGGAGGGGACTATCGCAATGATGGGCACAAATTCCTGACTCCGAGCTGATAATGAATAGAAATCCAATATCATTTTACGCAACCCGGGATTCAAACCCGAGTTTCCGTCATAACCGTACCATACTATAATTGCGCCAACGAGGAATTTCACTTATCCCAGGGCAGTTCTGACTTTTCCGAGCCATGTGTGACGGTGAAGGAAAGCATCGCGAGTCAACCTGCATACCATAGCGATATGTAAGAATTTCTATGGTATGTAAAGTCCGCCAACCCGCACTAGGCCAGCTTCATCCAGTTTCATCAACCTCTTCATGCATTCTCGCTGATTCGGTATACTTTTGATCTGACTCTTGTTGAGGATATCCCCGATTTGGATAGTTTTGGTTCAGTGACATTAACGTTTACTAATTCTTCCATCCACACTCACCTTGTATATTGTATGTAATAAATTATAATTATATAAACAGTGGCTAGAGGGGTATTTACCTGGCGAAGTTCCACAGGTATACGGATCCGTCGTACGCGCAGGTGGCCATCGTGCACGCCTCCGACTTGTCCTCGCCGTCCCGCGCGTCCCCCGCGACCCCCGCGACCCCCGCGCCCCCGCCCTCCCCCGCCTCCATGGAAGGCGGCGCAGAGGTCTCCCAGCCTCCTCCGAGCCGTCCGCCTCCTTCGCGTCCTTTGCTTCTGCGGCAGCGTCGATCTAAACGGTCATAAAATTATATTTGATAATATGTATAAGAATACCATCAAAATGCCATCAAACCTTTGGTTGGTAGTTATTGTACAAAATTCTATCATAAAAAGCTAAGGCGTTGATTGCAATACTCAAGCATGTTGTGTTTGTTTGCAATACGATGTAGTATTTACATTTGTACAATTATACTTCGTGGACAACATATGGACAGTTCACTGTTTTTGTGAACTGCCCCATTGTCTGACATAGTATGATGATTGTTTTTAGAATCTAGAGTCCTAGACGTATAATAGGGTACGTAAAGTAAAATAATATAAAAATAAATACACCTAAAAATTACATACATAGGCCGTTCACAAAAATTGAGGCTTATGGCATGGGTATCAGGAACCACGAGAGACTTTTCGGTCTCACACCCAGACTCGAAACAAATACTGCGACTGGTTTATACAAATATTTGTTTCGATGTGGGAATTTTGATTTTTGGAAGTAGTAGGGCCACCCTGTTGTCAGCCGTCGCTCAGCATAAATAGGCAGACTGAGCCGGCACAGTACCGCTGTCCTATATAACGTCGATGTGAAGCTACAGTTTTGCTGTTGCGTTCCGTTTGGTGAGAAACGAACCCTTCCCATCTGATTTCCTTTTCCCTCTTCTCCCAATTTGATGGGTTGACCATACATCCACGACTCAAGCGTTGTGGATGTTCACAGATGGTAGCGATCTCTTACCATCAGGTGGCCTGTTTAAAATAAAGAAAAAAGTGGGCCCAGGTTTCACAGCCGGCTGACCAACTGAGGCAGTGCAGGTAAGAGTATCAAGTGTAAGTGTGGTGATACCTTGTCTCGGAAGTGGTGCGGCAGTCTCGCGTGGGGATGGAAGGCGGCGCCGCTGACGTTGCAGGTGTGTCCGCGCAGCTGCTGCAGCGCCGTGCAGCCCGGCACCGACCACACCTTGCTGAGGCCTGACCTGCACACCATGGGCGCGTTCCATTAGACGTTCACGGCGCTTAAAACACTCATTTCGCTGTTCCATTTGACGATCACGATCGTCGTGGTCGCGGGAAACACGTCATTAATGACGTCATGACAAACGCTCACGAGACGCCCACGACGACCCATGTCAAGAGGTGGGTCGTGGTGTGCGTTGAGAATATTGGAGGGATTTTGAAATGTCAAAACAACAAAAATGTCACCGGAGAAAATTATTTGAAACGCATAATGCATAATTTTTATAGCTATTTTAAAATATTTATTACCTAAACACTCAAAACGCCCCATAACCCGCTCCACTTGGGTTTGCGATCGTAACGCTCACGAGCAAGTGGAACGGTCGTGAGCGTGGTCGTTGCGATCGTCAAATGGAACGCGCCCCATGACTACATCACTACACTACATCTGAAGGAGACTCCACTAGGAGACTGTTGAATTTCATATACATAAAATGAGATTTTTTCAAGTAGGTGCGGATGGCCAAATCCTAAACTATGACGACACCGAAAAATGCTTAAGGAGTAACGATCCCACGGGAATTGACAAAACAACTGCCCGCAATTATATTATGACCAATTTTCATATCTAAAATGACATATACGAAATCGACTGTTAAGTTTCTTCTTAATATGGGTTGGTAAAAATACTCACCCCTTCATAGACTACTCGAGATTGTATAAAAATATATATCAGCTTTGCGAATTAAAATCGGTTTTGCGAATCACAATCGCAAACCGCAAAACTTAGCGTATGAAAGTTTATTATAGACTTCACTTGCCATTTGTGATTGCTATTGCTTTTTATTATAAAACTACTGGTTACATTAAAAAAGCATCATAATATTCTTATATAAATAAAATAAATTACGAAAATAATGTTGATGTCTTACCAACTGGCCGTGATCAGCATCTTGCTGTCGGAGCTGAACCTGCAGTAACTTATTGGCCGAGTGTCGCCGATCTGTTCACAAATAAATACAAATTAATTCGTTATTCACTCCAAACACAAACTACAGACAATAACACAAATAACCTGAAAATACAGGTAACCAGAGAGAGTAGTCATAACCTCAGCAGAAATATATAAGAATTCAGTAAGGGATCCTAAATTGGCAATGCAATTGTGTGTTCCATAAATTGGACTCGTACTGACTGATTAAAAGAGTGCAAGATAAAAGAGATCTGACAGCCTCCGTGGCGCAGATGGTTAGACGCCGGCTGTGAAAATACGTATTTGTCCCGTGTCTGGGTGTTTATTTGTAAGTCTCTCGTAGCTCCCGATACCCACGACAAAAGACTTACGCCCGAACACTGGAACGCAACTTAAATATAACTTGCACTTAACTACGTTAATCCCGCTTAAATGTACTGGCTAAGTGGGCCGTGAACTGTTAAGAGCAACTTATTATTTAAATGGCGTTCGAGTATTGGGCGTTAATTGATCCTTAGCTAGACTATGTATGTGACTGTCGGGTGTATTTATTTAAGATATATTCCTCACCTGGCTGCAGTAGATGGAGGTAGCGGACGCCTTCCTCTGCGACTCCTGCTTGGCGGCCGCGCGCACGCTGCCCGCCAGCTTCAACTCCTCGCGGGCCTTGCTCAGTCTGGAACAAACATGTATCATAGTCTTCGCCTTGGATACTTTATTTTATTTTATTTTATTTGGGCAGCTCAGAGCTCACAAACATATATTATACAAATTGTATACAAAAGATAGTCAATTACGAGCTACCAC
This sequence comes from Hyles vespertilio, assembly GCA_009982885.2. Lineage (NCBI taxonomy): Eukaryota > Metazoa > Arthropoda > Insecta > Lepidoptera > Sphingidae > Hyles > Hyles vespertilio. The sequence continues at coordinate 951,634 of CM042825.1, read as the reverse complement.
AGATAAAATATATACTCATACTCATTACTTAACTAAAATAAAAGTTATATTGAAAGTATAATTAATTGATAATTAAAGGGGAGAGTTTCTCGCGGCGAGAATCGTATTTGAAAATCATTATTCGATGCAATTTATATCCTTACGATAATCGTATCTTCACGACGAGAAACTCCCCCCGTGTAAATGGGGCTTCAGGCTTCTTATTATATTACATAACCATCTATTCTTTTACAAAAAAGAAAACAAATAAGTAATAAGTATGGTGCTGCCTTTACATAGAACAGTTGTGGTGAATCATGCAAGACAGTATAAAATACAGGGATGTCTTTCAAAAATAAGTTTTACAGGAATAGTTTACCTTTCCTTAGCTTTAGGTAGCGAATACCGAGCTATCCACAGCCTGGCCTGCCTCAGTTCGGGAGGGCCTTCGTGATACCACGTGCCCTCGCGGCCGCGGGTCCCTCTCAATGCGAGCCTCTTCTTCCTCCAACTTTTTGTTGATAGCGTCTTCACCAAGGCTGAAAAACATTGTAAAGATAACTTAGGTTCCAAATTCGTGTGTTGAGGCTATTTTTAGTAGTCTGTATTTGTGTGAAGGCAAAAATAATAAATCTAGTTTAATTCACAACAAAGTTATGGGGGTCCAAAAAGGTCTGAACCACTTTGAGAAAAGGATGTTACGGCCATGCCGCTGTGTTGCTTGACTTGGATGGACACTTCCTTGCCCTCTGATTGAGAAGCATCGAAATATCCTGTATATCTGATCGGATGAATCAAATAACATGTTATCATCTTTAAATACAGTCCAGTCAAATTTATGTACTTACTAACTCAGCAGATCTCTCAAACGCACTCTCCTTTCTGCTGGACCTTCTCCGAATAAGCACACGGGCTCACCCAACTGTCTGAGACTCCTGCGAACCTGATAAAAAAAAACAACAAATTTATCAGGGGAAGCCAATGAGATATTTCAGTTCATTAATCTAATCACAACCTTATGCATTCTTCATTTTTCCTATTCCGCAAAGGATTTCTTGAAATAAAACTATTTTTTACAGATTTTATCACATATATGATTCAAGTTTTACATTTTATAAGTTTTCAACATTTCAATAACTTAATAGCTTTCATGGAGAATTGGATTTCTTGTTGCTGAGAATAGTGATGCTGAACCTAAATATTCTGTTTATAGTAAAACAACCAAAGTTTGGCAAACGGAAAGAAAACATTTGTATTGAGGTACAAGTTACAACAGCATCACACTTCATATTATAACATTTGATCTCTACCTCATCATCATCAGTGGAGACATTGAGTTGGCGTGCCTTCCTCCTCCTCTCGAATTCCTCCAGCAGGGCCTTCTTGTCTCGAGACATCTCCTCCTCCAGCTCCATGTATTCTGCACAAATGTATTAACTAAATTAGTAATTGAACTCTTATGCATATGGAGTTTGTTAAAATTTGTAACAAAATAAGTAATGGCGCCTGCTGATCATACAATGTGTTAAACTGTATTGTTTATTGGTAACTAAGCTACTGTGTATATAAAACTGTAAAATGTTTTAGAATAAATCAGTCTGATTGCAGCCGCCATCCAGTTTTATTAGAATTAGAAAGCATAAGAGGATTTTCAAATCTCAAACACATAGATCTAAAAAATTGTAGGTGGTGATGGCGGGTGGCTGATACCACTTGTCTAGGTCCAAAGCCTGTAACTGACTACACCATAGAGGCTTTCAATAGATTGTATGATTCCTTGACACTAACAAAAAAAAAACACTATGTGTAACAGCATGATACGGCTAAAAACGTTGCCCAAGCCCGACTACACATAGCATGATATCTGAAAACTTACCGCTTGAAATCTGAATGTCTCCAAGCTCTTTACTACTGCCCTCTTCGACGCCTTCCTTGGCAGCGGCTGCCAGGGCCGCCAGCCTAGCCTTTTCCTGCTCTTCCAGGGATCCATAGTGCACCTGCTTGCTCTTCTTTGGCAAAACAATCTCCTCATCATCAGACATTTTTAGGTTATGTTTAATGTATACGTGCGATACCGGTCTATGCGTTGATAAATTAAATATTAAGTTTATTCCGAAACTATTATTTGATGGTCGATTATGCGATAAAATTGCTTATTATTATAATATTTTGCACAACAATATCAGTGTTTAGCGTCTTTATATGTCAATTGAAAATGACAAATGTAACAAACGCGTTCCGAAATACGAATCACACATTTTATCTTTTCCAATATGATAATATGTAAAAAACTTCGCATGGTCTTAAAGAAAATGTGATAATAATAAAAAAGACGCTTTCACGTTAAGTATACTAAAATACGTAGTAATAAAATAGATTGATAATTGGTAATTGGCACAGACCAATTAGTAAATATATTGCACTCTATATTTTTTCGTCTATGATTTTTTCTATTGCCTATGCCTGTTGTTTACGTCAGTGTAAAAAGGCAACAATAAATGTATTTTCTCGTTACATTTGCCATAAAAATGTAACATCATATTCATTTAGTGCATAAGGATTAAAATATTGCGAATAAACGCTTCATAAACACAAGAAAAAGACGAACTTTGCAAGTTTTTTCTTGTTATAACCTCAAACCAAATTGTAGTATTTAGTATTTAATATAGTGTGGTGTTATTGTTGTGAATTGCGATTATGGCGGTTCAATTGTCTCGGCGGGACGTGGAAGACCTGCGCTCGTCGCTGGACCGCGCTATATACAGGACAATAGGAAAATCAGACAGTTCTTTGCTGTCTACAGTTTCGTCCTGCCTCACCAATGGGTTCGTTAACATTGATATTTTACTTGTGCTTTACGTCATTGTACTCAAACTGTTAAATTTCTTTTATGTAATAGGGGAGTTTGTGTTAAATAAATTTACATGAGAAGGTTTATGACAGATTGTGGTTGTTTGAAAAGTTGCATCTGCGCTTTTCATCTATTTCTTTGTTAAACATAGCTTTTTTTCACCATTAGAATTCTACATTATCTCTGATAAACTTAAGCAATAGAATATTTTCAAAAACTGTATCAGCACTTGGTCAGAGCCGGGTGATAAGAGCTTCTAATAGTATTAGTAAACTTCCAATAGATATAGAATTCTAAGGCCAAATTCAAGCGTGACTTTATTTTTGTTTCAAGGAAAACTCATGAATAGGTAGAATTTAAGTTTTTGATTCTTTACTATTCTAGATATGAACGCAGGAAGATAATAGATAAAATAACAGCCCACATTGACTCGAAAAAGGCTAGCAAACTCGCAGACAAAATTATTGCATTGGGCCAAGAACTGCTTTCATCATCAAAGTCACAGAAGCGGAAACATGAGTCCTCCGACAGAGACCGGGACAGAGAGAGAGATGGCAAGAGGTCCCGACATGATGACAAGCTTGATGATAAGGACAGAGGTGACGACAAGAGGAAAGATTCAGATGACAAGAAGAATGGAAACTCTCTGGACATACCATCTGTGTTGCCGGACGGAGAGACAGTCGGCTCCAAGATAGCTGTTCTCAGTGCAGACAGGATCAAGGTGAGGTACCATTTTGTACCGCCATGTTTAGTTATTTATTACATACTTGTTTGATAATTGATAACTCCTGTTTGATAAACAATAAAAAAATATATTTTTTTTGTCTAATAGAGTATTATGTTTGGGGATTATAGACTTTTTTAAAACTCGTTAAGGTTGCAAAAAGAAACTGGATGCAGGCCTCTTTCAACAGGTTGATGTGGAGATCCTTATGCGAGGCCCATGTTCATCTTTATACTTCCTGTGGCTGAATTTGATCATCATTGTCATAATTTTATTCCAATCAAAATACAGCAGAATGACATGCTATACTAACTAATTGTATACTATGTTCTAGCAGCTTCATAATAGATATTATATTGATAATTAAGCATTCATAAAAAACTTTAGTCATATTCATTCAAAGACTTATTCATCCATATTGTTATTAGAAATGCTATTCAACATTATCAAATTTTTTAATTGCTCCATGTGCAATATCATTCATAAACTTCATCTTAAGTTGGTCCATCCATGTTTGTTATATTGTACTAATACTATGGTTTGTTCTCTTCTGTTATTGAAAATGCATGCAGAAGGATAAATATGTACTTAAACGTAAATATATGTTATCTTCATTGGAGATTCTATTAATTACAATAATTCAATGCACACATATGGCAATGTATACTTAGTGGCGGATTTAATATGGGGGGTGTGACAGCATACTGACATCACCTTTGTCTGATGAGACCTAGAAGTTGTACAGGTTATTTTTATAGATTTGTTAGTTTGTTTTTTACTTTGTTATGTGTAGATGTATTAATTAATTTAGGTTTAATTTCAATATTATTTTTTGTGAAAACTTTTCTGATATATATATTCGTAAAAACATAGTCTTTAAGAACTCCAGGATAGTGTGTTTCCCAAAGAAACATTAAATAATTAAATCTCCTTTAAATAAAGTGATAAATAAATAATACCTGCCCCTGTCCCGCAGTTGATGATGGCGAACGCTCAGAAAGAGATCGAGGAGCGCAAGCGCGCCCTGATCGCGATGAAGGGCGGCTCGGAGCCGAAGCCTGGCGTGAACGCCGCCGTGGCCGCCGCACAGCACATCAAGGTGCAGATGCAGCAGAATAACGCCATCCCGCCCCCCAGCGTCATCAAACCGGTGCTATACTCTAAACCTGGTGAGTGTCCGTCTGAATCGGGACAATGTTGAAGGTAGTCTTGAGTAGTATTGATAATAAGTATGACTATCTAGACAGCCTCAATGGTGCAGTTGTTAGATTCTAGCTGTGAAATGTGAGGCCGCGGGCTCGATCCCCGCACCGAGACAAATATTTGTGTGATCCACACAAAAGTTTCTCATAGTTCCTGATAACCACAAAACTCAATCTTAGTGTGGGATCAGGACTATGTAAGGACTGTTGATAAAACTGTCTTGCAGAAGTTATCGCATTACAACCACACATTATTTTTATTTCATTGGACCATGTTTATTTACATACGTATTTATTTACATATGTTTGCATTAAAATTGCACAAATATATAAAATATATATTTTTGATATACAGGGTATATCAAGACTGCTACCGAAAACGAAGCCGGGTGGTAGTTTAAGCGACTTCAGACACAATGCAACAGAAAAAGTTGCAAAAATAAGCGACAATTTTTTTTTTTGAAATTTTTTTCCTATTGCCATATTTTGGTGGTAAATAATTTTTTTCCTAAAATAATAATGTATACCCTTTAATTTATAAATACTCTAAGATATAAGAGAGTTTAAATTATTATTTTAGCAAAAACTATGGATTTACCACCCAAAAATGACGATATTTAAAAAATCATAAAAAATAATTGTCACGTTTCTATGCGAAAATTTTAGTTGCATTGTGTTTGTAGCCACTAAAACTACCACCCGGCTTCGTTTTCGGTAGCAGTCTTGAGATACCCGGTATTTATTACGGTTGTAAAAATAAGATTGTCACTAAAAACAATGTTGTTTGTTATTTTTATCTATCAGCTGCCATGAGCCATGAAGAAATGGAAAAGCAGAGGAAGATAGCAGAACTGCAGGCCAGGATACAAAGGAAATTAGCAGGTGAGTCGTTTACCCAAAAACTATGTCTATCTAGTGACTATCTAGTAGAAAGTTATCATCTGACTCCAAATCAATGACTTCAAAAGAGGAATTCAGTGCTAATAACGATGTCTCCTTATTATTATTTATTTTCGACAGCCTCCGTGGCGCAGTTGGTTAGACGCCGGCTGTGAAACGAGAGGCCGCTGGTTCGATTCCCGCACCGAGAGAAATGTTTGTGCGGCCTGCAAATATTTCTTCCGGCTCTGAGTGTTAGTGAGATCGAAAAGTCTCTGGTAGTTCCTGATACCCACGACGCAAGACTCGATGTTAGTGTGGTATCAGGACTATGTATGTGACTGTTGGGTGTTTTTTTTTATCTAGCTTGGTAAAGGTTGTCATTATACCGGGTATCTCAAGACTGCTACCGAAAACGAAGCCGGGTGGTAGTTTTAGTGGCTACAAACACAATGCAATTAAAAATTTCGCATAGAAACGCGACAATTATTTTTTATGATTTTTTAAATATCGTCATTTTTGGGTGGTAAATCCTTAGTTTTTGCTAAAATAATAATTTTAACTCTTTTATACCTTAGAGTATTTATAAATAAAAGGGTATACACTATTATTTTAGGAAAAAACGTATTTACCACCGAAATATGGCCACAGAAAAAAATAACAAAAAAAAAAATTGTCGCTTTTTATTGCCACTTTTTCTGTTGCATTGTGTCTGAAGTCGCTTAAACTACCACCCGGCTTCGTTTTCGGTAGCAGTATTGATATACCCTGTATGTTGTAACGTTGTTTGTGCGGTGCAGGCGGCGCGCTGGTGGCGGCGGGTCCCGCGGGTCCGGCGCCGCTGATCCTGGACCGCGAGGGGCGCACCATCGACACCTCCGGCAAGCGAGTGCAACTCACGCACGTCGCGCCCACGCTCAAGGTCACTACCTACTGTTATTCAACTACATTATTTCTTGTTATTATTACATCATCAGTCAAATAACTAGGTGCTTTTTTTCGGGAACGAAAAATTCTTCAACCTTGTGTTGCATTGAAAAGTCTGCGGTCTTACACGCAAGTAGTGGTGCTGGCTTAAGTTGATTTTTTGAATTAGGAAAAATATTTTCTTACTGACACAGAAATTCAATTTGGTATGCCAGTGTCACTGACCCATATGCGTCCCCCTACCAGGCACGAGCTTCCTCAACAATCGAGAGAAAGATTGAGAGTGGTTAGGCCATATAGTCTACCACATAGAAATTCTTAAAAATCACTATGATAAGCAGGTTTCCTCACTATGTTTCCTTCAATGTTTTAGTGCGTGTTGATTGACTATATCAATTCACACATGACTCTGAAAAATCAGTGAAAATTCCTTTGAAAACCGAAATTATATTTAACTATTATCTTTTTAAAATGAATTTGACTGGAATTAAATAGCTCTGAACTATTTATTATTACTTTTCTTTTCCAAGTAATTCTTATATGTTGGGCAACCTGTCAAATATCAACCAACAGGAGGGCAGAAAGAGGTGGCCACCATATTTATTTACGTTTTTGAAGTACCACGGCTTCCTATATACAGGGTATATCATGACTGCTACCGAAAACGAAGCCGGGTGGTAGTTTAAGCGACTTCAGACACAATGCAATATAAATATTGCAAAAAAGCTAAAAATAAAATAAAATGTTGCAAAAAAGCGGTATTTTATTTTGTTATTTTTTTCGTATAGTCATATTTGGGTGGTAAATACATTTTTTTCTAAAATATATAGTGTATACCCTTTTATTTATAAATACTATAAGATATTCTGTATCAGCCCATATACGTCCCACTGCAGGGCACGGGCCACCTCTACAATCGACAGTACGATTGAGAGTGGTTAGGCCATATAATCCACCACACTGGCCTAGTGCGGGTTGGCGGACTTACATACCATATAATTTTTTGTAAATCGGCTATGGTATGCAGGTTTCCTCACGATGTTTTCCTTCACCGTTTTAGTGCGTGGTGATTGACTATCAACTGTAAGATATAAAAGAGTTTAATTATTATTTTAGCATAAACTATGGATTAACCACCCAAAAATGATGATTTTTTTTTTTTTATTGCTTTGAATGGCGAGACGAGCAAGCCGTTCGCCTGATGGTAAGCGATACGACCGCTCATGAACAGTAGCAATATTCCACTGCGCTCGCCATCCTGAGACATAAGATGTTAAGTCTCAATATGTCCAGTAGTTGCTCTGGCTACAATGTCCTTCAATCCGAAACACAACAGTGCATTTAAGCAGTGTTGTTTCACGGAAGAAATAGACATTGCGGTGGTACCTACCCAGATGGCCTCTCACATATGAGAGACCTACCACCAGTGCCACCAGGTACCAGTTTAAAAAATAATAAAAAAAAAATCGCGTTTCTTTGCAGAAATTTTAGTTGCATTATGTTTGTAGGTACTAAAACTACCACCCGGCTTCGTTTTCGGTAGCACTCTTGATATACCCTATATTATAGATACTCTAAGGTTATATTGAAGTGATATGATGTATGTATATGTATGTATATACATATATGTATATGCGTATACAGGCGAACATCCGCGCCAAGCGTCGCGAGGAGTTCCGCGCGCAGCTGGTGACGGGCGGCGCGGGCGCGGCGGACGCGTCCGACGCGGCGTGGCACGACGCGCGGCTGGCGCACAAGCCGCCCGTGCGGACCAGGCGGGCGCTGCGCTTCCACGAGCCCGGCAAGTTCACCGTCATGGCCGAGAGGCTGCGGATGAAGGTACGATGGCTTATGCAACTAATTATTACATTGGTACATGCACTTGTAAGGAGATCCTTGGAGGAGAAGGGGAGGGGGGGGGGCTATGTCCAGCAGTGGACTACTTGTGCCTGAAGAGAGAGATAAGCGCACCAAGTGTCAAGGTAAAGAAAAATAAATCCAATGATGACCTTAGCACATGCCTTAAATGAAAGGGATGAAGGAGTAGTTAAATTAACAGAAAAAAATATTTATTCAAAGGTGATTATTTAAATGAATATACAGAGTGATATTGACATATGGTATTTAATTTAAAACACATGTTCCTTAATCCCCCTAGGTACTATTGTGTCAAATTTGAATAAAAACTGCCTGATAGTTTTGTCAAAAATCACGATTTTAGGTTTCAAGGCTTTTGATCAACCCCTATAGATACTGAGTTTTTTTTTATTCAGATAAGTTCCTTAACCGAACTAAAGTTCATCTAAGCGGTAAAAATACTCTTATCTTCATGGGAGGTCCAAAAATCGTGAAAACGAAAATCACTATTTATGACAAAAAAATATTTTTATATTGCTTTCAAATTATATACAATTTCACCTGGGGTGATGAGAAACATGTGGGTCAATTTAAGTAACATGTGTGTGATATTGACACCTGTATAAATCTTATTTTTTTTATGGAGTCATCCATTACAATCTTTCAATAGTTTCTGTATAGCTGTTCAGATTTACTATAATAACCAAGTCCTCAACCCTATCCATGTCATTATCAGGCCCAGTTGGAGAAGCTGCAGAACGAGATATCTCAGATCGCGCGCAAGACTGGCATCTCGTCGGCCACCAAGCTGGCGCTCCTCGCCGCAGACACGCCCGACTCCGACCGCGTGCCCGACATCGAGTGGTCAGTACCAAAGCACCACCATCACCATCACCACATACCCGCATCAGTAGGGCAGCAGCAGCAACCCAGCATCTAATCATCAGTCTCTACAATAAACCAGTTACAATAAGTGAAGTGTTGATAAATTCTTGACTTGGTTGAGTCAGGAGTTATAGATGTGTTTCCTGCTCACCAAATCGGTAGGAAAGCGAGAAGGGTAAAAGATGGGAAGAGGTAAGTGGTATTGTGCAATCGACGATTTTAGTCATCGAAAAAACGCCACCGTAAAGTTGTTGCTTCACGTTAATTTCTATAGTGGAAAGACGGCTAACCCACACTAGGTGCTTGGTGGACTATATGGCATAATCAATCGTATTCTCGATTGTAGAGGAGGCTCGTGTCTTGCAGATGTATATGGGCTGATACAGAACAGTTATAAATGGGTATATCCGTGTGTGCAGGTGGGACAGCGTGATCCTGATGACGGCAGAGGAGCGCGAGGCGCGGCGCGACGCGGAGCCCGACGCGCGCACGCACTCGCAGCGAGTCGACGCGTGCAACACCGGAGCCGACGACATCACGCACAACCTCAACCACCACGCCGTCACCAACCTCGTGGAGCACCCGCAGCAACTGCGCCCGCCCAGTACGTACCACGTCATATACTAATAGTAATATACCACCACGAGCCATACTGTATACCAGCGGCGTGCACAGGATTATGACACTGGGTATGCGGCGGAGTACTCAGTCACAAAAACTTTTTCTTTTATAGTTTTTAGCATAGCCACAGCCACGCGACGGATCTGTCGATCGAAGTCGGAAACCATGCCAACATAACAAGTCTTAGATGTACTACTATTTATGTCCATCTTCTACGGCAACGCAGACAAAACAGCGATCGATCGTCGCGGCGGAAGAAATTCTAATAAGTAAAATAAAAAAAAAACTCACCTAGTCAGCTTTAAATTTTCACATAAGTATTCAAGGTTCCGGTTAGTTGAGATTACTATACCTATCCCGATGTAAATAAACGCAATATTTCGGCCACCTCATTCATTCATTTGATAAACATACATTTTTAACACAAACCTCGCAATCAAATAACATTTAAAAAAATAAACAAACACACTAGTAAAAGCAAATGACTACAATTAATATCGAAACTTAGTAATAAACTGTTAAATGTACACACTTTCAAATGTTAAAATGAAAAATCCGTTAAGAAATTTTTTTTTTTTTTACAAACATACTAGTATAAAATAGTAAACAATGCAAAAACTCATAAAAAAAGCAAAATGGCCCCCGCGAAACACAAAACATTTCTATTTAATCAATAAAACCTTACTAACCAAAAATGCATAATGTGCATAGGTGATTTATTAAATTCCAGCCTATTAATTTTACTCGGATTATAGGCAACGAACATTTACGATTACTCCCGACAACTGCCGAACTCCCGACCGAGGCCTGCCGCAGGAGTCGCGGCTTTCAATATTCATGGGTGTGTGCGTTTGCGACTGTGCACGGACACCAACATTACTACACACATGCAAACAAATGTAATGCGGGACGCGGCGGCATGACTTGGTTGATTAGGTACATTATTATGCTTTGCAGCGCCTCTTGCTTTTCGCGTGGCAACCATAATGTTTGCGTGATTGCAAATAGGTGCTATTTATAAATATTAGGCGTTTTTAAGTTATTATATTTTGTTTATTCATTTATTTACTATAAATTAAAGTCATCTAAAACGTACGAACGTTATAATAAAATATCTGTGAATGGCAAGTAAAGCACTGCATTTCTGCCTACAAGGAGTGCACGCCCCTGCTGTATACTGTATACATCACGCGCAACCTCAACCACCACGCCGTCACCAACCTCGTGGAGCACCCGCAGCAACTGCGCCCGCCCAGTACGTACCACGTCATATACTATACTAATACTAGCCCGGCCTGGTCTATTCTAGCCAACTAAATTGTGAATCTAAACCATATTCGGTGCACATGAACCCATATTTTTTTTAATCAAAATCGGTCCAGCCGATTAGGAGTAGTTCAGGCTACTCACGGGTAAAAAATTATATGAGTATCTATATAAAGATATCAAAAGGAGGCATTATAATGGAACAATCGGCCCAATCTTTGTAAGACAAGTCACAAATACTTATTTTAGTAAATTGACCAAACCAAGCCCACTGAGTTTGACTCGCTGGATCTACTCAGAAATGGGTCGCGCCGCGTAGTATCCAGTGGTAAAGTAAAGCCCGCTGAGTTTGTTCGCCGGGTCTTCTCAGTCAGGGCCGCGTTGGATCCGGCAGTAAGCCTAAACATACGGGACGTATCAGAAATACTTATGGTCGTTGTCTTAAGTTGGACCCAAAACAAGCCCACTGAGTCTTAGTCGCTGGATATACTCAGGACTGGGTCGCGTCGCGTAGTTCCAGTGGTAGTGTAAGCCCACTGAGTTTGTTTCGCCGGGTCTTCTCAGGAAGGGCCGCGTTGGATCCGGTGGTAACTATAAACCGCTACGCACCGTTGTAATATTTATGGTCCACAAATAATATAATTTAATTTGACTAACGTAAATAATGTATTTCTTTGACAAATAAATTACTATAAAGTAAAAACTAATACTTTAAATAAAATATGAATAAAAACTAAATAAATAAATAAAACTAATTATAAATAAAAATTTAATTTATTTAAAAATAAATAAAATTAATAAATCAATTGATAAAAGCAAGAAATTAAAATAAGTAATACTAAGTTTAGGAAATATATTGTAAATAGAGATTAAGTTCTATGTGTATTGACTTGTCATAAGAGCTCCTTAATTGCCTACGTGATCAATAAATACATTTCATTTCAACATACTAGCAACGCCGGATACCAATGAAGGAAGATTGAAGATTATGTGACTGGCTAGTGCCTGAGTGACAAAGACGGACATAGAGCTATCAATACATGTTTAGTACATACATACATAAACTCACGCCTTTTTCCCAGAAGAGGTAGGCAGAGGTGCCAGGACACCCACATTTCGCACACACACATGTTCCGTCCCACCCATAATCCCAAAATCCAAAATACCTCAGTGCCTTAAATCGAAAGTCTTCGATAGTTGTGTGTTGCCAGTGATGACTTACGGCACCGAGACGTGGCCTCTCACTATGGGCCTTATTAGGAAGCTCAAAGTCACTCAACGAGCTATGGAGAGGGCTATGCTCGGGGTTTCCCTACGAGATCGAATCAGAAATGAGGAGATCCGTAGGAGATTTAAAATAACCGACATAGCCCACCGGATTAGCAAGTTGAAGTGGCAATGGGCAGGGCACATAGCGCGGAGATCTGATGACCGATGGGTTCGGAAAGTGCTCGAATGGAGGCCACGTAGCGGAAAGCGCAGCGTAGGACGTCCACCCGCAAGATGGTCCGACGACCTGGTGTCGGTCGCGGGACATCGCTGGATGCAGGCTGCCTCCAACGGGTCTCTGTGGAAATCATTGGGGGAGGCCTATGTTCAGCAGTGGACTTCCTTTGGCTGATGGATGGATGGAAGGATGTTCCGTCCCACGATGTGATAGGTGGCGAGCCTATCGCCATATCGGGCACAAATTCCTGACTCTGGGCTGATTAATAGAAAAATCCAACATCACCCAGAATAGGCTATTTGACTAATTTCTGGAAATCATACCACATTATGAAGTAGACCCTACATAGACCTTATAAATAAAGGTTAATTTTAATTATGATATCTATACAAGATGATTTTGACACATGGCACTTAATTTAACCCACGTATTTCTCATTACCCCAGATGACATTTTACATAGTTTGAAAAAAATATGAGACGATTTTTTTTATCAAAAATTGGGATTTTAGTTTGCACGATTTTTGGGCATCCCATATAGATACGAGTGGGACACGGTATCGAATAAAAAGTATCGATACTGTACTCATGAGTAGTATCGATAAGAAAGTATCGTTCTCGTAAAAAAACCGACACAAAAGTATCGATACCTCAAAGTATCGAGTACTTTTCTCAGGCAGGGGCCAGCCAGGTCCTACGCCATACGTTAAACATTAGTTTGTATTGTCTATAACTTATTGTTTATCTTGACAAAATACTGCCAAACTTCACTCTTGGTAGGCGGCATTCTTTTGAAAAGTAATAACTCAAATTCCGATACAAACACAGAATAATAGTGAGTGCCGTGCTGAGTATATTTAAATATCAATAAATCAAATAACAATATTGCAATAAAATCAATAAATATTTAAACAACAAGTAACAACCGTCAATCAAGTCAATTCAACTCAACAACGAACGAACCAAGAGTTGTTTTTTTGTATAATTTTTCCGTGAAGAAAAGCAAAGGTATCTAAGCCCATACAGCCAACCACCCATAGACTATTGAATGAACGAGTTAGAATTAAGTGAAATGTGAATCCGGTAACGCATCTTCTTTATGAATAAAAACTTCAGCACGATTGAACAAGATGGCGTTGCTAATGTCGCCATAAATTATAAAATGAAACCTATGTAATAATTGGCAGCATTGCGGCGACCCAAACGTCATCTCACGTATTTTTTCAATAATAAAATACATACCGGGTATCTCAAGACTGCTACCGAAAACGAAGCCGGGTGGTAGTTTTAGTGGCTACAAACACAATGCAATTAAAAATTTCGCATAGAAACGCGACAATTATTTTTTATGATTTTTTAAATATTGTCATTTTTGGGTGGTAAATCCATAGTTTTTGCTAAAATAATAATTTAAACTCTTTTATACCTTAGAGTATTTATAAATAAAAGGGTATACACTATTATTTTAGGAAAAAATGTATTTACCACCCAAATATGGCCATAGGAAAAAAATAACAAAAAAAAAATTGTCGCTGTTTTTTGCAACTTTTTCTGTTGCATTGTGTCTGAAGTCGCTTAGACTACCACCCGGCTTCGTTTTCGGTAGCAGTCTTGATATACCCTGTATATAAAATGAATAAATAAAAAAAATATTCGATACGATACCTGCCAAAAAGTACTTGTTAAGTAAAAGTATCGAACACAAAGTATCGAGTACAAAAGTATCGGTATCGAAAGGAAATCTACTCGATACCATAAGGTATCGATACTTTTTTCGTGTCCCTAGATACGAGTATTTATATTGGTTGGCTGAACTTCAGTTCGGTTCGGGAACTTACCCGAGCCGTAAAAGACTCTGTATCTATAAGGGTTAATCAAAATCCTTGAAACCTAAAGTCGCTATTATTGACAAAACTGTCTAGCAGTTTATGTTCAAATTTGGTAAAATGTTACCTAGCGGGGTTAGGAATATGTGGTTTAAATTAAATACCATATGTCAATATCACCCTGTATAATTTAAAAATAAATTTACAAAATACACTGAATAATTACACTGTCAAAACGCTTTGTAGGTCAATATGGCCAGTCCAGTTCGTAAACATCCGTTCCACAGATTCGTTCGCATATGTCACTCATTATCAAACCAACCATAGATCAATTAATCAATCAATCGTACGAATGAGTTTTTGTCAAAAAAATTATAAATCTTTTTCTTTCTTCACATTTTATTACATTGGACATGTTAATATTATTAATTTACGGGTATAAATGTCAAAAAACGCGTTTTAAAGGTATTTTTAATATTTAATTTGCATCTCTGCCGTTATCAATCCCATTCATTTCCTGTACGTGAGTTGTTCATACTAATGCATGACGTCACAGCCAATCAAAATCGTTTACGATCACGTGGCGCGAACTCAAAATCAATTAAATTGTAATTCTAGTTTTTAGCCAAAATATACAATATTTTTAATGTATGATAATGAAATCTGGGGGCGCGGCCGAGCCCCCTCCAAGTCGAGCTAAAAGTGGCATGGCCGTAACATCCTTTTCTCGAAGCAATTCAGACCATTTTCAACCCCCTATAACTTCGTTGTGGCTAAAGCATGAAGCCTGAATTTTCAGTTACTAAGCAGGCATTGTGTAAACACGGTATATTTAAAATTTCATTCAATTTGAACCAGTAGTTTAAGAATTATAACTTATCAAACTTTCGTAATTTTGTCACTCACTGACTGACTGACCGATCATCAAAAGTCGAAGGCACTGCTAGCAGACATAGAACCTTCAAATTTAGAATATAATTAGTGTTTAGTGTCTAAAGTAAGGGAAAATTCAAACATTTCATGATTTGTGTCTAGTTTTCTAGATAGACCAACTGCGTGAATAACTTTGTAATCCCATATAAATGTATAGGATTACAAAGTTACATTTGCAGTTAATGAATCATTGTACCCGTATATAATGGAATAATATTTGTAGATAGATATCTATATATATGAGGCATAACAGGAGGGGATATAGAGAGGGAAATGGTGTATTCAGTCCATGAAACTGTACAACATTCCTCTAGAAAAACATGACGAAGAAAAACTTGCAAATAAATAGACTAACGCCCGAATACTGGAACGCCATTCAAATAATAAGTTGCTCTTAGCAGCGCACGGCCCACTTAGCCAGTACATTTAATCGGGATTAACGTAGTTAAGCGCCATTTATATTTAAGTTGCGTTCCAGTATTTGGGCGTAAATAGCTCGAAAATATCAATTACAATGAAAGAAAGAACATTAATAATCAAATCCGCTATATTTGTGATAAATTGATACCTACAAAAATAAGAAAAATCCATAAGACAGAGGCTTTAAGAAAAATCGTTAGTGATATTCTAGAAGTAAGAAGTACCGAAAAGGAAAAAAGTAGGACTACAAAAAGAAGTGAGATTCCATCAAAAACATCCTGTAAAAAAAATCCAAGTCTCGCAGCTCAGGTTTCTACCGCAAAAAGTTGTGAGATGCCTGTAATACCAAGTCGATTAATTTATTTAGTCCTTAAGGGACCTTCTATATAAAGTTATTACGTTAGTTATTACCATATCAATATTAAAAATTCTTTACGTTTTAAATAAATAGATCGACTTGGCCAGCAGCATTATGTATAAATTGTACGATACATTATGTTTTCATGCGATGGCCAAGTCGATCCATTTATTTAAAACGTAAAAATTTTTAATATTGATATGGTAATAACTAACGTAATAACTTTATATATAAGCATGTTTTTGATGGGATTTGTTTTAAAATTAAATTATCTACACGGATGGAAACAAATAAGTCAATATTTTTTATACAGTCAAATAGCCTATTCGAACCCGAGATCTCAGCTTTGTAACCGTACCTTAGTACAACCACGCCACCACCGAGGCAATACATGTTTAGTTCTTATTTATAAATGTAACTGTTACACATAAAGTAACTGTGGTGTGGATGCCTCATAATATTTCAAGTTGTGTCATATGCTCTTTCTACCTGACCATCTTTTTGTCACATTGATGTCCATGGCGTGAATAACTGGCTTAAAATCCAGAGAATGCAATGCGTCCAAATAAAAATGAACGCGATCTACTGCTGAAAAAGTGGAAAGTAAATAGACTGGATATAGGTCTGATACAAAACATTTTGTCAAGACCTACATCGGAGCTGGCACTAAATTTCTGTCGCTTAATCACAACCTTTCAGCAGTGATCCGCGACTTTGAATTGTTTAGTACAAATATTAAAGATAAATATGGTAAAAAGTTATGATGGGGTTGCCATGTCTATATGGACAAAAACCCCCAATTTTATATCTTGAATAAAAAAAAAAACATTGAAGTCAGTGTTATCAACCCCATTATTATAAAAGTGTAAATTATATTCACAAATCATCGACCTTTTTGTTAAGAATTTCACAATATGCTTCTTTCATTAGGATTTTATCCTGCAGCATTTAAGCAAGTTATAATATTTTAGTAAGAATTCATAACCAGGTCATAAAAATACTGATACATATTTATGGCTAGTTAAGGAAATTAGTGCTGGTAATTTAATTTAATTATGCATAAAAATCTAAATAAAGAAAGAAATAAACACTAAAACACTTTTATATAATAGTTTATTTTATGAGTCAACATCAATAAAAACATTACTCATAAAAGCAACATTTGTTGCAATATATTACTACAGAATATTTTGAATGTCCAATGAGTCTTAACATCTTATGTCTCAGGATAGCGAGTGCAGTGGTATGCCAAACATTTCTTTGTAATTAAAGATTTTTCTTTGGTGTTGCTACTGAGATGGGCGGTTGTATAGCTTACCATCAGGCGAAAGGCAAACTAGTCTCGCCATTCAGTGCAACAAAAAAATAATAAATGAAACATTGCTTGTGGCTTCGTTCAGCTCATATTTATTGACATTTCTTCATCTGTGTATTTTTCCATACAAATCTGTGATTTTCCTTCTTCATAATTTCAGCATTTTTTTCTGAAACATTCAAATTTATTCAGTGGTACCATATTAAATCATGTTATAATGGGGTGGGATGTAGTCAGTCTTAAAAACATGAAGCTATTGTATTTATCGAGCTTTTGTGGCCAAACAAGATCAGAAAATGGGAGTCATTATCATAAAACCACTGGTTATTTGGAGACCCGTTCCAGGTAATGACGGAAAATATATGACGGTGTAATTTATGATCTTAGATGCGTTCATTGCGTTATCTCGACGTCGACATATCTCCACACTCCACAGTTGACGGCGATTTTTGTTTGCTTTTAAGTATTATTGGTGTTTTATTATGAAAAGTAAACATTGTAGATAAGAAACAAATGAAACCATGAATGAATATCGCCTCTTTGTTTACAGTCGAAATATCTCAATATCGCCTCTTGGGCAAGTGTGCTACTAAAAGAGGATCTTAACAGATTTCTAATCAAAAATAATAAAAGTAGGATACTTACATTCTTCAGCGTCATCCTCGCTGACGCAGAATATTCCCATGCGCTTCATGAACTGCGGGCAACCGATGTTGCATATGATGCACCCTTGCACGATGTAGGGCGTCGTTGACTTCCCGTTCCCGGGCGTCGTGGAGGCGAAATACCCGGGTGCGGGTGTACTATATCCGGGTGGGGGTGGACCGTTATATCCGGGTGCGTTATACCCGGACGAGCCCGTGTTCGGATACCCGTACGGACTGAGCGGTTTGTAAGGACTATACTTGTTGGGGTAGCCTTGATAGTAAGCGCGGGATGTGGCGTCATACCCGTTTGATCCGGATGTGTTATAGACACCATTGTTATAGTATCCCTGGTATGATCCGGCGTAGTTATTCCACCCCTGGTAACCTTGTTTCACGCTGGTTTGCGGATAAACCTGGTAGCTTCTCTTAGAACGTTCTCTAAAGTAATTCCCATTTAATATGTCTTTTAACTCAACCTTTCCATCTTGGACTTTATTGTTTATGCCATAAGGTGCAAACTCCGCCGCACTCCTCCTAACTCTTAGGTTTTTGAATTCCGGCGTGTTGGGTATGTTGTAGTCATTTAACGAAGCCAAATGTTGATCACACCGACAACGAAGTATATGGCTGGCATCATTTTGAAAATATCTTATTTCTATTGCTCAACAAAAGTGGACGCTGTTTAATCCCAAAATTTTAGTTAGATGGCGCTTTTCACCGATTTTTCACAAGATTATTTACCCTTTAATGAGCAGTTATTTTGGTTCTTTGCTCACTTATGAATTTTGCACATCACGTGATGTTATCAAACTTATGTTTCGTAAACAACAACTTCAATATTACAATTCGGCGCACTTGTAAAAACAATATGGCACACGATATTCACAAAAATAATTTTAGATATATTGATGTCACATCACAGATTCACTTATTCTCACGTGTTTGTACATTTGTCGCGTTAAATACGACACTGATGTGATCGTAATTATTGTTGATTCGCTATAAATGCGAGAGTAGTAATGATTTAACCGCGAGCTTATCAATATGACCTGTCAACTCAACTGTACGCAGAATTTATACATTCATAAAATAATAGCTTTATTTGTGTTTGCGTCACGCACAACAGAGCTTAAATAATTTTTATGTTTTTCTCTAGTTATTTTATAATAATCTTATCTACGTATTAGAAAAAAAACATACCAAGAATGGGCATAAAAATATTCGCCCCTTTCGTGCTTGCAGCGATAGGCGAAATAATATTAAATATGAATAGAATATAAAAACGTTTATTTCTACGGTCCCTATGTAGAGGAGGCCCGTGCCCTGCAGTGGGACGTATATGGGCTGATAAAGATAGGTACAGATTGTATGTGGCAAATTAGATATTTTATTACGTTCATATTATCCACATTCAATTTTATTCAATTGAAAAACATTGAAGGTATATTTTTATATAATATTTAATTATAAAGTCTTTATATCTACCTACTTAGAATTGGGGCAACGAAACAAAAATCACACTTTTCAGTTTCCATAGTTTACTTAGGGAGCGTCGATTTGTTTAATAGTACACATACACTGATACAAAACTAAATTACAAACCAATTACAATTTACAACGGACAAAATTATTAAAAGAAAAAAAGTATAAGAATAATAAATACAAGAAAAAAGTTGAAAACATCATTCTCTTCATTGTTACCTGACTCCCATTCACACAGGAGGAGTTTCTCGCATCGAAGCTATGATTATTGTAAGTGTTTTAAAAAAATGCACAATAAATAAAGCACCCATACTTATAATTCCACGGACAAAACCGAGCATGACACTTAAATAGATTGAATATAATTATTTACTCCAATTGTTAACCGCAAATATTTGCGAGGACGCTTAATAATGCAAAAGGATTCATAATTTACAGTTAAACTAGATAAATGACGCACAACAATTCCTGCGGATTTATCTTAGTGTATGAGGTAATCGCCTCGCCCAATGTGGTATGTCGAGTATTAAAAATTTACGACAATCTAGGCCCAACAACATACAAAGAATTCAAATCAAAGAACAAATTACATATACAACGAAACTAGCAGTCGTACTGTAGGTTCCGTTTGATGTCTATATTTTAGGGGAAGGTAGGCGTTGCCAAGGATGCTATTAATAATCTTTTTTTATCGTTTAATTATTATCGTCGTGTTTGCATGGTATGTAACTACCTATTTACCACCTGGTTTCGTTTTCAGTTGCATTCTGGATATAAATGGTATAAAAAAATGCCTTAAAGAGGTAATGTGTGAAAGGCAAAAAGAAAACGTACTTGCATATTTACGATGGGTTTGACTGTGACATAGATTTTAACTTAAGATAAAGAAATAAAAAATTGTAACAGGTTTTTTACATTACTAGGAATTTGATTTATTTACAATAATGTTCGGCTATGTTTAGAAGATGTAATGCAAAGCATATTATTATGGCCATCAAACACTGAACATAAATTTAATAATATTACATCACTACATAGTATAAAACAAAGTCGCTTTCTATGTACTTATGTCCCTTTGTATGCTTAAATCTTTAAAACTACGTAACGAATTTTGATGCCGTTTTTTTAATAGATAGAGTGATTCAAGAGGAAGGTTTATATGTATAATACGTACATATTATTGTACAGAAATCTATTTGTACCCGGGCGAAGCTGGGCCGGGCCGCTAGTATAGTATATACAAGATGTGAATCGTGAAATCTTTACTTGAGCTCCCAGGTCGGGCTTGTTGAGCTCATCAAGGATTTTACCAGCTGGTGTCAGGATAGTCATAATCCCCCGGAGAGCGACCAACATGCGCGATGTTGGTTGATCCGTTATCATAATACACGCGTTTGTCGTCTCCTGTCACCTATGCATATCCAAATACAATAATATTGGCAATATTGTGTCGAACAGTTAGAGGTGTTCCATTTGTTCTATAGTATATTTTTTTATTTCTTGGTTTGTCAAACGAGCTAATACTTCACCTGATGGTAAGTTATCACTGCTACATATGAACATCCATAACGCTTTAACCATGGATGTGTTTTGGACCATCAAAGCGAGAGGGAAGCAGGAAGTAAAATGGATCGGCAGAGGAAAGGGGTATTGGGCATCTAGCAATCTCACTCACATAAAACGTGATAGTGAAACTGTCAAATTTTTTTTTATATCGGAAAACCTGCGTACCGTAGCGTTTTATAAAAAATCTATGGTACACAACGTCGATGCGACCGATGGGCATTAAATTACACTATGTATCCTATACGTACTTGGTATTAATTCGGCACGGCACAAAAATTAATAATACCAAAATGAGATTTTGTTTGTTTCAAACAAACTAAATAGCTTCCAAATAAGAGTAAAACTCAACCATCCTGTGTAAATAAATTTCATTGACCTGTAGATACGAATAGATAACAAATTGGCAACGTCGCGCGCGGCGCGTTTTATTGTCGCGCCGCGCCGCAGCGCGACTTGTGTGACTTGTGGGAGAGCAGCAACAACGCGCAGATTTTAGTACGATCTATCGTTTCAAGGTGAATGACCATGCGTTAGGCGTAATCAGCTGTTAGAAAAGCTACATCGTGTTCAAATGGGGCAAAAACTTAAAAAATAATTTATGACTAAACTACTGCTCCTATTTCATTGATTTTTAGTACAGAGCTTCAAAATGGTACCTAGTATATGCAGTTTAAAGAAACGCCCATCGGTCGCATCAACGTTGTATAAGTCCGCCAAACCGCACTAAGCCAGCGTGGTGGACTATATGGCCTGACCACTCTCAATCGTACCCTGCAGTGGGACGTATATACAGCGACATTGCCAGTATAATAATACAAGTTATCTTGTTCATCAGCGGAGCCCCTCAAGCCGACGTACATGCCGGTGTTCCTAACAAAGAAGGAGCGCAAGAAGCTGCGGCGCCAGAGCCGGCGCGAGGCCTGGAAGGAGGAGCAGGAGAAGGTGCGGCTCGGCCTCGAGGCGCCGCCGGAGCCCAAGCTCAGGTACGTAGACAAGGCACCAGGTCAACAACTGGGTATTAGCAGATATAGTGATGAAGAACGGTTTGTGGATTAATAGATTACATTAGGAAGATTTGTTCATTTAAAAGTGGGGTTTCCTATTTAATATTTATTGTAGAAAATTGTGAAAACATTATATGGTAGTTTGCAAGCCGCTTTTAAAAGGTTGCTGTGGAATTTTTCGAGCGAACCTAATTTCTAACAGTGGTCTTTTAACATAAAAAAGCTTAAAAATATTTCATGAAAAACCAAGCTATTCAGGGGGGCTATGCTGTACGTAATGTACGAATATGTCTAAACACTTTACAAATATTCGAAACCTGTATCGTATGTCGTAATCTTAGACTAAGTTCGAAATGAATGTTAAATTTCATAGCGAATAGTATTGATTTTTAGAAGTGGAAATCTCTCGTCTTATATGTTGACGTTCAACGTCCTAACATTCAAACTTCGTGCCGGACTATAGTAATCCCCCAGTACATTCTACTAGTCCACCAAGTACAGCAGTATTTCCCCTGACCCCCCAGGATCTCGAACCTGATGCGCGCGCTGGGCACGGAGGCGGTGCAGGACCCCACGGCCATCGAGGCCAAGGTGCGTGAGCAGATCGCCAAGCGACAGAAGACGCATCTAGACGCCAACAAGGCCAGGGCGCTCACCAAGGAACAGAAGAGGGAGAAGGTGGGGCATTTAGCTTTATTTTATTTATTACTAGCGGCCCGGCCCAGCTTCGCCCGGGTACAAATAGATTTCTGTTAAATAATATGCACGTATTATACATATAAACCTTCCTCTTGAAACACTCTATTAAAAAAAACCGCATTAAAATCCATTGCGTAGTTTTAAAGATTGAAGCACACAAAGGGACATAGGGACAGAGAAAGCGACTTTGTTTTATACTATGTAGTGATAAGGATTTCCCACAAGGATTACCCATATTAATATAATCATATCACATAGAACACAATCAGCGTGTTTCCTCAGTTATACGCAATCACAACAAGCTCAAGCATTCTATTACTTTTTAATACTTGACAACATACCTGCACAATTTGGGTTTGAGACTTCCACTTTCAAATATATTTTATTTTGAAAAATAAATACTTTGGAAGTAAACCTTTATGGGGATGAAAGAATAATCCTGGAAATCAACCCAATTATCACTTCAACTTTGTTTAGATTTCTTTGGGAAAATAACCACGATGAGTTTTGTTGGTATTTGTTCATGGTAGGAAAAATATACGCTAATATAAACAAAACAATGGTTATGATTTTATTCTAAATGAACCTCTTATTTCCAGGTGGATCGTAAAATACGGGAAGACACGTCAATGGGAGTCCATGTAGCTGTGTACAGGTACGTCTTAATAAGTACTGTTTATCAATTAATATCAAACAAAATGTTCAAAAACGAGGAAATACTGTTCGGTAAAATTAAAATGGAGTTAGAAAAACTTTACTAAGGTTATCAAAGAGTTTATCAGTTTAAAACAAATATGAATAGTAACATATAATATTTGGATATTATTTTTATATTATGATTAAGAGGACACGACGGGGGTCACAATATTACTAATTGTATTAGAGAACTGAAATGTGTCCTTAAATCTTTAGTTCATAAGTAAGTAATCTTTAATTCTTTTGTGTCTTTTAATTTGACAGCCTCCGTGGCGCAGTTGGTTAGACGCCGCCTGTGAAACGAGAGGCCGCGGGTTCGATCCCCGCACCGAGAGAAATGTTTGTGCGGCCCACAAATATTTCTTCCGGGTCTGGGTGTTTGTGAGACCGAAAAGTCTCTCGTAGTTCCTGATACCCACGACACAAGACTCGATCTTAGTGTGGGGTCAGGACTATGTATGTGACTGTTGGGTGTATAAAAAAAAAAAAAAAAAAAAAAAAATCATTCTTTCTACAATTATTCTAAGCTATATATACAGTGCCCTCCAAAAGTTAGTTGAAATTAATTCACCTTTACAATGATGTCACGTAATTTCTAAAATACGCAGTTTCAATAAAAGAACTGTTTACTATTTATGTTCGGATACTCTATTCTAATACATACAGTATCGAATTTCTCGAAATTCCATTTGCTTTCTTTCTTAATCAATGTTTATATTCTCAGCACTTGAATTGTGTGCGTCAAAAGTCAGTTGAAATGGAAAACTTTTAACGATTTCCGATAATCTCGTGGTTTTAAACTCATTTACCAATATTGTTAGGGCAGTTTGGGTAGTTTTTTTTTTTTTTTTTTTTCTCTTTATTTATTTAGGAACTTTTGGTCCAATAGACATGCCAGTTCCATCATACCCTAATACATAATATTCACTTATAATAATTATATAACCTTACTTAGCTAATATTAAACTATAAAACATTCTGGCCTGCTCAGAGTTAGGTACTGACAAAATACTTTGTATCAAGCCTATATCTAATTTATTTAAACCTAATTTATTTACAATTGTCTCCCGTAACGCACTATTTATGGAACACTCCATCAATCGGTGTTGAACATCATCAACGGTGTTACATTGATCACAATTAGGGCTGTCTGTTTTTCTCATGAGATGTCCAAACATGTTCGTGGGATAATGCCCTGTCCGAAGCCTGTGTGCTGTTACAATCAACAAGCGACTCATTTTAATATTATAAAACCATGGCACCTGGGGTGGCTGACTTTGTATGGTCCTGTACCAAATTCCCTTATCTTGAGATTTTAATTCAAAATATTCCCTCCACGTATTAAAAATTTCCCTTTTGAATATATGTAAAATTTCCGAATAATGTGGAACAATTGGTATGTCTCGTCCATTCGTAGCTGCCAAATTAGCCAAACGGTCAGCTACCTCATTGCCCCACAAACCAATATGGGAAGGAACCCATTGCAGTCTCAGCAGCCGACCAGTTTCTTGAAAAAGCATTATTTTTTTTAAGATGTCGTAGGCTATCGGTACTCCTCTGTAACCAGAGGTGCAACGAGCCAAATGTTGAATGGAACTTCTACTGTCAGTAAAAATAACAATTTTATTGTATTGACAGTTCAGAGCGTAACTAATCGCTTCCGAGATAGCAACCAGCTCCAACGACATAATTGAAACCTCAGATTTTATTCTGTACATTACTCTTTCTTTTTTATGTGTGTCATAGAAGGCTGCTCCCCTGCCCTCAGTCGACTTGGAGCCATCTGTGTAAATTTTAAACCAATTATAGTATGTTTCTTGTAATTCTTTTATAACATTAATTCTGAGTGTATTAATTTCTAATCTAGTCTTCGTAATTACATTTTTTAAAGTAGGGAAAAGAACGTCTCCTATATTAATGTGACTTAACCAGATCTTTAAACTAAACATTTCTAAAGGATATGCAGAATGAAAACAGTAATTGGGTACAATTTGCCGTAAGTAACCATTAGTAAGGGTTTGATTTTACGTTGCCAATAAGAATTATATTGATCTGCATTAAGCTGGGCTATCAGAGGCAGCATTATATGATCCCACGATATGGCTCTTAAAGTGAATTTGTTCGCCAGATATTGTCTTCTTAAGTATAAAGGCATAATGCAAAGTTCACTTTCCATTGTGTGAATGGGAGTACTTTTTATGAAACCACCTATTATTCTCATGCACCGATTTTGTACATGATCTAATTTCAATAAATGTGTTTTCGCGCTGTTAGCATATAAAAAAGAACCATAATCAATTCTAGCTCTAATTATACTTATGTACAGGTTACGCAAATGTTTAGGGTGTATACCCCAACCAGATCCCGTTAGAATTTTTAATATATTAAGTTGTCTTAATGAATTCTCCACCCCTTTGCTAATATGTCTATTCCAGAGCAAGGATCTGTCTAGCCAAATCCCCAAATACTTTACACAATCAGCTGTAACTATAACCTGATTATTAATTTTGAGATCAACCCTCTGTCTTCTGTGACCTCTACTAAACAGACAAACAGTTGATTTAGTAACTGATAGGTTTAAACCTAAATCATTCAACATACAAATCATAATATCTAACGCTATTTGCAAATTAAGTCTACAGATTTCAATATTCTTATCGCTAATATATAGTACGAAATCATCAGCATATTGGTTTATAAAGACATTCTGGATATGTTGAAAAATACTATGTGACACTATATTAAACAATAACGGCGAAAGGGGATCACCCTGTGCTAAACCTGTATTGGTCCATCTACACAAGTCTAGTGTTTGGCCATTACACCTTATAATTAAATGCCTTTCAGATAGAAACGACCATAAGTATTGGCAGACCAATTTACCAACCCCAATACTATCCAACTTTTGGACAACCTTGTAAATACAAACATTGTTATATGCATTTTCTATATCAAGAAAACATGCCAAAGAAGGTATTTTTTTTGTATATCCTAACTGAATGTAAGTTATTAACCTAGATAAGCTGACCAAACATGATTGCCCCTTTCTAAATCCAGTAGTATAAGGAGATAAAATTTGGTTACTCTCTACGAGCCATTCCAGTCTTTTACATATCATAGTATGAAAAACTTTACACAAACAAGAAATAAGGGATATAGGCCTAACCTTGGGTTCTGTGTTTTGTTGCATATTTATTTTAGGTATTGGAACTACAATAATGTCACGCCATTGAGACGGTAAATCGCCGGTTTGAAAAATTCTATTGTACAAACTAAGTAAAAATATCTTCACAACTTTAGGCATGTTGAGTATCATTGAATAGCTAATCCCATCATTCCCTGAAGAAGTGTTTTTCTTTTTAATGCTCTGATCAAGTTCTGATAATGTGAATTCTGATTCAAGCAATGTATTACTAGGGAGTTAAGCAATTTCTTTTGTTGGTCATCCGAGCAATTAAATATAGTCTGGCGACAACCCTTAATCCATCTCATTTTCTGCCACATGACTGGTGCTGACGTAATATCATCAATACTATTACAAAATAATTGCCAATTATTTCTTTTTGCTGACTTGATTAACTTATCTGCTTGATGGATTTTATCTTCTAGAATTCGAAGGTTATCGGGAGTAGGATTGCGTCTAAAATATTTTAATGCCAATCTTCGTTGAGCAACTGCTTCAGACAAGGAAGAATTCCAGTAACTTTTTGGTGTGAACTTACTATTAATATTTTTACATATTTTAATCCAAGGTATACTACTTTCTGCAGCATAGTTGAGTGCTTCAATTAAATAGTCATAAGCCTCTTGTAAACTGCTATCGTTAAAATTAGCAAGTGTAAAGGATTCAAATAGTTCAGCTAAGAGCTGGCTATAAGCTAACCAATTAGCCATTTTATAATTTCTTTTTTTGATAAAATTTACGTTTTCTTTATAATTTACTGACATTTTTATCAAAGGATGATCACTGCCTAAATTTTCGTTCATAACTTGCCATGTAAAATTAAGAGCTATATCTGATGACGCAAATGATATGTCTGGAGAGCTTAGTTGCAGGGAGCCATTAACTAACTTCACTCTAGTTGCTTTTCCATTATTTAATGAAATATACCCTTGTTCCAAAGCACAATCCATTATTTGTATTCCACGTGTATCGGTTTTGTATGACCAATTAGAATGATGGCCATTAAAATCCCCGGCAACAAGTGAATTCCTGGGAAGATATGAGAATATATTGTTCCAATCTTGTATACTAGTATGCACTGACGAAGGACAATAAAGAGACGTAACACCCTCAAGATTTTTACAATTAAGAATTTTGATGTGTATTATCTCTATTCCCCTATTCGCAGTTAATATGGGACATGGTTGAGTTATAATGGACTTATGGATAATTATTGCAACCCCTCCATATGCATCTAGTCTATCTTGTCTAAAAATGTTATAATTATTTATTTTAACAGAGTCATTAGGATCTAACCAAGTTTCACTGACGATTGCTATATGAATTTTTCATTGTTTAATAGCGATTCAAAAGTTGTTAATTTTGGTTTCAAACTTTGTGCGTTCCACTGAATTATGTTTACGACCTTATCCATCGAATGACCAAAAATTACGAAGAATATTACTATCTATAAGGAAACCTTTCAGAAATGCCTTTAACTCCTGCACACACAGTTTAAGTATCTCAGTTATCTTTTCCCTCAAATTTTCTGCTCGAAATACATACTTCTATTATTTTATTTATAAGAATTCTAAATTTAACGCTAAATCTTTTCGCCCTTCTATCTTCGTCTTGTACTGAACTTGTGTTACTTGTAATATCGTCTTCTCTGCTTATATCTTCTTGATAATCCATCCTTATTTGATCGTTTCCTTGCTGTTGATCTCTTCCCTTCTTATTCTTCTTATAGACTCTTTTACTCATAGATTCTGTATGGGTGATTGTTGATTTTCCATGTTGTGGTACTGTAACTTCGGCTTCCGCAACTTGCTTTCTCTCCAAATTTATGTGAACGTGTTCCTGTAAGTTACTTCCTGAGAATATAGAATCTTGGACAATACTCATGTCCCGTTTTTTATTTTGCAGATATATTTCTAAAGCTTTACGATAAGTAGCGTTTTTTTCACTCATAATCATCCTAAGTTGTTTCTCTTTAATAAATACAGGACAAATTTTGTCTAAAGCCATATGACGTCCTTTACAGTTTATACATTTAAAATTGATAGTCTCGCAATTTGGATGGTTTTGACCACATTTTGGGCATAAAATCTTCTTTGTTGGACAATATATTTAGTATGGCCAAATTTCCAGCACCCAGAGCATTGGGTTACAGGAAACACGAAGGGAAAGACTTGAAATCTACAATCATAGGCGTACACGTACTCTGGTATACTTGAGCTTTTAAAACCAATTCTGACTGTTTCACTTTCCACCCACTTTCCTTCTGCATTTAGTCTTTTCAATCTTTTTATCGACACAATTTCTTGGGGAGATTTTATCACTTTTGTAATTTCCGACTCAGTAATTTCAACATCTACGCCTTTGACAACACCATAGCTTATTGCGTTTTCATTTGTAAAATATAACCTGTATCCCATTTCTGCAAATTTTTCAAGTTTTATACATTTAGTCGCCTCACTTTTCTCTTTGAACTGTATCAATACTTTATAGGGGCTTTTATATTTAATTCTGAGAATATCCTTGATTTTGTTGTCTCTTAACATTTTAGCCAAACCCATTTGTTTTGGTAAAACTTCCGTCGAAACCTTATTTCATGTGAATGCTCTAAATTTTTATGAGTACCTTCTTTTACGGGATTACTGTCATTATTTGACGGCAATATCAGGGACTCGCTTCTTATATATCTTTTAGCCCTTCTCTTAGTTACTAATGTGAAACCATCTTCACCACTCCCTTCACTTTCCTCTCTGGGTCTCTTCTCTTCTCTGCTTATTTTTTCTTTTTGTGTCGTATTTTCTGCTGTATTAGTTTCACATAACTTTTGTAACTCCAGCTCACACTCCTGTAAAACCGCTGAATCACTTTTATCACTCGACATAGAGCAATCATCGTCTTCACAGCTTATATTAACGTCCATATTAACATCGGATAAACCGGAGGTAGTACGGAAAAAATATCGCACAAAGCAACGTGCGCTCGCGTCGGCGATAACTCGACGACTGCAGTTTGGGTAGTTTATATTTATTAATAAGATATTGTGAGGTGATATGACTGTTTTAGAATAAATAATGGCTCCAAAGTGAAAATAACACATAGAAGATAGAACAAAGATGATCGGTAAATAGAAAATAAATGAAAAACTTTAGTGCTGAGGGAAAATTATTTAAAGTTAGTGAAGAAGATAAGCGAATAATAATGCCGAAGAGTTTGGAATGTCCTAGTCTTGCAGATAGGCCACGGTAGAGGCGTCCTAGGTCTACTAATTCTGTTGATGATCGACGAATTGTGCGGCAGTGTAAAATTAATCCCAAGATTGTGATACGAGTGATAAAAAAATAGTAATAGAAAGCAGGAACCACGGTTTCTATAACTACTACCAGGCGATGTCTGCATGATGCTAATTTACGAGGTCACATTGCCAGATAAAAACCTCATAGCATTGATCCATAAAAAAGACGGTTGGAGTTCGCCCGCAATTATTTAGATAAACTAATAGACTTTTGGAATAAAGTATTTTTTCGCGATGAATTAAAGTTCGAACCGTTTGGATAAAGAGGTTGGCAAACTGTATGTCGTAGGAGCAATGATAACTCTTACGACGACAAGCACTTGCAGCCGACTGTAAAACACGGCGTTGACAGTATGATGGTTTGGGGGTGTTTTTCTTGGAATGGTGTAGGCTGACTGCAAATAATTGAAGGCAGATGACATCACAGATCTATTGTAATATTTTCCATGACAATTTATAATAATCTGCTGAACATATGGGGTAAAGTCAAATTTTTAAGTTCCAGCAAGACAACAATCTGTAGCATACAGCAAGGATAACTGAATAATATTTTGAAGATAACGAAGTAGACTTACTGGGATGGCCTTCAATATTACTCGACCTTAACTCTATTTAACATTTGTGGGATTAATTGACCCGAGAATCCTTGTTTCCATAAAAGGCAACAGGAATTTGTTGAAAAATAGAATTCATGAAACGCGGTCGACTATATCGGTCAAAACTTTACAAAATCTTGTAGAATCTACACCTGGACGATTTAAAGCAATTCTACAGAATAATGGCGGCCATACAAAATATTAAAAGTTAAGACAGTGGCAAATATAACAATCCCTAAAATATTTTTTCATCAATTTCAACTAACTTTTGGCACCGCAATTTAATGTTTCTGTATATCAATTATTATTAATAACGTTATTATGCACCTTTCATTGATAGACATATTCAAAATTGATTAAATTTTAATAAACAGTTTAAAAAACAATGATTTGAATTGGTTTTATCATAATTTCCTCACATTTATTACATTTTTGATCATTTCAACTAACTTTTGGAGGGCACTGTATGTATGTATCCATGTTTACGCAATGATAGGACACAAGAGCAATCTTAGGCGAAGGTTTCTACCTTTTCTCTGCATTTCACAATACTTTTTTTTCTGCATGCTCTTCTCCTGTTGGTTATTTTAAAACTTCACGTCATTCCTTTTTGGTTTGCTAAGCAGAATATATCTATACAATATATGATTATCTAAGTGATAATGTTAAGATTAAATTGTACTAAGTCAATTATGTAGTTGCAATTGATTGTATCTGAACATAATTTTACAAATTGACATGTTGTGTTGTAGATAGCTGCCTTTGTAACACTTTACCGTGGCTAAATGACATATTAAAACGTTGTGTGATGAAGTTATGGTATATAAGGGTAATACAGAGTATTCTGTACAAAAATACATAGAGAACGACGGATCGGATATCGGATTTTGGAAGTCGTTGAGCGATGCTATTATCAGTCATGACCCAGTATGTATGGGCTGGATAGTCCATAGCAGTACCACTGTTTAACAGAAAATCGACGTGAAGTTATAAGTTTGTTGTAGCGTTTTGTTCGGTACACATGTTTTCTACTCATCCTTTATTCTTCCTGATCTCCTCCTAATTAGCTGTGCCTGTAACACATTCATAATCCAAGCGTTAGGGAGATTCATGGGTGACAGTGACCCTATAACATGTTCGCTCGTTTGCCGGACTCATACATACATAATCGTCACGCCTGTATCCCATAAGGGTAGGCAGAGATTATAGACCGCCACTTTGCTCGATCCTGACATACTATTTTTGCTTCATCCACTTTCATCAACCTTTTCAGTCGGACTCATGTAATAAAAAAATCTCATTTATCATTAGGTGCAGTAAATTAACGGAGCCAGGATAAAAAAGCCGATAGCTGGTTATTTCGTAGTTGAGGAATTAGAGGAAAGAAATAAGTTCATAATAATACATTGTTGCAGAGTGAAGGACCTGTTCGAGTGCGCGTCGGCCAAGTTCAAAGTGGAGGTGAACGCTCAGCAGCTGCACATGACGGGCTGCGTGCTGCTGCACCGCGGCTGCTGCGTCGTCGTCGTCGAGGGCGGGCCCAAACAGCACGCCAAGTACAAGCGGTCGGTACTGCACACGCACACGCACTTATACACATATACTGGGTATCTCAAGACTGCTACCGAAAACGAAGCCGGGTGGTAATTTTAGTGACTACAAACACAATGCAACTAAAAATTTCGCAATGAAACGCGACAACTATTTTTTATAATTTTTTAAATATCGTCATTTTTGGGTGGTAAATCCATAGTTTTTGCTAAAATAATAATATAAACTCTTTTATACCTTAGAGTATTTATAAATAAAAGGGTATACACTATTATTTTAGGAAAAAAATGTATTTAACACCCAAATATGGCCATAGGAAAAAAATAACAAAAAAATTGTCACTTTTTTTGCAACTTTTTCTGTTGCATTATGTCTGAAGTCGCTTAAACTACCACCCGGCTTCGTTTTCGGTAGCAGTCTTGAGATACCCTGTATACATGCATTCTGACGACAGCCACCGAGATACATATTTGTGTGATAGGTATTGTTTCGGGTCTGGGTGGTGAGACCTAAAAGTATCTCATAGTTCCTGATATACACGACACAAAACTCGATCTTAGTGTGGGCTCAGGGCTATGGATGTGACTGTTGGGTGTATTTATTTGTTTACTATTTGTTATTCTTACGCAAGCACGTAACTTGCGTACACATTAACGTACTTATGCACGCATTAGCAATAGCACATATCTCACTACATTTATACAGGTCAGTCGTTTATACACTTGAAACTTAAAATCAGTTACCATTTAGATTTGAGCCAATCCAAATAATCATCATCATCATCATCATATCAGCCACAGGAAGTCCACTGCTGAACATAGACCTCCCCCAAGGATCTCCACAATGACCTGTTGGAAGCGGCCTGCATCCAATAATGCAATGATATAATTAAGTATACCAAACTTTTAGAGCAATTTAATTAATAAACAATTTGTTTAACTTAGGCTTCCATACAGCTTAATCTTTGATACCATCGATCCACTCCCCTGTTTTGGCCACTTTAGGGTTAGTCAATATACTTAGACTAAACCAAGACAATCTGTCCCCAGGCTGATGCTGCACCGCATAAAGTGGGAGGAGGAGATGGTGAAGAACGCGGAGGGCGTGGAGGTGCCCAACACGTGCCACCTGGTCTGGGAGGGCACCACCAAGCAGCGCGCCTTCGGAGACATCAAGTTCAAGGTGAACCATCATTACTACAAATAATTTTAAAACTTAACAAATAATTCTTACATAAAATAAGTATTCATAAACGGCCTTATTCATAAACAGTTCATAAATCTATTTTAGCTATTAAATGCTTGTCTCTTTTAAGGGACTTTGTAATTCAGTTTGAGCGAAGAGGGCATCGACATTGTAGCCAGAGTAACGACATATTGAGATTTAACAAATTTAATTTATCAATTTCTTTAATATACTGGCTAACAACCATGAACTGGATGTATTTAACTCTAAGGCATTGGCAGTCAGGCAAACTTTATCCAATAACTGGTTTAACACTGTTCAATAGATTAAATTTCTTTTTAATGTTAATCCTAGTAATAAGCTTGATAAATGTGAAAACATGTTAATTGTAATTTAAATATTGTATATTACCTAGATATAGAACTGTTTATTTTCCGAATAAAATAAAATAAAAATAAAAAATAATTAACATGTTATGTCTCAGTATGGCGAGCGCTGCGAAATGCCAAGCATTGCTTTGTAATTCAAGTTGTTGTATGTTTTGGCTACTGTTCATGAGTGGTCGTATCATCATACCTTTAGTTTTGCAGTTGTTCATTTAACTGACTTATAAAATCATCTGGGATTAGATACATACATAAACTCACGCCTTTTTCCCAGAAGAATTAGGCAGAGGTGTCCTGACAAGGAGACTCACATTTCGCCTTGTACAAGTTCCGCCCCAAGATGATAGGGGGCGAGCCATATTAATCTCAAATTTCTGACTTATCAGTTTTGTAACCGCACCGTAATACACTTTCACCATTTACAATTCCTAATAAACCCTCAATTTGTTTTCCAGGTGATACCGACAGAGAAGCAAGCGCGCGAGCATTTCCAGAAGCACGGCGTGGAGCACTACTGGGACCTCGCCTACAGCAGCGCCGTGCTCGGCTCAGGAGTCGACGAGCCCTAGGCCGGGGGAGTCTAGGCGTCCCGGGAACCCTAGCCACGCTGGACTGCCCGGGGAAAACTATTTCATACAGACAAAACTAAATGTTCTAATAACTATTCATGTGCCTTCAAACAGAAGTGGATATGCACTGTTGTGTTTCGGTTTGAAGGATATTGTAGCCCGAGTCACTACTGGACATATTGAGACTCAACATCATATGTGTCAGGATGGCGAGAGCAGTGGAATGCCAAGCATTGCTTTGTAATTCATGGTGTTGTTTGGTTTTGCTGCTGTTCATAAGCAATTTCCCTTAACACCAGGCAAATGGTATGCTCGTCTCGACATTCATATCAATTAAAAACATAATGATCATAAATATATCCAACACTCATACATAGTCTTGTGTCGTGGTTATGAGAACCTATGAGACACTTTTTATTCTCACAACCACTACATACAAAAAAATGTGGTTCACACAAAGATGTGTTGAAGGCTGTTATACTTAGCACTTATGGGTTGTTATTTACTTTATGTAAACAGTAGGAGTCGTGTGTGTAATAATAGGAATTTTAATGGTAAAGGAAAATATCATGAGGAAACCTGCATACCACAGGGATCCTGACAAGATTTTCAGTAGTATGTGAAATCCGCTGACTGCGTAGAAAACTGGCGTAAGCTCTCATTGAAACTCGATTTGTCTCTATAATCGGCTTTATTCAATGCTTTGTCCTTTTCGAACTAATTTTAAATTCAGTTTAAGCGAAAGAGATAAAGCATTTGATAGCTAACTAGTTTTTAAACTGTGTATGAATAACACCGATTGTGTTTACCTACGTATTATAAGCTGAGACAGTAAACAAAACTCACACATAACCAACTGTCTACAGGTCGATATGGCAATTTTCTAGTGATGTAGCATCACGTTCCAAGTAGTTTAATATCGATTTTTTGTGTAACTTTTTGACATAAGAGAAAAAATAATTTATTTAATTATAGGCAATATGATGAAATATTTTATCTACGATTTCTAACAGATCGATGTGTGCACATGGAAGATGTATGAGAAAAATATTTTGGTGGTTTAATTATTTCTTGTTTTTCTTTAGCTCTAAAATTTACCGCATTCAATTGAATAAACAACAAAAACAAAAAGAACAATGCGAGCCGGACAATGAGGACTCGTGCAGCACTATGCCTAGGAGGGCGCGGTCCCTTCCCCCGCGCCTCACCTCATACCCCCATTGCCATCTGGAACTGTCGCGTGATATAAGGCTATATCAAGGCTCCTATCGAAAACGAACCGAACAGCGTGTTTGTAGTCACTAAAACTACCACGCGGCTTCGATTGTGGTCGTAGTCTTAATATACACTATAAGTGTGCAACGCGCTGTGTGTATTTCTTTTCTAGTACAAAAAGTGACTAAGGTGCATCTGATGTCTGCAGTGCAGTCTAAATAAAGAGAGATGGTTATACAACCAGTTATACCTTGTGCATGATCGTAGCCAGACGTGGGATCAGGGTGTAGCAGCAGTCTAAAATCATATGTAATTAGCAAACTGTACCCATGGTCTTCCCTGGTATTTTTTTTTCCTATAAAATGGTTACACCTTATAACACCCTGTATCTGTTTTTATAATACGAATTATCCTAAATGCTTTCTTATTGCTCACCTGCCTAGTACTTTACCTAGATAATTTATTTTTTTAGAGTCGGTTAGGTACCTTACAGGTCAAAGGCAGGGTGGGGCAAGCGCTCCACTCAGCCCCACCGTGGCTACGCCCATGACCTTGTGGTAGAGTGTAATAATGCTGGTACTTTGATATTGTTTTGTAGATACGATTGAAATGGAAGTAAATTGCACTGAAATTACCCTCACGAGCATTACAGCATGTAGACATGTCAGTAAATAAAACAAAAATGTTATTGTGAGCATGTATCTATAATATGTTTCTATTGGAAATATTAATTGCTTCTTCAGATGGTTATGAATAGACATAATTCTGTGGCAACATTATTACTGTGCTGTTATATGACTAAGAATAATAATCTGCAAGGACTAAGATCTAGCTTAAGTTTGTGTTACATACAATAATGTCAGATAGAAAGTAAGGTGCCATTATTTAAATTTGCTTCATATTCATATTATGACAGGCAGTGTTCACGACAAAAACATTTGTGATAAAGACAAAAATATATTTTGGAAAAATATTTTTAATGTAAATTTGCTCTCGCCGGCGATTAAACAATATTTTTTAGCTTTAAGCTAATATCGGCGAGCGAAATCTCATTTTTTAAGAACTGAAAAACTTTGATTAAAATAGTTTTCTCCAGTAGTCCTGCCTGTTTGGATGTAGACATGAAAATATCGTGAATGTATAATAAATAAATTTTTACGTCGTTTGTTGTTTTATTAACCCAGAAATAGAAAACAATACACCATAAATCTGTAATTCTTTCTATAGTTACGATTTTTCCGCAAATAAGTCAATTCGCAGTAAAACGACTATCGCAATTCAATTCAACCAACCAGGAACACGTGATCCCAGTTGAGCGGGAGGGAAGATAATGTATGTAAGTAATAGTTTTTCATAATAGTCATTCATAATTTGTAAGTAATAGTTAGCGCTTTGGGTACACTGTAAGCTGACTATTCTTATATAATATAATAATAAATAATAAATGTACCTAAGAGTGATAGGAATAGCAATAGCGACACAGCGGCAATGTCCTTTCTATTACCTCTCATCGGCTTTATACCTTTTGTAATATTTATTTGCATGTGAAGAATAAGACAAAACATTTGATAATTAAAATAGGTTTATAATACGGTTCATAAACTGACTATGAATAAAGCTGCTAACTTATCTCTACCGATAGCCGCGGGCTTTGTAACAACCTTAAACTCTAATATAATCTAAGAAGAGCGGTATAGTATCGCTGTTTATGTTTTTGTCTCTATCTTGCTTATACAGTCACGCTTTCTCTCATTTCATCTTTCCTCTCATTTCAGTAGTTTCCCACGTGCATGATGTACGTGCGAAGAGCGCTCAGAATTTGATTGTGATGTTCGCACTATCAGCATCAATTTAATTAATTGCAAATTCAGTAAAGAAATACCTGTCATTACATAAGTTTAATAATTAAACAATAAATTATAATTTAATTGCATTACGTTCCATCTAGATATATCTATGAAGATTCAAGAGATATAATATATATTATTAGTGATAACTACGTGATTAACACGTAATTCAATTAACAGTATTGTTTGTGTTGTATTGTTTGTATTGTAATGGAGTTCTGCAAACCAATTAAAATGTTTCTGATATATCAAAAGTCTTGAACTATTTAGATATCAATCAGTTAAAAATCAAAGGCCAATTAATTATTTACCTTAATGCAACACTGCCAATTAATGTACTTATTATTTAGCTCCATACGAAATGGAAAAGACTGGCAACTACGTAAAAATGTTTCTACAAGACGAACGAATTGTGCATCTATTTATATCTCTGTCAATCATACGAAGTCACATTATCTTCCTCTTCGCTCTTCCGCCTGTTGGTATCAGAGGGGTAGCCACCGTGTAACGTAGTATGAGATAGCGATATGTTATAGTAGTGTGTTCTGCCAACATGTTCACCAAATGTTCACGGTGGTCGCGAGTTCAATCACCACGCACTGAAACGGTGAAGGAAAACATCGTGAGGAAACCTGCATACCATAGCGGCTTATAAAAAAATCTATGGTATGTAAGTCCGCCAACCCGCACTAGTCCAACAATAAACATCTGTAATATTTCAAAAGAATACAACATTTTAACTTTTAAAATTAACATCTTTCATGTATGTAATAACCCCTTAAAAGTTATAGTATTTATAACCTTTAATTAAACGTGTTATGGATTTTTCTATTCGTTATCAGCCCAGAGTTAGGAATTTTTTTTTTAGGATACTGTCCCGCCCTCACACCCGCCACTGCAACTCCTGTAAGCCAGGATCAACAGTGGCACGCAATGTAATGACACCGAGCATTGAAGCTCGGCGAGCCTCCGGGAATGTCTAACTTGTCTTTAACCCGCAACGAAATTAATCAGAAAGTTAAATTAATAGGAGGAGTTGGAAATAAATAATGTCCACTTCCTTCCGTGCAAAGCGGGTGACAAAATATTGAACTAAAGAGGTAAATAACCTCACAAAAAGACTTTTACAGCCGGAGAAGCCAGCTGTAAAGCACCACAGAATTCATTATAACATTTAAATGGGGCCTATTGTGTGAGCTGTTATACTTGATTCCAGTAATAGGTATGGCAAAAACGCCGGAAAGCACGGAAATTCGTCCTAGTCTCCACTAGGTCCAGGTAGAGTTAGGAATTTGTGCCCGATATGGCGATAGGCTCGCCACCTATCACATTGTGGGACGGAACATACAAGGCGAAATGTGGGTGTCCCGGCACCTCTGCCTACCCCTTCTGGGATATAGGCGTGAGCACAGAGTACATTTTACATACTAAGATACAGACGTCACTCAATCAATTCAAGGCGCCCTCTGGCAATAAGTAAGAAAAACAATCCCGTAATATGTCTAAACTCACTTTCATTGCGATTATATACGAAAATAAAAGATTTAGTGAGGTTTGGACCTGAATTACATCCAACGGAATTTATTTGAATGTTGTCTATTTGAAACAAATTATTCTGTATAGAAATGCGAACATAAAATTCTCATTTCCGCATGAGTATGAATTTTAATAAATTTAATAATTATTGTTTTAAAATGAACTGATCAGCAAATAAGCGAATCAATGTTGTTGAAGTAATTAAGGACCAATAATATCCGCGTAAAATATAATATATAATCTACGTAAAATGGGGAAACCCGTAAAAACCAACGATTTTTTCGCCCTCTGGTGTTAAGTAAGTCAAACCAATGATTAGAATTCGTCGTAGTTTTTTTTTTTTTTTTTTTTTTTTTTTTTTTTTTTTTTTTTTATGGCAATTGTTGAAAACAATATGCCAATGTCAAGTTTGGGAAACTGGACAAATCTTAGGAATTTGGAAAGGATCAGTAATGTAAGATATGAATTACATAGGAAGAGGAAAGGAAATAAATGTAGTTAAATTTTTATATTATTTTGAATTATAAACGTACATAAAGTTTTGTATACTAGATAGTCATTAGAGTGAAGGAGAACAGGAATAGATGTAGGAAATGGAATTTTAAGCAACTTTAATTGATGGAACAAGGCTGTGGTATCATTTTTGGGACAAGACAAAAATATATGATTTATATCTCCGACATCTTCACCACACTCACATTTCGGAGATTGTACAATTCCCAACCTCGCAAGATGATGAGGAGTGCAAACGTGTCCCAAACGCATTCGAATCAGAATAGTTGTTGTTCTCTTACAGAAATCCATCTTAGCAAACCAAGGCTTGCTTGGAATACTTGTTTGTATATTATGATATAGCTTTCCTTTATTTATACTATTGGTGGACCAAACATTATTCCAAGACTCCAAAAGATGAACCTTAGGTATAGTTAAAAGATCGTGACAATAATTTTTAAATGGGTATATGTCTCCACTTATGATCGCTTGTTTGGCAAGTTGGTCAGCTCTTTCATTGCCAGAAATACCCGTATGGCTAGGGATCCAAAGAAAAATTATATTAGCATTATTACTCAAACACTTGCAAAGCATATTTCTGGAGTCACTGATAATAGCGTTATTATTAGACTTAAAAGGATTTTTAGCTAAAGCTTGAAGGGCACTCTTACTGTCTGAAAGAATCAAAGCTTTTTTCAATTTTGTGATGTATACATATTCTAAGCACTTAAAAATTCCGTAGCATTCCCCTGTAAATACTGACGATTCGAGAGGAAGTTTGATTTTTGTACAATGTTATACTGCTGATGATATATTCCTACACCGACATTTGAAGAGTTGTTTTTTGACGAGTCGCAATATATTTGATGCCAGTCAGGCCACTTAGAATTTATAATATCATTAAACTTTTTGTTACCTTTTGGATCATTCTTAACAATACCCATATCAATGATATTTGGAGTTGTTATTAATGTGCTGTAATCATGGCTAAACAAGGGAAGACGATTCGAACTATACGAAGGGGCCGTTAATGATTTATATCTCTGGTAGCTCAAAACGAGACATGGAGTAGCTTTATGAAGCCAGTAAGATGAAGAAGATAATTCAGTTAATAGTATGAGAAGTTTGGAATGCAAGGGATGGTTTGAGAACTGCATAACTCTAAATAAAAATCTATCTGATAAATATTGACGTCGTAAATTTAACGGAGGCTCAACACATTCCACACCTAGGGCATTTAGGGGACTTGATCTCATTGCACCCGTAATTAATCGTAAAGCTTTTGATTGAACTTTTTCTATTTTTCTAATACCAGATAAATTACATGGCTCTAACAAAAAGGTTCCATAATCTAATATTGATCTGATCAATCCATTATAAATCAATTTCAAGGAAGAGGGGTGGGCCCCCCACCACACACCAGAGAGGCATCTAATCATATTAATAATCTGTTCGCACTTTTCAGAAATATAGTCGAAATGAGCTGATCCAGCCATTTTGGAGTCTAATATAAGACCCAAAAATTTCACTGAGGTTTTAAACGGAATTATTTGTTGGTTATATTTTATCAAAATAGGAAAAGAAAATCTTTGTCTTGAAAATAACATAATATTACTTTTAGATGTGGATAGTTTTAATCCGTGGTTATCTAACCAAGTGTTTAAAATGGTGAGTGAACTGGATAAATTTTGAATTAAGTTATTAACAGAATGATCAGAACAATATAACAGTAAATCGTCTGCATATTGTAAAACAGAAATTGAGTTATTGAGACTAGAATCCAGATCGTATGTGTATACATTATATAATATGGGGCTCAGTACGGAACCCTGAGGAAGACCCTTCCAAACAAATCGTGACGGCTTGGATTCAATATCTAAAATTATAGTTCTTTCTGACAGCATATTAATTATGAATCGTGTTAATAAAGAGGAAAAGTTCAATCTTTCTAACTTATTTCTAAGAATTGAAATCACTACGTTGTCATATGCTCCAGAAATATCTAAAAAGGCAGCTATAGTGGAGTGATTCCGAGATAATGCTATACGGATATCAGTTGTGAATATGCTAAGACTGTCTATAGTACTTCGGCCTTTTCGAAAACCATATTGATTATTTGGTAGAATATTATTATTTTCAAGAAACCATTCTAATTTATTTTTAACTAAATGTTCTATTATTTTAATAATTACTGGTGATAACGCTATGGGACGATAGGACATATATTCGTTGGGGTCTTTATTTGGTTTCAATATTGGCAACACTAATTGACGTTTCCAGCACGGAGGGATATAGCCTGTCTCAATAATTTTATTTATTATTTTTAAATAGTAATTTAACGCGTCGTCTCCTAAATTAGCAAAAAAAGAATAGGGAATGCCGTCTTCTCCCGGAGCTGAATCTTTAACACTACTTATAACAAATTTTAACTCGGTCAGTGTAAACAAACTTTTATTATTAGTTGATGCTGCGTCCGGAGTATACTCGGGAAATGGAATTACTAATTCTTTTTGTGGAACCGTTGGCGGAGCTAGATGGTCTAGAAATCTTTCCGACAAAGAAGAAGGCATTATGGAAGTACTGGGAATAAAAGATGAACGAAATCTTTTAATACGATTCCATACATCGGAGAATGATATGTTAGGGGATATTGAAGCGCAAAAATTTCTCCACCCTTCAATTTTTTTATTCTTTAACAAATTATGTGTATCATTCATAATTTTTACCAGAATGTTAAAATTATTATCAGACATATCATGTCGATATCTAATTTCAGCTTCTTTTCTGTTTTTAACAGCTTCAGTACACTCTTTGTCCCACCACGGTGGAGAAGGGAGTCTTTTAGATAGTTTTTTAAGAGTAAATACTTCATCGGCTGTATTTACTATAGCTTTAGTGAAAGCTTCCACATTTATATGTAAGTCAGGAGATTGAGACAAAGAATTAATTTTTTTTTCGACTGAAGACTTATATGTGTCCCATTTTGCAGAGTCTAATTTATATTTTAAACGAGGAGATTTGGTTTTTGAAATATCAGAAGGAAATTTGTTATATGGTAATGATATAAGAATGGGATAATGATCACTTCCAAATGAAGATGAGAGAGTTTGCCAATTGACAGCTGAAGCTAGGTCAGGAGTGCATATAGATAAATCCACAACACTTTTTCCTTCACAGGGGCGAGAGCAACGAGTTGCAGACCCTGTGTTCAATATGCACAAATTGTGCAAATCTAGAATGTCCAGTAAATTTTCACCATTAACATTTGATGAAGAGCTTCCCCAAGACCTATGCTGGGAATTGAAGTCACCTAACAAGATGAAAGGTTTAGGAATAAAGTTCAGTATTTTACTAATTTCATTAAAAATATTTAAAGAGGGATGTGGAACATAAATTGAAACAAATGAGATATTGTTAACATTAATACAAACTATGGAAAATCATTAGAATGAGAAGGAATGGAAACATTTTTAAATGGAATGTTTTTGGGGACTAAGATGGCCACACCGCCATAGCCATCCTGTCTATCCTCTCTTACACACAAATATCTGGGCAGTCTAAAGTTATATTGAGGTTTTAACCATGTTTCTGATAAACAAATTATAACTGGATTAAATTCATTTAAAAGGTATATCAAATCACTCTTTTTATTGTTTACACTCCGGCAATTCCATTGAATTATGTTTCTGTAATCCATAACTGATTTGATTTAATGTAGTTTCGAGTATTGGTGCAACGTTGGACGGTACAAGAATATTATTTTTAGAAAGAACATTTAACAATATTGATACAATTTCAGACATGGATAATTGATATATGTTTTCATTATTTTCTTTTTCAGCAGGAAAGGCACAACCATTTCCAGATAGCAGTATATTATTGTATTCATTGAGTGATGTATTATGTGATACTTGGTTAAAGCCGGAAGTGAAATGTGTACGTGGTTTAGCTTTTGAATAAACCGTTTTCTTATAAGAGTAGTTCTTATTATTGGTAACTTGATTACTTTGAGGATTACTGGTAGTAGAATTTTTCGAATTTGACACTACATCAGAATATGGTTTCGAAATTGGTTTATGTAGCTTAGCAGCTTCAGAGTAAGAAATGCAATTCTCAGCCATAGTTATCTTAATGTTTTTTTGACGCAGAAATTCAGGACATGATTTGTTAGTTGCATAGTGATATCCAGAGCATAAACAACACAAACTCTGGTCGTCATTAATGGTACAAGACTCACCAGAATGATCCTGCCCACACTTAAAGCAGCGGGGTGTCCCACGGCATTGGATTTTGGTGTGACCATAACGACAGCAGTTATAACATTGTATTGTCGGGTAGTGATATAACTCAACTGGTATAGCATTATAGCAAGCAAATACTCGCTTGGGTAAAACCTGCCCATCGAATGTTATAACTACTGTCTGAGATGGTTTCCAGGTAGTTGTTCCATCAATAATGGCTTTGAAATTTAATCGTCGTACTTTCAATATGGGACCACAGCCGACAGGAACAGAAATGTTCTGAATAATATCAGAATCAGACCATTCTGTTGGAATGCCCTTCACAGTGCCCATTCTCGTTACACTAAATGTAGGGATAAATGCATTGTAATTGTTTGATTGTAATGCCTCACAAGACAGAAAATAATTTGCATCTTTAAAACCAGAAAATGATAAAGTTACTCTATTGCGACCAATTCGTTTAACGCTACCATTTATTATATTCTTAAAATTGTGTTTCTTCAGGAAGAATCCAAAACTTATAGGATGTAGTATAATATTGTCACTTGGACTTATTTGTTTTTTTTGAACATGTATAACGTATGGTGCCAAATCTTCCGAAGTGTAAAATTGTCTGGTGGATGTTGATGGTTCTGGGGATTTTTGGGACATGCTTGCACTTTCCATGGTCTGAGAAACTGTTGGTTCAGGACAAGGTTCAGGACAATCAATGTCGGAGCACTGACAGGATTGCTTTTTTCCATCAACTGACATTTTATTTATTCTTTTTTTTTTGTTACATTGCCTGCATACTCTTTTAGAAGCTTTGGCGTAAGTACGTTTTCTTGTATTTATGTTACTAGTGGAGCAATCAGTATCCATGCCAGATTCTGACTGTTCCACGGTAACATAGGCAGCTACTTGAGGGGTAGAGCCACCCCCGGGGTCCGGGGGCTCCTCCATCCCCTTACACTATCTACAGAGAAATATACTCGTATATAACAAACTTACCTACAATGAAGAAAATATTTACAAACT
The DNA here is from genome assembly GCA_009982885.2 of Hyles vespertilio. Classification (NCBI taxonomy): domain Eukaryota; kingdom Metazoa; phylum Arthropoda; class Insecta; order Lepidoptera; family Sphingidae; genus Hyles; species Hyles vespertilio. Next base: position 906,940 of record CM042825.1, on the reverse strand, counting down.
ACTTAAAAAATAATTAAATAAGAATAATATGTACAAACTATAACAAAACTGATCACTTTATATCTATATTTTTAAATTAAATTGAAAAATCTAAAAAGACGCTCCCGCCACAACCAAGTTTCCCGCGCTTTTCTCGTCGTAGTTTGTTCTAAGTTAAACCACCGTGGGCGTGAGTGTATGTATGTACTAGCGGTCGGACCCGGCTTCGCCCGGGTGCAGATAGCTTTTGAGTCCAGTATTGATTTGGCAACAACTTATTATTTCGCGTACTAACTATATTTCCCGCGCGCCGTCGACTATATTTCCCGTCCCGTTTTATCGTGTTTATGTCCCGTCTCATTCAGTCCCATGATGACATTTTAATTATCATTTATTATCAGTTTTTTGTATTAGCGTTATTGAAAATTTTATTTATATACAATATTTTGTAATTGTGATATTAATACGTTGGTGGGAGAAGTGGTGGGAGGCGCCCGACGTGACGGCCCAGTGGTGGCATGCGCGTGAGCTGCGCGCGGCACTGAGCATTGCAACGTTACTTTATTTTTCTAAAATAAATGTAGCCTAAGTTACTCCTTGTTATATCAGCTACCTGACAAAAAAAGTTCAGTGCTTAAAATAAAAACTATAGTAATAAAAACGAATAACAAAACAAAATCTACTACGCAACCATATACATTTCAACACATACAAGAAAAAAGGTTGAAAAAACAAAGATAAATATAATATCTTTTATTTTAAGGAAAATCATTTACGGCGGACTACTGGCGAACACAAATAACGTTTTATATACACAAATAGCGCCCTCCGTCGCGCGCACAGTTATCTAGCACAGTTATCTAGCGAGGAGTATATAAGTTTGTTTACGTTGTCTACTAAGAAGCTTATATACCCTTGCTTATACCCAAAGTGAAAATGAATGAACTAAAAATCATGTTCATTCATTGTCACTCTAAAGAAAAGGATAGCAGGCAACAGCGACTGCATTCAAGGTCAAATTTTTGTGCTTCAGTGTTTTATACGGAATGCAATCTCCATTTGGGTATAAGCTTCGTGTTGTCTCCTCTTGAGCCATGCACAAAACCTACTTCAAATCGCAATGCGCGCCCCTACTCTAATTAAAATGTAGGTTTAGGTAAAATCATGGGTAAAATGTATTAAGATGACAAATAAATATACATTAAGTTAAATAATTATAATTATTTTTATCGACTTATTAGAATAATATACATATGTTTTAATATAATCTAAGGTTTTAAAATATTTGATACTTATACTTAATTGTTTTCATTGTATTCATTCGTTTAATTCGTTGAGACATGTATCTAACGTTGTATGAATTCGCAGTTCTTACAAGTAAATAAAATATTGAAAATAAATTGATATAGGTATTTCAGTAACTTTGCATAAAAATGCTATTAAAAATGACTCACGAATCTTTAGCTCAGTCGGTGGTTCATTGATTCGATCACTCTGTCGAGCGGCGAGCCATCCCTACTCCATCCCGTCGCAAATGTCATTGACACTAGTACGAGACGGGCTCTCGCACTGGTTTCTAAATTACATACCGCTATTTATTACACGAAAGTACGTTTAACAATCACAATCTCATTACGATAAGGCGATAAACATCTCCTATTAATTAACACGAATTTTAATTAACGCGTTAGGCGTTTGCATTCCGCTGCGGGATATCGTTGTGTGAGGACGTGTTACAATGGTGATAGAAAAAATCTGCTGTTTAGGCGCGGGCTACGTCGGCGGGCCGACTTGCAGTGTGATAGCTTTGAAATGTCCCAACATCACAGTCACGGTATGCGACAAGAGTGTGGAGAGGATAAACCAGTGGAACTCGGACAAACTGCCGATATACGAGCCAGGCTTGGACGAAGTCGTCAAGAAATGTAGAGGTAAAAACTTATTTTTTTCCACGGACATCGCTAAAGGCATTCGGGAAGCAGATTTGATATTTATCTCGGTGAACACGCCGACCAAAACCTTCGGCAATGGCAAAGGAAGAGCTGCCGACCTTAAATACATCGAGAGCGCCGCGAGAATGATAGCCGACCTGGCCACCAGCAACAAAATTGTAGTGGAAAAAAGTACCGTGCCCGTCAAGGCTGCTGAGATCATCATGAAAATACTCCGCGCTAACACTAAGCCAGGTGTGGAGTACCAGATTCTGTCTAACCCCGAGTTCTTGGCTGAAGGCACAGCTATCGTCGACTTAGTAGAGGCAGAGAGGGTTCTAATTGGAGGTGAAGACACAGCCGAGGGTCAGAAGGCTGTGCAAGAGTTGTGTTGGGTGTATGAACACTGGATTCCGTCCAAAAACATTCTAACAACTAACACTTGGAGTTCTGAGTTGTCCAAACTTGCCGCCAATGCTTTCCTCGCACAGAGAATCTCTAGCATCAACTCATTGTCTGCGGTATGTGAGGCCACAGGTGCGGATGTGTCTGAAGTGGCCCGAGCAGTCGGCAGGGATTCTCGTATTGGTCCTAAGTTCCTAGAAGCCTCTATTGGTTTTGGTGGCAGTTGTTTCCAGAAAGACATACTTAACTTGATTTATCTCTGTGAATGCTTGAACTTGCCTGAAGTAGCAGCATATTGGCAGCAAGTTGTGAGCCTCAATGACTACCAAAAGACAAGGTTTACGAGAAAAGTTATTGAGTCACTCTTCAACACAGTTTCGGATAAGAAAATTGCCATACTAGGATTTTCATTTAAGAAAAACACTGGGGACACAAGAGAGTCCCCTGCTATATATGTTTCAAACACATTGCTTGATGAAGGAGCAAAGTTACACATCTACGATCCTAAAGTGGAGACGGATCAAATATACTATGAACTCACAAACCCATACGTCACTTCGGAGCCAGAAAGGGTGAGCAAAATATTATTTATATGTACTGGGCTTTGCATTATAATCTTTCAGTCAAATAATTGACTGATAAGCCTGCTGTTAGGTATTATGTATTTGCAAATGCATTTGTGAATGCTATTGTAACAATAGTGGATAATTCCTCCAGTCACAGACAAAAGTGTGGCAAACAAAGCAAAGCATTCAGTTTAGGTTTAAATGAATGAAGTAAAATGAGCTGTAGTATAAATATAACAGTATTATAATCAATGAAGCATTATACTAGATCTTCTGATTGTCTCCTATCATGAAAAGATTTTTTGGTTAATTTTTTTATAACTTATGAGTACTAAAGAAATATTATTATTCAATTAAATATGTCAGTGTTTTTATCAGCAAGAAGCAATTATGAAGGAAAAAGAACAGGTAGTTATTATTTTGCTCAATGCTTTGCTATTTATAATTGTTGGCTGACATTTACTTAGTGTTGTAATCATAATAGAACAAAACTGGTTCATAGTTGACCCAAATAATATCTCATGTGTTAAAACATAAAATAATTTCAGACAAATAAATCATGGATATTTTATTATCCAAAAAAGTAGGTTCTATTCTAAATTTTAATCACCATAAACCATTTGTGAAAACAATAGAACAATGCTGAATTGATAAACTATGAAATAATGAGTTTATAGTATTTATTTATATTATATAATGTATGTTAATTATGTTTCATCATTCATGTATATTTGAGTAGCTTAAAACATATGTTTTTTTATTTTACTATGACTATAAAATTTAGTAGGTATGTTATTACATATGCATACAATATGCATGCATATTGTATAATTACTTTATTCATGTTATTGAAAATATTAGGGTTTAAAATATTGTTTTTAATGCTAATAGTAGTATTGTGTTTATGAGCCTCTATATCAATGAGCACTGCTAAGCTTGAGTATGCCTCAAGCCCTCTCTTCTATATGTTTATCCAAAAACCACTGGAAAAAAAATTGATTGCATGCATATTGTATAATTACTTTATTCATGTTATTGAAAATATTAGGGTTTAAAATATTGTTTTTAATGCTAATAGTAGTATTGTGTTTATGAGCCTCTATATCAATGAGCACTGCTAAGCTTGAGTATGCCTCAAGCCCTCTCTTCTATATGTTTATCCAAAAACCACTGGAAAAAAAATTGATTTATAAATTACAACTTACAGTCAACCTAACACCAATATTGAATACACTCTTTTTAACCAATAGACCCTAATTTTGATCAAAAAACTATACATTCCTTTACACTTTATCTCGAGAACGGTTTTCCTCACCCTGAAGGTCAGCTTATATTTAACAATACCATTAAAACTTCCAACTCAAGCATCTATTACTCAGGTACGCAAAAACATCCAGATCCATGACACAGCGTACTCAGCGGTGACTGGCGCGCACGCTATCGTCCTTTGCACCGAGTGGGACGAGTTCAAGCAGCTGGACTTCAAGAAAATCTACGACGCGATGATGAAGCCCGCGTACATCTTCGACGGCCGCAAGATCCTGGACCACGAGGCGCTCATCAACATCGGCTTCCACGTGCAGACCATCGGCAAGAGGCTGTCCCGAGCTGGCAGCATCAGGGCGCAGGGCAGCCAGACCATGCCGTAGTTTATGTGAGTGTATTCTTATTTAACTATTTCTGAAATCAATTAGGCTGAATTGCTCAAACTAACTTTGCCTTTAAAAATTACATTTGAGACGCATTTGACCTTGATATTTTCAAGATCAAAGGCATTAAGTTTGTGCAACTGAGCCCTAGGGTATTAATTTCGTCTGAATAAACATATACCGGGTATCTCAAGACTGCTACCGAAAACGAAGCCGGGTGGTAGTTTTAGTGACTACACAATGCAACTAAAAATTTCGCAAAGAAATGCGACAGTTATTTTTTATGATTTTTTAAATATCGTCATTTTTGGGTGGTAAATCCATAGTTTTTGCTAAAATAATATTTTAAACACTTTTCTACCTTAGATTATTTTTAAATAAAAGGGTATACACTATTATTTTAGGAAAAAATGTATTTACCAACCAAATATGGTCAAAGGAAAAAAAAAAACAAAAAAAAAATTGTCGCTTTTTTCTGCAACTTTTTCTGTTGCATTGTGTCTGAAGTCGCTTAAACTACCACCCGGATTCTCGCCACAGTGTGTCTATGGGTAACACGTGTGTCTTGAATTTATTTTTCCTTATCGCAATACGATTATTTTTATTTTGTTAAATTGGCACGATTGTGAATTATTGTTTAGTTATTTGTTTTGTTTTATATATTATTTTATGTTTGGTAGTTATAATTAAGTGTTGTGTTTATAGTTTTGTTTAAGTGTTTGTTTTTTTTTTTATTTGTTTGTCAACAAGTTGGTAAGTCTACCTTCATAATGAATTATGAACGAAATAAACCTCCTGACCCTCCCGACATTAATATGCCGTTATCCCCATCGCCATCTGCCCCTCCTTCTTACCCTAACAACTTAAGTCCCCTTTCGCAAATTGCAGAAGTTGCGTCTAGCATGCTAGAAAATGATAATTCTGTTTCTCATGCAAACGTGTCGAACAAACGACCGGCAGGTGATGACAAACAGACAGATATCCGTCCATCGAAGCAGTCCAAAAGCTTTATCGGAAGAACGAGGTACAATGCTGAAGATAGGGCTCCTTTTCTGGTACATGTGTCTCGGATTGAATCTCAACCTAATTCTGGCGCCTTTCTTCATCCAGTAACTTTCGGACTATTTCTTTACAACCAAAACATTCATAATATTGTAAGAGATGGCGTGAAAAGAATAGGGAGAAATCGTGTCTCCGTTGAGTTTGCTTCTCCTCAAGATGCAAACTCATTCCTAACGAATCCCATTTTAGCAAAACATAAATTCAATGCTTCAATACCGACCTTCAATGTTACCAGAATGGGACTTGTCTCTGGAGTTCCAACTGATATGGACGAAGAGACAGCAAAAAAGTATATAACCGTTCCACCAGGTTGCGGCCGTATCCTTAAAATTAGACGCATTAGTCGGAAAACTACCAGAGACGGGGTTTCAGAGTGGAAACACACTGAGACCTGCGTTCTTACTATCGATGGGCAAATTCTTCCGAAAAGAGTTTATTGCTGCTATACGTCCCTCCCGGTTGAACGGTATATATATCCCACAATCCAATGTAGGAAATGCTGCAGATATGGCCATGTAGAAGATATGTGCAGGTCCAAGCCTCGCTGTATCAAGTGTGGGCAGGACCATCCTGGAAATGGCTGTGATGTCACGGAGAGTGATGCTTTCTGTGTGCTGTGCTCTGGTGAGCACTTTGCGAATAGCAAAGCATGCCCAGAGTATGGCAGGCAGAGAACCATTAAAATAACAATGGCAGAGAAGAGCATATCGTACGCTGAAGCCAATAAAATGACCCCAGTTACATCATCCACACGTAGTTACGCGGACACTCTCAAATCTACTCAAGCCCAAGCTTCCCTCTCCCACCGCAAAACCGTTTTCCGCCAACCTAAGGCTCCTATACTATACTGCTCTGAATTTCAACTCCTGTATGATCACTGTATTGTAAACTTATTTTTGAAAAGAGCAACGCTAGAGTTTCTTGCCCGTTCTTCTCTGGCGAAAACAGCCTTGTGAACTGGGTGGTAGTGGAAAAAAAAATGACTAAATCTAAATAGTGTATGACATTTTATGGATTCAATAAATATTTTCATTTCATTTCATTTCATTTCATATACCCTTATCCCCAGCTTATGACAAAGTTGCTCATCGTAATATTGTTAACCCTCTAAAATCTTCACAGCCTAATGGCTGTGCACTGAATACATCCTTAGACCCTACCATAATTGACTTAATAACCCAAATTTTAACCCTACTTCTATCCACAAATTCTTCCCAATATCATAACACTCCATCATCATCCAAACAACCGTCCAACATTGCCCATGAACTTTTAACAACTTTACTTAGTTTTAAAAATGGCTCCGCCACTAATATTTCTCCAGTGGAATGTGAGGAGCGTGCTGCATAAGAAGCACGACCTGATATTCCTGCTAAATAAATTTAAACCAATGACTTGTGCTATCGCTGAGACTTGGTTGCGTCCAAGCCTTAGCTTCCGTGTACCACAGTACAATATTTATAGAAGCGACAGACCTGATGGCTACGGAGGTTCTGCCCTCCTAATAAATAACCGACTCCCTTTTGTAACATCCCCTTTACCTCCCTTTATAGGAGATATGAACTTAACAGCAGGCACAGCAAACGGCATTACCGTGGTCTCTATTTATATCGCCCACCCCGATCGTAACTTTCTGCCCATAATCAAAACAACTTTTGAAAATTTAAGTAGGCCTTTATTGATTATGGGTGATTTTAATTGCCATCATTATAGATGGGGCTCCGATCACTGCGATCCCTTCGGAACAGGCTTGGTGGAAATCCTAGACGACCTTAATCTTTGCATCCTAAATAATGGTTGTCCCACTCGCCGAGTCTCACCCGGCCAAAGGAAAAGTTGTGTCGACCTTTCTATTTGCTCTCCAGATATTGCAGTATCTGCCTGTTGGCAATGCACAGATCTAACTCATGGAAGTGATCACTACCCCATAATCATCTCCTTCGCTCATCGAACGTATCTAGAAAAAACGTTTCCTCCTTTATTAAAATACTAGCTGTCGGGCTCGGCTTCGCCCGGGTGCAGATAGTTTTTGAGTCCAATCCACATCAAGAACATATTATTTCGCGTGTCTACTAACTATATTTCCCGCGTGCCGTCGACTATATTTCCCTTCCGTAGGAGAGGACATCCCGTGCCAACAATTTGAATTTGAAAGAGTAGAAAATATGTATATTTGGTTTCCTGACTCATCCCACGGGAACACTACATTTTTCGGGATAAAAAGTAGCCTATGTGTTAATCCAGGGTGTCAGCTATCACTATACCAAATTTCATCAAAATCTGTTGAGCCGTTTTTTCATGAAAGAGTAACAAACATCCATACATACATACAAACTTTCACCTTTATAATATTAGTAAGGATAATTTATCAGACCCAGACTGGTCCAAATTCGCATCTCTTTTAGACCATAAAATCACTGCACTTCCTAAAATAAATGATCCAAATTTAACAAATATTGACCAATCTCATGTAAATACCTGTTGTGAACAATTTGTGCGGGCCTTAAAGTCTTGCGCTGATTCCTGTTTTCCAATTAAAAATAGTGACAGGCACAAAATTCCATCTCCACCATGGTGGGATCGGGAATGCACCTTAGCTATTAAAGAACGCATTGCCGCAGAGAGGAAATACAATAGTGATATGAGCACCCCAAACCTGCTGAACTATAAACAAGTATATGCAAAATCGAAAAGGTTACTGCGAAGAAAGAAACGTACGGGTTGGATGAATTTCTGTAACTCTTTATCACCTTCTACTCCCTCTACCGTAGTTTGGAAGAGAATAAATAGATTTAGGTCTGGTTGTTCTCCCTCAATCCCCTCTACCATCTCCCGGGAGACTGCCAGTCTGTTTTTTAATAAAATTTGTCCTCCTTATGTACCATCATTGCAAGAAACCCACATCATCCCCGTATTTACATCCGAAGACCCACACGATGCACCTTTCACTATGGAGGAACTTGATTTGGTCCTTGGCAGTGTTCGGGATTCCGCCCCTGGTGCTGATGGGCTTCCTTATTCTTTTATAGTGCATTCCGGCATACATGCAAAGAAATATTTTTTAAAAATGGTAAATTTTTGTTATTATTATGGTATAATACCAAAAGACTGGAAGTTACAAATTATTATACCAATCTTAAAACCTGGTAAAAACGCAGATAATCCCAACAACTTCAGACCAATTGCTTTGTCGTCGGTCCTGGCCAAAATTATGGAACATCTTATTAAAAACAGGTTGGAGTGGATTGTTGAGTCGAGAGACTTACTTCCAAAGTCTCAATTTGGATTCCGGAAAGGACTGGGTACCATGGATAGCGTTGGAGTGTTAATAACCGACATTCGAGTTGCTCTCTCCAAAAATGACTCAGTAGTCGCTTCCTTTTTAGACGTATCTTCAGCATATGACAACGTCCTCCTTCCCATTCTCAGGCATAAATTGCACCAGCTGAGTATCCCGGCAAGGATGGCCCAGTGTATATGTCTTATGCTTATGTCAAGGTCTCTGACTCTGAGAGTCCCTGGTGAGCAATTTTATCAGAGATTAACGTGGAGGGGCTTACCTCAGGGTTCGGTACTAAGCCCTATACTATATAATCTCTATACAGCTGATGTTGAGACCTGTATAAATTATAACTGCCACATCCTACAATACGCCGACGATCTAGCGTTGTATGTGAGGAACAAATCAATTCAGGATGCAGCCACATCTCTATGTCTTTCTTTGCAATCTCTGAACTGTTGGCTTTTAAGACATGGCTTGAACCTCTCAGCCCAGAAAAGCTCTGTGGTTATCTTCTCCCGGAAACAACAGCACCCGTCGATTCAAGTAAGCGTAGACGGCAACGCTATACCGATCGTTTCGAAAGCAAAATTTTTGGGCGTATATTTGGATTCCAAATTAAATGGTGTAAACCACATTAATCATTTAATTAAAAAATGCGAACGAGTTGTCCCCATGCTAAAAGTACTAGCTGGTGTTTGGTGGGGGGCACACCCATTCACAATGAAACTACTGTATAATGCCCTAGTGAGAAGCATACTGGACTATGGGACGTTCCTCATGATTCCATGCAACAAGGGTGCGCTATTGAGACTGGACAAGTTGCAGGCTAAATGCCTCCGGATTATATCTGGTTGCATGAAGTCCTCTCCAATTAATGCGTTACAGGTCGAGTGTGCAGAACCACCGTTATCACTAAGGAGACAATACCTGGCCACCCGCTTTTGGGCTAGAATTAGTGGCAAAGGCTCCCACCCACTGCAAGAAAAAATTGGAGAACTAAATCAAATTTGCAATGAAGCACCTTATTGGATTCATAAAGAGATCCCCCTTTACCTTCAATCCTATCGATCCCTTGCAAATTTAGAGGGCCCAATAATTAAAACACACAGGCTCCCTCTATTTAACATCCAATACGAAATTCTTTGCTATAGACCTGAAATTATCTTAGATATTGGCCTCTCTAAACACACTGTGTCAGCGGATCGGATTTTTAATGCCTTGGTTGGAGAACGCTGGAATGACTATCACAGATTTTTTACTGATGCATCTAAATTCACATATGAAGAATATACAGGTTCTGCCGTTTTCTATCAAAATTTAAACATTATCTTACAATTTAAATCCCCTAAGGAATCATCAGTCTACACAGGAGAATGCATTGCTATTTTAGAAGCATGCAACTATATAGAATCCCATAATATCCATAAGGGTGTTATATTCACTGATTCACTGAGCTGTCTTAAAGCTCTGGGTCAAAATCCTTATAAGGATAGATTACATAACTCCCTGCTTTTAAATATTAAAAAATGTTTATACTCTTGTTCAAGACAGGGCAAAACAGTGCATTTAACATGGATCCCTAGCCATTCAGGTATAGGAGGTAATGAGTGTGCAGACAGACTAGCCAAGAATGCAATTTCTTCAGAAGCATCCGACCTAAAGCATCTTGTCCACCATAACTATGATTTACTAAGCCTTGCTCATAGGACTTTGTTGATATTGTGGCAGGACCACTGGAACAAATCTGCAATGCATAAAGGCAAACATTACTATGCCATACAATCAACCATACCACCTAAACCTTGGTTCTACAAATTTAAAAAAGTGTCCAAACCTGTCATATCATCTGTTTCCAGAATTCGTATAGGCCACTGCTCTTCCCCGGTATTCTTAAACAAAATTCGGGTTCGGGACTCGTCTCTTTGCGAGTGTGGGTTGGACGATGGTACTTTGGAGCATATTTTCTTTAACTGCTCTAGAAATACCTCCTCATTCGATCTTTATACTCATTTAACATTTTTGAACATTCCCGTCCCTATTAACTTTCCTTCTCTTTTGACCCACTCTTCCCCTCGACTTTTTGAAGCTATGATTTCCTTCATAAGATCTAACGCCATCCGTCTGTGATCTTGAAATTTGATGCGTGTTGTACTGTGGTATTCCTATCTTTTATAACATTTTAACAACTATATATTATATTTCAATGTTTTTTTTTTATATATACTACGTGTGATTGTGTTTGTTCTAGCATTTATACTAACTACGTCGCCATAACTTCATTCATAAAGTTCACTATCGAACCAACTTTAGTAATGTAGTAGGTCATTCCACCAGAAATCATATCACACACGAGTTCTCATCGCACATCTGACATTGGCAGAATTGTCGACATCGGCATAACTTGCCAGAGAGGGAAAAAAAAAAAAAAAAAACTACCACCCGGCTTCGTTTTCGGTAGCAGTCTTGATATACCGTGTATATTTTTTAATATTCGGGCGTGTCTTCATGCCAACCCGCACTAGGCCAGCGTGGTGGACTATATGGCCTAACCACTCTCAATCGTACTCTCGATTGTAGAGGAGGCCCGTGCCCTGCAGTGGGACGTATATGGGCTGATACAGACAGTGTCTTCATGGCTTACGATAGATCTCAATGTCGCAGAAAAGAACAGTGGTGTTTTCTTTGTATTGTTCCTTTGAAACTACAGTAGGGAACTTGCAAAAGCAAATACTGGTTGTAGCTATCTCAACCAAAAGAGGTCGCCTGGGTAGTTATGGCAATGTCTACTTCTCCCGCCAAACAGTACTGCAAAGTGAAAATACGTTGTTGTTTTTCGGGTTGAAGGACACTATAGCCAGAGTAACTATAGGACATATTATGACTTAACATCTTCTGTCCCAGGACGGCAAGCGCAGTGTGATGTCAAGCATTGCTTTGTAATTCAAGGTGTTGTATGAGCGATGGTATTGCTCACCATCAAGCGAACGGCATGCTCGTCTAGCCATTGATTGCAATAAAAGAAATGTCCACGCAGGTTTTCATTGTCTAGGAATTGATCTCAATAACGCAGTATGGGTTTTGATTGTTCCATTTTAATTTGATTAGCATTGTTTCTTTGGAACTACAGTAGAAAACTCCTTAAAAGCAAATAACCGCTCAGCCACTGTCTTGTAGGAAACAGGATTGAAGTAAAATGAGATATCTTGAGGTTCATTAATGGATTTATCTTCCCGCCTTTTCCCAATCTTTTTTCAAGGCAAGGCGTCTGCGCCCTTCATGTGTCATGAATGTTTATCATTAAACATCACCTCAACTGCCTGTTACTTGCCTACCTACTTAACAACAAAAGGAGGAAAATCACAACTTGAGGATCTGACAGATATTTTGTGTTGCAAACTCTTTTGCAACATGAAAATAGATGGAAGACGTCAGATGTAATGTTCCTAACAGCTCTTGCTTGTACTACATCGCTTATCCGATCAGATTGTAAACTAGAAAGAACATTCCCTTGTATGCGGAAATAATCATAGTTTCTTTTTGTACTTCATATCTAATCTGATTTATAATAATGAGATTAGATTTTATCAATATGCATTTTTTCCAAGAAATATTTGGAAATACTACATTTTTTACAAAGTGTACTTTCGTGATGACGTCAATGTGTATGGTTAGATCCTGAAGTTGATTTTAAATGTTTAATGATGATTCATTTTGCCCGCATCATATTAAGGTCTTGTTCCGCAAATTCAAGCCGCTGTTAGGTTCATCATGTGTGTCACATTAAGTATAGCATAACACAATGCATATGTAGAATATTTAATGTTACTAGTAATTGGGTGCTTTTAACATTTTATGAGCTGTAACCAGGTCAAGACAAAGAATATTTCCTGTTAAAATTGTTAATATTTACTGTTGATTTAAAAACTAAGTATATGCCATTCAGTACATTTTGAGTTTCAAAAAGATGTCCGTGAAAATCGCGCTTAAATAAATATTAATTTAATACAGTCAATTTCGTCTAAACGGTGATACAAAATATTACCTTAATGTTTATTAAGCTTCATAATACAAGCAAGCATTTTCAATATCGTTGCAAGTTCTGTATCAGCCCATATACGTCCCACTGCAGGGCACGGGCCTCCTCTACAATCGAGAGTACGATTGAGAGTGGTTTGGCCATATAGAAGGTGGAATTGTAAGTATGTATCAGCCCATATACGTCCCACTGCAGGGCACGGGCCTCCTCTACAATCGACAGTACGATTGAGAGTGGTTAGACCAAATAGTCCAACCATTTGTGGTGGTCGCTGGCTTAGTGCGGGTTGGCAAGCGTTGCAAGGGACGACTAATGTCGGTAACGCTCCACTTTTTGCCCTGTCCATATATTTTTGTCAATGATATTTACTAAGAACTTCATACCATCGGTTGATACGACCGCTTCATAGTTTCCACGGAACATTGCTAGTCATTCCCGACAGTATTTCAGTAATCCGCATCTTATTTCATATCCGATTTTTAACAAAGTGTGACTGATGTGATTACCGAACGAATCAGTGTTCCTGCCCCAATCATCTCGCAACAATGAGACAATAGACACAACACGCCGCGATCATGCTGCCTTACATTTGTACTTCTTGCACAATGTTATTTAACTGAAAAGATTTAGTTCTTGTATAGGGGATTTTCTGATGTAAATCTTGTATCAGCTTAAAATCTTACTGTTGCTATTGAATAGACCCCTATGTCTTTAGGTTCCAGGTTTTAACTGCATTATATAATGCCTTAATAAATGAAATGGTGGCAGTTCTTTTGTATGTGAGAGGCCGCCTGGGTAGGTATCACCGCCAAGTCTACGTCTCCCACCAAACAACAGTTTAAATGCTCTCTTATGTTCCGGTTCGAAGGACATTGTCGCCAGAGTAACTGTTGGACATATTGAGACTTAACATCTTACGTCTCAGGATTGTGAGCGTAGAGGACTGCCGAACATTGCTTTTTAATTCATAGTGTTGTTTGGTTTTGCTATTGCCTATGAGCGGTCGGAAGTTAAAAAAGGATAATATGGGGAGTTTAAGATACATTCTAGATTAAAAGCTTAAATTAGTCGTTACTGTAAAAAACTTGATATCGTTATCTGCACATTGACGTGTATGCAAGTGGCCAATAGTCAGTTTCTTTGTCCCAATCGGTTTAAAAACTAATATTAATAAAAAAAACTGCAAACGAGGTCTGGGGATTTAATTATGAAAATTAAAAACTTCATATCAATTTAGGTTATTATATTAATATGTAAAACACATTTTTAGCCTTGTTATCTTTTAGATAATGCACGAGTCGCAGTTGATGAGAACTAAAATAGCCTATATTTAAACAACATCGTTGGTGGTTAGCATGCTAGAATAGCAGAAATTAATAAAAAAAGATTGCAATTACTGCCACAATGAAGTATACTTCGGCCTTATTGATAGACAGTTTATAAACCTATTTTCGCTTACAAATGTTTTTTCTTTTTCGCTCAAACCGAATTCATAAGTCGTTTGAAAGGGACAAAACATTCTATAACTAAAATAAGGCCGTCATTAGCTACTGAATTGTTTAAGAGGTCGGGATTCTTCTTACCTAGATAATACCTCTCTTTTTATTTAAAACAACATAATGTACCTAGTCAGGTCATAAATTCTGTCACATGTTTAATATAAAATAATTGAAACAAGTTTATTCATTATGTAACCATTTATATACCAAAATGAACTTAACAAAACATATATTCTTATGACACTAAAGTTTATTCAAAATGACCTCCGTGATTTTGAATACAGGCCTTCAATCTGCGCGGCCAGTTGTCTATCGCAGCACGAACGAGGTCCATGTCAATATCGGCGGCTGCCTTAATCAAGGATGTCTTGAGTGACTCCAAATTGGGATGAGGCTTTGAGCACGCCTTTCCTCCAAGTGTTACCATATCTTGTAATCTAACGGATTCAAATCTGGACTGGAGGGGGGCCAGTCTTGTGTGCTCTTCGCTCTATGAGCTGGCGCCGAATCTTGTTGGAATACCCAGTGCCTGTTATTGAACATGGTATGAGAAACAGGTTCCACAAGGTTCGTCAGGACTGTATTTTGATACACAACTGCATTCGTTTTTACACCTTTCTCACAAAAATGTACCTCTGTTAAGCCCCAATAAGAAACTCCCAACCATACCATGAGCGAGGATGGAAAATGATCGTTGGCCACGCGGAATACGGTTGCTCGCTTCTTCACTACTGAGTGCGTACACCTTATCATTTTGTTTGTTGTAGCTCTCTTCTACGGTAAAAATTTTTTCATCTGAAAAAGAATTTCCCGATATTTTTTTCCCGCGTACCGCTTCAACAAAGCGCGGCATCTCTTCAGTCTCAGGTCCATTAGACGAGCATTCAAACGATGTCCTGTTTTTCTTTGATATGCCCGAAGCCCTAAGTCTTCATTTAACACCCTTTTCACCGTGGTTCTGCTTAACCCCATCTGAAATAGGCCAACAGTTTCTGCTTACGTTTGGGATTTCTTTGAATTCGGGCCTTCACAGCTTTTATCACTGCTGGAGTCCTAACAGACCGAGGGCGACCACTTCTTGACCTGTCATCTACACTAGAGTCTTCATTGTATCGTTTGATGGTACGATTAACGATTCTTTTGGTTATATTCAAATTTTTCAGTATGTCAAAAATTTGAATTGTCGCGTAACCGCAACGATGCAACGCAATAACTGCAACACGTTCTTCTTTAAGCGTCCACTCCATATTTAAAAATGAGTAAAATTCTAAAAAGTATACATTTTTATTTATTTTATTTTATTTATATATACTTTATTGTACACCATAAAATAGGAAAAATAACAGATTAAATACTTAAAACTAAAGACATGGTAACAATTGGCGGCCTTATCGCTAGCTGCGATCTCTTCCAGGCAACCTTTGGATGGACTGGATTAATATAATAAAGATCTAATGGGGCAGTACAGAGGACGAGATAAATGAAAATTATACTAGATGTACACGTTATATATTATGTTTTAAATATAACATACTTATATACCTAAATTATAAATACATACATATATATATTAATATACTATATATTAATTAAACAGTGAAGATGACAATACACATACATATATATATATATACACATACATACATATATACAATTATGACAGGAATAAAGATTACTGTAGTGATAAGTAATGTTCCTTAACAAGTCTTTTAAAACTTGGCAGCGTCTTAGCTTGTCTAATTGACAGTGGTAATACGTTCCACAAGCGAGCAGCATGGATGGTAAAGGACTTGTCAAGAAATGATGTGCTGTGCTTGGGAATCAATCAATTTTCATGAATAATTCGAAATTCGAATTCAATAAACTTTTTTGTGGCGAGCATTAAAAGAAATGTTTTTACTGTGTGACAATACTTATGACCTGACTGTGTATATTATTATATAGCACCGTAGCCCGGGTGCAGTTTTGAAAAGTGTTCCATCGCCTCTGTTCATCACAGATAATGTAGGATTCTAATCGTGAAATAATTTTTCTATCGGTCCACTATTTTCAAAGCCTATTCAATATAACCAATCTAATCTTTCCTCTTTGTAATATTACTTTTGATTTGTGTCTATTAGGTTTTGAATAAACTCTTCATTATGAAAAACTATTATGCATTGCTCACAATACTCCATTGTTGTTTTTAATAATATTAATGTAATTATTAAATTCGCTGTATAATTGGCATTCTATAGAATCGTTGTGAGTGTAACGGTTTGCTACCACTGCGATTTGGAGTTCTCTTCCTGGCCACACACTTCTGACTTCGCAATTTCATGTATATCCGTATTCATCTTATAATTATTGCTTGTTTTAACATTGAAAAAAAAATCACGAATAAAACTGTATTTAAGAATTCCTTGCGATTATCTAAATCTTAATTTCGTGATTCAATAACTTAAACCAAATCAAATTATTCTTTATTCAATTAGTCATTCGTCATACATATATATATTCTGTAACCCAAGTAGGGTTACAGAATATGGCCTATTGCTCACGTTATAAGAGTACAATTACGAATCTTTGGAACCAATTGCCAACAGCAGTGTTTTCGGACAAATAAGACCTGGCGATCTTAAATCAAAAGGGCGTATGCCCATCTTAAGGGCAGGGAAATGGCAATGCATCTCTACGCCCCATGGCGTAACAGATGTTAAAGGGCGGCGGTAATCACCTACCATCAGGTGAACTGTATGCTTGTTTGCCCCATTACTACAAACTATTGAAGGTGTCTCACAAAATATTTATATGTACTTATTTTCTTCCACATACTTGACTACCAAACGTACACATCTCTTAATTAACTAAAGGAATCTGATTAATGAGTTTTATTTGAATTTTATTTGTCTTTTTTCTCTTAATTTTATCGGAAAGCGCAGCGTAGGACGTCCACCCACAAGATGGTCCGACGACTTGGTAAAGGTCGCGGGATGTCGCTGGATGCAGGCTGCCTCCAACAGGTCTCTGTGGAAATCATTGGGGGAGGCCTATGTTCAGCAGTGGACTTCCTTTGGCTGATGGATGGATGATGGATTTATTTTGTCTTAACTCCTTAACTCTTCAAAAATATTCATCTACATAATACCGACTGGATCGTGATTTAAAAAATTCCCACCTATTAGAATGTTTAGAAGTCCACGCATTTGATGAGATGCACTCAATATTCTGCTCGAGTTTGAGACTTCCAAGAACTTTAAGCATATAAAGCACATGCAGCCTTCTGTCCTGCTCTGTCTCGTTGCATTTGATATGTCTGTCCGACTCGGAACTCATTAGGGATTCCCGCAGCGCAGCTCCGCGCGTCACTGCTAATCTCGCAAAAACAGTTATTTGTAATTCCAGCGCCAACTTGTGCAGATTTTATAAACACGTACAGAATTCCACCAATTTGTATGGTCTGAGATCATTGCACAAACATTTTCAATAGGCTAGACAAATACAACGATTCGATTCCATGAAAGAATTGTTATAATTATCCATTAGCTTTACCTGTAAGCAGTCTACTTCAGAATATTGACAAATAACGTTCAGTTTTATGAACTGCAATATTTATGTATCAAATAAAACTTATCCATATATCTAATGTCATATTATAGGGCTTTTCCTATATTTGGCTCGATTCGAAAGAGAATTGTTGTCACCGTAATGTTGGTGACGCTAATTACGAGATTCGTGATCTGAAATTATCGTCACTAACTTGTCATTTGGTTAGATCAATAATAATTGGCAGTAACCACATTTAATTTGTGGACAATACATTTGCTAGCCGCCTTCAAAGTGGACAGCGCGTTTGTTAATATTTAATGCCAGTTACAGTCTTAAGAGCCTACCTCGAAAAATATTCGCAGCATTTTGGGGCGTGGTTAACGAAAGTTGCCGCATCACGCCGCGGCACTGCGCTACTGGCGCACATTCCCCGATTAAATATTATCTACTGGTATTATTAACATTAGTAATAACAAATTAATGTAGACCTATGTATATTTATAATCCGTATGATTCTGACAATGTGCCTATATATTGTTTATCATACTTTTGTATTGATAAAAAAATCTATTACAATCTAAGTGTCAAAACACGAACTTCAAACTATTACTTTACGAAAACCTCAAAAACATTTACAATAATATCTGTATAAATACAAGATAGGCACGAATTGTTTTGCCGGTCACTCACTCTACTAGTGTGAAGCGCTAATCGCCTAGGCGCCCTTTGATAAATGCCGCCAAAGGCATTGCGCCTAGCGATGATTTATTTGTTTCTACTTCATTTGACCTGTGATTTGACCACTGACTTTCGCCTATAAAAGAATGTCATTCTTAGTTCTGCTGTTTTGTGATTTTTGACTTACGATACAACTGTAAATTTAACAAAAATGTGTGAAATAAATTTGAATTTTGTAATAACAACCAAACTAAACTGACTAGGTATTCCTGAAGTATGTACACAGAGCGGAAACGATAAGTAATTACATTAGATTATTGTTTAAATTCCACATAAAATAATTATTATTGATTTTCGAACTGTGCGGTCACACCGGCGCTCACGCTCTTATTATTACTGCTATGCGCTTGGCGCGAGAATGACGGCGATCACACCCGCCCGTTCCAGTTTGAACCTTCTTCACAACCAAATAGGGATAATTTTTGTTTAACAATGTTTCTTTTATTTACGCTAGACAAATTTTTCGGCGAAATTATTTGATATCAATTACAATTATTTTGCTTTTGTTATATGAAAAGCATTGTAAATATTAATTTTATAGTAATACTAGCGATCGGGCCCGGGTCCGCCCGGGTGCATACACGTTTTAAAATGGCGGTCAAAATGTTTAATTCTGACTATCAGTTTAGAATATCGACCAATCGGACCAAGAAAAACGAACAAAATATCCTCGTATTTGCTAGAAATATCACTACTGCTTTCCTCCTATAGGTCATAGCGTGATGATATATAGCCTATAGCCTTCCTCGATAAATGAACTACCCAAAACTGAAAGAATCATTCAAATCGGACCAGTAGTTCCCGAGAGTAGCGCGTTCAAACAAACAAACAAACTCTGCAGCTTTATAATATTAGTATAGATATAGACTTTCAGTGACATATAAAATAGATTCGTATAAAAAATATTCTAAATCTGGGGGCACGGCAATGCCCCCACCAAGTCGAGCTAAAAAGTGGCACAGTCGTACCATTCTTTTTCTAGAAGCAATTCAGATCATTTTAAACCCCCCATAACTTCGTTGTGGTTAAACGAAGCAAGAAACCTGAATTTTCAGTTACTAAGCAGGCATTGTGTAAACACGGTATGTTTAAAATTTCATTCAATTTGAACCACTAGTTTAAGAATTGTAACTAGTCAAACTTTCTTAATTTTGTCACTCACTAACTGACTGACCGATCATCAAAAGTCTAAGGCACTTCTAGCAGACATAGAACCTTTAAATTTAGAATATAACTAGCTGTGCCCGCGACTTCGTCCGCGTGGAATTTAACAAAAACTTTATTTTTCTAAAATAAAAGAACTTTTCTATAATAAATGTAGCCTAAGTTACTCCTTATTATATCAGCTACCTGACAAAAAAAGTCCCGTCAAAATCGGTCCAGCCATTTCAGAGATTAGCCGGAACAAACAGACAGAAAATAACTTTTCTAAAATAAATGTAGCCTAAGTTACTCCTTCTTATATCAGCTACCTGACAAAAAAAGTCCCGTCAAAATCGGTCCAGCCATTTCAGAGATTAGCCGGAACAAACAGACAGACAGACAGACAGACAAAAAAATTTTAAATATCACTTTCGGCACTGGTATCGTGTATATAACGATATGTAGTAGGACATTTTTTTTTATTTTCACTCCTAAAACAGACACTTCAATTTTATTTATATGTATAGATTAGTGTTTAGTGTCTTAAGTAGGGAAAAATTTAAACATTTCGTAATTTCTGCCTAGTGTTCTAGATACACCAACTGCGTGAATAACTTTGTAATCCCATATAATGTATAGGATTACAAGCTTAAGCGATTTCAGACACAATGCAACAAAAAAAGTTGCAAAAAAAACGTCCATTTTTTTTGTTATTTTTTCCTATGTCCATATTTGTGGTATATATACTTATATAAATGTATATAAGTATGTATATGTAAAATACTTATGTATGTGTATATATTATGTATGTATATGTGGTATGTATATACCGGGTATCTCAAGACTGCTACCGAAAACGAAGCCGGGTGGTAGTTTTAGTGACTACAAACACAATGCAACTACAAATTTCGCAAAGAAACGCGACAGTTATTTTTTATGATTTTTTAAATATCGTCATTTTTGGGTGGTAAATCCATAGTTTTTGCTAAAATAATATTTTAAACACTTTTCTACCTTAGATTATTTATAAATAAAAGGGTATACACTATTATTTTAGGAAAAAATTTATTTACCACCCGAATATGGTCAAAGGAAAAAATAACAAAAAAAAATGTCGCTTTTTTTTGCAACTTTTCCATTGCATTGTTTCTGAAGTCGCTTAAACTACCACCCGGCTTCGTTTTCGGTAGCAGTCTTGATATACCCTGTATATAATGTATTTATATGTTTTTTATGATTTTATTTGTCTCCATGCTTTCGTTATCTTTATTTTACACTGCCCTATCTTTTTTCCTGCTCATATATGCATCCCATGGTTGTCTGGTAGAAATTGCCTTAGAGCGATAAGACCGCCATTTGTACTTTGTTGTTTTGTATTATCTCTAAACTGTTATTCCTTTTTATTGTGTACAATAAAGCATTAAATAAATAAATAAATAAATATTTGGGTGGTAAATACATTTTTTCCAAAAATAATAGTGTATACCCTTTTATTTATAAGTAATCTAAGGTATAAAAGCGTTTAAATTATTATTTTAGCAAAAGCTATGGATTTACCACCCAAAATGACGATATTTAAAAAATCATAAAACATAATTGTCGCATTTCTTTGCGAAATTTTTAGTTGCATTGTGTTTGTACTCACTAAAACTACCACACGACTTTGTTTTCGGTAGCAATTTCGAGATACCTAGTATATAAAAGGCATAACAGGAGAGGGTATTGAGAGGGAAAGGGTGTATTCAGCCCATGAAACTGTACAAAATTCCTCTAGAAAGACATAACGAAGAAAAACTTGCAAATAAATAGACTAAATAGCTCCAAAATATCAATTACCATGAAAGAAAGAATATTAATAATCAAATCCGTGTTATTTGTGATAAATTGACACCTACAAAAATAAGAAAAAACCATAAGACAGAGGCTTTATGGAAAATTGTTGGTGATATTCTAGAAGTAAAAAGTACCGTAAAGAAAAAAGTAGGACTCTAAAAAAAGACGTGAGATCCCATCAAAAACATCCTGTAAAAAAATTCGGCCATCCAGCAGCATTATGTATGAATTGTACAATACATTATGGTTTCATGCGATGGCCAAGGTGATCCATTTATTTATAACGTAAAGAATTTTTAATATTATATGATAATAGCTTACGTAATAACTTTATACAGAAGGTCCCTTACGCAAGGACTAAATAAATTAATCGACTTGGTATCGGTATATGCATGTAGCATCTCACAATTTTTTTAGGTAGAAACCCTGAGCTGCGAGACTTGGAATTTTTTTTACAGGATGTTTTTGATGAAATTGTGTCTTCATCTGTCTATTGATAGAGGTGCTCCCGAAAGGTACTATTTTTCTAATGGTATACTGGATGGTTTTGAAAAATATCACAATATTATGATGACCAGTTCATGACTAGACACAAAACAGTTCAAAAATGGCGGCCTCAACTATCAATTCTGACTTACTCATTCAAATGAAGGAACCATTAGATATCGATTTAGATATCAATCGAATCAAAAGCAAAAAAGTTCAAAATGGCGACCATAATTTTCAATTCTGACTTTGAATTTAGTGAAACGGAATAATATGGTAAAAAGGTTTTTCTATTTAATTCACTATTAATATATTTATTGGGCAAAACCCGATTAAAAGTTATAAGTAAATTCAATTGATTATAAAGTTGGTGCGACCTTGGTGGGAATATCGCGTAGCCTTCGTATTATAGGAGCTAGCAACAAGAAATATTGTGATATCAGGTGAAATATTTTTGATGAAAAATAATGATAATATATACTGAAAGAACAACACAACGAGAAACGAATTTATTTTAACCGAATTAATTCGATGACAATGATCGCAATGTCCATATCATAGGGATTACGTTGGATCCCGTATTTTCATATTTCTCGTATGTCGTGGATCTACATACATACATACATAAACTCACGCCTTTTTCCCAGAAGGGGTAGGCAGAGGTGCCAAGACCCACATTTCGCCATGTATGTTCCGTCCCACGATGTGATAGGTGGCGAGCCTATCGCCATATCGGGCACAAATTCCTGACTCTGGGCTGATAATGAATAGAAAAATCCAATATCACTTTGCCCTACCCGGGATTCGAACCCGAGACCTCACCTTTGTAACCGTACCTTTGTACAACTACGCCACTGAGGCAGTCTACAAGTCGTGGATCTACAAGCTCAGGTAATGGTTGAAAGTTGAAATTAATCGGCCAATTGCCAATTCAAGTGCGTGGTGGCCTAACTACTCTCAATTGTACTCTCGATTGTAGAGGAGGCCCGTGCCCTGCAGTGGGACATATGTATATGGGCTGACACAGAATTACCAATTCTGACCTTGAATTTAGTTTATGGAAATGAAGAGTCTCTCAGATATCGAATTAGAAACCAATCAGAACAATAACAAAAAAATCAATAAAAATGCTGACCACATTTTTTTTCTGAGAATATTTTCATGTTTTCGGAACGAAGGTTCTTTCAAATATCGATTTGGAATCATTCGGATAAATAACAAAAAAACAAAAATTAAAATGACCCGGACTCGAACCCGAGACTTCAGCGTCGTAATCATATTATGAGGCAAAAATGTATAAAATTTCACGGGAATAATAACAAAAAAATCAATGAAAATGCGGATCACATATTCGTTTTTCTGAGAATATTTTCATGTTTTCGGAACGAAGGTTCTTTCAAATATCGATTTGGAATCATTCGGATAAATAACAAAAAAACAAAAATTAAAATGACCCGGACTCGAACCCGAGACTTCAGCGTCGTAATCATATTATGAGGCAAAAATGTATAAAATTTCACGGGAATAATAACAAAAAAATCAATGAAAATGCGGACCACATATTCTTTTTTCTGAGAATATTTTCATTTTTTCGGAACGATGGTTCTTTCAAATATCGATTAGGAACATTTCGGATAAATAACAAAAAACAAAATTAAAATGACTGGGACTCGAACCCGAGACTTCAGCGTCGTAATCATATTATGAGGCAAAAATGTATAAAATTTCACGGGAATAATAACAAAAAAATCAATGAAATGCGGATCACATATTCTTTTTTCTGAGAATATTTTCATTTTTTCGGAACGATGGTTCTTTCAAATATCGATTAGGAACATTTCGGATAAATAACAAAAAACAAAAATTAAAATGACCCGGACTCGAACCCGAGACTTCAGCGTCGTAATCATATTATGAGGCAAAAATGTATAAAATTTCACGGGAATAATAACAAAAAAATCAATGAAAATGCGGACCACATATTCTTTTTTCTGAGAATATTTTCATTTTTTCGGAACGATGGTTCTTTCAAATATCGATTAGGAACATTTCGGATAAATAACAAAAACAAAAATTAAAATGACTGGGACTCGAACCCGAGACTTCAGCGTCGTAATCATATTATGAGGCAAAATGAATAAAATTTCACGCGAACAATAACAAAAAAATCAATCAAAATGCGGACCACATGTTTTTTTTCTGAGAATATTTTAATTTTTTCGGAACGATGGTTCTTTCAAATATCGATTTAGAACCATTCGGATAAATAAAAAAAAAAAACAAAAAGTAAAAGTAAAATGACCCGGTTTCGAACACGAGACTTCAGCGTCGTAATTATATTACGAGGCAAAAATGTATAAAATGTTACGTTCCCTTCGACTAATTTCGTTGAGCGCTTATACGTAAGTCAATGACCTTTCTCTTTTATTTTGGTAACTTAGCTAGTTAAAAATGAACTTAAAAATTAATATATACTGCTATTTATTTTTTAAATATATGTAAAAAAATTAAAATGTACAAACAAAAAAGAGTACCACCTAAAATAATAAGAATTACGTAAATTTGAAATTACGTAAAAAATAATCGGCGGGCTAGAATTTCGAAACGTCGAGCGCAGATCCGTCGTCCACCAAGGCCCGCGGCCGTCTGACGGGAACGCCCCCAATGAGATAGCTTATATGGCCGTAACGTACAAGAATGGGATAGGATGGCCCATGCGCTTCTCAAAATAAAACAACATAAGCGCCAAACCATATTTTATTTTATTGTCATCGTACTATTTACTTTTTTCTTGTTTTTTTCTCGCGAAAAAATAATATTTAAAAATATGTTTATGTCAAATTAATCTTGAGTTTCTACACGGGGTAAGTTAGGAGTTCTGAGTTCTTAAAAAACTTAACAGCTGCTACTTTGGACTGTATTTTTGTTAAGGCAAAGTGGCGTAATCATGTATTTTGATTCATAAAATTGTTAATTATATCATCAATTAAAACATATCTGAAAATGGACTACCTAATCTTAGTAATTTATGATATGTAGGCTTTTAAAAAAGCCAAATTTTTCGAGGTATCCCCTTAAATACAATTAAATTCCGTTTCAAAAGGTTAAGAATTTCAATAGGTAAGTTTCTCGACAATCCTTAAGCCGAAGTGCTTGCCTAATAAGCTGTTAAAAGGTTTGATGTCAGGCTGGCGGCCGGTCGTAAAAGCCATATCATTTTGCAACGTGCAGAGATAATAAAGAGACGTTGAGCCGATCTCTTGTAATTGTAAGTGTTGAATAAGGACAAAAAAGATCACAGCAATGAAAACATAATATTCGTCCCTTCGACGGCTTCAATAGCTTCGTTAAAAAGGTTTTTTAATGTTTCTTAACAATCTCGTTTAGCGGTATAAGTGGCGAGTATCTTACTCATGATATTACGCAGACGCGGTAACCTTTCTGTCTGCGGCGTCAAGGCCGAACGTGATTTTCCCAGATTCGTAAACTCCACCAACTATACGTTGTTAAGATTATTTACAGTACTATTCATTAAACGTCCTGTCTGACGTCAGATCTTCGAAGAATTTGCCTAATCGTGTATCGAGCTGGCGTATCGCGGGTTGGTAAACTTCACATGCTTTAGACATTCTCATTGTGAATTCTTAAGAGTGCGCATTTCCTCACTATGTTTCCATACATATTTCTATTGCTTGTTCATGTACCACGCTTACCTTTAGTCAAGTATGCGATCTTTAATGAAAAAGTCGATTCTAGATTATTTTTATCTTTCTTTTTTTCGCCTGCTCATTTGCTTCCCATTCTGTAAAAAATCAATGAAACCACATTGGTCGATCAATACTCCGATACTAGCATCAAAAGACTAACATTTGCAAAATCTAACGTTTACTTAATTTTTAGATGTTGTAGCATGACAATGACACAAATACACCAGCATGTTCAATACCAATCAATAATTTATAAATGGAAATTGATAATTTACGTGAATGCATTCGAATTGGTTTGTGCGCTACGTGATAGCCTATCAATTTCTTCCTTGTCCGATCGCTTTGCGGAATCAGTTTTTATTAGCGGTATTTCCTAACAGACACCTTATTACTTTCTAGAACCATTCTTACTTGTTCATTGAATGCAACACAGGGTTCATGTTTACTGGAATGAATCATTTGCCGGATCTGTGATCAATAACTATCACCAGGTCGAAAGCCACGTCAACAACGTACATGGTACGATAAGATGACGCATGTGCACCCTAAGGAATTGACAATTTTCGTCCCCAGAGGGCGCAATCCATTCCGGGCACATAGTCCAATCAAAAAACACTGTCAATGTCTTAGGAGCTTAGTTTGTCTACGGGTTTTGGTACTGCAAATAAGTGAAATGCTTATCGTGTGACTTCAAAGTATAGCTGATTAACTTGCAAGCGGGTTACTTCATGGCAAGATATTTGAGGGTTTTATGACTTTTCTACATTAATAATGAGAGGAACGGCAAGAATTGTTGGGATCTCAACATTGTTCATCAAACTAAGAGCAACAGCAAAGCTAATTGCTTCGCGTCAGTTTACTATGAGAGACGATACTATATGTTAGACATGAATGAATACAATTTGTCTACAGCGAGTCGATAGCGCCCACCATTTATTCGACAACTATGAAGTGTCTACAATCTTGTCATAGCTATCGTATACACATTTCCATGTACTGTAGTTGCTTATTCGGAATTTTCTGTTGTCGAACTGTATGATGTAGATTTAATCATAATGTTGTTCATTGCTGCTTGATCTCACCAATTGACATCCACGGAACCCAGTTCAAACAGCGAAGAGCATCGGAATTTATCTGAAAACCTTTCTTTAAAAGAACGTCGCGTCGTTGCGGCGGGTTAGGCCGCCCGCAGGTAGGGGTAGGTAGTTAAATGAGAACTCAGGGTAGTTACGTGGTTCGGGCTTTAATAATTTCGCATCACTATTTACACCCGGCACTGTTGCTGGTGGTATGCAACAGGAGTCACTGGCCTTTACTGGACACTGATCCGGGTCTTCGGCACGTGGCGGAACCCGGCGACAGCTCGCCGGCGAAGTCAGCTGCCACGTGGCCGGGCACGGTGCGCAGGTCAGCGGCAGGCGCAGGCTCGGATGCAGTCCGGCAGGAAGCGGTGCGGAGCAAAGCGGGCAGTAGGCACGGAACAGGCCAGTTAGCGAAAAAACGCCAAGTACGCCAAGAACGAAGAACGCCAAGTGGAAGAAGAAGAACGAAGAAGAACCTGGAATCAGCGTCCAAGAAATCGGAATGCAAACTAGGCTTGCATTCCGTGCCAGCGACTCGTGATAGTTCACAAGCCCGGCAGACAGAATACACTGACAAACAAGCAGTTAAGCGGTTAGCAGTTAATATTACACAGAACACTCACCCCAGCGGGTTCAGAAAGACGCGTGGTAGCACGCGGCTTTTAGGTTAGGGAAAAAGGACGCGAGCGACGTTACACGCGTATTTAAGCGAACGCCGATGACAGTTCGTACGTCAAATTTGACAGATGTCAGTCAGTAAATGAATCGACCAATCAGCGCAACGGAGGCGTTGATTGGCATAGACAATAGGATTTATGTCGACTATTGAACTATAGATCGCAAATATAAAAGGTGACATTCCCACAACGTCACAGTACCCCGCCGAAAAGACCAGGATTTTACTTATAACTGAATATGAGTAAAATCCGTCTGCCTATTTAGCATTCTTGTTAGATTACACTTTCATTCCATCCTCTTACATACTTCATCCTTACAAAATGTCTAGCATCAAAATATATTATGACCATGACCCTATAGACAAGAAAGTATGGTATAGGTGTTTTTTTTTTTTTTTTTTTTTGTACACGCGTTGTTTTTCGGGAGAAAGTATGTAGTAGTGTTGTCGCATTGGTTGTGAGTTAGCAGTATCAATGCGATGAGTGATGAGATGTGTTCTGCCTAGGCCTCGCTTTTCCGTAGAAATAGAACGAAATAGGTCAATAGTATTATCAGCGTTTAGACGCTGTGATTTGGTTAAATCGTCATAAGAAAATAATTTACTCTTGTTATTATTCAAATAAGAAACACTACCGGTATTAGAATCACCTAAAGTTATTGATTTTAAATACTTGGGGCAAATCTCAAACCTAGACCAGAAATCAATACCTAAAATTAAATACGATGATACTGTAGGTATCACGTAGGCTTTAAGAATATGAAAATTATTCTCAAAACTTATAGGAATATTTATATAACCTATAGGGTTTAACCGTTGGCCGCCAGCGGCAACAAAATATATGTCGTTAAGGTCTGTACACAACTTAAAACCAGCTGATAATAATAGTTTATGTGAATCGTTCCCCAGTATAGTCACTGAAGATCCAGAATCCAACAAAGCACAAAAAGAAATTTCACCAATTTTTACATTAAGATACGGGCGAGAATCATTCTCCGGTTTACGTTCCCAGATTGATGTGATGTTATAAGTAGAAAAAAATATTTTAATAGTGGAAAGCCATTGTTCCCAATCTTCCTTATCAAAATTAACACTTTTAGTAGTAATATCACAACAATCTGGCCCTAGAAGTTTTTTGGTTTCGATTTAGAATGACAATTCGTACAATTAGTATAAATAACACCTTTGGTACCACATTTAAAACAAATTGGAAACCTATTTTGTTTACACTCATCGAGCGTGTGGTCATTAGTGCGGCAGCGGGGACAATGTGAATGACTACCTGAGCGTCTTTTGTTCTCGAGCGATAAGCGAGAAACCGGTTTACTTGTACCAATAGATGTATTTATAGTGTTAGTTTGTGTATTTGTTTGTTTATTGAAAATGTAGGAATGTGTAGGTTTTTTATTAAATTGTATATTAGGGTTAGTAGTGTTATTAGAGTAGGCTAAATCTGGAGCTAGCGTATTATTAGTTATGGGAGGCGGTTCACGATATTGAGCTGTCCTACATTGGATATTTTCGAAATTTTACATATCAAACGGAGTTCCTCGATACTAGAAATTTTTGGTGAGCATGCTATAACGTTAGAGTAGCACGGACGAATGTTGTGTAACAAAATTTCCAATTTTTCCGACTCAGGCAATTCTTTAGAAAGACGAGAAAAAATTCAGACATTATAGAAAAATATATAGTGATGTTTTCAGTTTCATGTTGAGTACGGTTACGAATTTCCGAAACCAAGCGATAGTCATGATCGAATTTGCCAAAATCCTCTATCAAAAATTTAGACAATTGGTCCCAATCCTTAACTTTACTTTTAATGCTACGGAACCAATGTAGTGCATTGCCACAAAATATTTCTGTAGCAAAATTTAACAAATCAGAAGATGAAATACTCCTAGCGGCTTTAAAATCATCGACCTTTTGCAAAAATATACGAACGCAAGTAGAACCGTCGTATTTTAGTAGTTTGAAATCTGACAAACGAGGACGCTCGCATAGATACGTTGTAACATCTGTTTTATCAACTGATGTGGGTAAATTAAAAGTAGTCGGTTCACTGGAGTTAAGTTTTTTAAGCCTATTGATAAATGTATCATAATCAGTGTTAAATGTATGCAATAGTTTTTTATCGGCAGATGTTATCGGTTTCAATCTACGTGCTCTGTGATAAATATGATTTGCCAAAGTGGATGTACGCTTGAACATGTTTATATCAAATGAACATTCTAGGTTTGAAATTTTTGATTTTAAGTCATTAAAAGAAACATTTAAGGAATTTAGATCTATATCAAATGCTAATCCCGACTCATCAATGTCCTCAGATGGGTATAACAATGACAGTTTATGAATCTGTTTACGAAGTTGTAGCACTGTGTCGGCTGGATCTTCGCCGCGAATTAATACCTCGTAACACAGTTCATTTTTATTTAACAAAAAATACTTAATAGGGTGAGTGTCCATTATAAGTAAAATTAGTGAATTTAAAAGATAAAGAAGAAGATAAGGCAGAAAAAAAAATGCTAACAATGTAATTGGAAATTAGTTATCACGATTAGACTTTACACTTCACTTAGTTAGAAAAATTGACAAACCTGTTTGCACTTTTAAACCGCTCGCTTGCCCAGTTGCAGACTGCGCAACCGGACTGTGTGTAGAGTACCGGGTATAACGGTGATGCGAAAACCCACGTATTACAAAGAATTGGGCGCCACTGCGGCGGGTTAGGCCGCCCGCAGGTAGGGGTAGGTAGTTAAATGAGAACTCAGGGTAGTTACGTGGTTCGGGCTTTAATAATTTCGCATCACTATTTACACCCGGCACTGTTGCTGGTGGTATGCAACAGGAGTCACTGGCCTTTACTGGACACTGATCCGGGTCTTCGGCACGTGGCGGAACCCGGCGACAGCTCGCCGGCGAAGTCAGCTGCCACGTGGCCGGGCACGGTGCGCAGGTCAGCGGCAGGCGCAGGCTCGGATGCAGTCCGGCAGGAAGCGGTGCGGAGCAAAGCGGGCAGTAGGCACGGAACAGGCCAGTTAGCGAAAAAACGCCAAGTACGCCAAGAACGAAGAACGCCAAGTGGAAGAAGAAGAACGAAGAAGAACCTGGAATCAGCGTCCAAGAAATCGGAATGCAAACTAGGCTTGCATTCCGTGCCAGCGACTCGTGATAGTTCACAAGCCCGGCAGACAGAATACACTGACAAACAAGCAGTTAAGCGGTTAGCAGTTAATATTACACAGAACACTCACCCCAGCGGGTTCAGAAAGACGCGTGGTAGCACGCGGCTTTTAGGTTAGGGAAAAAGGACGCGAGCGACGTTACACGCGTATTTAAGCGAACGCCGATGACAGTTCGTACGTCAAATTTGACAGATGTCAGTCAGTAAATGAATCGACCAATCAGCGCAACGGAGGCGTTGATTGGCATAGACAATAGGATTTATGTCGACTATTGAACTATAGATCGCAAATATAAAAGGTGACATTCCCACAACGTCACATCGTGATCCAAATACATAATAATAAAAAATCTTCAGGACTCGTATTTTTAAATTCAACGATAACATAATATTTATGCACATAAATTAATTTCTAGTTAGTAATTCGGTTCATAGAAGATAAACGGTAGTCTTAACAAAATTGACTGTAGTTTTCGTAATGTTGGTTATAATCAAATAAATCGACGCAATTTTTGCAAACAGTTAATGAGATTAAAACGCCAGAGGTGTCACTACATTGAGACGGTTATTATGTGCGACGGTCCACGGCGTGGGGGTCAATGTGCCTCGATCTTCACGGGTTAAGGCGCCTCGCGCGTCAGACTTATGCGACAAAAACGTCCTCTTGTGATGAGTGCTACCGGGGATCTCGCCAAATTAATTTCGGCAGCTCACAATTTTGGTGTAGCGCCGCAACTAGCTGTTTGCTTAACAGGATTTACCATTAGTTGAACAGCTGGATTCGGTCAGCTAGTCGGTCTATTGCTATCAATAAATATTGGCTTGAATTAAATTTTAGATATTTGTGATTGGTGCTCACAATTAAGTTCGTTCTTTTGTACCTACTACGCTCTTTGGTTAGTTCATCTTTCCTTGTTAGAAATGAAACTGCACGCTGTGCTTATTTCATGAAAGCTGTGTTAAGTTACGTTAAACTAGTTTCACAATCTTTTGTATCTATCAGGGCCGAAATTGGCCTAAATTATTCTCCAATGTGAAAAATATTAGAATGTATAATGTAAATTTGTCTCTGAATTGCTACTCAAAAGTGAGATAAACAAATAATTTATTAATATGTTTATATCTGTCCTAGAGCCGGATATTACTCATAGACAAGAATCTCGACTTAAAACGCTGTTTATGCAAAGCGTTACATCATGGGGCGGAAGTCATGTGTTTCGTGCGCCATAAGCTTTCAAACATGTGGGTTTTTATAATTATGAGTGTTGCATATTGCAGCAAAAAGTTTACAGCAAAAACAGAGACAAATGGAGCTCCCAGAATATACTGTAACATGATGCATTGTTTATTTACTTTAAAATTACAGAATATTTAAACTTCATAATATGTTAAAATATAAAAAACTCATTTGCAAAAAAAACGGGCACCTAAGCAATGAACCATTTCAAATGTTACTATTGGTTTGTTTGATAATTATAGGTAGTTTTACTTTCACAATTTTGTTAATTAATAAGCAAATAATTGTTTTCGTCAGTATTATCATAAAATTTTGATAAAATTTATGGGGTTTAATGCTAAAGTTCACTAGTAGTGTATGCTCGCTAGTAGTGCATATGCTCGTGAAGTAAAAGATAACAAAAATTTTTGTTTGTTTTTTCTTTAATAAAGTAAAAGCAGATAAATGTTTAGTATCGAGTGTGACCCCCTCTAACTGAAATCACAGCTTGAATTCGTCTGGGTATGCTAGCGAGGATATCCCGGATACTTGCTTGCGGAATACGTTCCCACTCCGCGGTAATCACATTCTTCAGCTCTCTGATGGTCTGCGGAGCCGGTTGTACTGATCTCACGCGTCGTTTCAGAACGTCCCAGACATGCTCTATAGGATTGAGGTCGGGACTTCGAGCTGGCCAATCCAAACGACGAATGCCGCGTCTTGCACATACGCTTCCACATCGCCAGACCGGTGGGCGCGAGCGTTGTCGTCCATAAAAATTGAGTCTTCGCCTAAAGCGGCCAATGCGGGTTGTGCATGAGGAATTAGAACTTCCGTTATGTATCGATGTCCAGTCAGTGAGCCGTTTTCAATGAAGACTAACTCTGTACGATCCATTGAATTTATTCCTGCCCAAAACATAACAGAGCCCCCACCATAAGGTGTGATTTCTTCAAAACAAGCCTCTGCAAAGCGTTCTCCTCGTCTTCGTAGCACTCGCCAACGTCGATCTTCACCGAACAGAGATATCCTGGCTTCATCGGAGAACAATACCCTATTCCAGTCTTCTTGAGTCCATGACTCATAATTTCGAGCAAACCTAAGCCTGGCAACTCTGTGCTCACGGAGTAACTTAGGGCCGTGGGCCGGACAATGACTGCGTATATTGACCGCGAGAAGCCTCCTCCTGACCGTCCATATACTAATATGCACATTTCTTACTTCTTCGAGGTTGTTCTTAAGGTCCACATACGAAGACTTGCGATTTCTCAATGCGCGACTCACAAGAAAACGATCATCCCGTGGTTGGGTACATGGTTTTCTTCCAGAACCAGGCTCAATCCTATAGAGCATGTCTGGGACGTTCTGAAACGACGCGTGAGATCAGTGCAACCGGCTCCGCAGACCATCAGAGAGCTGAAGAATGTGATTACCGCGGAGTGGGAACGTATTCCGCAAGCAAGTATCCGGGATATCCTCGCTAGCATACCCAGACGAATTCAAGCTGTGATTTCAGCTATCAGGGGGTCACACTCGATACTAAACATTTATCTGCTTTTACTTTATTAAAGAAAAAACAAACAAAAATCTTTGTTAACTTTTACTTCACGAGCATATGCACTACTAGCGAGCATACACTAAAGATTTTTGTTTAACTAGTGAACTTTAGCATTAAAACCCATAAATTTTATCAAAATTTTATGATAATACTGACGAAAACGATTATTTGCTTATTAATTTACAAAATTGTGAAAGTAAAACTACCTATAATTATCAAATAAACCAATAGTAACATTTGAAATGGTTCATTGCTTAGGTGCCCGTTTTTTTTGCAAATGAGTTTATTACTGCGGCTTCTTTGAAAAACTGCATTTTGGGTATTAGTAAAATGAAATAAAATTATCACTTATTGCGCCAAGTCGTGACAAATTGGAACCTTTAATACTTTTTCTGGCACGGCACAGTGACTGCATTGCATCTGGTAGTAAGTGCAAATGCCGTCCAGTATAGTATCGAATGGCATAAATCATAATCATGCCGGCCCGCCTAGATGCTTATTAATACATAAGGTGCTAGCTAAAGGTTAAAAACGAGAATCTGCTAATAATTCCGCTTAGAGTATATATACCGGGTATATCAAGACTGCTACCGAAAACG
Organism: Hyles vespertilio; assembly: GCA_009982885.2. Taxonomy (NCBI): domain Eukaryota; kingdom Metazoa; phylum Arthropoda; class Insecta; order Lepidoptera; family Sphingidae; genus Hyles; species Hyles vespertilio. The sequence goes on along the minus strand of CM042825.1, from coordinate 872,780 downwards.
AAGCCGGGTGGTAGTTTAAGCGACTTCAGACACAATGCAACAGAAAAAGTTGCAAAAAAAAAGCGACAATTTTTTTTGTAATTTTTTTCCTATGGCTATATTTGGGTGGTAAATACATTTTTTCCTAAAATAATAGTGTATATCCTTTTATTTATAAATACTCTAAGGTATAAAAGAGTTTAAATTATTATTTTAGCAAAAACTATGGATTTACCACCCAAAATTGACGATATTTAAAAATCATAAAAAATAATTGTCGCGTTTCTATGCGAAATTTTTAATTGCATTGAGTTTGTAGCCACTAAAACTACCACCCGGCTTCGTTTTCGGTAGCAGTCTTGAGATACCCTGTATAATATATAGAGGGAGCGCTGGTACTTCAAAAACGTAGATAAAAATGGTGGTGCCGGGGCCACCTTTTTTTTCTCTACATCCAGTGTGAATTGTGACAGCTTGGAATACGCATGACTTACATGAAAAAGAAAAATAAAAAAATGTAGTTTAGCGCCATCGAATACCATCCAAATTTATTTTAGGGGTTAATTATTTACTGTGTATTCGTTTATCATCGACAATAAATCCAATTTCTTATTAATTTACAAGAAATAATTAAAATCATTTTACAGAAAAACATTCATATTTTTGAATTTTCGAACGCCTTTTTATTCAATGTTGCAAGTAATTAAATTGTTGAAATTCCGAAAATGTTCCGGAATAATTTTTAGGTAAAAAATATAAAAATATAATATTTGAATTTGGAGTGAAATAAATTATAGTAAGCCGAGGGTGAGTTTTATTTTTCATTTATTAATAATATTTTGTATTATGATAGCTAAAAACAATGTAACGTGAATATGTTAATTTCCGTTTATTTATTTATTTATATATTTTTCGTGGAAAAGTAATTTCTCGGTAACATTAATATAGCAGTGCTACCAACATTACGAACAAGAAAATATCTACGTTTTTGAAGTTGCAAATGTATGACAGTGCTCCCTCTATATATAAATACTCTAAGTAATTCCGTTTGGTTTTGTATGCTTGTATTGTGTACATGACAAGGCTTAATTTTAGCTCTTGAGGTGCATTTAATAAAATATTTAAAGATTTAGAGCCACGACAGCGGTGACTAAAGCTTACTATAACTTAGCGAAAGATCGACGTCGCGTCGCCCTTTCGCAAGTTAATGTGAAGGAACTTACTGTTGTCTTTGTTTCCATCCATGATTAATTATATAAAATATCGGCAATGCACCTCAATCATAGTGGATACACACAAAAGGCAACGATCACTGATAACCTTCCCTTTATCTTTTATTATAAAAGTAATGCAACTATTCATAACAATAGACCAACATATGGTTGGCGATAAAAGGGTATGGAACAGTAATTGTTTGTTGTAACGTCTAAGAGGCCGATGTCCCATGAGGTGGTCGGACGAAATCAGCTCGACCCTTGACATAAAACTTGACGCTGCGCTCCACTATGCCAAGGAAAGGTCAGCCTAGTCAGAACAAAGATTGTTTCATATTCAGGTGATTTTGACCCTCAGCAATGAGGATAACGATGCGAGGAGGAGAGAGTAGTTATATTTATGACAGCCTACATGGTGCAGTTGGTTCGACACCGATCTGAAACCTGAGATCGCGGTTCGACCCCCGCACCGTGACAAATATTTGTGTGATCCGTGAGCATTTGTTTTGCATCTGGTGTAGTAATACAGGATCAGAAAGTCTCTCGTTGTTTCGGACACTCCTCGACACAAGACAACCTTAACGTGGGATCAGAACTGTGTATGCGACTAGTGGATGTAGGTACTGTCATTGTTTTCGCCAAAGGGCAAAGACTACGTAATCATAGCGGTCTGTGGTTCTGACCAAACCACAAACAAAAATCGTGACTGAATATTTTAATTATCAATAATTATCAATTTCCACTTCACGACGCATCACGGCAGTAAATATTGAGTGATTGGAGCACAAGGAAGCGCGGCGAGGCCGGCCCGGCTCGAAGGTCGGGCGGTCGATCAATAGGACCTCCACGCCAATTACGCACCTCACCATGACCACGTGTTAATGATTTCACATCGCAACACTAATCATACGTGACCTTTTCACTGTTTCAACTAGGATCCAATGAGTGGTTGGACTTTTGATGCCTTCTTCACTATTTTTTTATTGCAACGTATGGCGAAACGAGCGTACCGTTTGCATGGTAAAATGAAATGAAATGAAATGTATTTTGAAATGAAATGTATTTATTGGTCACGTAGGCAATTTAAAAGCTCTTATGACAAGTCAATACACATATAACTTAATCTCTATAAACAATATATTTCCTATACTTAGTATTACTTAGTATTACTATTTTAATTTCTTGGTTTATGTAATTTATTTATTTAAATTAATTTTATTTTTATTTAGAATTAGTTTTATTTATTTGTTTACTTTTTATTCTTATTTATTTAAATTATTAGTTATGTCTTTATGGTAATTTATTTTTCAAAGAAATACAATATGTATGTTAGTCAAATTAAATTAATTAGTGGACCATGAATATCATTACAACGGTGCGTAGCGGTTTATTGTTACCACCGGATCCAACGTGGCCCTTCCTGAGAAGACCCGGCGAAACAAACTCAGTGGGCTTACACTACCACTGGAACTACGCGACGCGTGATACGACCGCTCATGAACAGTAGCAAAACAAAAAAAAAACACCTTGAATGACAGCAATGCTTGGCACTTCCACTGCGCTCGCCATCCTGAACATAAGATGTTAAGTCTTAATATGTCCAGTAATTATTCACATAGTTAAATTGGCACGATACAGTGACTGCATTACACCCGTATGAGCAATTCGTTCTAATTTCCACATAGAGCGTCCATCTCCCCCTGATTGATATTATTTTTATTACAGTTTGTAACAAACATGTAGGCGAACAATTAGGTAGGCGGAATCGTATGGATATATCTACACGCGCTTGCATTTTACGTGAACTGTGTTACGTGTCACACAAAAATAAACTCACGCCTTTTCCCAGTAGAGGCAGACAGAGGTAACAACCAGGACACCCACGTTTCGCCCTGTGTGTTGTGTTCGATACGGGGCGAGCCGATCGCCGTGGCATATTGGTCACGAATTCCTGACTCTCAATAATGAATAGGAAAATCAAATATCACTTTGTCTGAATTGGGATCTGGGGCCCTACTATATTCATCCGAAACGAAGTTCGAAACTTCGGATGATCAAAGTTCTTATACGATACGAATGTACCTAAATATACTTATGGTTGTTATTGACTTATGGTCGTAACCATAGACTTATAGTTACGATGTACGTTATACAAATTCGAACTTTTACAGAGTAGATACATTCGTATCGTATAAAAAACTTCGATCGTCCGAAGTTTCGAACTTCGTTTCGGATGAATATAGTAGGGCCCCTGAACCGATCTTAGCGTTGTATTCGTAGCGAAGTGCTACGTCATATAATCTTGTCACTTTATAGTAGAAAAACCCATTATACTGACTCATGCAAGTTTATCGCGTTTAGATATCAGCCTCTGTATAATCCGATTTTCGGCGATTACTTTACCTCGATTGCCCTGGTCGTAGATTGGTTTTATCGAGCTAATATGAAATTTAAAAGTTTCTTTGTCAATCAAAAAATCTCACGAAATATACCTAGTCAGGTCATAAATTCTATCACATGTTTAATATAAAATAATTGAAACAAGTTTATTCATTATGTAACCATTTATATACCAAAATGAACTTTACAAAACATAGATTCTTATGACACTAAAGTTTATTCAAAATGACCTCCGTGATTTTGAATACAGGCCTTCAATCTGCGCGGCCAGTTGTCTATCGCAGCACGAACGAGGTCATGTCAATATCGGCGGCTGCCTTAATCAAGGATGTCTTGAGTGACTCAAAATTGGGATGAGGCTTTGAGCACGCCTTTTCCTCTAAGTGTTGCCATATCTTGTAATCTAACGGATTCAAATCTGGACTGTAGGAGGGCCAGTCTTCGTGCCGGATGAAGTCGATTTCACGCGCCGCCAGCCAGTCTTGTGTGCTCTTCGCTCTATGAGCTGGCGCCGAATCTTGTTGGAATACCCAGTGCCTGTTATTGAACATGGTATGAGAAACAGGTTCCACAAGGTTCGTCAGGACTGTATTTTGATACACAACTGCATTCGTTTTTACACCTTTCTCACAAAAATGTACCTCTGTTAAGCCCCAATAAGAAACTCCCAACCATACCATGAGCGAGGATGGAAAATGACCTCGTTTGACACGCGGAATACGGTTGTTCGCTTCTTCACTATTGAGTGCGTACACCTTATCATTTTGTTTGTTGTAGCTCTCTTCTACGGTAAAAAATTTTTCATCTAAAAAAAGAATTTCCCGATATTTTTTTCCCGCGTACCGCTTCAACAAAGCGCGGCATCTCTTCAGTCTCAGGTCCATTAGACGAGCATTCAAACGATGTCCTGTTTTTCTTCGATATGCCCGAAGCCCTAAGTCTTCATTTAACACCCTTTTGACCGTGGTTCTGCTTAACCCCATCTGAAGGGCCAACAGTTTCTGCTTACGTTTAGGATTTCTTTGAATTCGCGCCTTCACAGCTTTTATCACTGCTGGAGTCCTAACAGACCGAGGGCGACCTGACCTGTCATGTACACTAGAGTCTTCATTGTATCGTTTGATGGCACGATAAACGAATCTTTTGGTTATATTCAAATTTTTCAGTATGTCAAAAATATGAATTGGCGCGTAACCGCAACGATGCAACACAATAACTGCAACACGGTCTTCTTTAAGCGTCCACTCCATATTTAAAAATGAGTAAAATTCTAAAAAGTATAAATTTTTATTTTCATGAATAATTCGAAATTCGAATTCAATAAACTTTTTGTGGCGAGCATTCTAAAAGAAAAGTTTTTACTGTGTGACAATAATTATGACCCTATGGAGTGGCCATATTTAAAAATGAGTAAAATTCTAAAAAGTATACATTTTTATTTTCATGAACAATGCCAATGCCAAATGTGGCCAGCATTCTAAAAGAAAAGTTTTTACTGTGTGACAATACTTATGACCTGACTGTGTATAATACTCAATAGAACCGCATGTAATTGATAAATATGTAATCAAATTGGTTATCATGCGATGCGACGTAGTACTTCCTGTACCATTTGATACGCGCGGCCTCTGCGGCTTCTCCAAAATAAATAATAATCAAATCACACCGGATAATTAATTAGCAATCGATCGATGTTGTCGCTAATACGATTGCTTACCGCCAAAGGTTGCCAGATCATTCGATCAATATTTGCATGGCCTGTTCATGTCTGAATTTGTGTTTGTTCAATACACCTACGATGTTATACAACATGTAACAGATTTAAATGTAAAAGCGGAAAGTAGTACGTTCAGAATCAGCTACTGAACCGATATCAACATTTTTTTTGGTAGGTATTTTTTTTCAAAATAATTAGTTAAGACCAAGTAAATTACAGACACTCCTTCGTTTAGTACTCCGAACAAACGAAATTGAAACGTAACTCCAGCACATAAGATCATTTTTAAATGAATCACTAAACGAATACTCTAATAAACTAAATAATGAACAAAAATGAACTTTATTTCGATAGTCATAAAGTTTATTTAAGCAATCTATCATTAATCAAACGCACACAACGATAGGCCTGAATAAACGTAATAAGCTACCAAAATAAATAACTATCATATTCTCTTTTCCGCACATTTAACTACAACTAGATAGAGCAGGATGCAGCTATTGTTTAATGCAATTTGATCCATCCGACAAACGATGGCGCGCGCGGCGGTATAGGGATGCGCCGCGAAAAAAATTACTCCCGGTATTTGCAAGACCGGGCGATCCAAATTCCAAATCCCGCGCAATACATGCACTTAAATGAAACAAATTAAATTTTAACAAAATCAATATGAAAAGAAACAACAAATAGGTATTTCTATGAAACATAATTTCGGGGAACGTTAAAATGGTGATTAAATTCGGTTTGTAATTTTGCTACAATGTATGCGGAATCCCGGTGTGTCGGATATCCTGTTATTGCAATCCCTAAATGGGCACCGAATATGTGAAAAAAATCTAGTAGTGCACCGCAGTTATCTGTGTCTACTTGTGTTTAAGTGTTAAGTAGATATGTATTTCGATAACTTTCGCGCGCGATGTCTTTTCGGTATTCGAATATTCAAATACACTGAAATGGTGAGAACTTTGGCACTGTGTGGTGATAATGTATCATTGGCATGTCTGACGGTATCTCGATGCTGAGTTCGGAGAGCGCTGGATAGGTCGCGGCGAACCTGTGCAATGGCCTCCTAGGTCACCTGACTTGACTTGACGCCTCTTGACTTTTTTTGTGGGGACGTAATAAATCTCTGGTATCCTTCAGTGAAAGTACTAATGTGGAGGATCCAGGATGAGGAGGATAATGTGGAGCAAATTCCTAAAAGTGAAGAGTGACACTGAAGTTTTACATAAATTACGTGAACAATTACGCAAATGTGCATCAAAGTGTATCAAGGTGGTGGACATGTCGAACATATTTTAAAAAGAAATCGCCTCATGAGTGCCATGTAACACGTAAGTTAATTTTGTTGTATTTTTTTGTGTTGTGATTCCCAATCTAGTATTCGTTGTTAGATATTGCGTTATATTATTATCTTATTCAATAATAATGCAAAATAAATGATGCCCGTATCCTGCCCGCCTGTAGGAACTAAGTTTAGCGGAAGTGAAATTAATAATATTTTATAGCCGATTCATGCAAAATATTGTCTTATGTTGGGTTCGTACGCATTATATCTAGTAAGTAAAATATTTAGATTTTATAGTTAAAACACAAATGTTATGCTTACAGATTAAATAAATAATAATTTGTTTACCAAACCACCCAGTAATCAGTTACGTACGTAATTTGTATTTCGTTTATTGTCAGCTGTTTCTGCCGGCGCGGCGCAGCGGTCGGCGACCGGCGTTAGGTACTCGTGTGAATGTGTCTTGTGTACATGTGTGCGTGTCCGGCGAGCGTGTGTAGTAGTACACTCTTATTTGTAACTCGTAAGGTGACCATGTTAAGTGCCTACATTTGGTATAACTAATTTCATAAATAAAAGATTTTGTAATTATGATAGTACGATTTCAAAGCATAAACTATGATTGCAATAATATTTTAAAGTTGGGGTGTCTGAGGTTGTGAATTAATCCTGTTACACGTTGTATAAACAGTAGCGGCCTTATGCAGATTTGAAACCTATTTTTGACTATTTGCTATCGAATTTTTTGTCTTCTTCGCTCAAACTGAATTCAATAGTCGTTAAAAAGGGACAAAACATACGATAACTAAAATAGGTTTTATAAGGAATTACACCGTAATAGTTTAGCATTAACGGTACCCGGCACAGTAGATATATCACCTACTGTGCTTCACACAGTCCAAAGGTGTGTTTCGGACGCCTTTGATGATTGCCTGACCGACTAAAGGAAAATATTGTATTAGACAAAATTATACAATGAAGTGCGTGGTGGCCTGTTGGTAAACGGACTAGACGCGACTGCCAACATGTTCACGGTGGTCGCGGTTTCGAATGCCAAGGCACACCTCTGACTTTTCGGAGTCTTGTGTGTGTTGATAGTCAATCACCACGCACTAAAACGGTGACGGAAAACATCGTGAGCAAAACCTGAATACCATAGTAGTTTATAAAAATTTCTATGGTATGTAAGTCCGCCAACCCGCACTAGGCCAGCGTGGTGGACTATATGGCCTAACCAGTCTCAATCGTATTCTCGATTGTAGAGGAGGCCCGTGCCCTGCAGTGGGACGTATATGGGCTGATACTGATACAATGAAAATTTTTACTGCGGGCAAATACCTTCCACGAACAATGAAACTGGACCGGCAACAATTTTCATTTTTTCTAGCATAATATATCGTTCATTAGTTCTAATTTTTATTCATCTTTACATATTATGTAATAATTATGTAACCGATCAATGTATGTACATGGAATATAAATGAGAATCTATAATATATCTAACAGTAAATCTTTGTTTTCAGATGCGTGGAGCGAGCGGTCGCGCCAGTGACGAGGTTTCCAAGCTGACACGTTTATTTCAAGTTCCTAGTGATTACGCAAACATTACTTAACTACCAGATTTGGTACAACCAGAGGTCCGAGTGGTATTTAAACGATAAATGTCAGGCTAAATGGAAAGAGGTAATTGAATAGGTCCGCCACACTGTACTGTATCAGCTCATATATGTAGCAATGTAAGGCACGGGTCTTTTTACAATCGAGAATACGATTAAGAGTGGTTAGGCCGTATAGGATGGATAGGCACCCAATCTCTTTGTTTTTCTAGATGGCAGCTACATCTTCGGGTGGGGTCACCCCCTGGCCATCTTTGTAAGGACTCCCTAATTAGGCAACTTTATTGCTGAACAAACTCAGAATAAGTATAATAATATTATGCCATTATGTTCTTGTCCTTAGTGTATAAGGATACGTATCTTGTAAGGTCAGTGCGTTCTATGCATGAGTGATCAACCGACCAAAATTAGAGATGACCTAACAATATTGGGTGTGATTAAAGAACCTTTCGGACCACTGGTTGTATACAAAAAGTTGGGTATTTGACTCATTTTTTTTATTAAATTTATGAAAAGGCATCGATATCCAAAATCTAATAAAGGATTTTGTACGCAAAATAATACAAAAATATGGTCAAATAGTCTATTGAAAATAAATATATTAACTGTATATTAAAATATTGCTTATTAATATATGCAAGTGTCGAATTGTCACAATGTACTTTTGATGGTGTCTCGAACCCCAATAACAAATAATAATGTCTGAATCGGTAGAACAAGTGCAATTTATAATTTAATATGTACCGACGGTCACTGATCCTTTTATTATCCTTGCGGCTGTATTCATAGATAGTTTTAAAACCCATTTTAGCTATCCAATGTTTTGCCTTTTCGACCGACCTTTGAATCCAGGGGGGTTTGAATTCGAATGTCCGGACGCCTTATGTGCCTAGATACTCCACAAAATGTTGGAATCCTCTATCGTACGTTGCAACCATAGACTAAGTTCGGAGAAAATGATAAGTATAATAGAGAATAGTACTGATTTTTAGTAGTGGAAATCTTATATCTTACTCCGGACGTCGAACATCCGAACATTCGAAGTTCGTATCGTTTCTTAGAGTAACCCCCCTGTTTGAGCGAAAAAGAAAAAAACATTATCTAAAATAGGGTTTAAAATTGTATGAATATGGCTGCTACTATAAAAGGTTTCTTTCCTCTGATTTATGTAGATCAATATATTTTTATTAAGTGAAATATTAGTAAGAGGAAGGTGTCTGCACTTTATTGTACATTATTTTTAAGTAATTCTAAGTTTAGCAAAAAATTGCGACACACGTAAATTGAACATTAATTTCACTGCAATCGACATTCCTTCTCTCGCCTTTTTTATAACTTACAAAGGCTGGCAACACATATGTCTTTCTCTATGAAAATCACCATCAGGATCCCAATCATTACTTTCCCATCTGAAAAAAATCTGATTGCTGCCAACGTAAAGTTACACATACTACAATGCTATCCTACCCTCATCCGACTCCTAAGATTAATTCCAGATTACTCAATATATTTACGTGTGTTCTATATTTGACAATTACTTTAGTTAAATTCCTTCACTTGACCGGTTTTAACAGTTTATTAAAAAGAGCTCTAGTCTCGGCTCATGTTAAATCGCATTTCATTGAAGATGTTATTTTGCCCGCGTCATATTGACTCCGGCCCTGCCACTGGTCTTCGCACAATAACTGTTGGGCTTAGCAATCATTGAGAGAGATGGGAGAGATTGCTACAGCGTCTGTCTGTCATCCTAACCAATGCAATAAAATTGCTGGTTGTCCTTTAGTTTTGGAACTCTGGATGGTCATCGAATCACGCTTTTTCCTAACTTCGCGTCGCCATCGGTCACAATTTTAACAATGCCTGTAATTTCTTAGAAAGTAGTACATTTTGAAAAAGTTATACCTAGATTTTTTTTTACAATTTCGAGCCACGCTAAGTCACTGCCATTGTTCATAATCACATCTTAGCGTCGAGTAGGACTGGAGCCCTTTTTAACCAAGTATATCTAGTTAAAAACTGGTCGACATTTCTTTAGTTTTAAGAATGATTTGTCATGTAGAATTTTAATAATGGTGTGAAATACCTATTTTAATATTATAAGAAATGTTTATACAAAAATGTTGTGTTGATAACTTTTGTCACAAAAACTCGTGATATTTACGAGATTATAAGGTACATTCGAAACGTACTTCTTTAAAAATAACGCAGTTGTATGAAATCAAAATAATTCACACCATTAATATTATCTAAAAAGTATTTTTGTTAGTACGCCCGTTTATTCGGAGTTTTATTTTGGCGACTCCACATTACTAGCACAAAATAGTTTGTTTCTATATTTATACATAAAATTCAATATACACCTTAATTTTAATTTCGTATAGTAAGTTTTAAAAGTAGTAGAATTGTCATCTACCTTGTAAAATTGTAGGCCGACATAGTGATTGCAACTTATGATAAAGTCCACGGGCTGGTCGTCGACCCCGCTATACTTGCCATGTTACGTCACATACAATGAATATCTTCATAATATTTTATTACTACCATAAAGAGAAAACAAACGAGTTCAGAATCAGCAATACTAATGAGTTTCTTGATCATTTCAGGTATTTAAATCAGATGTTTTTTTATTTTACATTTATTCAAATTATTTTTTGTTTGATGAACAGTTCAATGGTATATTGGCTCCAATTTATATTGGGTAGTATTTATGCATAAAATCTGAACTAATAAAATATAAATGCAGCTAACTTACAGGAAAACTTGTTGTAAGTGATTATGAAGTTTTTAAAAAATAATGATCGAGGCACACAACTTCTATTGTAAAATGCATAATTAAATGATTCATGTAAAATCATGCATTTATATTATGAATATTCGAATGAAAAGTATTATTTCATAAATGTTAAGTTTAATGATCGAATTGTAATCTGAATGTATTTTCCAGTGGATAAGAAATATATATTTTATATTATACACTTTGTTTTACTTAAGAACAACCTAGGGTTTTTGTGGCAAAATTACGCAATATTAAGACACCCGAGAATTTCATAATATTATAAAAAAAGGGGCCCGCGCGCGCCTTTTTTCGTAGGAACATGTCATTGGCATAAAAAAGCTAAAGATTTTCATCTCGTATGCCACAAGTATTTTTCTTTGTAAATATAAAATAGTTACATATTAACCACAAATATCGACTTCCATTTGAAAAATAATCACTTAGCCATATTTTATAACTGACACGAAGCCGTATGTTTATAATCCTAATGCAGCAATATTTAGACTGAGGGTAGTCTGAAACAAAATATCAAACTGCAGTACTTCTGAGAACATTATAATGAATGGTGTGACGTAACATTAAGGAGATGTTGATTGGTCCCACGTATTAGTTGGGCGTGGCTTAAACTGCTAGGGACATCAGATGTAGCCAATAGGAAATTAGCTTCATATTATGAACAAAAAAAACCTCCACCAACTTGATGCGTTCCTGGCAGGGCCGTCTTTAGCTATGATGGGGCCCTGGGCACAAAAGAATTTGGGGCCCTTCTGAAAAATAAAGAGAAAAAAAATCTAACATTTATCTACTAAGATCATTTCATATCGAAGTTATGTATCAATCTTGTCGGTCTTTTTGGTCGCTCGCTAAGGCTGTGGAGGTTAATTTCTGCCTGTCCAGTCCCCACCACTGCGTAAGCCCGATAACAGTTTGGCCCACAGTGCAAAGGAGAAGGCCGATCTCTTGACCTAACTCTTTGCCTCGAACTCGATTTTGGGTGACGGGGGAGCCACACCGCCGAACATCCCGCGTTATGAGAGTCTCCTATCTGACATAAAATAACCCAGCGTGCTGTCAGACGGGAGCTCAGGCTTCTTGACGTCTGTAAGTCGAGTGGGCCAGATGGTATCCCCGCAGTGGTTCTTAAAACGTGCGCCCCTGAGTTGACACCTGTGCTCACGCGCCTTTACCGTCTTTCCTATAAAGCCAACCGGGTTCCGGCTCCATGGAAGGTCGCCAATGTACACCCTGTCCCCAAAAGGGGTGACCGATCAGACCCTTCAAGTTTCAGGCCGATTGCTGTCACATCCCTACTCTCCAACGTCTTGGAGCGATTGAAATAAAACTATTATTTACGGATATTATCGCGGATTTGGTTTAATTTTTACATTTTTTGAATTCCCGACGTTTCGATTACTTTACAGCTTTCGTGGTCACGGGGTGGACCACGAAACCAGCCCCCCCGACTGAGTCCTGAGTCCGCCCCGTGACCACGAAAGCTGTAATCGAAACGTCGGGAATTCAAAAAATGTAAAAATTAAACCAAATCCGCGATAAAATCCGTAAATAATAGTTTTATTTCAATGTGTAACATTCGCGTAAATCTAAGAAACCATTATGTCTTGGAGCGAGTTATAAACACTCAGCTCTTGAGGTATCTTGAGGATCGCAAGCTGATTAGTGACCGCCAGTACGGTTTCCGTCACGGTCGCTCGGCTGGTGATCTTCTGGTGTACCTCACGGACCGTTGGGCGGAGGCTTTGGAGAGTGGGGGTGAGGCGATTGCGATCGGCCCTGACATTGCGAAGGCGTTCGACCGTGTGTCGCATCGCGCCCTTCTGGCGAAGCCACCTGCGTATGGAATTCCTGAGGGGCTCTGCAAATGGATCGCCAGCTTTTTGTATGGTCGGAGCATAAAAGTCGTAGTGGACGGCTGTTGCTCCGAGACCAAGACCATTAAAGCTGGTGTTCCACAAGGGTCGGTGCTATCGCCGACACTCCTTATCCTGCATATCAATGACATTTTGTCTATTGATAGCATGCATTGTTATGCAGATGATACTACGAGTGACGCGCGGTACATCGGCCAACGGAGCCACTCTCGGGATTCCATTATGGAAAGACGGTTTCAACTTGTGTCTGAAGTCGAGAGCTCTCTGGGAGGGGCCTCCGAATGGGGTTAATTGAACTTAGTTCAATTTAACCCTTCGAAGACACAAGTTTGCGTGTTCACTGCGAAGACCCCTTTGTCATGGCGCCACAATTACTCTTACTCTCCAAGAATCCGAGAGTATTGGGATCTTTGGCGTCGAAATATTAAGCAAGGTCGAGTTTAGGAGTCATTTGGAGGATAAAGCTAAACTGGCGAGCAAGAAGTTGGGAATTCTGAAGAGGGCCAAGCGGTACTTTACGTCGGGTCATAGATTGACGCTTTACAAAGCGCAAATCCGGCCTCACATGGAGTACCTACTGCTCTCACCTCTGGACAGGTGCCCTAAAATACCAGCTCGACCCACTTGACTCCTTGCAGTGACGAGCTTGTCGAATATTCAATGATCCAGATCTCACGGACAAATTGGAACCGTTAGGACTGCGGAGAGACTTCGGATCTCTCTGTGTGTTCTATCGTTTGTTCCATGGGGAGTGCTTGGGCATTGCAATTTTTCTAAAATAAATGTAGCCTAAGTTACTCCTTATTATATCAGCTACCTGACAAAAAAGGTCCCGTCAAAATCGGTCCAGCCATTTCAGAGATTAGCCGGAACAAACAGACAGACAGACAAAAAAAATTTAAATATCATTTTCGTCACAGGTATCGTGTATATAACGATATGTAGTTGAACACTTTTTTTATTTTCACTTTTAAAACAAACACTTCAATTTTATTTATATGTATATAGATGTTACATTCTTTCTCTGCTTTCGGCATCTCGGGCCGAGGACCCCTTCGGGCCTGAGGCCTTTCAAGCTCGGGGCCACCTTGGACCGGGGGCCCCCTACCTTGGTGTTATATAAATGTTTTTATGATGCAAACATACTACCTATATACACTCAAAGGCACAATTAACCGTCCACCTTGTATTTCTTTCAGTATTCAGTAGTCGTTAAATTTAGACCATATTTAATGGAAGTTATGTTAAAAGCAAGCACTAAGAATAAATAAAACATAAAAGTCTTTAAAAAAAACCGTTTATTAAAAAAGAATATCCCAAAAATCGATTATGCAAAAAATTTGCGTAAAAATGTTATGAGTTTAATTTAGAAAACAATCGTTCGGTTTTTTTTAATTTTAATTTTAATAATGGGTGTTACCACCTCGTGCCCTAATGACTTCTTATAGCTGGTTTGGATATCCATCCATGATGTCTTGAATATCCGACTGGGGGATATTGTTCCACCCCTCTATCACAGCCGCCATGAGCTCTTCTAAGGTCGCAGGGCTGATAATCTTGCTCGGACACGTCTTTTTAGATTTTCTCAAATGTGTTCAATTGGGTTATAATCAGGACTGCGTGCCGGCCATGACAAAACTTGAATGCCGACCTCATCGAGGCATTGAGTGACGGATCTTGCAGTATGGTATCGATATTGTCGTGCATTATTCTAAAGGTCCCACCAATAAATGGTGCGAAAAGTATGACGTGGTCTCGTAAGACTGCGTCCACGTATCTTTGAGTGGTCATACTGCCTCTATCAAACACCACAAGATAGGTACGAGCATTGTTAATGATAGCTCCCCAAACCATTACGGACTCTCCTTAATAACCCACAGTTTCGATTATTGCGCATGAAGCAAGCCGTTCATTTTGGCGCCTGTAACACGTTGACGTCCATCTGGACCTCTTTAAGCTATTCTACTCTCATCTGAGGACACTACGTCTTTCTATTCCTCCATAGTCCAGTCAGCATATTTTCGTGCAAAGGCAAGTCTAGCTCTACGATGCTGTGGAGCGCGAGCTGGACAAAAAACCATCAGATTACTTTCAGCTAGTCTTCTTCTAATGATACGTTCACTTACATTGGCCTTTCTCACCTCAAACAGACGTATACGCGCTTCAGCACCGGTACAAAAGCGATTTCTTAGCACATTACTGACAACAAAACGGTCATCGAGAGCCGAAGTGCACCTATGTCGGGCTTAACTTGACCTCCTTGTGTATGAACTAGCCTCCTAAAAGGGTCTGATGGCATCCCGTACCGTAGTTCGAGGTATACAAGTGTAAAACTAATGCGACATTGGCTCTACCCCGCGTCAGCTAAAGTTACTGCTCTAACAGCACCAGTTGCATCGACTGGCATTTTTTAAGGCACAAAGTATAATCATACACTAAAAACTCAAATTAAACAATATGCGCACACTATGACGGAGAAGAACAAGAAATGTAAATAAGGTAACCTAAATGCAAAAATGTCAAACAGCGACTAAATTCCAAAAATGCTTCGGAGATAAAAGTTTAGGAATTGAAATGACGGTATAAGTACTTAATTTATTGCTAAAGTAACTACTTAACAAGATTTTTTTTGGGGTGTCAATTTGACAGCGAGAGGTTATAGACGCGTTTTATTTGCCTTCGTAAATTTATTTTTAATTTCTTTACTTTGTACCATTTAATTAACTATTATATATTTATTTTAGTCTTTATAATTAATCATATGTTATATTAGTGGAATATTAGTTGTGTATTTTTGTTTCTTTAGTTAATAGTGTTTGTGTTTTTGTGTCTACCCTCACATGGATTTGGACGATGATGTTCCTCCAGATGGGGGAGGCGGAGATTTTGGTAAAGTAGAAATCACTTCTCACTCGGGTTTGAATAAAAAGGCATTGAAACGTCCATTAGAGTCACCCGCGGATAACCCAAAAAAGAATAAATCTCCAGCGGAGTCTATTCAAGACAGTTATACTTGCCCTGATTTTGAGGATAAATCGATCTACTATTCCACTGATAAGGGACCATATGTGGTCCATTTATCGGCAGAAAAAGGTAGTCCCATTCAAGCCCTCAAAATTGCCAAATTGCTGTATCATCATGAAGTACCCAACATTGTTCCAGGGAGCATTAAACCACTTGGTCGCAGCAAAATTACTATCTCATTTAATACCGCAGAGTCAGCAAATAACTTTTTAAAATCCAATGTCATTACTGACAATACTCTCACTGCGTCTATTCCAAGATACCAACTGTGCAGAATGGGTGTGGTTAAGCATGTCCCTACTGACTGGTCCCTTGAGGAATTTATTTCTGGTATTCAGCCCCACCAAACTTATGGAGAAATACTAAAAGCTCGAAGACTTAACAGAAAGACAATGCAAAATGGCACTACAGAATGGTCCCCATCCACTACTGTGGTATTAACTTTTCGGGGTAATCTACTTCCAGACAG
This sequence comes from Hyles vespertilio, assembly GCA_009982885.2. Classification (NCBI taxonomy): domain Eukaryota; kingdom Metazoa; phylum Arthropoda; class Insecta; order Lepidoptera; family Sphingidae; genus Hyles; species Hyles vespertilio. The sequence continues at coordinate 856,408 of CM042825.1, read as the reverse complement.
AATATTCTGCTTTAACACCTCTATGCCTGTCTCCTTATATCAGCTCCCCACCATACAATGCCGCCAATGTTGTCGATTTGGTCATGTAGCATCCCAATGTAGGTCACAACCTCGTTGCTACCGCTGTGCCCAACCTCACCCGGGGTCTACTTGCCAGGCCTCTATCAATAACTCGACATGTCTTCTATGTTCTGGCGCCCACATGGCTACTTACCCTAATTGCCCAGAGCATTCCCGTCAAAAAGCAATTAAATTAGTCATGTCAGAGGAGAATGTTTCTTTCTCCGAAGCCTCACTTAGATTCCGTCCTGTAAAAAAATCGTTTGTTGAGGTAGCCAAATCCTCCAATTTACTACCTTCAAAACCTGCTGCCTCTCCCTCTTCCCCTTCTTCCACTCCCATAACACAAAGGAAAAAAAACAATTTTCGTTGAACGTCGCGCTGGTACAAGCCGTCCAAAAGGTTACGATATGACTGCGCATAATAATATTATATCTACCCCTTCTACCTCTTTACCAAATGGTTGTGCCATCCCACCGCAAGTCCCACTTAACCCAACCCAGCCTGAGATTCCTTGTTCTTCCCCTTCCCCAAATGAAAACCTGATAGAATTACTTCTGTCTGCTCTCCTAAACATTGCATTTAAGTTCAGTGATGCCCTTCCCCCTAATATATTCTACCTACTGGAACAGCTATTTACACAATTTAAAATTCAACATGGCTCACAATCTCCTCCAATGGAACTGTAGAAGCATCCGTCATAAAAAAAGCGAAATTATCCATCTGGTCAATCAGCACAATCCTCTCGTTTTTGGTGTCTCTGAGACATGGTTGAAGCCGGACTCACCTTTTAGGTTATCCGGCTATTCCTGTCTGAGGGATGACAGAGACGATGGTTGGGCTGGTTGTGCTATCCTTGTCAAGAGATCCATAAAATTCTCGCAAATCCCTCTCTTACCCCACAATTCCTCATTTCAAATAGTTGCCGTCAGGGCTCTAAATGTGTCTTTTGTATCTATATATATTCCTCATCCCAATGTTAATATTATCAATGACATAAGAAGTCATTTAAATTCTATTCCTTCCCCCCTAATTATAATGGGTGACTTTAACCTTCACCACGCATTGTGGGGATCTCCCTACAATGATTCCCTATCGTCACCCTTTCTTGACCTAATTGACGAATTAAATTTATGCGTCCTAAATGATGGTTCACCTACAAGAAGAGTTTCTCCCACCCAAAGTCCTAGCGCAGTTGACCTTACCCTTGCATCTTCCGGCTTGTCACCATCCCTATCTTGGTCAATCCTTCCGCTTTCTTATGGCAGCGACCACTTCCCTTTGGTATCAACATGGCATACGAGTATTTCCATCAGCCCTAAACCCTCTCCTCTTCTAAAATACAGACTTTCCAAAGCAGACTGGGATAACTACAGTCGTAAACTTGATTGTCTTCTGTCTTCTATGGAACCCGTTTCATGCACCAATTTTCTCTCTACGTGCGACTCCTTTTCTAGTGCTCTTATTTCCGCTGCCGATTCTTCAATACCTCTCAAAAATTCTTCTTCTGGTAAGATCTCGTCCCCCCCATGGTGGGATGATGAATGTACAAAGATTATTAGACTTCGCAACTCTGCCGAGTTGTGTTTTAAGTCGAACATGTCTCTTCAAAATTTCATAACATTTAAAAAGATGACTGCGAAAGCAAAAAGATTTTTGGCTAAAAAGAAAGCTGAAGGGTGGTCCAGATTCTGCGAATCTCTTTCCCCTCGTTCACCATCTGCTTTAGTATGGAGAAAAATTAAAAGTTTTCGTGGGTCTATACAATACCCCTCAAATACATCATCAAATAATATGGATCTTTGGCTTCATAATTTTATCAACAATATAGCCCCTCCTTTGGCACCTTCTGAGGACTTTTTTCCTACCCTTCTTCCTTCTACTTCTTCCGATCCGTTTAATGAACCATTCTCATATGATGAACTCTGTTGCACCTTGGAGAGGCTTCAAGACTCTGCGCCCGGTATTGACGGTATTCCCTATTCTTTCGTTACGAAATCCTCAAAATCCTCTAAAATTTTCTTTCTTAGTCTTATCAACCACATTTATAATTATAGTACCGTGCCAGAATTTTGGAAAACCCAAATTATTTTACCCATTCATAAACCTGGTAAAGATCCTAATCTTGCTGCTTCCTACAGACCCATTGCTCTTTCCACTACCTTATGCAAAATCTTAGAGCATTTAATTAAAAATAGGCTAGAATGGATCCTTGAGAACAGAGGCCTTCTAGCGAATTCTCAATACGGATTTAGACGGGGCATGAGCACTATGGATAACTTGAGCATTTTCACTACGGATGTCCGTTTAGCGTTTTCTTGTGAAGAAAGCGTCATCGGAGTATTTCTCGACATAAGCTCTGCTTATGACAATGTTCATCTCCCCCTACTCAGGCAGAAACTACTGCAGCTGAGTATCCCGCCGAGAATGATAAACATTATATTTAATCTTTTCGTAGGACGTTCAGTCGTCTTTAGTGTTAATGGCTCTTTTCAAAGCTCAAGAGTGGTATGGAAAGGCCTTCCCCAAGGATCTGTCCTAAGCCCAATTCTATATAATTTGTACACCGCTGACTTAGAGAATGTGGTAATCCCCTTTGTGAATATTTTACAATTCGCCGATGATATTATCTTGTATACTTCCTCGAAATCATTTTTAGATTCTGCAAACAGATTAAACTCTGCACTGTATCATCTCAATCAGTGGCTTCAAGATCATTGCCTTTCTCTTTCCATTCCCAAATGTAAAGCTGTAGTCTTTTCCCGTAAAAGATCCATCCCCCCAATCTTACTTTCAGTTAACCATGAAAGTATTCGCTTTTATAATGAAGTGAAATTTTTGGGATTGATCTTAGACTCCAAACTGACTGGTATCCCCCATTTAAAATTTGTATCTGGAAAATGTGAGAAGGGCATCAATGTTCTGAGGGCAGTTGCAGGTGTTCGATGGGGATCCCATCCTTACAACCAAAAATTATTATACAATGCCATTATTCGCAGCCATTTTGATTATGGCTCTTTTTTACTGGAACCATGTAATAAATTAGCTCTTCGTATCTTGGACCAACTACAAGCTAGATCCTTACGTATTATATGTGGTGCGATGAAATCTTCTCCCATTCCTGCCCTTCAGGTAGAATGCTCGGAACCCCCTCTTTTTCTCCGTCGACAATTTATTTGTGATCGATATCTCTGTAAAACTCTTCAATTATCATCCCATCCATTACATAACAAATTAAATACACTTTCTCAATTGTTCCAAAATTCCCGGTACTGGTTTAACAAAACTGCTCCTCTCCTTATTAACAGCTATCATAAATTCTCTTCATTCAGACTGTTCCGTACACCTTGCCATTTTACCTACATCTTCCCATTCGAAACATTGCTCTTTAAACCCCAAGTACTTCTCAACTTTGGGGTTCACAAAAACGAGACAAATGCTAATTCCCAGTTTAATAGAATTTTTGCTGAAAATTGGGAAGGCTGGACTCCCTTATTTACGGATGCCTCAAAATTACCTGCTGTTGAATCTGTTGGAGCTGCTGTATGGATCCCAAAATTAAAAGTCACTCTTAACTATAAATGCCCTCCTGCCACATCTATATTTACAGGTGAAGCAATAGCTGTATTGGAAGCAGTTATGTTTATTCTCTCTCGCCGCATAAATAAGTCCATCATTTTTTCTGACTCCTCTAGTCTCCTCCATGACATTCTTAAGCCCCCTTTTAATAAAAACTCTTTTTATCTCACCCTAAAAATTAAAGATACTCTACGTCAATGCCATACTTCTGGTATTCAAGTGGTACTAGCATGGATTCCTAGCCATTCTGGCATATCCCATAATGAATTTGTGGACCAATGTGCGCGTAATGCCATCTCTTGTGGAATGACAACTCACAAGGTTTGTTTTTCCCGCGACTTGCTATATTACACCAAATCCAATCTCATGGCAGCTTGGGATGAGATATGGCAATCTACCAGATTGGTTAAAGGAATTCGTTACGGTTCAATTCAACCATTCATACCAAAGAAGCCATGGTTTTTTATTTTTAAAAATGTAAATAAAAAAGTTACATCTACAATTATCCGTATGCGTTTGGGTCATGTATGTACTCCAGTATTTCTTGCCAAGTTTCGTATTCGCGATCATTCTCTGTGTGAATGTGGTCTTGACAACGGTACCCTGGAACACATGTTTCTGGAATGCCCCAGAGTACTATTCCCTTTGTATGAAATTCTCCCACCTAGTGTCCCCCGCCCAGTAAACTTATATTTTATGTTAACATGTGTTTTTTCTCGTTTCATTTATAGTTTGTGCAAATTTATAAAACTGAATAACATGTATTTATAAATATTATTTCTTCTAATTTAAATAACATATTAATATATAAACATTAAAGAACCGGTTTAGGTTACATAATTTTATGGATAACAATGGATAACTTCATAAATTGTTAACACATTTTCACTCCTGTTTTATAGCTGTTCTATAATACATACATTAACCAAACTAATTTCATAATTATATGGTCAGAGATTTTTTTAAATTTCGTATCGTACTTGGCTAATGGGTAGCCATCATAAATTACGAACTTAACCTCTTTACCTCGACATTGGCAAAATCTCCGAACCCACGGGGGAGCCATCCATCATTTTAAGAAGAAGAAGAAGAAGAACTACTTAACAAAAAACAAAGCATTAGTTATGCTACAGTTAACATAAACAAACAGGATGACGAAAAATATAGGTGGACGGTTAATTGTGCCTGTGAGTGTAGCATAATTACTATTTTTGTGACAGAGAACACATTTATAGTATTTCACTTTTAGTTTGGAGGGATCTGTTTTAGGATGTGGAGTTATATTATCACTAATCTACTGACACAGATGATTATTACTTCTTACAATTTTGTAAATATACGAGTACGTACATATGTTGTAGGAGTCGTGAAACGTGTGAGTAAATGGGCGAGGAAAATTTTCGGTTTGTCTTTTATTTTACACTGGCTCTTTTTCGGGGCCCCCCTGAGGATGGGGGCCCTGGGCACGGGCCCCGTGTGCCCTTAGTGTAAAGACGGTACTGGTTCCTGGTATTTGAAAGCTGAAAACCAGTGTAATTTAAACTTTTCTGATGTGGCCAAAATGGAGAGTTCTATTTATTATGAATAAATATAACAATACTTCATCGTCGCTTTTTAGCCGTCAGTATGCTCGTGCATAGTAATTTTACTCTCACATTGTTTTCCAAACGCCTCATAAGAAGAAGTAAGACTGCAAAAGTTGGTATAAAAGTGAAACTTCAGAAAAGTATCCTACGAGAGAATGAAATATACATATATAGAGTATCGGAAGTATTAAAATAATTCTGTATCAGCCCATATACGTCCCACTGCAGGGCGCGGGCCTCCTCCACAATCGAGAGTCCGATTGCGAGTGGTTAGGCCATATAGTCCACCACGCTGGCCTAGTGCGGATTGGCGGACTTACATACCATAGAATTTTTTATAAACCGCTATGGTATGCAGGTTTCCTCACGATGTTTTCTTTCACCGTTTTTCAAAGTCAGAGGTGTGCCCTGGGATTCGAAAATAATATATTTAATATCTAATGCAAAATTGTGTAATATTTTATCCAATAACGGGTCGGAATTACCATATGAACTCACTGAATAATTGACCATATAAAATTCTTGGTGAGAGATATGTAGGTACTGCGGGCAGATATACAACTGCGGCTAGACATCGGACTGTGAGTAGAATTCTCTAACTACAGTAGCCTCCTATTCTTTGCCGCTCGTTCTTTTTTACTTCTGAGAATTCTTATGGATATTAGGACACAACTTTTTGAAATACCCTTTTTCTGTCGCCCTAGTACTTCTTGTGCTCCGAGAATTATTTCGCATATTAATGCCATATAGGCTTAACGAAACGATTATTTCTCCGTTTCCTTATCACTGGTACTGGTTTCTGGCGTTTCCGTTCCGTCGAATTATCAATTCACTACAGTGCTAAACAAGTTTCACTGCTATAAAAAAAATGTGAAATCGACCAGCCACACATCTATACATATAAATAAAATTGAAGTCTGTTTTAAGAGTGAAAATAAAAAAAATGTCCTACTACATATCGTTATATACACGATACCTGTGCCGAAAATGATATTTTTTTTTTGTCTATCTGTCTGTCTGTTTGTTCCGGCTAATCTCTGAAATGGCTGGACCGATTTTGACGGGACTTTTTTTGTCAGGTAGCTGATATAACAAGGAGTAACTTAGGCTACATTTATTTTAGAAAAATAAAGTAACGTTGCAATGCTCAGTGCCGCGCGCAGCTCACGCGCATGCCACCACTGGGCCGTCACGTCGGGCGCCTCCCACCACTTCTCCCACCAACGAATCAATATCACAATTACAAAATATTGTATATAAAGAAAATTTTCAATAAAGCTAATACAAAAAACTGATAATAAATGATAATTAAAATTTAATCATGGGACTGAATGAGACGGGACATAAACTGGATAAAACGGGACGGGAAATATAGTCGACGGCGCGCGGTAAATACCGGGTATCTCAAGACTGCTACCGAAAACGAAGCCGGGTGATAGTTTTACTGACTACAAACACAATGCAACCAAAAATTTCGAAAAGAAACGCCACAATTATTTTTTATGATTTTTTAAATATCGTCATATTTGGGTGGTAAATCCATAGTTTTTGCTAAAATAATAATTTAAACACTTTTATACCTTAGATTATTTATAAATAAAAGGGTATACACTATTATTTTAGGAAAAAATGTATTTACCACCCAATTATGGTCATAAGAAAAAAAATAAAAAAAAAAATTGTCGCTTTTTTTTGCAACTTTTTCTGTTGCATTGCGTCTGAAGTCGCTTAAACTACCACCCGGCTTCGTTTTCGGTAGCAGTCTTGATATACCCTGTATAGTTAGTACGCGAAATAATATGTTGTTGCCAAATCAATACTAGACTCAAAAGCTATCTGCACCCGGGCGAAGCCGAGTCCGACCGCTAGTCTATAGATGAAAACCATAACATTTGTTAAATAAAACAAGTAAATAAATTACAAAACGCTATTTATTCAAAAATGACACGAGTTATCAACATGGCGCCGCGCTCGCCGCGGCTTCTACGAGTAATATACAATAACTGTATCAAAATGTCGCCGTCACGACACCGCTCGCTACAGGACCACTTACTGATACCGGGAATTCATAAATAATGCATCGTTTGCTTTATTAAACACATTTCAATTCATAGAAAAATGCTTCCGTAACAGTCTTTTTTGTAATTGTGCTTATTTGTGACAGCTAAAAGTGTTTAAATGCAAAATAAATTGATATTTCTTAATAAAAACTAACTATTTACTAAGTAAGACTTAATTTTCGTATTACGTTTGAGCCTTGAACGGAAAAGGACTAAAATCTGTATAAATAATGACTAAAACCTCGATTACCATTCTGCGTTGGAAAGAAGCGTTAACCTTTCTTTTAAATCATATTTGAGCATAAAGGAACCTTTAATATTAGCAAAATAAATTTACATTGAACTGGCTACTAGCCTAACGGGGAACTCTTTAGTGTGGGAGATCCTTTTTCTCAGAACTTGACAGTCAAATGTGGATCTAAGCTGAATAAGAGTAACGCAAACATACAAACACAAAGGCAGAGGTGCCAGGACACCCGCATTTCGCTTTGTATGTTCCGTCCGACGATTTGATAGGGGGCGAGCCTATTGACATAGCGGGCAAAAATTCTAGACTCCAGACTGACAATGAATAAAAAAATCCAATATTATTTTGGTCGACCCAGGATTCGAACCCCAGACCTCAGCTTTGCAACCGTAACGTAGTACAACTACGCCACCGTGGCAGCCTGCAGAGGTGCAGTAACAATGAAAAGTCGATATTAACGTAGGCTTGAGCACGATTGTAACAGCTAAATTATTCCGCAAGAAGATACCAATAATATAACAAGCAGTAGGCCTAAATCGTTGTACTAAAGCTAAATAAAGTATTCAGTAAATGGTCCTGCAACGAGTCGCAGCGTGTGCCAGCGCACTCCTCGCCTCTCATACTCTCTATATATTTTACAACTAACGGAACATTGAGTCCTAGTTGATACAGCGTATACACATTACAAAAATTAACGATCACATTATAAATGCTATATGAATGGTCACAAATACGCGGCCGGGGGGTCAACAACCCCCGCGCCGCCTCCCTACTCCGCCCCCCACTATGGAGACTACACATTATTGCTCGAGTGTACATGTCATTATTAAAGTAAAATAGCTGCACATGTTAACTTGGGGGGTAACCTCCCCCACATATCTCACTCTACGTACGTCCCACAATCAGTGGCAGTGATTATATTACATTCTGATTATATACCAAGCGTAAAAATAAATAAAATGTATCCGAATTTCATGTTACGTCACTCATGACGTCATTATATATTCTCAATATTGACTGAATATAAAAACAAATACAATGTTCCACTTGCTTACGTATTCTAAAGCAAAAAAATGTTCTATTGTTCTAGAGGCACAAGCAAAACGCAATACCAAATAATATATAACAATGTATGTGAAATTGCACATCCGTTCCTTCAGCTAGCACAACTTTATTCAAACGAATATAATGAACTACTTGTATGGCAAACAACATCAAAATATCGAAATTTGTTTATTACATTATAAAAAACATTTCAATATCCAAATATAGCAAAAAAAATACATTTCCTATAAACTACGGAAGCAAGTGAAACCGACAACATCGCATCTATTACTTGTCACAATCATAAAACATATCTCGTCGAATGCCTCCTCTACATGTCAACAGATGCATCTGCAGACGTCGTCTTCGGATGAGTGTTGCGATCGTCAAGTGGAACGCATGGTATAAATAAAATAATAATAATAATCTTAGATTATATACTCGTCTAGATTGAGCAATGTCAACAAACGATGCGCTAAAAGTGTCCTCACTTTCGTTGATATGTGTGAGTACGGGTCGTGTAATTATTGTAATCCAACTGTCAAGGTGTGTGTGTTTAGGGATGCCTACTCCAGATTATTAACTTAACTTTTCCCCATTATTTGATATACAAAATAGGTTAAATAAAATATGTTTTCTTTATTTAAGTAATCATATTATTAATTATATTTATAACGCATTTTAGTAAAAACAATAAAGATCTAAATCCATCTCCTAGTGTTTGTTTCCGAATAGAATTAACTCTTTGGATTTATTGCCTGGGCTGTTATCTGATTTCTGTATTTATGTAATATATTAATCATCATAAGTAAATTGTTCGGAACACACAACTGAAGTCATGTGAGGCTACGAATGGTCTTCTTTTCGTTTCCGCTGTGTAATGTCTCTCCAGCAATTTGCTAGTACGGAATCCGTAGGACGTCTAAAAATATTATTAAGACCTTGAATAAGTTCTCGCTGTTTCTTCAAAGATGACAATAGCAGTACCCCGTTTATGAAATTTTGAATGGTACATGCAAGGCAAAGAATTAATAAAATTACTATGAAGTGCATGTCGTCGTGGGTTTCATTAATATCGTGTAGGTAAGTTTTATTTACTCATTCAATAAATAATGCCATTCTTCTTGTTGTTATTCTGATCCAAATATTATGTAATGATATTTGTGTTTTATAGTTTCTCCCATAGTTTCAACAAATTTTCCTAGTAATAAATTGACAACACTGGCCAATGAAACTCATCTTCAAAATAATGAATTAAAAATTCATGTTTTCTTCAAATAATAGTGGTTTAACAATAATGTTACCGATAGAAAGTGATATTGGTATTATTATACAGTTTTTCCACACAATTGCGATACAATTCGACAGCACAAACCGGCATAATTAATTATTTTTCGGGAGCACGTTATCCATATGTAGTTCAAATGACACTGACATACGTGAGAAGCGAGTCTACCAAATTTGGTAGACTTTTTTTGAGCCGCGCGGTGAGGTGTGATGTGTCATCTAGACGAGTATATAATCTAAGAATAATAATAATTAAAATCTAATCAATGACACAAACCGTGCGTTCCACATGACGACCGAAACATCCATCCGAAGACGTCTGCAGATTCGTTTGTTAACGTGTAGAGGAGGCATAAACAACGGATGTCTCGTCAACGCCTTGCAAAACGTCGCCGCCATTTTGAAAACAATGATGTAATAGAAAAAATAACTTCGTGTATTTTTAGAATTACACCAGTATTTGTATGAAGCAGCGCGAGTGTTCCACAAGCGCCTCATATAAATACTAATCTATTTACACTTACTTAGTTAAATAATATACATTATAAATTAAAATCTTGCGCTCAGTTTGGTTCGGACGCGGCGGATGCTAGCACAGGACGGTGACTCTCATTCTCACCGTTTTATATGGCTAATGAACATTAAAATGCGTGTATGTTATTTCATCTCAATTTGGCGTGTGGCGAAATTAGGAACTACAAACAAAAGTTTATAATACTCGGTTTAACACATTGTTTGGCATACATTTCATAATGTTTTATGTATGAGCATCTATACTCATAATCTGATAGTAATAACTAATAACGTAAATTATTTCTATTACATATTAAAATCCACACGTTGTTAGTTTTGAAGCCTTAGCACACTTTATATTACTTATATTATTGCTACTTTCGTGGTCAAATCAAGTATTCGATGGGACCGTAATGTTATCGAAAAATCCTTGACAAGTTAAAGAATTAAACCAGATCCGCGAAAAAACATGAAGTAGTAGTTTCATTTCAATCTCTAAATCCATAGTCTTATACGTTTAATAACCACTGGTTAACTAAGATAATTGTCTACCTAATTTTACAGTTTACTCCCGACTTTTGTATATTAAGGTAATACCTTATTGTGGGAACACAAGTCACCGCCCCGAGCGGGCTGGATGCTCGCGTCCGGTATAACTCCACACATGGCACTGTACGTTCCTTTAGCATTACTATCAGAGACCAATAATCTAATGTCGAGACAGTTCTGTCCGCAACTCACACACTTCGCTACAACTAACTTGTAATTCCATTTAATTTACTAGAAAAGAGTTATTTTTTTTTAATTCCCTACTTACAAAGAAAACTTACGAAGTCCCTCTACTGGAATTATAAAAAAAGTTATAAATTGTAATTAAAATATTTTGTGTTAAATTTTTGCTGGCTTTGTAAGTTCTCCTATTTTTGAGCCTTATTATGCATTCCACTTGTATAATTGTTGTTAAAATTTTAGCTACCTTTGCATTTTATCTGCTATTTTTTAATCTTTATGCATTAAATATGTCCTGCAAAGAACATTAAAGAGTCATTAACGTATTATGTCAGCGTATTAGTTGCGGACAGAACACACCAACGCGGAAATCTCTTTGTATATAGTTACACATATATTACGACGACAACTAGACGCGTGCACACAACTCCACACTACAGTCTCATGCTTCTTCATTGTATAAGCATATAATATTCCCAATGTTGGGCACAGGACTCCATATTCAGAATTATTTTGAATACATCAGTGTTAAATTTCTGCTTATCATGTCAATGATAGTTTCCTCCAAGGCAGACAGTATAGAAGGTCATAAAATTGCAACTATTAAATAGTCAATTAAGAAAATGTTTTTATAACATTTCACGGTGAATGAATAATAAAAAAATGTACAGTGTGGAGTTGTGTCGACGCCGGGCTACACATAATAAGTATACAATATGCTAGGCGCTATTTACATCGTCCTGTATTACTCCAAACGTTATTATATAGCTTCGACACCTCAATGCTTACATGATTTGTAAAAACTGGGGTAACATTACTTCTGCATGAACATAACTGTGAATGCGAAAAAAGTAATATTGTAATATACACTTGAACAGAAAGACCTATTAAATGAATGGTTTCAAAAAATATAAACAACTCATCATCAAATAAATTAATAACGTAAATTAAATTTCATACAATTTAGGAGCAACATGTATAAAACTTGTTTTTGAATGCTCCACATTGTAAAAAGAATCATCAAATCTCATTTCAATACTTTGGCTTTATGGTACAAAATTATGGAAGCACGAAAAATATTTTTTCTAAAATATGTAGCATTGAGGTGTCGAATGTTGCCAGAGTAAAAAATGAATAAAAAATAAAATGTTTCAAATGACTGGTGGATACAATGCGTGACACGTCGCGTCGTTACATATTTATAAATAAGCAATGTGGCGTGTGCGCGCCTCGTCCCCGCACCCCGCTCCCCGCCGCCGTCCCCGCCGCCGTCCCCGCCGCCGTCCCCGCCGCACGCCTACAGCTGGGTCCTGCAACGTAACATGTTATGTTCACAAATAACAAATGATTAGCTCGTGTAACCCTACATCATACTATCTCTCTATATTTGTTAACTGAACAATAAGAAGCATAGAAATATCTAATGAAATCTCTAGTTGAATATAGATCGATTATAGAAACCGGCAAGTAGTAGTAGTTAGTAAAATGCTATTTATTGAGTCACGCAGCAGCATATTCAAAAGTATATATAAAATATGTATATGTATATCTAAAAGTATAAGTAAGTAGCACATTCAGTAAGGTATACATACAGGCTAGCTAGTATTTAGAGATAAGTATAACAACTGATGTAGTATAGCACATATGCGTAACAATTAATGTAGCCGGTGGTGTAGCACTACTTGCCACAGGTTATGTAAGGTTGCATGTAACAGTAACTGCAGCGGGTGGTGTACACAGTACCGACCGTTATAGGAAGAGCACGGGTCGGTCTGCGGGCGGGTCGTGCAGCGGCTCGGAGCCGTCGGCGCTGGAGCTGGAGCGTCGCTCGGCGCGCTCGGGGCGCTCGGCGCGCTCGGGGCGCTCGGCCCGCTCGCCGCGCGCGCGCTCCGAGCCGCCGCTCGAGCCCCCGCTGCCCGACACGCCGGACTCCTCGCGGTTGTATCTGCAAACACGACAACAAACTTGCTCACAAACACACGTATAACTTGGAATAAAAAAAGTGTATGATGCGGTGACAATTGGCATTAAAGAAAAACTATTATAAATGTCATTGTATTCATTGAATAATTTTATACGCATATACATTTTCGTACGGTTTTTGTTTGTTGTCTGATTGAAAATAAACAAAGAACCTAGTTAGAATAATAAATAAAAATAACAAGTGTCTAAACATTCTCCATCTGATAGTATATCCAATTGCCATATTAATATTAAATTCGATCTTATTACTCTCATTAAAAACACTCTTTTTTGCCAGGCTTTACTTAACCCACAAAGATTTAATAACAATGGAAGGTGACACTATAGAGCTTCTGGTGACTAACTGAATAAAGTTCTTCTGTAGTTTATCACCTAGAATTATCATAGGTCAGAGTTTCAACGTCGGCCAACTCTGGTATATGAAGTGGAACAAATGAATGAGTTAATTTATAAGGACTGTTTTGTCACTCACCCATAGATGGTGTGTTCGCTGTTGGCACAGGAGTACTTGAACGGTATCGGCTGGTAGCCGTACGAGCCCGCGTACGGCATGTAACCCGGACCCATCAGGCTGAAAACATAAACATAATTTATGTAGCTACTAATTGACATTTCACTTTTCTTAGAGGACAATTTTTCCACATGTTAACAATGAATTATTTTTAGTAATCATGTTTTTACTTAAGCTAAGCCTAAACTAAAAAATGTTTTAGCTCCTGTTTTATGAAACTTAGTCATTGAAATAGCTTCATTTGTAATTCCAGAGATTGCATACAAGATATTAACAAAGATCAAGAAAAAGTTATCAGCAATCTGATGGGTATTTCTGTGCCTAGCTCTTCATTTACAGAAAATACACTGTTAACCACAGGGTTTCTCCAAGGATTTCCACAACAGTTGGAACAACTGTTGGAAGCGGCCTACATCCAGTGACTATCCAACCTGTCCTAGGGCATAGTCGTGTTTGGACACTTCGTTCACTATTTTTAAATGAATGTGAACAGCATGTCTCACTTGGGGTTGGGCAGCGGCTTGAGCGCGTCGCTGGCGAGCGAGTCCGTGTCGGGCGCCCGCAGCCGCAGCGCCGCCAGCTCGCCCGCCACGCCGCACACCCCCGCGCCGCCCCCCGCGCCGCCCACCCCGCCCGCCACGTAGTAGCACTGCTCCGAGAACGTTATCTTGTTCACCGTGTGCCGGATGAAACCCGCCTGTGCACACATCACAATAAATTAGTAAACAAAACTCTAATAGAGTTGTTAAAACCTGCGTTTTAAAGGAAGATTTTTTTTAAATATTTTTATCCGTTGATCAATCTTCAAGAGTACAAGTAGATGAGGTGTATTATTTTTTTGATAGACATATAACATGGGCCAATTACTATACTATTACAATGAAATGTATTCAGTTATTTCAAAATTAATTAAATAAAGATCTTGTAGTTAATTTTCTTCTTTACCACCAACAAGTTTATTGACACTGGGTGATAATATATGGAATCAAATTCAGTCTACTAGTGCATCATGCACTATGAGTGTAGTTTATAATAATGAAAATTATACATTTTCAATATTCTTTTGCAACTGAGTATATACTATACATATATATAGTCATTGTAATTACAAGGAAGGAAGCAGAGTTACCACTAGGTCGACCATCACCTGTCAGTTGACCGGGTTAGTACCAACAATGTGGTTTCCATCCTCGGTCAGGATCTTTTTCTTTCTCTTCAGCCATAGGGTGTCCATGGTTGAACATAGGGCCTCCACCAAGGATCTCGACATCGACCTATTGGAAGCGACCTGAATCCAGCGACTTCCTGCAACCTTCACCATGTTGTTTGTACACTTAAGATTAATATCATGATGAGATCACCTTGAGCATGTGCGAGGCGTACTTGCGCGCATCGCGACGGTCGGCGATGCCGGCCACGTGCTGCTGCACCCAGTCCACCACGTCCGCGCCGATGAACGCGTTCGGGATCGTGATCTTCAGCCACATGCGGTCGCGGATCTCCAGGCCTGCACACAACATTTTTTTTAACTCTCACTGGCCCGGTTATTTACCTCTTTAGTTTATTGTTTTGTCGCCCGCTTTGTACGGAGGGAAGTGGACAATAATTTATTTCCAACTCCTCCAATTAATTTAACTTTCTGATCGATTTCGTTGAGGTTAAAGACAATTTGGACATTCCCGGAGGCTCGCCGAGCTTCAGTGTTCGGTGTCATTACATTGCGTGCCACTGTTGATCCTGCGACAGGAGTTGCAGTGGTGGGTGTGAGGGCGGGACAGTCTCCTCTCACTGGTCCGGCATTATGACAACACTGCACCTGATGGTAAGCGTAAATGCCGTCCAGAGAGTATCGAATGGAATCATACGGCAGTCCCAAGACATTCGATTCATTTATGCCGGCTTGCTAAGATGCTTTTCACACTAGGACGAGTAAGATTTATTCTACATCTGCCTTTATATTGCGAAGGGTGAATGGATAGAGCACTTGTATTATGCATATTTTTTTGTTTTCTATTTTATAATCATATTACCTGTTTGCCGGTTTGTCAGAATTATTGTATAATGAAGTTAACTGTTATTGAAACAATTCGTTTATGTAATGAGAATACATATAAAGTCAAAGTTCAGTGTGAGAGTAGTTGTGTTTATGTCCCCGAGCGTGTGTACAGTTGAAATCAGTGTTGGTATAAAAATAATAGTAATAGAAATCATATATAGCAAGTGAAGTCGATAATAACATTTCACAAGCTATATTAATAAACTAAATTTTGCGACTGTAATTCATTCAATGAACTTTGAAGGACTGATTTTTTACAAACCCATTTAAAGAAGAAATTAAACAGTCAATTATAAAAAATGGTTATAATAAATGGCAATTTTTTTTTTCCAAATTCTGGTGGGTGGCAATTAGCAACAGCAGGAAGATATAGCATGCTAAATCTTCAAAAATAGCAATATGGTCATGTTAATTTGTAATATAAATAATTCCCATTTCCCTAGTAGTGCGGTGTTCCGTACTGACCGGAGTCTGGCCTGAGCATGTGCCGCACCACCAGCGCCATGTCCATGTTGACGGAGAGCTGCGCGTCCGCGTCGCCGCGCTCGGAGGCGGGCGCCACGGGCAGCGCCGACAGCGAGGGCGGCGGCGGCGGGTACGCCTCGCGCAGCGCCGCCGTGTGCGCCACCCACGCGCCTGCACGCGGACACACACATACACTAGGTGATCCTTCGAGCCGGATATCAATCCACAGTACATGATATAATGCACACAGGTTGTACGTTGCAAAATAAACGGTTACCGAGTGACATCAAGGTAATTAGAGTATACGCATTTACCATTATTCTATTACTTTGCCAATAAAATTAAATCGGTTTCTGCTTATAATATGCTCTAGTAATATCCTCAGCTTTAAATCCTCACATTTAGTTGTTTGTTGTAACTGGTGAAAAAAAACAAACAAGGACAAGGATATTTTTTGAGAAGAACATCGAATGACATCAAACAATGATCTAATATTTTTTTAATGTTATCCAAAAAGAATGATAGTTAAGAGCAAGAATTAGAAATCAAATTACTCATCTAGAGACACCTGACACTGACCAAGTTCGATATGAGTGTGTATACCTGGGTCGATGGGCCGAACGGGCTCGGTACGCGGGATGGTGAAGTAGCCCTTGGGGTTGGGGTCCCAGCACTTGGCCACCACCAGCTTGATGGGCCCGGGCTTCTGCACCACCTCGCGCAGCACGCGCACCGCCTCGTCGTTCGTCATGTCTTCGAAGTTTACATCATTCACCTGCAATCCAGCAGCACCTCTTGTTTATTATCAATGTCGTTTTGAAGAATTGCTGGCGAAGTATCTTACGTGAATTATTCTTAATAACTATTCCGTTCCAAAGCGATGGTGCTGCTTGGCGATTTAAAAGATTTTTGTATACTACAATTAGAACGTCCTTCCTTCTTTTAGCAGCTTCCACCGCGGTTTCAATCCCCGCATCGGAAGAAATATTTGTATGATCCACTGGTATTTTTTTCGCGTCTGGTTGTTTATGAGACTGAAAATTCTCTCGTAGTTCCCACGACACAAGACTCGATCTTAGTATCATTTTCGGCACAGTTATCGTGTATATAACGATATGTAGTAGGACATTTTTTTAATTTTCACTCTTAAAACAGACACTTCAATTTTATTTATATGTATGTATGTATAGATATATAAATAAATAATAATTACTATGTTCTTATTTTCAAAATATGTTTTGCTAATAACGAAGATAGATCTCCATTATTTATATCTATTTTTATATATTTCTATATTATTTAATTATTTAAATCTCCATTATTATGGTTTTCAATCATTTACTTCCCATCTATTTTTATTTCAAAGTGAAATGTAATATACTTAAACAATTTACCAATTGAAATAAAAAAAATAAATTTGTTATGTAATTTCCATCATTTCATATTGAAAAATGTCTTAAGTACCTGATATTTCCAAGAAAGAATAAATCATTCGAAACAACTTTAGCAAAATGTTGATCATTGAATAAGTTTTGTTTATACAGACAAAACATAAACACAATTGTGTCATTGTGGTATCAGGTGTATGTTTAAACAATAGCAATACCTGCAATATCATGTCTCCAGGCTCTATCCTTCCATCCAGGGCCACTGCACCTCCTTTCATAATGCTCCCGACATATATGCCTCCATCTCCACCCTTATTGGACTGACCCACAATAGAGATGCCCAGGAAGTTCACCGTGTCCATGTTGAGCGTGACGGTGATGATGTGCATGGACATCGTGGAGTCGGTGATGGAGGAGTAGGAGGACGTGCGCGACATCACTTGCGGCCTCTTCCGTCTTCGCTGCGGTCTCTTGCGCGAGCTCACCTGCAGGTGCGACACACTGCTGCATTCCGTCAGCGCGCGGTCTACTGACGCGTTTGTGTGACGCCCAGTCGTAGTGGTGATCTCCGACTGGCTGTCAAATAAGCTCGTCGAGTCAAGATCCGAGCTCAAAACAGAGGCTGTCTCGTATTCCAATCCGTGGTTGCCATACTTGGAGTGCCCGTTGATCCTGAGCCCTCTATACTTGTACTTGTCGCAGGAGGCCCTGTGGCCAGGCCGGGAGCTTATGGTGCTATCTGTATCGGTGCATGTGTCCCTGGTAAGCGGCGCCGATGGAGCCCCGTGTGTGTTTTGTTTCGTTTTCCCTGCGTTACTGTCTGTACACTGCGAAGCGCCGTCCGAAGGGTTGGATCCCTCGGCGGACACCAGCCACGACACAACACGACCATTAAAACACGGCAAATGCGCATTGTCATCCACAATTTCTTCTTTCACTACACCAAAATCGTCGTCCATCGACTTGAAGAAAAATTTATAGTTCGGCCTGTTCAACTGATTTTTGAAGTCCAAAAGCGTCACTTTTTCCGGTGAAATCGGTATTTTGACCAAATACGGCGTCTCCTCATCATCTATGTAGTAAATAACTTTAGTTTCCTCCATTTTAATGCATTTATTTATTGAAAAACAACACTCCCTACGATCTATAAATATCGGCCGCCATCACAAAAATGGAGATTATGCCTAGTTCTGTATTGAACCGATACGAGGCGCCACTGTAGCTTTTGTTTTTATTTCGCATGTTCGGATACACATACACACTTGTACCACAATTTTTAAAAATCGACTATTTCATGACTTATTTCTATAGTAATGTCGATTATTATTTTTAATCTATGATCTTTCGTTTGTTTTGAATTTGAAAAAGTTCGTTTCGAGGAAAACAGTGTTTTGCATTTTGTATTTTTAAATAATTAATTAATTACTCGAAAATGGGTGTTGAAGCCAATGAATCGTGGTGTCAGACCATTTTAAATGATTTAGATACGTTTTGCAAGCAAGTAGACGGTAAGATTTAAAGATTTGTATGTACTGCAAGTTTACTTTATTGAAACAAATCAAACATAAATATGAAATTAATTACCTTTTCGTTGTAAAAGGGAAACAGCTAAATTCTGATTATATTCTATGTTTTAGAAAAAATTGAGAAAGAACAACAGCGGCTCAAAGCATGTAAAAAACAAAATGAATTGGAATACAAAGTGTTGCAGGAAAAGAAACTCAACGTAAGACATATTCT
Source organism: Hyles vespertilio (assembly GCA_009982885.2). Lineage (NCBI taxonomy): Eukaryota > Metazoa > Arthropoda > Insecta > Lepidoptera > Sphingidae > Hyles > Hyles vespertilio. The sequence continues at coordinate 837,160 of CM042825.1, read as the reverse complement.
TTAAACTTTCTTTGCTCCATACTTCACCGTCAGGTTAAAACTTATGATTCAAAGATTGCTTGAACCTTTCAGAGTGACTTCACAGAGCGACAAGCAGAGCTTAACCGACGCTACACAGAACTGGACAGAATATGTACTACCTTTGAATCCAGACTGACCATAGCAGACAATGATAAAAACCGACTGGAGAATGCCAAGTGAGCTCAACACTGTTTTTATCACTGATATTACATTCGTCCAGTTTATTGAATTATTATAGGTACTAGAAGGCACAATAGTATTTAAAAGTTGTGTAATAAAAAGCAGAAACATGCTGTTATTTCTTTATCTACATTTTTGTCCATTACAGTCACAATATTGTACCTCTTGATTCATGGATTTAGTATTAAGTAATTATGTGCAAATATTTTATCCAGTATAATACCTTAATGGATTAATCTAAAAATAATCATTTGATTAAGTTCCAGGACAGTGATATAATATTATTTGTAATGAAGTATGCAGCTTTTGTCAAGATAAAATGGCACCAGAAATGTCATTTATACTGTTCATATAAAACTTTAGAACGTTACTGTCTTAGATTATATACTCGTCTAGATTGAGCAATGTCAAAAAACGATGGGCTAAAAGTGTCCTCACTTTCGTTGATATGTGTGAGTACGGGTCGTGTAATTATTGTAATCCAACTGTCAAGGTGTGTGTGTTTAGGGATGCCTACTCCAGATTATTAACTTAACTTTTCCCCATTATTTGATATACAAAATAGGTTAAATAAAATATGTTTTCTTTATTTAAGTAATCATATTATTAATTATATTTATAACGCATTTTAGTAAAAACAATAAAGATCTAAACCCATCTCCTAGTGTTTGTTTCCGAATAGAATTAACTCTTTGGATTTATTGCCTGGGCTGTTATCTGATTTCTGTATTTATGTAAAATATAAATCATCATAAGTAAAATGTTCGGAACACACAACTGAAGTAATGTGAGGCTACGAATGGTCTTCTTTTCGTTTCCGCTGTGTAATGTCTCTCCAGCAATTTGCTAGTACGGAATCGGTAGGACGTCTAAAAATATTATTAGGACCTTGAATAAGTTCTCGCTGTTTCTTCAAAGATGACAATAGCAGTACCCCGTTTATGAAATTTGAATGGTACATGCAAGGCAAAGAATTAATAAAATTACTATGAAGTGCATGTCGTTGTGGGTTTCATTAATATCGTGTAGGTAAGTTTTATTTACTCATTCAATAAATAATGCCATTCTTCTTGTTGTTATTCTGATCGAAATATTATGTAATGATATTTGTGTTTTATAGTTTCTCCCATAGTTTCAACAAATTTTCCTAGTAATAAATTGACAACACTGGCCAATGAAACTCATCTTCAAAATAATGAATTAAAAATTCATGTTTTCTTCAAATAATAGTGGTTTAACAATAATGTTACCGATAGAAAGTGATATTGGTATTATTATACAGTTTTTCCACGCAATTGCGATACAATTCGACAGCACAAACCGGCATAATTAATTATTTTTCGGGAGCACGTTATCCATATGTAGTTCAAATGACACTGACGTACGTGAGAAGCGAGTCTACCAAATTTGGTAGACTTTTTTTGAGCCGCGCGGTGAGGTGTGATGTGTCATCTAGACGAGTATATAATCTAAGGTTACTGTATAAGCTTTGTATGAATATTGACATCCTAAACAAACTATATGAAATTAAAATAATTGTATAAACATACTACTGAAGATTCATATTGATTGTTACAGAGAAACATATCAATTAGCTAAAGAGCTCACTGGTATCCGTCTGGATTTCAGTGCACCAAATAATGTGGCGAAAGGATGTATCCTTTTTAATTTTATTATTATTATGTTATTAGTAATGGTGTTATAATGTGGAGCCTGGTTAGTAATTTACTAAATAAATAGTAGTTAATTTATTTATCTATCATACAAGTATGAAGTTGAGAACTATTGTGAGTGTGAGACTTTTTGTTCTTGCTACTCCCAGCAAAAGCCTACTATTTACGCAACTCATAAACATTTGTGTCTATTTACTGTCATAATATTCTGTAATATTAACCAGTTTGAAGGATATTGCTGATGGATCATCATTTACAAATATATTTGTTTCCTTAATTAATTATCAGACATTAAAAGTGAGGCACAGAAGCTTCTGCAGCCGTTTGAAGTGGAGTTGGGAGGCGACAGTGAAGCCGTGTGGTCTCTGTTGACCTCCATAGTTGCTCCACCCTGCATTCATGATAAAGAGAACCACCCTGAGAACTGACTAAATAATCATATGAATTAAGTTTTATTCAATTATAATGTTCAATAATGCAATGATTGTGTTTTTTTTTACTCTACAACAAATTATATCCAATATAAACTTGATTATAAGTATTACAAAATTATTAATCCTTAAATGATTATATTTAGAGAAAATTAATTTAAAATATAAGTTTCAAAGCTGTGGAAATACAATATACACATAATTTGTAAATCAAATAAACTTAAATGCACTATAAATCTCGTAAAAACTATAAATGGATAAGGAGACTGTCCCACCCTCACACCCACCACTGTAACTCCTGTGAGCCAGGATCAACAGTGGCACGCAATGTAATGACACCGAGCCTTGAAGCTCGGCGAGTCTCCGGGAATGTCTAACTTGTCTTTAACCCGCAACGAAATTAATCAGAAAGTGAAATTAATAGGAGGAGTTGGAAATAAATTATTGTCCACTTCCCTCCGTGCAAAGCGGGCGACAAAACAATGAACTAAACTAAACAGGTAAATAACCTCGTAAAAAGACTTTTACAGCCGGAGAAGCCAGCTGTAAAGCACCACGGATCACATCATCACTACATTTAAAATTTAAATGGGACCTATTATGTGAGCTTTTAGACTTGATTCCAATAATAAGTATGGCAAAAACGCCGGAAAGCACGGAAGTTCTTCCTAGTCTCTACAAGGTCCATGTAGTATACGACTCCAGATGATATCTGCATACTATCCAGCATAGTTTTACGCTCATTCTGCTAAAGACTACACTCCCAAAGTATATGATGCGCGGACTGCTCATACTCGCAATTAGGTGTTGAACATGGGCATGCAGGCGATTCAACAAGCTTAAAAGAGTAAAGTATAAATGGATAAGGGTAAAGGGTAAAATCATGAATTATATTTCTACCATAGAGCATTTATATCCAGCATCCACACCACAGAGTACATTACTGTCCACCCACAGGGGTTTAATGCAATATATAGTTAATAGTCCTATAATACGTCCATGGTCCCAAACCCCAAAGCATTACATAGTATGGCATCTGATGCCAATTAATTTTCTGGGCTGTACGTTTTAGCTATCGAAATTCAAACAAAATAACATACAAAATAACGTATAACGGAACGAAGAACGTTTATGTCAAAATCAATTGACAGATAGTTTCACGTGTAAAAAGTTTTGTGATGTTTTGCGAATTAATAATTAATTAAATACAGTATTTAACAATGATACTAACTGAAGATACAGAGATTGACTTGTTTGTCGGCAGCAAATTGGATCTTTTAAACGTACGTGTCATTTTCTTTCATAAGGACACTAGTATAGCCTCATCAGTTTCAGGTATCGATTTTTCGCCGGCGTCGATTTAATAAAAGGCCTGCATACGTCCAATTGCTGGGCACCGGTCTCCTCTACGATTGAAAAGGGCTTAAATCTTAGTTTATCGCACTAACACAATAAGAGCGCGGACTGGAGAACATAGCATGGCTGATAAACATTGAAAATACTACGCAGGCGCTTACGGGAGAAAGTTTACTGCTCTATAAACCCATGTTAAATGGAAATGTCACAATTCATGTTATATGTACAATATCCTTGATGTGGAACCCATCCACAGTTGTGCACAATGTTTTAACTTTATATTTTAAGTTGGATAATATATTTCAATGGGGTTTGTGGTCTCCCATTATTGGAGGTTTATAGCTGTTATTATTATATCACTAATATCTGGTCTCTTCTTTGACCTTCTTGTGAGAACTCTTTCTCACATGTTTAGTGAAATGAATACTCAGCAGAGTTCAGCCATAGCAAGCGTTTAATGTTATACATACATTATGTATAAACTTTAATCACAACACAATAAGAACTTAGCAAAAATATATATATGTGAAAAATATTTGATGTTTATGACATATGTTAAACTTGTGTGTTTACAATAACAACTTTGAACAACGACTGACGTCCCAAATATTTTTCACACATTCGAAGGCTTATTTTATTTTTGAATCTACATTCAAAAATACCTTCCAGCCTGTCTTACACACTGACATGAGGTTACATACAGTCCAATAGCAACTCTATGCTCTAACACTCCTCCTTAACCTAATGTCCATGCAAGTACCTTACACTGCACATATACCCATACCTCTCACACAAAACTCAAACTTCCCTCTTGGAAGTGGTTTCGTTAAAGCATCTGCAATCATGCATGCTGTCTCCTTATATTTCAGTATCACATTATTATTCACAATTGCCTCACGTACAAAGTGGTACCTAACATCTATATGTTTGGTCCGTTGGTGGTGTACTGGGTTCTTAGCGATAGCAATGGCAGACTGACTATCAGAGTAAACAGTCATGGGTTCACTTGACCTATACTGTCCATTCGATATTTCAGCAAAAAATCTTTGCAAAAATATTGCTTCTCTAGCAGTTTCGGATATTGCTACGTACTCTGCCTCCCCTGTACTAAGAGCAATCGTCCGTTGTTTCGTACTTTGCCACGAAACAGCTCCTCCTTGAATAAAGAACACTGATCCTGTATAAGATCATCGATCACTATCTCCTGCATGATCCGCATCAGTAAAAGCTTCTATAGTTAGTTGTTGTTTCGCTTTCACATATCTCAAACCGTGACTCTTAGTCCCTTTGAGATACCGCAATACGCGTTTGGCAGCAATCCAGTGTTTCTCTTCATAACATTCATTGAACTGGCTAAGGTAGTTCACTACATGAGCTATATCTGGTCGTGTACATACTGCAAGATACATAAGTGACCCTATCAATGCTCGGTACGGAATCCTTTCGTCTGATTTCTTGCTATGTGACGGCTTCTCTAGCCTTTGGCCTGGTGCAAATGGTGTGACCACAGGTTTACAATCCTCCATGTTGTATGCCTTCAGAATTTATCTACATACTTCTCTTGATGTAACTTAATTCCATTGTCATCTTGCATAATATGGATTCCTAGCATTAATTCAGCCTTGCCAAGATCTTTTGTTTCAAAATTGGACATCAATTCACTTTTGACCTTAAGCAGTTCTTGTTTGTTGTTCCAGAACAGTAACATATCATCAACATACACAGCAATAATAATTGTGTTTCCATTCTGTGTCCGCATGTAAACACATGGTTCATTTTCTGATCTCTTAAATTTTAATCTTGTGAGTACTGAATGAAGTTTTTCATTCCATGCTCGTGGAGCCTGCTTCAGCCCATATAAAGATTTTTGTAGAAGACATACATAATCTTCTTTTCCTTTTACTTCAAACCCCTCGGGCTGCTTCATGTAAACTACTTCATTTAAATTTCCATTTAAGAAAGCTGTCTTCACATCCATTTGATCAATTTTCAGTCCTTCTCTCGCAGCTAATGCTATCAGCGTCCTTAAAGAGCTATGTCTGATAACAGGTGAAAACGTATCAAAATAATCAATGCCTCGCCGTTGACTGAAGCCTCTTGCAACGAGTCGAGCCTTATAACGAGTTTTTCCCCCCGCTTCTTCTTTGATTCTGAATAACCATTTAGAATCAACGATGTTACTCGACCTCGGTGGCTTCACTAATTTCCAAGTATTATTTTATTCAGAGCATTGATCTCCTCCTGAATCGCATTTCTCCACTTTTCTTTATCATTTCTAGATAAAGCTTCACTCACTGTTAAGGGACAATCACTTTCGAGAGCTTGATAAGTGACGTGATCTGGAAATTCTTTTGGTTTTCTTTCTCTGAGTGGATATCTCCTATTAGTATGGTGTTCTGATTCTATAACATCTTCCACTTCTTCAGTTGGTTCTGACTGTAGAAATTCAACATCGTCTTCATCTCTCCCATCCACAGATTCCCACTCTTCACAGCTTTCTGCATCATTATAATTTGGACATGAATCCTGAGCTATTTCTTGGATTTCAATATCCTTTTGTGCGTTCTCATCAATTCTTATTGATTCTGATGATTCTTCATTTTCAAAAGAAAGGAGTGTCTCGTTCTCTCTTGAGTCAGCACTTTTTTCGATGGATTCGAATTTGTTTTCAAAGAAAACAACATCTCTTGCTTTGTGGACCATCTTTGTTTTTGGATCAAACAACCGGTAGCCTTTTGAATTTTCGCAATATCCAGTGTGAAGCATTTCTTTGCATTTCGAATCCCATTTTGTACGTTTCTCTTTAGGTATATGCATAAACGCTTTACATCCGAAAACTCTTATGAACTTCAAGTTTTGTTTGATTCCAGTCCATGCTTCTTCTGGAGTTTTGTTTCTCACTGCTTTGGTTGGGGATCTGTTTTTTAGAAAAACAGCGGTATTTACCGCTTCCGCCCAAAGTTCATTGCTTAATCCAGCATCTTGGATCATACTCCTGGCTCTTTCAACAATTGATCTGTTTGCCCTTTCCGCTACACCATTCTGCTCAGGCGTGTATTCAACTGTTAATTGATGATGAATGCCGTATTTCTTTAAGAAATTTTTCATTTTTGTGCTTACATATTCTTTGGCATTATCAGAACGAATCACTTTCAATTGTTTTCCAGTCTGCAACTCAGCAAAAGTCTTAAATTCTACCAATTTGTCAAATACTTCACTCATACATTTAAGAAAATAAACGAAGGTTTTTCGCGTAAAATCATCTATAAATGTCAAGAAGTAATTGAATCCACTGATTGACTTTACATTCATCGGCCCGCACACGTCCGTATGAACCAGTTCAAGTATATCGTTAGCTCTCGTAGCTATGCTGCTTTTCTTAAATTGCTGCCTGGTTTGTTTTCCCTTCAAGCAACCTACACACTCTAGTGTTGGAAAGTTGTTCGAAAAACTCACCCCTTTTGCCATACGATCACGTAATAATTTGAGGTTACGTACACCAAGATGACCCATCCTTTGATGCCACAACTCCATCTCACTAATAGATGCAGTTGCCAGTGCTGTGTGCTCTAAGCTTTGTTTTAATTTGTACACACCATTCTCCTCTACACCTGAAAGTAAGGGTTCGCCGGATAAATTGCACTCGTCACTTCGTAATATGTTAAAACCTCCTTTATAAAACAGAACATTCATACCCTTCTTTGTTATAGCACTCACGCTCAAAAGGTTTGATGCTAATTTAGGCACATACATTGCATCAATTGTAATATTCGGTTTTTTACTCACCACTGTACCACTTCCAAGACCTTGCAAACGTTCCCCATTTGCACATGCCACAGTCACTTCTCTTTCATACTTCTTCAGATCATGCAACCATTCACGCCTTGAAGTCATATGATTAGAAGCTCCAGAATCCACTATCCAAAAATCTTCTGAAGTCGAAGTCGCCATCGCTAAAGCCACAGATGCATCATTTGTTTTCTTATTTCTTTTCTCTGGACAAACGTTAGCCTTATGTGGTCCATTGCAGATAAAACATTTCAGCTTTGGTCGTTTTCGTTGAGGATTAGAATTTCTTTTCTTGGATAAAAGTGCTTGACTGTCAACATTCCTAGCAGTATATGTTTCCTCCATTTGTCCAGTTTTTCATATTCCAATAGATTGCTCTATTTCAAAATGACCTCCTTACAACGCCGTAGAGATATATTGGACTTGTTATTTCTCTTTAAACTATTTCATAATCAAATTGACTGTGCCACACTGTTATGTAAATTCAACCTCAGAGTTCCCGCTAGAATACCAAGATATCCTATAACTCCTTTATCTCCTCCTCTGCGTAGAACCGTACTGGGTTGTAACTCTCCGGTACCAAGGCTTTGCAAGCTGTTAAACAGCCTAAGTCATGTAATTGATATTCATGCAATAACATTACATAGCTTTCGTAAATTATTATATTCTGTAATATATTTGTAAATTGTACTTATACTTAATTTGTATACAGTGCCCGTATGGTCTTCTTTTCTTGTTTTTTTTTATATGTTACATTTTTATGCTTTTACTTTGTTTATTAATTTAATTTATAATAGGCATTAATTTACTGAAATAGGTAGATATGTATGTAGTTAGTTTTAGTGAATGCTGTGTCTGCTTTAGTATAATCATGTACTTAGACTAAGTTTTTTATTTCTGTTTTCTGGTTCAAATGTATTGGTATGTGATTGATAGTAGACCTAATAAATAAAAATAAAAAAAATAAAAAAATTTGGTACAGTTTTGTTTTAACAAAATCGGTTGTCAATTCGATATTCGAATTTTCAATTGCCAATCTCATGGCTTGAAAGTTATCTGTCAAACCTTGCAACATAAAGGCGGCCAATAGTTCATCATCGATTTCTTTTCCTAAATCAGAAATCATTTGCGCCGTCGTCATTAATGCTGCAATGTATTCACTTATAGTCAGAAACTGCTCTAGTTTCAGACTCACCAGCTTAGATAACAATCTACAGCGATTATTCAGACCCTTGTCTTCGTATGCCTTCTGTAACGCATGCCAAGCCTCTTTAGCTGTCTTCGCTTGACGTACATGAACTAGGCATTCGGGTTTTACCATCAAGCAAATCTTCGCTCTTGCTTTTTGGTCTCTTTTCTTACTAATCGCATCTTCAGGGGTAGTCGATGTATATTCCCATAAGTCATCATGGGTTAAATACAGTTCCATCATAAACTTCCATGAGTTATAGTTGGTTGCACCATCTAGTTTTTCAAATGATGTCAAACTCATGTTATTTTCACTTTTGCTATTCATGTTTTCCGAGTGATTAATCGCGCTGCTATGAGCTTTGTGTAGGGCCATAACCTATTGGAGGTTTATAGCTGTTATTATTATATCACTAATATCTGGTCTCTTCTTTGACCTTCTTGTGAGAACTCTTTCTCACATGTTTAGTGAAATGAATACTCAGCAGAGTTCAGCCATAGCAAGCGTTTAATGTTATACATACATTAGGTATAAACTTTAATCACAACACAATAAGAACTTAGCAAAAATATATATATGTGAAAAATATTTGATGTTTATGACATATGTTAAACTTGTGTGTTTACAATAACAACTTTGAACAACGACTGACGTCCCAAATATTTTTCACACATTCGAAGGCTTATTTTATTTTTGAATCTACATTCAAAAATACCTTCCAGCCTGTCTTACACACTGACATGAGGTTACATACAGTCCAATAGCAACTCTATGCTCTAACACCCATGAACATCTACAACACTTGCATTGTAATGTGTTACTGACTTATTAAATTAAGAGGGAAGGGTGAAGGTAAAAAGTATGGAAGAGGCGTAATTAGCATCCGGCAATCTTACTCACCAAATGTAACACAATGGCAAAGCTATCACTACACATCAATTTCCTGTGTGACAGTGGTACTGGTCCAGATAATCGAACTAGATAAAGTGATGAATGAAGGATAGGTTATATAGTGCATGTTTATATGAATAGTCTTTTTTACAGATATAAAATACCACACACAATCCAGCAAGAACACTAAGAAACAGATAGAGAACCTAGTCAGTATCAAATCACTGCAGAAAAATGATTGCATTACCTGTATGGAGTGGGGCAACAAGGATCAAACAGAAATATTGATTGGCAAAAAGAATCAAACGGTATGTTACTTTTGGTTTCATATTTATATAGCCATTTTGTTTTTTTTTGTTTATTTGTAGATCAGGCAAAAAATAACAATGCATATTATCACCACCCATCTATGAAATTTGGATTGGAGATGCTCATCATAGCATTTTACCACGACGTTTTTATATGGGTGCATAAATTGATGGAAAAAATGTGACTGGTGGGTGTTATTTACCATCAGATGATTGGCATGCAAGTCTCACCATTAATCACAATTTAAAAAAAAAAATAATTGAAATACTGCAGTAAACCAATGGGTTTGCAAAAAAGCAATGGCTTCACCTCCATAATCTGGTTTATTTGCACTCTAATATGTCTTCTTCTTCTTCAATATTTATTGATGTTTCCAATATTTACTCTGTCAGATTGAAGTATACTCGACGACCCAAGGTTTCGTAAAGACATACAATGCTGAGGATTCAGAAGTCGCTGTTGTGGGCGTAGGGCGCTGTGGGCGGCGCCTGCTATCCGCACTGGCGAGTGGTACAGTCCGTGTGATGGGGAAGAACACAGAAATCAACACGGGAGGGAAACTGGACCGGATGAGAGTCTGTCAAGACGACACTTTGTTTGCTACTGGTGAGATATACTTGTTCTTTGTAATATTATATCAAATGAATTGTAACGAACAAAACATATATGTGAAAAACGGCTCTTTTCTGTAAAGGTAGCTGTCAGATTTTGCAATCAAAAGAATTGAGAACTAAACCGGTATCAATTTGCCTCTGCAATTTCTTAAACAAAAGATATAAAAAGCTAAAAGCTTTTATAGAAAAATTGTTGCATTAACTGAAAGAGAATATTCTAAGTAGAAATTTAAATAATAATAGAATCTATACATATAAATAAAAGTGAAGTGTCTGTTTGTAAAGTGAAAATAAAAAAAAAATCCAACGACATATTGTTATATACACGATACCTGTGCTGAAAATGATATTTAGAATTTTTTTGTCTGTCTGTTTGTTCTGGCTGAAATGGCTGGACCGATTTTGACGGGACTTTTTTTGTCAGGTAGCTGATATAACAAGGAGTAACTTAGGGTACATTTATTTTAGAAAAATAAAGTAATGTTGCAATGCCCGCGCGCAGCTCACGCGCATGCCACCACTGGCCGTCACGTCGGGCGCCTCCCACCACTTCTCCCACCAACGAATCAATATCACATTTACAAAATATTGTATATAAAGAAATTTTTCAATAAAGCTAATACAAAAATTGAAAATAAATGTGTAACGGGAGTTTACCGCCGCTCGCTAAGAGATGGCGCCACCGTAGAATTAGATCGTTTCGTTACAAAGGTTGATAATTATAATAAAAATGCAAAAACAAAAAAAAAACTTAATAAACTATTCACTTTTTTGTTAAATTCCACGCGGACGAAGTCGCGGGCACTGCTAGTATTAAATAAATATAATAGAGACTTTTCGGTCTCACAAATACTCAGACCGGAAACAAATACCTATGCATCACATAAACATTTGGTACGATGCGGGGATTGAACCTTCACCCTCACGTATAACAATCGGCGTCCAACCAGCTGTGTACAGTTTCGGACTTTCGACTGTACATTTGCTGACACGGCGCGGTGTGTGTACATACGTCACGCCACGCACTGATATAAATATTCCTTTTAATCAATAAAACATTGAGTGCTATCATAACTGCATACTAATTATATACATAGCGGAACGAATCGCCAAACTTAACTTGTAATATTTTACGTATTAAACTCATTAAATTCAGTGATTCTTTCCTTGAGCACTTCATCCAACTATCATCGTTCAAGTGTACAAACTTTACAAGCTGCAAAGGCTGTTACAAATAATTTTAAATATTATTTTACTTTTCCATAGGTGGAGAGGAGAACGACCTGAAGATATGGCGTCTGGGTGAGCAGGAAGCTGTTTTCCAGGCGAAGAACCTGCCCAACGACTGGCTGCAGCTGCGGCGGCCCGTGTGGGTGTCCGACCTCACGTTCCTGCCCGGGGAGGGGGGCAGGCTGGCCGCCGTCTGCTCCAGGCACGGATATGTCAGGTCAGATGGAGAAGAAACAAATTTTTAAATGCGAACCGTGGAGTGTTCATATTAAGTCGCATAATATATTATACAGGGTATCTCAAGACTGCTACCGAAAACGAAGCCGGGTGGTAGTTTTAGTGACTACAAACATAATACAACTAAAAATTTCGCAAAGAAATGCGACAATTATTTTTTATGATTTTTTAAATATCGTCATTTTTGCGTGGTAAATCCATAGTTTTTGCTAAAAAAATTATTTTAACTCTTTTATACCTTAGAGTATTTATAAATAAAAGGGTATACAATATTATTTTAGGAAAAAATTTATTTATCACCCAAAAATGGCCATAGGAAAAAAATAACAAAAAAAAATATGACGCTTTTTTTTGCAACTTTTTCTGTTGCATTGTGTCTGAAGTCGCTTAAACTACCACCCGGCTTCGTTTTCGGTAGCAGTCTTGATATACCCTGTATAAATAAATAAATAATAAATAACACCCAACAGTCACATACATAATCCTGACCCCACACTAAGATCGAGTCTTGTGTCGTGGGTATCAGGAACTACAAGAAACTTTTCGGTCTCACAAACAACCAGATCCGAGAAAATATTTGTGGGCCACACAAACATTTCTCTCAGTGCGGGAATCGAACCCGCGGCCTCTTTTTTCACAGGTGGCGTCTAACTGACTGCGCCACGCAGGCTGTCAAAATATGTCGTGTTGGTTACAAGACAGTTACGAAACATCAAATGGACTCGACATTCGAGTTCCACCGTAAGGGACAGACATAAATTAAAGAAAAAAGCAGGGATACCAGGTCATTAATTTTCCCATAAATATTTTAACTAAATAAATAAACAGACGCAACATTCAAATACATAGTCCTGACCCTACAAATGATAATGTTGTGTCGTGGGTATCAGAAACTACGAGAGACTTTTTGGTCTCACTAACACCCCGATTTGAAAAAAATATCAAGTCACTCAAATATTTGTCTCTTCTTGAGCTGGTATCGAAACCACGGCCTCACTTTTACATCTGGCGTCTAACCAGCTGCGATGAATGATGCGGATGAAGGGCGTCAGTATTAAACAACGTGATGTTTTGCAATATTTTCACAAAGGTTAGAAAGCAAAAAAGGAAAGTTGGCCTTGTATAATTATTAATACTTATATCATTTACGTAACTCGAATAATACACAGCTAGTAATGATAATATATACATAGAAACAAAACCTGCCGAGTGTTCTATAAATTATAGAAGATCAGAGAATTCATAGTAACGTAACTACTAAGGATAGAATAACATCCTACTTTATTTTATTTATTTATTTTAAGAAAGCTTACAAACAAGTGTTTACGATATACTTAATATTTCCATAAATTTAGTTCCTAATAACAAGTTTCTACAAACGAATCGTAAATAACAAAGGTACGGAAAACCTATTGATATAGACCTAAACATTTCTCAAATGTAACAAAATGGAAAAAATATACCTACATATTTTTTTCTTTTCTATATCTTAATTAAAATAAAATGATATAGCAAAGTATCGAATGTGTAATAATACAGCGCTTGTACATTTTTTTAATCATCTGGCTTTTTTTCCTGGAATATTGATTTTTCAAAAAAACCATTTATGCACTTTTTGTTTTCATCCATATCAGGCTCATGTGTCCTTTCAGCACTCTTTGTTATTCCCCACAGTTTCGGATTCGGTCATCTGTAAAAATTAAATCTAATTAATTAAAGAATAAAATATATGTAATTAATATGTGCAGAACAAAATATAAATTGAAATAACGTAAGGTAACGTGACGCCTCGGGTCAAGGCGTGTGTGGATTGGGTATTTATTACATTGACTTTAAGTTTTGGCACTCAAAGTCTGTAAGTTGTAAACATAAAATCTTTGTTTTTGTTGATGAACACGACTGTTTGTGTCTAAAATAAAATAAATAAAAAATAAAGAAGTATTAAGCTTGGTGGATTGGGTGCATTTTTGTAATTTTTTCGAATACAGACTTCAAATTTGAAAAATACAACTTAACTGACTTCGAAACTACATTTTATAATTTATAGATTATGCATGTTGTAGCTTCACTTAATACACAGGAGTACAATTTATGAAGACAGGCTGCCGGGAGACTGATTATAGAAGAGGTTTCATTCATTTTCGTCTCAAGGATGAATACTCTGGATTTTTATTATTTAGATTAAATAGATTATAGTTTACCTTTATTTCGAGTGGCGGGAGAGAAAACGGTTTTAAGAAAGTTATAATATGCTTAGTCTTCTGAATGCAATTTTTGAACGAGTGTGGTTACCCAGCTGTCTAATTTTCCGTCACATCCTATTAATTTGATCCACAAAACACGCGAAGGTAAATCTTTTGAAAAGCTGAAATAAAATAAATGATGGTTTAATTTACCATAAAACCAGGAAATGCAAATTGTTATAAGCTGGTATCCCGAAACATAATGTAATCCAACTAATTTAAAAACATGTACAAAATGGCGTCCTCTTCGAGTAGTATACAGATTGTCATAATAAACAAAGTCAAGATAATTTGGTCGAATAATACTTTTAAAATACGTATTTTTTATGCAAATATAATCCTATTTTTCAATGTATTCTATGAAATACTAATTGCAGATGTTAGTAATAATGAACGTCTACATTTATTTTTACCAATATACTAAATAAAATGCACTTACCAGTGAGAGGTTATATTTTCATATTATCGTTTAGATAGGCTATCACAGCCAATAATAAAGCAGCACACCATACCTTTTGTCTTATAATCAGTTTCAACACTCTTTTACATACATTTTTGACCGCAAATATTCGTAAAATACTCAGTAATTCAAGTTTATAACAAACCGCACGTCTTATTTGTTTGGGTACACGCAGTGTTCCCCTACAAAATTATGTGAAACTATGACAAGGACCGCAAATTGTGTTTTGTCACTTTCATTTTTTAAGGTTTATGCATAAGTCTAAGTGAGATGGACTATATATGTCAAATGCATGTCAAGTCTATTGATACGACGTCTATGCATACAAATAAGGCGTCATACGCTCAATAAATAATTGTTACGATTAGTTTTTGTGCTATTTATTTACATAATATGATGTGTGTTTACAGACTGTACGACACAAGAGCGCAGCGCAGACCTGTGCACAACGTGGAGTTTCAGTTGGCCGCCACTTGCATCGCGCCCAGTATCAACGAACGGTTAGTTTTACTTTTTCAATATTATTGATATTATGTGTATAAATCCTACTATGGTATACTGGTTTCAACCCTGGGTAATAATTCCGCGACAGAAGAAAACGATTATTATTATTTGTAGTACCTCATTATTTAAATTAATATGTACTATTAAATATGACACAGTTAACATTGTCGATTAATATTTCTGAAACATAATTATTCACACTCATATTTCGCAACCCCATGTAAATGTTCTAAACACGTATGGGACAGAGATTTTTTTACTTCCTCCCTGGTGTTATTGTACTTGGTTACGGTTACAAAGCTGAGGTCTTGAGTTCGAATCCCGGGTTGGGCAAAGGGTATTTTTCTATTCATTATCAGCGCAGAGTCAGGAATTTGTGCTTGATGTGACGATAGGCTCGCCACCTATCACATCGTAAACTATTTATAAATAAAAATAAAATTAATTCAAAAATAAATAAATAAAAAAAACTTGAGAGGTGTCAGCGGACACCGGGATGGAACGAAGTTCCTTTCGATTAATTAGTGAAGGAATTGTAATAAAATTTTATTTCATAAGTTATCAAAATAATATTTTTTTATTATTAACAAATATAATGTAATATAAACTTAATTAGGAGGCTCAATTTTAGTAATAATTGGTAAATATACATAGTCAAATCTAGGGTTGATGATTGACAGCAGGGTAACAAACTAAAATTATAAATAATAAAAGTTATAAAAATAATACCTTTCATTATTAACAAATATAATGTTATATATACTTAATCAGTAAGCTAAATTTTAGTAATAACCAGCTGTGCCCGCGACTTCGTCTGCGTGGAATATAACAAAAAAGTTAATTAGTTTATTTAGTACTTTAATTATCAACCTTTGTAACGAAACCATACCGCGATCTAATTCTACGGTGGCGCCATCTCTTAGCGAGCGGCGGTAAACTCCCGTTACACATTTATTTTCAATTTTTGTATTAGCTTTATTGAAAAATTTCTTTATATACAATATTTTGTAAATGTGATATTGATTCGTTGGTGGGAGAAGTGGTGGGAGGCGCCCGACGTGACGGCCAGTGGTGGCATGCGCGTGAGCTGCGCGCGGGCATTGCAACATTACTTTATTTTTCTAAAATAAATGTACCCTAAGTTACTCCTTGTTATATCAGCTACCTGACAAAAAAAGTCCCGTCAAAATCGGTCCAGCCATTTCAGAGATTAGCCGGAATAAACATACAGACAGACAGACAAAAAAAAAATATCATTTTCGCCACAGGTATCGTGTATACAGGGTATATCAAGACTGCTACCGAAAACGAAGCCGGGTGGTGGTTTAAGCGACTTCAGACACAATGCAACAGAAAAAGTTGCAAAAAAATTTTTTTTTGTATTTTTTTTTCCTATGATCATATTTGGGTAGTAAATACATTTTTTCCTAAAATAATAGTGTATACCCTTTTATTTATAAATAATCTAATGTATAAAAGAGTTTAAATTATTATTTTAGCAAAAACTATGGATTTACCACCCAAAAATGACGGTTTTTAAAAAATTATAAAAAATGATTGTCGCGTTTCTTTGCGAAATTTTTTGTTGCATTGTGTTTGTAGTCACTAAAACTACCACCCGGCTTCGTTTTCGGTAGAAGTCTTGAGATACCCGGTATAACGATATGTAGTAGGACATTTTTTTTAATTTCCCTATTAAAACAGACACTTCAATTTTATTTATATGTATAGATTGGCAAAGATACATAGTCAAATGAAGGGTTGATTGACAGCAGGATAAGAAACTAAAATTGTAAATAATAATAAAGGAGATGGGCCAGAAATGTATGGACCTTGGGCCGTTTGTAGTACATTACACCAAATTTACTTAGTAAAATTGGCATTCGATTTCTGTATGAAATACTATTATACGTTGCATATTAGCTTTATACAAAAATAAATACCAAGCCAAGAACAGCAACACTACAAGGGGACAATATGGCGTCTGAAACGGCATGTTTTACAACCGATGTCAAAACTTGACATTTATAAAATATGAAGTCTGAATTCGTTTTCCTATAAATCAAATATTATTTTTAGTCGTCTGTGCTATAAATTACTGTACTCTATATAACTCGTAAATGTTTTTACGTTAACGGAATTAGTATCATACTTTATTGATCATCTAATATAATATAACATAATGTCTATACAATAAATTGCAACAAGTCTGTCAGAATCTCGACATGTTTATAGTTATTTAATATTAAGAAAGTGTACCTATATCTGGCCGTAAGTGCGGTGCATAATACTTGCTAAACAACCTATTTAAATAATCCACAATAAAAATCTGCTAGGCATGAGATACAGCACGACACAGACTGATCACTTGTCGCGACTGCTAGCATCTGTATCAGCCCATATACGTCCCACTGCAGGGCACGGGCCTACTCTACAATCAAGAATACGAATGAGAGTGATTAGGCCATATAGTCCACCACGCTGGCCTAGTGCGGGTTGGCGGACTTACATACCATAGAAATTCTTATGAATCGCTATGGTATGCAGGTTTCCTCACGATGTTTTCCTTCACCGTTTTAGTGCGTGGTGATTGACTATCAATACACACATGACTCCGAAAAGTCAGAGGTGTGCCCTATGTGCATATGAATAAATAATCATTTTATTATTAGGCATATGCACTTAATAAGCTCTTAGTTATTATAGTCCATACAAATGAATACGCTATAAAAATGGAATCGAATCTGATAGCAGCCATGTTTATTTCTATACCTTAATGTCTAGTAAAAGAACTTACTAGCAATCATTTCTGTACAAGCTAACATTTTAAAAATTATATTTGGGCTACCCCTAGAAGTCTAATATACTTTGGTATATTAGACTTCTGCATACTTAAAAATAATATTATCCTAAGGTCTAAATATTATTTTTCAAATAATATATTTGACATTAATTCTAACTGGTTATTTCTGAGCACACATAAGGAAAAAGTAGGATTAATTGATGAAAGAAAACTAAAATCAAACAAAACTTAAGGACAATAAAGTACAACCAGATCTTGCTTTATATTTTTTATTTATATTCGCCTTAAAATAATCTCCAGTCAAAACATCTAGGAATAATGCCGGTGCTCCCATATTGTACTATTGCCTAGCCCAACCTAAAGGCTAAATACCACAGTATGATCATGGTATGAGTACAGCAACCCACTGTCCAGTGTCCAGCTATGTTCCTTTCAACATGAAGCACTTGTGGGTGTTATATATGTCCAAAAGAATCGAGATTGATACAATCTTCTTACGGCGGAGTTGGAATAAAATCTTGCTCATTGTCTACAGCTTGATTTATTTGCAGCCAGCAGTTTGTACAGATAATTGCTTGTTCTGATAACTAAAACAAAATAAAAAAAATTTAATATTGAAGATATCGAAGAATTATGATGAATAAATAACTCTTTGCAGTCACATGTGTTCCCTCCTTCCTATGGTCCCAGGTCTTTCCGCTATTGTTTAAAGAAGCATCTTAGCAGGCCGGCCGGATAATTGTATGAATTGTCTTGGGACAGTCGTCTGATGCCATTAGATATTCCGCCTGGACGGCATTTGTGCTTACCATCAGACATAGTGTTGTTATTATGGAAATAATAATAATATAATATATTATACATAACACAAGATCATCCGAGTGTCCAGAGGGAAATAAAAGAAAATGTAATTCATTTAACAATTTAAACAACAATATATAAAATATCACTTCTTACATATTTATGTACTAGTAGACTTGTCCTGTGGACACAATGCAATTCAGTACTAACATGAATACTGGACTGGATCAGCCCATATACGTTCCACTGCAGGGCACGGGCCTACTCTACAATCGTAAGTACGATGAATAATAATAACTAACATGAATACTTTTGTAATACTCCATACTTTGTATTGACCTTGATTAATTGGCATAAAACATACATTTCCCAAGTCAATGAAGAAAATAGAATACTTACTTCTTGTTCTGCCATTTCAGCAATACTCTACACGAGAGTGAATTGGCATCCCATGTAGTTACTAAGATTCTGTTGAATGATAGAATCCATTTCAATTTTTGATTGCAGAAGTGCAATTCAACCATTTCACAACAATTGCAGAAGTGCAATTCAAGCAAAGCGCCACTTTTGATGTGCTGAAAAGCAGAATTGTGGGTTAGAAGAGAAATATGAACATAGAAAAACACAAAAGTATTACTTACATGTGGCATTCTAAATAATATATATGTTTACTCACCAAAATACGAACTAGTAATTGCGTTTATACGTCAAGATATATCATCTGCGAGAATCAGAATCCATAAAACAAAGCCAGGTCAACAGAGAAGCAAATACACATTTGCGAAATGTATGCGAATAATAAAAAATAATACGAATTACGGCCACAGACGTAGACAGTAGAGATGTTAAAAATAATCGATTTTTAATTGAATGGATTATTATTTTCTTATAATCGATTTTTTATAAACAATTTTTAAAATACTGTTAATCGATTTTTTATAAATCGATTATATAAATTATCCATAAAAATAGATTTTTATCAACAGCTCCATCTATGCGACGTATGAAAAAACTCAAAGTAAGTTTATACTGTTCAATATTACTATCATGTTATGAGTGAGTTATGACGTAGCCGGTAGCATCTCTATTTAATCTGTCATCTGTGGAGCTTCTCACATATGAGCGACCTACCACCAATATTCGTTTTAGTATTCGTTTTATATTTTAGTTTTTGAGACCATAACGGAGTCGTTAAGTTTGTTATAAGTATTTTATTTCATTACTAGTCAAATGTAAAATAGGAGTGGACATTGGTGACAATAATTACTTCTAATATTTTCATTGTTTAAACTTAAGAGCGTTTATACCCTGCACGCGCTTTTGGCTTAAAAACAGGACTTTTCAAATGAGTTAATAGCCACCAATAAACAATTTCAAGGTAAAATAATTAGTACTAATTTTAGAAAAGGTTGTCATCTAGGGATTTTGGTGGAAAACATTATAGATTGATGGATAATTTGTGAGTACTATAAGGATTACTGAACACAAGTTTCGTTATTTAGGCTTTAAATGGCAATTTAGAAGCTTAAGATATCCGAAACCACTAAATATAAGATGAAAATAAAAATATTATCAGACTAATAAGACCCTTATGGAGGGATTTTGCTGAGAAAAATAATCTTTTTGTGTTTAGTTCCTGAAAAATAAAAATTTAAACAATGCGAAATTATTCAGAAACTCTCGTCATGAACATATTTTTTTTCACCAACTTATCGTACATAATTTTTTTTAGCAATTGCATATTACAATAGAAGAACATCTTATCAATAAATTACCATTTTTATATTTCAACAAAATTAGTTTTCATGTTTTCTACAAATATTTTAAAAACCACTATAAAACACGCTGTCCGACGTGGATCAAATCAGACCGCCGCAAGGCCTTCTAGAGGGAGGACGTATCGCTCGTCGCTCCGGCCTGGCTGCAGTCGATTATGCCGCGCGTAGTAAAAATAGCCACGCGCGGAATGCGATTACCACATCTTAGTACTTTGGTAGTAAAATATTTAATTATTTTTATTACCTACAATGATTTTGTAGTGAGTATAAATTATGTTTCAGGTAATATAATGGGATGTAATTCCGAGGCTAAATTATGTTATGTATTGTAATATAAAATTAAATATGTTTCGTAATTGTAAGGGGTTGTAAGGCCCCTAACACTTTATGTTTTCGAACACAAAATGATTAATAAAACGTCCGTAGTGTATACTGATTGAACACTGATTTGAATGCAACTTAACAATGTAATAATAACGAAAATATGATTAGTATCCAAAATTTGTATTATTCTTTGCTTGCACAGTAATATTTGTCTACTTATAATGCAAATAAAATATTTTTATGATATTATATAACAGTTACATTTCAATTGAATATTTGAAGCGCACGGATCAAAGTTTTTTGAGCCGATTGTATAGCGAGCCGACGCGGCAGCTCTACGCACATAGCTTTGGTCGCTTATGTGTGCGTGAAATTAACGAAGAAATACCTATAGTTGACTTTGCGCGCAAGGTGTATACGCTCTTAAAGATTAACAAAAGATAATAATATGTTTTATATTTTTGTTTTTGAGATTACAGACAACGCAGACGTTTATTTATTAAAGAATTTTATTTTAAAACTAGTCGCATGTAAAATTATCATCATCATATCAGCCTATTGCTGTCCACTGTTGAACGTAGGCCTAAATATGAAATAGTACTGGTTATTTATGGCATTTTTTTTTAATTTGATGAATATTTTAGTTTTTGAAACAATAAAGTTTTTATTTTATTGCGATGCTCATCATTTCATTTTTATTAAATAAATGATTAATTGTACTGGAAATTAGTATCAATAAATAAACTTGGTTTCCTCATTCCTTACCTTGAAAGTTTAAAGGAACATCCACTTTGATTTTTAGTTTTGAATCTGATATTTTTTTATTCATATCAATTGTTAATATGAAAATGAGAATTATAATTGGAATATGAAAACCATTTAGATTTTTGAAATAATGGAAAAAATCGATTTTTTCGCAAAAATCGATTATTTTTCTATTATAATCGATTTTTAACGAATCGATTAATATTGAATAAAGAAAAATCGATTTTAATTTAATCGATTTTTTTCCATTAACCTCACATCTCTAGTAGATAGATAACACAGAGTTTTGCAATTGCTGTCAAGTTAAACATTTTCGTTCTTAAACTAAAATCATGTAACATAAATAAAATAATAAAAGTGACTTCTTTAACAACATATATCGTCTTTTAAAAAGCGAAAAATATAGAAAAAGAAATATAGACAATAATTATAATTTGTAGGGGGTTTTTAAAAATAAGACATCTTCAAGTTAAAGATAATGGGTTCGCGCATTTTTGAACGAAATGACAATTAGGCATCATGGAGGACAGATTAAAGAATAAAATATTGCTTCTGTACTAAAACAATCACATTTTTGTATAAAGCCCCCTGTTGTCCAAGAAATCTAAATGTATTTTATTTGAATTCCACATTTTTTTCTAGAATTTGTATTAGACGTACACAAAACGGCCCAAGATAAAACATCTCCTTTATTAAGGAGGATCGAAAATCAATGTATTACGGTTTTATTATGTAATTTTAATTAAATGTCACCATCAAAATAATCATTTGGGTATCACCATCATTATGTTTTTTTTTTCACATATTTATGCAATTTATGCATTGACGTAAAATATATGGACGGGGCGGAGAGCGAGAAAAGTGTTGTCACGAAAGTGGTCTGCAGACCAGTGCAGCGGTTGTGACGTCACAGCGCACCGGTCTGTAAGTCGTCGTAAAAATGCCCAATTGTATCGTGCGTGGGTGCAATAAATATGATCGAACATTCACAAAAAATAAAGATAACATTTCTTATCACCGATAAGTAAAAATTATATTACTTTAAGTCAATATAACATTTATTTTAGCATTATTGAAAAACAATTTCATGGCCGCCATCAAATCATTCGGCGTATGTATTCTGCACGACATAACTTTGTACTTTGTAGCGGCGCATATTAAGGAATGCGTAGACCTAAGCTATAGTAGAACTGATGCCGTGTAATTATTTGACATATTTAGCACTTGATTTACATGTTTTTAATCCGTAGCAAATTATACTACTAAAACTACCTATAATGCAAATTAAAATGTGTTCCATTTAATAAAAAGGCCCACTAAGACGTTACAAATTTTCAGATTTATTATTCATTTTATTTTAATTCTTTAATATGATGTTTTTTCTGTTATCAATTTGCACACTATATTTCACATATTATTTTACATAACTAATATACAACATATTTAATGTTAAAAAATATTTTTCCTGATTTATGGATATACATAGAAATCAAATCAAATTTTTATAATTTAACGTTTAAATAACTACGACGTAACAAAGTTACGTCGACGGTCGGATCCTTTAGCACACTACGTAGTTACATGAAAATCTAACAGATGGCGCGATGTTCACAGGCGTCTTTTTGACGTACCCAACGTACTGAAGGGCCTATCCTTAGTTTTTAAATCAATGAATTTATGTTTCTTTTGTACCAATTTGATTTATGACATTTTATGAAAAATAGAAATTTTCGCAACGTTTCCCACTTAATTTTGGACTTCAGCGTATTCTTAGTTTTTACTATAGCCTTTAACATATTCATATGTATTTGGATATTTTATTGCCTCTATTAGAGTTAAATAAAATGTATGACATCATTTTCAAATAAAGAAATAAAAAACGATTGTCAAATGTTTTAAAGTGTCGTGCCTATTTTTCATGAGAATTTTTTCCGTCTAGCCCCCTTTCACACCGCGCGATAAGGAACTTCGTTCCAATAAAGCAAGAAATTAAAAAAAAAAAGTATAGAAAATATTTTGTATATAGAGATTAAGTTCTATGTGTAGTGACTTGTCATAAGGGCTCTTTAATTGCCTACGTGACCAATAAATACATTTGATTTCATTTCGTTTCAGACAAGTGCTGGTGGGTTTCGGTCGGGGCCAGATCCACCAAGTGGACCTGCGCGTGGGGCGCCCCGATAAGGGCTACAAGGGCTGCGTGGGCTCCGTGACGAGCGTGCTGGCCGTCCCGCAGCACCAGCTCATCGTCAGCACCAGCCTCGACAGGCACCTGCGCGTGCACCGGTATCACACCAAAGAGTTGCTCTACAAGGTGAGTTGATTTTAACATAATCTGTCATATAAAGTAAATAAATCTAGGTCACATGGAAAACTGGTGCTGTTGATACCAGCACATATTGAGTGTAGTGAGTTTTTGTAACAAGCACTATATGTGAAATGTGCGGCCGCGGGTTCGATCCCCACACCGAGAGAAATGTTTGTGCGGCCCACAAATATTTGTTTCGGGTCTGGGTGTTTTTGAAATTGAAAAGTCTCTCGTAGTTCCTGATAATCACGACACTAGACTCAATCTTAGTGTTTCAGTGTCATGGTCTGGATTCTGTATGTGAATATTGGGTGTTATTTATTGATTTATGTACTATAATTTATTGCAGCAATACCTAACGTCGAAGCTGTCCTGTGTGCTGGCACAGACGGCAACCTCGACTCCGCTAAGGAAGTTGCCGGATGAAGTGAAAGAGGAACCTGAAGAGATCAAGACGGAGATGGAACCGGCTGATGACTTGGACGAGCTGTTTGAAACTATGGAGACTGTTGGGTGAGGCATATTAACAGTATATACAATAGCAGTATAAATGCACTGTTTTGTTCTGGTTTGAAAATGTAGCCAGAGAGTACCTACTGCACATAATGAGACTTACAGTGCCCTCCAAAAGTTAGTTGAAATTAATTCACCTTTACAATGATGTCACGTAATTTCTAAAATACGCAGTTTCAATAAAAGAACTGTTTACTATTTATGTTCGGATACTCTATTCTAATACATACAGTATCGAATTTCTCGAAATTCCATTTGCTTTCTTTCTTAATCAATGTTTATATTCTCAGCACTTGAATTGTGTGCGTCAAAAGTCAGTTGAAATGGAAAACTTTTAACGATTTCCGATAATCTCGTGGTTTTAAACTCATTTACCAATATTGTTAGGGCAGTTTGGGTAGTTTATATTTATTAATAAGATATTGTGAGGTGATATGACTGTTTTAGAATAAATAATGGCCTCCAAAGTGAAAATAACACATAGAAGATAGAACAAAGATGATCGGTAAATAGAAAATAAATGAAAAACTTTAGTGCTGAGGGAAAATTATTTAAAGTTAGTGAAGAAGATAAGCGAATAATAATGCCGAAGAGTTTGGAATGTCCTAGTCTTGCAGATAGGCCACGGTAGAGGCGTCCTAGGTCTACTAATTCTGTTGATGATCGACGAATTGTGCGGCAGTGTAAAATTAATCCCAAGATTGTGTTCGGTTGGAGTTCGCCCGCAATTATTTAGATAAACTAATAGACTTTTGGAATAAAGTATTTTTTCGCGATGAATTAAAGTTCGAACCGTTTGGATAAAGAGGTTGGCAAACTGTATGTCGTAGGAGCAATGATAACTCTTACGACGACAAGCACTTGCAGCCGACTGTAAAACACGGCGTTGACAGTATGATGGTTTGGGGGTGTTTTTCTTGGAATGGTGTGGGCTGACTGCAAATAATTGAAGGCAGATGACATCACAGATCTATTGTAATATTTTCCATGACAATTTATAATAATCTGTTGAACATATGGGGTAAAGTCAAATTTTTAAGTTCCAGCAAGACAACAATCTGTAGCATACAGCAAGGATAACTGAATAATATTTTGAAGATAACGAAGTAGACTTACTGGGATGGCTTTCAATATTACTCGACCTTAACTCTATTTAACATTTGTGGGATTAATTGACCCGAGAATCCTTATTTCCATAAAAGGCAACAGGAATTTGTTGAAAAATAGAATTCATGAAACGCGGTCGACTATACCGGTCAAAACTTTACAAAATCTTGTAGAATCTACACCTGGACGATTTAAAGCAATTCTACAGAATAATGGCGGCCATACAAAATATTAAAAGTTAAGACAGTGGCAAATATAACAATCCCTAAAATATTTTTTCATCAATTTCAACTAACTTTTGGCACCGCAATTTAATGTTTCTGTATATCAATTATTATTAATAACGTTATTATGCACCTTTCATTGATAGACATATTCAAAATTGATTAAATTTTAATAAACAGTTTAAAAAACAATGATTTGAATTGGTTTTATCATAATTTCCTCACATTTATTACATTTTTGATCATTTCAACTAACTTTTGGAGGGCACTGTATATTATGTGTCAGCAAATACTTGTGTGTGAAACACACACATATAATTTGGGAAAAAAGAGTAGGAAGCGGTGAATAGTCATTAAAGAAAAAATAATATGGCAACACTCTTAAAATGTCATTGTGTTTGTAGAATAATTTTATACATAGTTATTTATTTCTATACATTTTAGGACGGTATATGTTTGTGTAGTAATTTAAAATACACAAAAAGACTATTAACAATAATAATTATAAATAACAAGTATTCAAATATTTTCCGTCGTAATATATCGGGTGTCATATTAATTTTAACTTCGATCTTCTCGTCCTCATTAAATACACACTCTTTTTTGCCAAGTCATATTTGTGTAAGACACCACACAAGACTTGTATAATATGTACTGTACGATCGGATGTATAACAAGCCTAGCTAGTTTTATGTCTGAGTGTGATATTTTAATTAAAAATTTAACATGTTAATAAATCTTTTATTATATTTTTAGTGATAAACCCAAAAGTGCAAGGATAACTGTAGAAGATTCTAAAGCAAACAAAAAGATCAAGCCGTCATTAGAGGGCAGCACTATCGTTGATCTAACCGAGGAGGAGAGAGAAGACGCGATTGTGAAACTTCTGCGAAGCACAGAGAAGCAGAAGAAGAAGAGGGAGAAGAAAAAACGACAGAAGAAAGAGAAGAGTGTATTCCACAATCCATAGAATTTATAAATAAACATTTTATTAAATTATAAAATTATGTTGATTTTCATTTTTTTATCCTAAAAAAAGACACATGACACAGTGAATTTATATCAGTATAAAATGTTCATTTTTTTTTCAATTAAACCAAGTGAAATTAGATACAACTCAAGTACAACATGACAGAAAGTTTTAAAGATGTAAAACAAAATGCTACGTCTCTCTGTCTATCGGCATCACGTATGCCTTGTGAACTATTCGGACTTAGTTCACACATAGGGCAAATAACTTTGTGTAAGGCTTTCAAACCGAGATATTAGACAGCCTTAGTGTCGCAATGGCTCAAACTCTGGTAGTGAAGCGAACTGTGACAAATGTTTCTTTTAGGTCTGGGTGTATGTGAGACTGAACAGTCGCACATATGACATAGTTTCAGATTTCCAGTACACATGAGTCGATCTTAGTGTGGATCACGACTATGTATGTGATTGTTGGGTGTATTTATGTATATGAAATGGCCAAAATGAATCAGCTTAAAACAGATTAAAACTTATTCTATACACGTTAGAAAAATAATAAGTTATAACATAAAATTGTGTAATTAAATAATCATCGTGGTTTGGGAAAAAAAAGAGAAAATAATATCGCTATTCGACGGTAGATGGCGTTGCAATGTGTTGATTTATTTTAAAGCTATATTCGTGTAGGGATTTTATACGGTCTTATGCTTATTATAAAGACCAATTAACTACATACTAGTTTAAAAATATGCGAAATTAAAAAGTAAAAATGTCTTTATGTAAATGCTGGATTCGAAAACTACAAGATTAAATATTGTAATTTGTATCGCTCTTTATAAACATGACGAGTTCAATGACCTATACGTCAAACTCCAATTTTCGCAAAATATGCATTTAAAATGTAAAATCTTGTTTCTGCTTACATTGTGAATGATTTAATACATAGAAAGCGTGCCGATAAATTAAAATAATATCTAGCAATTGTTTAATAACTTGTAAACATGGAAATCGTGGACTTTTCCAATGTTTGTCGCACCTGCTTAAGTTCAGAGTCTCTGAATCCGATTTTCCGAGATGCTGATGATCACACACGATATTCCACAGCTGTATTATTGACTGCAGGTGTAAAGGTAAATTTAAAAAATCCATTCATACCCAAATACATAGTTTTTATCGTTGAAAGGTTTTATTAAGTCTGAAGAGCTTTCGGAAGATAACAGGTGCAATCTTATAGGATTTTTAGTTTTTCATAAATATTGTAGGTAGAAATTAACGACGGCCTCCCACAGAACATGTGCACTGAATGCATGATGCACCTGAACAACTCACTGAAGTTCAGGAAGCTGTGCAAGGACACTGAACAGCAGCTACTCAGCTATAAAAGCAAATTCTATGACCAGAAACTTGATGAGGATGATGAGGAAGTAAAGGTATGGTGTAATTAAAATATGTTCCTAATATATAAATGACGAGATGATAAATAATTTAAAATGTATATTACCTTTTATACAATGAAAAGATGAAACCTTTTAAAACATTGTTTTTATCCTCCCATGTAGTAATTAGAAGCAAAAACAAACCACATTTCAACTAAATTATTCATTAGGTAAGTTCTAGTATACCCTAAATATATTCCCAAAAGTACAGGCTTCATAAACACTGTTATAAACAATCTGGTGATTATACAGGATTAAAAACTAATTACCTGGCATACATAATTCACCATTTTTTGACAGATATGCCCCTAATATATAATCCCAATAGCAAAGAATAATTTGTTTCCTTTTAATTATTATTTTTTAAATATGAATTATTCAAATGATTTTAGGTAGCCAAACAAGAGAACTATCAAGATGCAGCACTATTGGATGCATTTGATGTGAAGGCAGAACTGGATGCTGCAGCACAATCAGATGATGACAATAAACCGGCTAAAGAATTGGCAGAATGCTCTGAAAGTGAACGGTTGCAGGATGTTACTGTTGAAGGTATACTCTAATTCATTGTAAATTTTTT
Source organism: Hyles vespertilio (assembly GCA_009982885.2). Classification (NCBI taxonomy): domain Eukaryota; kingdom Metazoa; phylum Arthropoda; class Insecta; order Lepidoptera; family Sphingidae; genus Hyles; species Hyles vespertilio. The sequence continues at coordinate 808,425 of CM042825.1, read as the reverse complement.
TCATTGTTAATTCATTGTAAATTGATCAATTAAGTGTGTTGTGGGTATCTGAAGAATTTTCAGTCTCAGAAACACATAGACCTGACTCAAATATTTGTAGGCCTCACAAACATTTGTTTCGGTGAGGGGATAGAATGCATGGCCTAGCGTTTAACAACCGGTGTCCAATCAACTGCACCATGGAGACTGTATTAAACTTTGAAACAGACTAAGGACAATAGTTTTTTTTTTATTGTCTTAAATGGCAAGTATGCCGTTCGCCTGATGGTAAGCGACATGACCGTCCAGGAACAATAGCAAAATCGAAAAACGCCTTAAATTACATTGCTTTGTAATTTAAGGCGTTGAATAGAATAGAATAGAAAAACCTTTATTTGTTCATTAAAGTACACATACACTGATACAAAACTAAAATACAAATCTATTACAAATACTAATATTACAAATATCTAATAAAAAAAAAAAGTGTAGCAGCATATGTGTTGCAGCAGAACAAAAGGGTGATGACTCAGCATACGTTCACTCACACGAGCAAACACTGATATTCTGCCATTACCCGGCTGGAGAATAGTGGCGGAGTAATGAATTCATTAGTCTGAGACGCAATTCAATTTAAGAAGTACACACTACAAAAATGACACACAAACTACTATGCACACGTAAACAAAAACATGTTAAGATTTCTTGGTAGTAATATTAATATGAATAATAATTATAATTTATAATAATAAAAGAAATAGGTAAATAAAACCACACAATACACCACAGAAACCTCTCAATAACAAAACAATACAAGACATTTATTTTGGAAATGATCATAAGTACAAATTAGAGTGAATCACACAGCAAAATCCGCTAACAACCAACCACTAGGTACATTTGATTTTTGCCTCTCTAGAAGCATGGCGTTGCTTGGCATTCCACCGCGCTCGCTATCCTGAGACATAAGGCTGATATTAGAGTCACGCTGACCGCACGCCGACTGTCGGCGCTAACAGCTCAGCGCGTAGCCTACGGTCGGGGGTCAGCGCTGACAACTACGCGTTGTTTTAAAACGCTCCTTAGAAGTTCATACATTTCAACTGTCAGCGCTGACGGTCAGCGTGACTCTAAAATCAGCCTAAGATGTGAAGTGGTTTGTAGTGAAAGCGGATCCCACGGCGCCGTACGAGCCGGTGTACACGTCTGCGTCCCGCACGCGCGTGTGTTGCAAGGTGTGCCAGAAGGAGCTGTCGATCCGCAGCGTGGACGCGCACGTGGCGCGCCGCCACCCCGGCGCCGACCCGCGCAAGGCCAAGTGCGACCTGTGCGACGCGTACGTCATGCGCAACAAAATGAACCGCCACAGAACCATGATGCACGGCACCGGATCATTCAGATGCGGGGTGAGAACATCTCAGATCATCGCGTACTAGTAATGCGAATTATTGCTGTTTCAAATTAATATCACCAACTTATTTTTGCTCTATATTTCTGCTGTTGCTAATTGCCCTCCACATAATTTGTAAACAAAATTTACAATATATTCGTACTAGTATTATAACCAGTTTTCACATCTTTAATTAGACACACAAAATTGACTGTTCAGTTATACTTTAAATGGGTACTTAAAAAAACTCACTCTTTCATAGATTACACGAAATCGCATAAAAATATTAGCCGATCGGCTTTGTGAATCACAATCGCAAATCGACTTCACTTGCTATATGTGATTGCTATTGCTATTAATTACAACACTACCGCATACATTTGATGATATTTGTATCTTGGTGTAGGATCAGGACTATGCGAGTATCCTTAATTAGGTAAGCAGAGGCGCCAATGATACCACCTTATGCCAGACGGTTCATAAGAAACATATCACATACACAGACTAATCCCAGAACGCGACGCACTTGCTCGAGTCGTTGTTGGGTTTCCTACATCTTGTCAGTTATAAGTTCGCCAGGCGGTTACAAATGTCCTTCCATCAACCTAGTTCGTTTAGTAACTTGTTCTAGAACGGCTTATGATAATCATTGGGCTCCTTTGGGCTTATGAGTGATGATAATTGTTTGTTTGATTGCAGTATTGTAAGTCTGAATTTGACGCGAAAGAAGTATTATTAGAACACGTGGCTGCGTGTACTGCTAAGAAGAAGAAACGGAAAGTGTCGGATTCGGTAAGCAAATACTTTTTTATGTATGGGTGGTGAGTGGACGTAAAGTCAGCAAAGCCGCCAATAAATTGATATCCACGCGTTGTGTCATATTTTGTGGTAATATTTTATGAACCCTCTACATCATGGTGCACCATGCTGGCCCGTAGTGGCGTATAATGGCTTGGAGACTGTCCCGCCCTCAAACCCACCACTGTAACTCCTGTAAGCCAGGATCAACAGTGGCACGCAATGTAATGACACCGAGCATTGAAGCTCGGCGAGTCTCCGGGAATGGCTAACTTGTTTTTAACCCGCAACGAAATTAATCAGAAAGTTAAATTAATAGGAGGAGTTGTATAATGGCTTATAACGCGTGCGATGGCCATGGAATGGCGTGTATCGGTTTTCCGCCGCACACCAAAGACACTGGGTGATCACTACTGAATGTCGCCATCGTGTAGTTGCGTTTCCATCATTCACATGACCATTGATGGCCAACTCGCTGGTTCAGCGCTGACTTATCGTTTAGTTCTATTCAAAGTTGTCTGTGTAATTTTTAATGTTTCGTTTTGACGTACGATATTTTTATTAGTATGTACGTAATTTATCTTACAACCCTTATAGCAGTATTGTTTAAACTATCTCGAGAAAGTAACGTGAGTGTGGAGTCGAATATATTTTCATCAGCTGGAAACATGTTTTTAAAACCGTATTATGTTTGTTCCAGAGCAGAGAACTGTGTGAGTGCGACATATGTCACAAAACAATGCAGAAGGCGAGCTTGAGGCTCCACAAGGCGGTCAAACACGCCGGCCTGGGACCAGTCTGCGAGGTGGGACACGCATAATGTGCAGCGCACGCAGCAGTGGGTACACCATATAACACTTATATATAGTGTACCCACTGCTGAACATGATCATAATAGTTAACTGACAGTCTATTCTCCGCAGCAGCAGTGCATTTAAACTGCTGTTTGGCGGGAGAAATAGGCATTATGGTGGTACCTACCCAGGTGGCCTCTTACACTTCACCTTGGTCAATATTTTTCTGGGTTACAATATTTAATTCTACCACTATTATTCGCCACCTGTTTTAACACGAATGTGAGTATGTGAATATGATTAATTTGCAACTTAGAAGGCGGGGAAAGGCGATGTATTTAGTAGTGAATTTAAATGATGTGTGTGTGTGTGTGCAGCACTGCGGCAAGCGGTTCGGCAACAAGTTCCGTCTGAACGAGCACTACCGCGCCAAGCACGGCTACGAGAAGTACAAGTGCTCCTACTGCGACTTCCAGAGCGCCGCCATCATGGCCATGAGGGTATGTACTGTCTACAACACAAGACATATCGTCGTCATGACAACATACATAACAAGACTGGTGTTAGGCTGCGGGCACGAAACTAGCGATGGCGGAGCGGTGGCGGGGCGATGCGGCGGCGGAGCGGGGCGATGAAGAGTAGTATTTCGCGTGGGCACGAAACATGACGGTCGAGCAGTCGCTTATATACCAAGAGCCCGTGGCCGTCAGACCTTTGTTATTTTATAAAAGCTGAAAGTTTGTCAGCGCATGCCTCTAACATAGGCATCACACGATCACCTATTATGAAGTTCCGATCGTGGTTGCTTTGGAAGTTATGAGCTTTAATGTTTCTGGCAAGATGAAAGAACCATCAAAAGTGTCTGAATACCAAGGAAATATTTGTTTGTAGTTGCCTTAATAACATATATATTTTTTTTTTTATTGCAATGAATGGCGAGACGAGCAAGCCGTTCGCCTGATGGTAAGCGATACGACCGCTCATGAACAGTAGCAATATTCCACTGCGCTCGCCATCCTGAGACATAAGATGTTAAGTCTCAATATGTCCAGTAGTTGCTCTGGCTACAATGTCCTTCAATCCGAAAAACAACAGTGCATTTAAGCAGTGTTGTTTCACGGGAGAAATATACATTGCGGTGGTACCTACCCAGATGGCCTCGCACATATGAGAGACCTACCACCAGTAAAAAATTCGGCTTTTATAATATAACTTCGGCAAAATTACATGTTATTAAATATTACGCTATTTTCAAACTTTAACATAATGCAATTTTGTCAGCGTCTGACCGTGTGATGCTTATGTCAGAGGCATGCGCCCACAAACTTTCAGCTTTTATAAAATAACGAAGGTCTGGCGGCCACGGGCTCTTGGTCTATTAGTTATTACAGGGAAATATAGATCAAGTCGGCATTGCTGCAGATACTACACATCATATATTTGTTACATTTCTACCTACTGTTTCAGAATAATGTAAAATAAAATATAAAAACAAAATATGATAATGTATGTTTAACAACTTATAAATTTTTTATTATTTCTAAGGCTACAATATTAGATAGATTTTAAAAACAACAGTACCTATAATTGATGTATTCTACTAGAATATCTGCATCAGTCCATATACGTCCCACTGCAGGGTACGGGCTGTTGGACAGTACGATTGAGAGTGGTTAGGCTATAAGTATATCCACCACGCTATTAGATTATACTTTTGTTTAAAAAATATGGTTAATTTAAACATATATTTACAATTCCCAATGTATGTAAATAAACGAAAACTTCGATTTTTACCTATTTGTCCGTAACATTAATCTTATTCGTCACACCCGCGCCGCTGTCGCCCTCCTGCCGCCTGTGCAACGCTCGATCGCCCCGCCCCGCTGTCGCGTGTTTCGTGCGCGTCACCTATATTGTCCATGCTTTTGAATGCATCGCCGCCTAAGGCTGCGGGCACGAAACTAGCGATGGCGGAGCGGTGGCGGGGCGATGCGGCGGCGGAGCGGGGCGATGAAGAGTAGTATTTCGCGTGGGCACGAAACATGACGGTCGATCAGTCACTTATATACCAAGAGCCCGTGGCCGCCAGACCTTCGTTATTTTATAAAAGCTGAAAGTTTGTCTGCGCATGCCTCTAACATAGGCATCACACGATCACCTATTATGAAGTTCCGATCGTGGTTGCTTTGGAAGTTATGAGCTTTAATTTTTCTGGCAAGATGAAAGAACCATCAAAAGTGTCTGAATACCAAGGAAATATTTGTTTGTAGTTGCCTTAATAACATATATAAAATTCGGCTTTTATAATATAACTTTGGCAAAATTACATGTTATTAAATATTACGCTATTTTCAAACTTTAACATAATGCAATTTTGTCAGCGTTGTAGTATAAAAGCTGAATTTTATATATGTTGTTAAAACAACTATAAAAAAATATTTCCTTAGTATTCAGATACTTTTGATGGTTCTTTCATCTTGCCAGAAACATTAAAGCTCATAACTTCCAAAGCAACCACGATCGGCACTTCATAATAGCTGATCGTGTGATGCTTATGTCCGAGGCATGCGCCCACAAACATTCAGCTTTTATAAAATTACGAAGGTCTGGCGGCCACGGGCTCTTGGTCTATTAGTTATGACAGAGAAATATAGATCAAGTCGGCATTGCTGCAGATACTACACATCATATATTTGTTACATTTCTACCTACTGTTTCAGAATAATGTAAAATAAAATATAAAATAAAATATGATAATGTATGTTTAACAACTTATAATTTTTTAATTATTTCTAAGGCTACAATATTAGATAGATTTTAAAAACAACAGTACCTATAATTGATGTATTCTACTAGAATATCTGCATCAGTCCATATACGTCCCACTGCAGGGTACGGGCTGTTGGACAGTACGATTGAGAGTGGTTAGGCTATAAGTATAATCCACCACGCTATTAGATTATACTTTTGTTAAAAAAATATGGTTAATTTAAACATATATTTACAATTCCCAATGTATGTAAATAAACGAAAACTTCGATTTTTACCTATTTGTCCGTAACATTAATCTTATTCGTCACACCCGCGCCGCTGTCGCCCTCCTGCCGCCTGTGCAACGCTCGATCGCCCCGCCCCGCTGTCGCGTGTTTCGTGCGCGTCACCTATACTGTCCATGCTTTTGGATGCATCGCCGCCGCTCCGCCGCCGCATCGCCCCGCCACCGCTCCGCCATCGCTAGTTTCGTGCCCGCAGCCTTAGAGAAGGGCACGATTGAGTGAAGGCCCTAGGGCGTTAGTGAAAAAGGGTGGTGAATTCCGTGAATTATTGTAAACTTTGGTATTATTTACAAGTCTCGCCCAGAGCGTTGTCAATCCTACATTCGCTAATGGACATAATTATGGCGTATCAAAAATTAAGTCGTGTTCTCTTTTTGTTCAATTACTGGGCATGTCTTCAAACAGACAATCTGTATATGGGGTACGGTAGCCGGTTGGACTTTGACGCCAAAGATAACGGGGTCAAAACACTTTTTTTTACATACATACTGGTATTAAAGTATATTGGTTTATTAAAGTTCCTTGTCCATTAATATGCTAGGTTAATATGGTAATATATAATTTGATGAAAAGTAAAATATTCGGAAATGTTTTTTGTCTTGACAAATACATTTTCGGAGCGATCGACGAAACGCCTGAAACTGCGAGCAAGGAAAGACATCGCGCATGTGATACGCATCTGTATTCCTCCCGAGATTACACAAGGTGTGTGTGCGCGCCGCAGTGTAGGTGTTACTAAAATGTTGCGTTGTGTGTGTGTGTGTGTCAGAACCACGAGCGTCGTCACCGCGGTGAGAAGCCGTTCGTGTGCGAGGCGTGCGGCGCCAAGTTCCACGCCGCCTACCTGCTGGCGCAGCACAAGCAGTCTCATCGCACTGAGAAACTCATCGAGGTATCTCACACACACTATATATAAATTAATTTAATTTATATAGTGATATAATCAATTATTTTGTTAATATTGAATACGAGTAAGTACTATATACTGACTTGTCATAAAAGCTATTAAATTGCCCATAAATAATAAATTTAATTTCAATTCATTTCATATACTCTTCCAAGTAGTACGGACGGTCGGCTTTCTGACGGAGGGAAATCGACAATCTTTTATTTCCAACTCCTCATATTAAAGTCAACTTTGTAATCGATTTACTTGCGGATATTGTATAGGTCTGGCAAACGAGCTGGTCACCTGTTAGTAAGTGATCATTGTCACCAATGAACATCCAAAACGCTTGGATCACGAATGTCTTGCCAGCCCATCATATCGGGACGAAAAAAGGATACGAAGCGAGAAAGGATTTATTGGGTATTCGACAATCTTGTTCACAAAGCGAAATGCGTCGGCAAAGCTATCGTTTCACATCGATCTCTTGTGAGACAGTGGTACCGCCCAGGACAAGCCTGCACATTAATGTTGAGTGTATCAGTATAAGTGGATTGACACAGTTGTGTCGCGATCAGTGTTCGCAGTGCCCGGCGCGGTTCAAGGCCAACAACAGCCTGCACATGCACAAGCTGACGTGCCACTCCAGCGCGCTCTACAAGTGCACCATGTGCGCCAGGGCTTACAGGTCAGTCTCACCACATCGCCATCACACATACTTTTACAGCCTTCGTGGCGCATTCGGTTGGACGACGGCTGTGAAATGAGACGCCGCGGGTTCGATCCCCGCACCGAGATAAATGTTTGTGCGAACTATAAATATTTCTTCCGGATAGGTAGGGCGATTCACGCGTAATTTCTTAACGCGCGTAGCTTAAGTAGCGGTGAGGTTACAATTAAGTTTACGTTTTGGTACAAAATGGTATTCTTGTAAATGTTTAGTTGCGTGTGAGCTGCGCGTCAACTGTACGTCAGACGTATGAAATTTGTTTGACATTCACATATACGCGCAGCAGTAGAATACACTAAAGCGCTCGCGTGACGCGAACTTGATGCGAGCGTATTACAAGAATATAAAAAGGGCTGTTTTGATCGAAACATACTACTACATAACCGCAACTGCGCCGCAACTGAACTTATTTGATTACGTGAATCGCCCTACTGGGTGTTTGCGAGACTGAAAAGTCTCTCGTAGTTCCTGATACCCACGACACAAGACTCGATCTTAGTGTGGGGTCAGGACTATGTATGTGCCTGTTGGTTGTTATTTATTTACTTTATTAGGATTTTTATAGTAACTGTTAATGAATTGTCGAACATTCAGTACACGAATCACACACATTTTAAGACATCTAAAAGTTGTGAATGCTTTCTTATACAGGGTGAAATTGACACATGTTACTTAAATTAACCAACATGTTTCTCATTACCCCAGGTGACTTTGTATATAATTTGAAAGAAATATGAGTAGATTTTTTGTCATAAATCGTGATTTTCGTTTTCACGATTTTTGGACTTCCCATGTAGATAAGAGTATTTTTACCGCTTAGATGAACTTCAGTTCGGTTGAGGAACTTATCTGAACCAAAATAGGGGTTGATCAAAAGCATTGAAACCTAAAATCATGATTTTTGACAAAACGATCAGCTAGTGTTTATTCAAATTTGGTACAATAGTACCCAGGGGGATTAAGAGAATTGCTTAGATTATATACCCGTCTAGATTGAGCAATGTCAACAAACGATGCGCTAAAAGTGTCCTCACTTTCGTTGATATGTGTAAGTACGGGTCGTGTAATTATTGTAATCCAACTGTCAAGGTGTGTGTGTTTAGGGATGCCTACTCCAGATTATTAACTTAACTTTTCCCCATTATTTGATATACAAAATAGGTTAAATAAAATATTTTTTCTTTATTTAAAGTAATCATACTATTAATTATATTTATAACGCATTTTAGTAAAAACAATAAAGATCTAAACCCATCTCCTAGTGTTTGTTTCCGAATAGAATTAACTCTTTGGATTTATTGCCTGGGCTGTTATCTGATTTCTGTATTTATGTAAAATATAAATCATCATAAGTAAAATGTTCGGAACACACGACTGAAGACATGTGAGGCTACGAATGGTCTTCTTTTCGTTTCCGCTGTGTAATGTCTCTCCAGCAATTTGCTAGTACGGAATCCGTACGAAGTCTAAAAATATTATTAGGACCTTGAATAAGTTCTCGCTGTTTCTTCAAAGATGACAATAGCAGTACCCCGTTTGTGAAATTTTGAATGGTACATGCAAGGCAAAGAATTAATAAAATTACTATGAAGTGCATGTCGTCGTGGGTTTCATTAATATCGTGTAGGTAAGTTTTATTTACTCATTCAATAAATAATGCCATTCTTCTTGTTGTTATTCTGATCGAAATATTATGTAATGATATTTGTGTTTTATAGTTTCTCCCATAGTTTCAACAAATTTTCCTAGTAATAAATTGAAAACACTGGCCAGTGAAACTCATCTTCAAAATAATGAATTAAAAGTTCATGTTTTCTTCAAATAATAGTGGTTTAACAATAATGTTACCGATAGAAAGTGATATTGGTATTATTATACAGTTTTCCTACACAATTGCGATACTATTCGACAGCACAAACCGGCATAATTAATTATTTTTCGGGAGCACGTTATCCATATGTAGTTCAAATGACACTGACGTACGTGAGAAGCGAGTCTACCAAATTTGGTAGACTTTTTTTGAGCCGCGCGGTGAGGTGTGATGTGTCATCTAGACGAGTATATAATCTAAGGAGACATTTGTTTTAAATGAAATACGATATGTCAATATCACTCTAAATATAATCAACTTCAGGTAACAATAAACCTTATTCCTTTAAATTATGTTTTATTATTGTTTGGATCATACTAAAATAAAATAAGAGCATTCGCTCATTTCTATTCTTATTTCTCTTGCTGATTTTAGATTGTTAGTAATAATCTAGTACATATTTGATAGGAGGTCTATCTAAATAAAATATGTGTGTGTACAGTTGCCGGCACTACGCGGTGAAGCACCTGCGCCACGTGCACCAGTACCGCGGGCCCGTGCCGCGTCTGCAGCAGCTGCCCACCCCACAACAGGACTGACTCCAACACCCACCACGCACCATCCCCACCACCACCGATCACTGTACTTGTACTCTCAAACAATATACGTGTCAATAAACTATACCAAAAATATTTTTTTTGTCTTTTATTTAATGTTGCACGAATCAGCTGTATATAGTATTATACAATTAGAAACTGAACTGTAGGGACGGGTTTTGCTCGGCACTGTCACATATATGGGTTTATGAGATAATTTTATCTCGTGGTAGTTCAGTTGTACAGCCGAGTTGTCTCCAGCACTGACTCGCCTCTACCGAGCGTCCTACCGCACAGGTGTTGTGCCGGAATCTTGGAGGGAGGCCAATGTGCAACCGATCCCCAAAAAGGGTGATCGGTCGGACCCTACCAATTACCGCCCTATCGCTATCACCTCAGTGATGTGTAAGGTCATGGAGCGGATCATAAACGCTCAATTGATCCGCTACCTGGAGGATCACTCGTTGATCAGTGACCGACAATACGGATTCCGTCATAATCGATCGACGGGTGATCTTCTAGCGTTTGTCCTGCATCGCTGGGGTGAGGCGATTGACCGGCGTGGCGAGGCTCTTGCTGTGAGCCTCGACATTGCCAAGGCGTTTGATAGGGTCTGGCACCGTGGTCTCCTGTCCAAGCTACCGGCATACGGTCTACCCGACAACCTGTGTTCGTGGATTTCCGGCTTTCTGCATGGCCATAGAATACGTGTAGTCGTTGACGGACACGCTTCGGCGCTCATGTCGGTAAATGCCGGAGTTCCTCAGGGCTCGGTGCTGTCGCCCACCTTGTTTATTCTGCATATCAATGACATGTTGTCGCTTGGCAACATTCATTGCTATGCAGATGACAGCACGGTTCATGGGCGATACCACTGCGGGCCTCCAGGTTGCCGTGTCGAAACTGTGAAGGGACGCGAAGATCTTGTCATTGAGCTCAACCGGACCTTGGATCTCATTTCTACATGGGGTTCCAGGAATATGGTTGAGTTCAATGCCAAGAAAACCCAGGTGTGTGCGTTCACGTGCAAAAATCCCCGTTCTCTCCCCTCCCCATTCTTCAGGGTACTCCCCTCTCAGTGCGGAATGACCTGAGTATCCTTGGTGTGGATATCCGCTGTGATCTCAATCCAAGGAATCACATCGAGGGCGTCATAGCTGCCACATCATGCAGGGTTGGAGTCCTGAACAGGGTGCGTCGGTTTTTCACGCCCGGTTAGCTTTGTCGCTTATATAAAGCGCAGGTCCGGCCGGGTATGGAGTACTGCTCGCACCTCTGGGATGGATCCGCCCAGTACCTGCTCGATGCCTTGGATGGATTGCAGCGGCGGGCCATCCGCATTGTGAATGATGCAGACGTTACGAGCAACTTGGAGTCGCTACAACTCCGGAGAGATGTCGCCTCTCTAAGCGTGTTCTACCGCCTGTATCACGGTGAGTGCTCTGAAGAATTGTTCAACTTGCTCCCCTCCTCTCCATTCCTAACCAGAACCACGCGTGCTGGCTTGCGAAGCCATAGCTTGACGGTCCACACCATCTCGGCGCGAACCAAACGGTTCTCAAATTCGTTTTGTGCCGCACCGTCAGGCTGTGAAATTGTTTGCCGGCGCACGTGTTCCCTCTTTCTTTCAATCCTGGGTCCTTCCGCCGCGGTGTGAAGAGGCACCTTAGCAGGCCGGCATAATTGTTTCCATGCATGGGACTGCCGTCCGATGCCAATGGATACTCTGCCTGGGCGGCATTGGCACTTTCCATCAGGTGCAATGCCGCCACTATGCCAGGCCAGTGTATATAAAAAAAAGTATAAATATCGGATTTTTAAGTGTTATCTTCCTTACTCGCGATTTTAGAAGTTAGATGTAAACTGTTGAGATTTAACGAGTTTTTATTTGATCGACTAGCGACATGGTTTGGAAATTCATAGATGTTTTTTTTTATTGCCTTGAATGGCGAGACGAGCATGCCGTTCGCCTGATGGTAAGCGATTCGACCGTTTATGAACAGTAGCAAAACCAAGCAACACCTAGAACTACAAAGCAATGCCTGGCATTCCACTGCGCTCGCCATCTTGAGATATAAAATGCTAAGTCTCAATATGTCCAGTAGTTACTCTGGCTACAATGTCCTTCAACCCGAAACACAACAGAGCATTTAAACAACTGTTTAGCGGGAGAAATAGATTATGCGGTGGTACCCACCCAGATGGACTCTTACATATGAGAGACCTACCACCGTTAAAATGATGTGTAAAATGAATATTAAAATATTATAAAACATAAATTATTTAACCTGCATACTCAAATAGTAAATAGTATACGATTTACATATAACCTCATTGTTGAGAAAAAGTAAAAACTAAATTCTTACTTTTAAAAATAAAAACCGATTCTGGTCAGAAGCAAAAACAAAACACAGTTGTCATAGTAACGCAAACAAAACAAAACAAACATTCAATGAAAAATGTCCCATCTGAGTGGATATGATAGCGAGGCCATAGGATTCGACTCCATCAGCCAGGAGGCGAGGCAAGACGCCACCGCATCCACGCAGACCGACTATGGAGAGGTGGGGGTTGGCACGCAGACCGCCTTGTTCGCCGACTGTGGCTCCACTGCCACTCCTGAAGACCTTGCAGCCCAAGATGACGTCTTAAAAGAATACCCCCCACCCGGTCTCAATGAATTCCTGAGGAGAGTAGTGCCGGGCATGTTGGAGCAGCTCGACCAGAGCGGCAGAGACGTTCTGTATAACTCGTCTGAGTCTGACGAGGAGGACGCTGTCACTGCGAAACTCGTGCAGGAAATAAGGGTATCTGATCTGACGGGGGCCGGAGGAGACCAGCCTCTATCAGTTCTTGATGTCTCTTGGAGCAGTGCTGGCAACTCTCTCGCTGTGTCCATCGGAATAATGCAGCATGTGAAATGGTGTACTGATGACGGCTTGATCAGGATCTACACGGTCAAATCTTCAGCTGGAAACAAATTCGTACACAATTTCGACATTTTTGAAAAGAACTGCGTGTCTGTAGTGAGATATCATCCCTCAATTGCTGCATTGTTAGCGTACGGGACGACGTCAGGCGAGGTTGTGCTGTGTAACCTAAGAGATTCTGTTGAAGATATGCAACTGACTTCCCCTGTTGGTTGCCACGGAGCTAAACGAGTCTCGGCTTTGATGTGGGCCGACGCTCCGCTTGCCAGTGTGTTTTTGGCGATCCAAATTACCAATACCGGCAAACGTAGGGTGGCTTCCGACCAGGTTCTATTATCGTCTGGAAGTGATGGCACCCTGAACGCATGGCGCGTGAATGCTAACTTGAAGATATTTGAAAATGTGGTGTCGTATGCTGTGAACGGGTCGCGGAAGACGCCAGAGCCCGATATAACGTGTTTTGACTTCATCAAGACGTATCCTCTGCGACCATCGGGCGAGAAGGTCCCAGACAACGTGTTCGTAGTGGGGACGAAGACAGGCAATCTGTACTTGTGCAATGTGAAGGGAGGAGAGAGCGTGGGGGATGCGACAGACCCTGTGTATGAAGTTTTGGATGGTCACTCCACCTGTGTGGTGGCGGTTGGGTTCAGCTTACAAAAACCGGGAATATTCGCCTCAGTCGCAATTAATTCAGAACTGAAAGTTTATGATATTAGCCAAACAGCACCTGTGAAGGTATGTATTTCCTTGTTTTTATTTCCACCCTTCTATACCTTCATAATTCGAATGAAACTGATTTTCTCATTGGGGTTCATAAAACTGTGCTGATATTTATGTAATAACCACATATTTAGTCAGCAATTAGCATTATTTGCTAATTGATGATTAATTATTTAGACATAAGGCGTATTCAGAACTAGTAACTCCTTCTCCCACAATTATTTTAAATGCTCGTAGACTGTTTGATGTGTTTATTGTTATTTTCATCGCACATGTCAGGTGATCTGGCTGGACGTGTCGATATCGTGCATGGCGTGGTTGCCGCACAACCCGAGCGTGGCGGTGGTGGGCGCGGGCGGCGCGGCGGGCCCGCTGCGACTCTACAACGTGCGCAGCGGCGCCGCCATCAAGGTGGACGGCCTCACCTGGGACAACTGCAATACGATCACCTCGCTTGCCGTCAATCAGAGCGGGTGAGGCTGTTCAAATGATTAAACTGCTGGATTAATATTTTATGAGCACCTCAGATAATGAGTGACCGGTGCATAATTTATTCGTTCAATTGCTGAAGCTTAAGAATAATATTTCCTTATACTATTTTGCTTTGGTTTAATTCACCGGTTATAGAATTTATATGTTATGTTGCTTGTTGGTAACGGACCAGATGCGGCTGCGGCATGTTGACGAAGGTCGAGGCTTCATATTCCAGCACACACAGGGGACATTTCGTAGTCATGAATATATTAATAATAATTAATCATCACCCACCACGCACTATAACGATGAATGAAAACATCGTGAGGACTACATACCTTTAGGACTTGTAAGATAAAAAAAGGCTGTACTGTGACTTGTTTTTAAACCCTGAAGAGAGACAGAATTGCTTGCAGACTATTTTCTATCTGGCAGAATACTGACTCATTGAACCACGGGGATAATAATTATATCTCTAATATTTGCGTGTCTTTCTTCAGCTACAGATACTCCCCTGATTATAGGTCTCCCCCAAAGATCTCCACTTGAATTCAGCAAATCCAGCCTTTATGGAACAGCTACAGGAAATCCACTGCTAAATATAATCCTCCTCTATTAACTCCACCTGAATTCAGCACCTCCAGCCTTAATGTAAAGATGTAATGTATCCCAGCTGGTGTCGCGTGGCGGCGGGCGACTGCGAGGGTTGCGTGAAGGTGTGGGAGCTGCCCTCGCGACGGATCAAGCTCGCTGCTGACGACTTGGACTTTTAACTTATATGTTTTAGTCTAATTACATTATTATTTAATTAATAATATATTCGTATTTTTGGTATAATTGTTTTATTTATCTTGAGTAGTCATGAGGGAGTTTAGAGCTTTATGCATACAGGGAATATTCTATTACTATATCTACCTGCGTGTCCCGCGTCTATTATGTGCTGAATTAACTCACCGCACAAAACATAGGCTACATGATCTTTGTCGAATATACAGTTCGCGTTAAATAAAGCACGTTAATACGACGTAGTCAACGTGTCGCTACATTCTAGATGTATGTAGAAACAACATGATGTATTCGATTAAACGTAGCAGGTCATATATAAGAGCCTACACCCGACTCGTACCGCCATCCTCTCGTAGTCGCAGATGGACCACAGGTGGAGGCCGTGTTGTGTCCATTAACGTCACATGGTTATTCAGTGCACCATGAGCGCACCTCACTTAGTCAACAGCCGCGTACTGACTGACCGAGCAGCCTCGCGAGGCCTGCCGCCCGAGGCAAACGCACACGCCGCCTCGCCCGAGCGTGCCGCGGCCCGAGCCGAGCGTAGTCGGTTTTTTGTCCATGCTCAAAGGCGCCTCGGTACGTTTGCCGCGCTCAATCAAGACGGTTGTGTTTCGCCTCGCTTGTTCGTCGCAGGTTAGCGCCATGGATAAAGAACAGTGTCTTAAATTAATACAACTATACGGTGAATATTAGTGAGGTGAGGATTAAGAGAAGATGCATGGAGAATAAGTTAGAAAATGAACATTACAATAGCTGACTTGAAGAAAAAAATCTAATCTGTTTTGGTATAATAGTTTCATCCAAAAACGTTTAGGATTCCGTTTTCTTTACTTTACAAGCCGTAAAATTATTAGAATGGCAGTGGTGGCGGTAGCTTTCCGAACGTACTGCCTCAAAACTTCTCTTGAGCAAAACTGGCTCGGCCATGCCGCGCGAAGCTGCCTCGATCCAAAAAATGTACACATCGAGGCTGCCTCGCGAGGCAACCGTCCCGCAGCAAACGTCTGAGGCTGCCGCGCGAGGCTGCGCGGCTAGTCAATACGCGGCTAATGACTGGAATTTGCGGTATCCAAGATTTTCCGAGTAAGCGATTGGCACCAGATTAACCCGGGTTGGTTATGAATCGCACGAGACGAGTCGGTGCGGGTCGCGGTACCGGGTTGGCTCTTTTGAGCTATGACATTAAACATTGACAGCCTCCGTGGCGCAGTTGGTTATAGGCCGACCGTTTAACTCGCGTGTCGCCTGCGCGGTGGGAGGAGAGCGGGGGCGGGTAACGCTACACACGGAGTCAATAATCCAAAGATTTATCTCGAGATAGACATTGTTGGTAAAGAATAAAATAATAGGTATCTTTTTTTTAAGTATTTATTTTTAAGTTTTACAAATATTTTATTAATAGCTTCTTAGGTACAAAATCATAAAAACAATAATTAACTTCGTTTAAGAAATATTTAACCACAGATAAAAGTTATAGGACTATTCATCACTATAGGCCGACCGTTTAACTCGCGTGTCGCCTGCGCGGTGGGAGGAGAGCGGGGGCGGGTAACGCTACACACGGAGTCAATAATCTCCAAAGATTTGTCTCGAGATAGACATTGTTGGTAAAGAATAAAATAATAGGTATCTTTTTTTAAGTATTTTTTTTTATTGCATTGAATGGCGAGACGAGCAAGCCGTTCGCCTGATGGTAAGCGACACGACCGCTCATGAACAGTAGCAATATTCCACTGCGCTCGCCATCCTGAGACATAAGATGTTAAGTCTCAATATGTCCAGTAGTTGCTCTGTTTCTTTTTTTAAGTATTTATTTTTAAGTTTTACAAATATTTTATTAATAGCTTCTTAGGTACAAAATCATAAAAACAATAATTAACTTCGTTTAAGAAATATTTAACCACAGATAAAAGTTATAGGACTATTCATCACTAATATCCATATATGAATCATCATCACTGTCTGTGTAGCTTGAGGAGTCAGAATCTTGCAAATTAATAATAAATCGGTCTATCTCTTCATCAACGATACGATCGTGCAGACAATATTCATTTTCAATAGTTTGTACATGTTTATCGCAGTTAACCCATTTTTCTACAGAGAATTCGGCAAATAACTGTTCCAGTGTATTTTTCTTTTTGTCTAAATTAGAAAAAATTTGAATTTTTGCGAGCTATCCTTTGATATCCCCTCAAACCAATTAGATTGGGTTCAAGTCTGGGTGATATGGAGGCAGTCGTAAGACTTCATGACCTGCCGCCTTTAAAATTTCATCTATTTTGTAAATATTTTCTGTCGCGTGTTGTTTAATTAAATTCAATAAATCACATTTTCTTAAAGACTTATCAAATTCAACATTGTGTCTTTGCAGCCAGGTCTGCATGATGGCTTTTGTGGATGTCATTGAAGGCTTTTTGTCCTCTTGTACCGAGTGGTATGCGGCATTATCCATAACAATAACTGACCTTGGCGGTAAATTTGGCAATAGCTTTTCTCTAGTCCATTTGCTGAAGTTTACAAAATTCATATCGCTATGATAATCTCCGGCTTTGCTTTTCGATTTAAAAATTAAAAGAGCTCCATCAATAAATCCGGCTTGTCCACCAGCATGAATAATTAAACGTGGCCCTTTGCCAATATGCGACAGCACCCCTCGTTCTTCATTGGATTGCCAACACGCCGGTACATTTAATGACGAATTGACATATGTTTCATCGAGGTAAACAATGTTTCTTTGATCTCTTCTATGCTTCTTTATCGCATTAAGATAACGCCACCGCCACGATACGATGTTTGGTTGTTCAATCAGTAATTTTCTTTTTGATTGACATTTCTTAAATCGGAAGCCAAGTTTATGAATCAATGTTCTTAAATATTCTCGGCCACAATTTAAAATTCCTTCTTCTCTGAGTTTCGCATTCAAAATTTTTAATGTAGGAACCTTCTTATAAACCGTATAAAATTGAGTTATTTTTCTTCTAACAACGCCCTCTGTAAAACTGTCAACTTAATTTTTTTTCTTTCGGATCTGTTTATTTATTTTTGGTGATTTAAAATTTACTTTATTTTGTTCATCTTTTAGTTCAATTCCTTCTTTTATTATTTTACATATGGTAGTCACCGAGAGTCCTGTAGCTTTAGCAACAAGTTTGTTTAGGTTTACGTCTTCAAGATACTCTGTAGAATTATGATCTTGTTTTCTGGCTTTAAAAAAGGAATATACATTGTATGCTATTTGTTTAGCTTGCTTGTTAATTTTGTTCGCAAAACTGCAAGAGCGATTCATCTTGAGATTTATCTTGGCAAGTTGTATACCTTGTGCGTTTATGTCCAAGTGTCCGTAACAAAATTACCAACCGCGCGCTGCAAGCACAGCCAGCGCACTGTCGAGTATCGCACTTGACGTAAGCTCTCTGCTCCGCGCACCCCTTTCACCCACCCGCTAACATCTCCCCTCGCCCCCTTCTTACCGCGCGGGCGATGCGCGAGTTAAACGGTCGGCCTTTAGACGCCGCCAGTGAAACGAGAGGCCGCGGGTTCGATCTGCGGGGATCAAACGCCGAGAGAAATGTTTGTGCGGCCCATAAATATTTCTTCCGGGTCTGGGTGTTTGTGAGACCGAAAAGTCTCTCGTAGTTCCTGATACCCACGACACAAGACTCGATCTTAGTGTGGGGTTAAGACTATGTATGTGACTGTTGGGTGTTATTTATTTATTTTTTAAGACTCCTCCTTAGTGGCCCTCAGAAGACGATATCGTCATTGATTGAGATCAAAAAATAAAAGGTGAATATCATTGGTAGACCTTTCGGAGCGTAGTTTCGGAGATAGAAGCAGATGATAAACAAATAAATTAATAGATAACAATGTATGATGGATTTTTGGTGTTCTAATGAATTGCAGTGCGAACATCAAAGCGTAAAGAAAATGAAAGAAAATAAAATTATAATTCAGGCATTTTATTGACTTAAGAACATAGTTTTCGTACTTTCGGTACTAAATAACAATAATTACATCCACACACAAAAACTTTAAAAATCACTATCACTTTACCCGAATAAAACATTTGCGTATTTCATTATTATGTAAAAGTGTAAAATTGTTTAACCTAGCCCACTACGTGGGGGGTCAGTGCACCGCATTTAAGATGGAGCAAAATAAAATTTGACTACTATCTACTCTTTGGCAACCCTGGTTGCCGATGTCATTCCCGGGCGAACACCGCGACGTCTTTTCCTTGGTCTCAGGCTCGAAATGGCCTGAGTGGCAGCTCACAGAGCTCTATTATGCTTGTCTACACAACTAGACAAATTAGTTGGAATTGTAGGGGTCCCTTTACGTCTCACATGTGAGTGAGTGAGCACCGCTTTGTATGGAAGTCCCAGTACGTAAAGCTCGATGTATTTGATAATAAAACAACGTGTCGCTTAATGATCGCTTGGTTTATAATTATCAGCTATGTATATTCACAAGGGGCACATGTACAGCGCGGCCGGGGGGCGGGCGGCCGCTGGTGGCCTTGCTGGTCACCCTCGCTCGCTAACTGCAACAACAAACCAAATCATAAATATTATGCTGTACACTTCAACTACAGGCCACCCAGTAAGAACATATTTCAGTAGGGCCAGATCGACAGGGAGCTCTAACAGTCTCTAAAAACGTCAAATGATCTTTAAATTAATTTTGTATGAGAATGTCACATAGCGATATCTCTCCGATCAATACAATAATGCCGGCCCGATTGCATCCGGATATTCACAAGATGAACTCGAACCACTAAACACTTATGGCCTTATTCATAGTCAGTTTTAAAGCCTATTTTAGCTACAGCATGTCTTCTCTCAAACTGAATCCAAAAAGTCATTTGAAAAGGACAAAACATTAGATAAATATAATAGGTTTTAAAATGTTTATGAATCAGACCGTTACATTCACTCAAATCATTAGGACAAGTTCTAAACCACTGTGCACGATGGTTGTATTGTTGTTTGTAGGCGAGTGGAAAGAGCATATGTTACCTGTCACTGCTTGGTGCGTCGCGTGGGCTCGGTGGCGGTGGGCGGCGGCGGCGGGCCCTTCTTCTCCAGCTCCTCCAGGTAGCCCAGGATCATCTGCTGCCGCTCGTCCGGGATGTGCTCGAGAGCCAGGTACCTGCACGCGGTACATAGCAACCATTAATGTAAGCAGTAACTGGAAAACACTCATTTTCATTATAAAATAGACAAGAAAAAAAAAAATTGTTGTATAAAAGAAGTTATGTTTGATATTCAAAAACAGGCATTTTAATGTATTATTTTGCAATTTTTTTCTGATTTGTATCTAGTTCTATCTTCTTTATCTTTGTTGTTAGTAGGCAGTTATTTAAGTTTTTTTCTCTCTACTACGTAACAGCGTATGTCTGCGCATGCGTGTTCGTGCGTGCGGCATGCGTGTGTGTGTGCGTGCGTGCCTGCGTGCGTGCGCGTGTGTGATTGTGTGTGCGTGTCTGTTTGTGTTTGTGCGTG
This sequence comes from Hyles vespertilio, assembly GCA_009982885.2. NCBI lineage: Eukaryota > Metazoa > Arthropoda > Insecta > Lepidoptera > Sphingidae > Hyles > Hyles vespertilio. Next base: position 787,966 of record CM042825.1, on the reverse strand, counting down.
CCTGCGTACCTGGCGTCGTGCTTGAGCGCGTCGTGTATGTGCTGCTCGGCGGCGGGGTTGTCCTTGAGCGCGGCGAGGCTCTTGTGCGTGATGCTGCGCGTCTCCAGAAGCAGCTGCCGCAACGCCGTCTTGGCTGCGCTCTGCTTGTCGCGCTGGTAGTCGCGGAACTCGCGCTCCATCTGCGATAAAGATCAATAGTTTTAATTTCACTGGCTTTTCTAACAAAGTTTATCAGTGTTTCTTCTTAGCATTCAATGTCTAAATTAATTAATCGCCACGAATGAATATTCTACTACACCTTAGGTATAGTACAGATACATTAAGTGATTCGAGTTAGAACAATACATTTCGTCGGCACATTAATATCGGTGACTGGTAAGTACACCGAGTAAAATTTGTGTTTGTGGGTTGGTTGGTGTGCGGGACGAAGACTAGTTTTTAGTTAATAGTTATAAGTTTATATTATGTTCTTATGTAAATGTTCTTGAATAAATAAAGTAAAAAGATCCCTTTAGTAGTAAGCTTTAAGCCGTGTAGAATTGTCAATGTATATTTTGAATAACTTGATTATGTAAATTGTTATGTGCAGTATTGTATAGAGTTTATATACTAGAGTTAATATATCAGAGATTATATAACGTTTGAGTAGTTAGAATTAAAATTGTCAGAACCTAGTATATGGATATGGATTTAAGCCTAATGTCGGGTGCGAGGTCCGCCGAACTTAGGTGCCTCCCACAAATTCGGTGCGGAGTTACACCTCGCGGCCCCGCACTCCCCGCACGACCGAGCTACCGCCCCGCAAGTCGCTACAGCGACACCCCGCAGCGCGCGCTCCCATTGGCCGAGCGCGCCTGTGACGATCGCGGACCCGACCCTAGGGATTAGCCTGAAATTGGGAATAAAGATCGGCACCCTGGGTCGGGCAAATCAGTTCGGTTCCGGCCTACAGTGAAGAAAACATCAAGAAGTCAGCAAGCCAGCAAGTAGTCAGCAAGTAGTCAGCAAGTATTGAAGAAATAAGCAGAATCGCTGCCGGGAGACCCCAGTACGCCACTCTGCAGCTACATCACGACGACACCGAGCGGCGACACCGCAATTACGTGTCGTAATTACGTGTATATTACGTCACTGTATAAAAACGTACTTCTCAGTACGAATAAACCGTTTCTACTTTCTAATCACTGGTATTATTCACCACGCACCCAGCACCCCGAACATTCTACATTGAACGAGGCTGTTCGAAGGCGGTCTCGTTCATTTGGAGCACACCACATCCAAAGTATAACCATGATTTCGACAAGTTAGACATGTAAGACAAATGACTATACCATGTCGTACTTTACGTTTTTTCGCCGTGCACCGCACTCACGAGATGAGAGACGATAGGGAGGGGTGATGTCATGTGCGGATTAAGATAGTTACGTTGCGGCTGCTTGACCTTTTTGTAGGGGTTTGCTCTGTATCGCTGTTGGGTGTTGTGTTTTATATGTGGGGTGAGCAGGCTGACAAAGAGGGGACGCTTCGCTTTTTGATACGATTGCTCCCTGCTTGTCGCTGCATGACACTTGGTGAGCTGTGAGGTGTTAGTACTAAGCACGCGGTGATGTGATCCAATGCTATCTGACCTGCGTGGCGCTGGAGTAGACGGGCGCGGCGGGCTCATTGGCGAGCTGGTCGCGCACGTCGCGCCAGTGCGCCGTGCACGACACGTTCAGCTCGGCGAGCAGCGCGCGCAACTTGTCGCGACGCTTGTTGGCCAGCGCACTAGTGTGCTGACCGAACAGACGCTCCTGCATGTGACAGACATGTTGCGTTATTACACTGACGATATTGAACTAGCAATTAAATTGTTACACTTCAGACAGTATTTCATTATATACATAAACTCACGCCTTTTTAAGAGGTAGGCAGAGGTGCAACCAGATCGCCTATATTACGGCTTGTATTTTCCGTCCCGCAACGTGGTAGGGGGCGAACCTATCGCCATATTGAATATAAATTACTGACTCCGGACTGATAATGGATAGACCAATCCCATACCATTTTTTTAAATATATTTTTTACTACCCGAATTTCAAACGCGAGACATCAGCAACTATACAACCAAGGCACTATTTTATTATACAAAAGAAATATACTCGAACAATCACGATTATGGAGGAAGAGTCAATTTGTGTCTATCCCCTAAATAAAATATATATTTTTTTTATTATCAATAATCCAAATCGTACCACTGTCAAAATTCGGTTACCTACATTCTTTAATAGCAACCCCAATATAATGTAGTACAACTGATACAAACCTTATCATCCTTGGAGAGCAGTTCAGCGAGACTGTACCGGTGGTCCTTCTTGAGCTGCTTCTTGGCCTCGCGCCACGTCAGGTCCGGGTTGCGCACCAGGTCCGCCAGTAACGCGTTGAAATGCTATGAGTACAAAGCAAATATAGGTATGCCTAAGAAACAATGTTAGTTTTATTGTTATATTTTTCTTCAATTGAGAATTTCGATGTATACTTTTTTTATTTAACACGTCTAGCAGCAGACAAACAGATTTATAGCGCTTAAATCATAGATGTGTTGCTGACCCATCAAATTTAGAAAGAACCGAAAAGGAAAAAAGAAAACGGGATTGGGCACCAGGCAATGAGGACTCTTCCTATTTTATCATACTATAAAGCTAACTATGCGCCATTATGTTCTATTGAAAACTTAGTATTTATATGCTCCTTCTAACGCCCCACAGTCTAAGCTAATTTTTTTTATTCCAATGAATGGCGGGACTAGCATGCCGTTCACCTGATGGTAAGCGATACGAACGCTTGAACTAGCAAAACCAAACAACGCCTTGAATTACAAAGTAATGCTTGGCATTCCACCGCGCTCGCCATCTTGAGACATAAGATGTTAAGTCTCAATATGTCCAGTAGTTACTCTGGCTACAATATGCTTCAATCCGAAACACAACAGAGCATTTACACTGCTGTTTGGCCCTTCCCTATTCCCGAGTATCAAAGCTCCGAGGAGTAAGTCCCCCACCTGCACGGCCTCGTCCCGCTTGTGATACTCGCGCTCCTTGTCCCTGTCTCGCAGACTGGTGGCGAGGGCGCGCTGCACCTCTCGCTCGCGCTCCTTGATGGAGGCCTGCGCGCGCGCCTCCCGCTGCCGCGCCGCCGCCTCCTCCTCGCTGCCCGCCTCGCCCTCCTCTGTGTCCATAGGTTCCGCGCCAGGCTGCTCCTTCTGATGGGTGGAGCGGATTATTGCGGGTGGTACTGTGGTAGTGGTGATGGAAAGACCAGCCAGATCATTAGGTAGGTTTGTTATAAAAAAAATTCAACCACGAAAGAATGCTTTCGAAGTAATCCCATAATGTTAGGTTAAAATAAAATGCTAACTATAGTGTTGTACTTATAAAAAAAAATGTAAATTGTTTTAAGAAATATTTTCAAAAGTAGGTAAAGAGGCGACACATCGAGAAGATTGAAACTATAACTATTAGATGGTTTTCTTTTTGTGGTCACATAGGGTCAATATAATAATGCAAGAAAACTGGTGTTTACTACTTATATAAATCCAGCCAAATTGAGACTTCACCAGACCATCATTAAATAACTTCAACAATTACATCGACTTAGAACAGGACTAAAACAGTGATTCATAACCCTTCTTTGAGACACCAATATACAAAAACTGCGTGGAAAGTATTTTGGGGAAGTCGACGTCAAGCAGACGACGGATACAATAAGCGAAAGTTAATTCTACGTAAATAATTAAAATCGAAAATAAAGACTTAATCCGACCGCCTGCAAGATAATCACAACAAACACAAAGTAGAGTAAGAATTTTTATTCACAATTAGTACAAATCAAATCATTACATTAATTATTATAGTTCATATTGTAATTTGTATTTACAACAAAGTACTCGTGTTGTACTTTTAAACATTGTAACTTTCAGGATCAAAAGAGGACGACATTTTAAAAATCTTTAACACTGAAAAGCATAATAAAAAATCCATGATTTTCCGTTGTCATGCCTCACGCACTCTAAACTTACATTAAATTGCATTTTTTTAAACTATCAGGTATTCTCCCCAGCACGTTCTTTCCAATTGATGCTTTAAGACTAAATAAGGCCACGATGGCGAAGTATTAGAGCTGGCACGAAGCAAATAACATTGTAAAATCTTGGAGTTTTAATATCTTATTTGATTATGCGATTACTCCGTAGTAATGTTTTCATAATGCCCAATATTTAAATGATTCATTCGTCATACTTATGGGACAATAATAAAAAAATACTTATTTATTATTATTGAATTACATTTAAAAAAAGCAATTATACATTTGACATAAAATTGATTTTTGTGATAGTATATTCATGTGACACAACATCCTATGGTCCCAATTAATAAAGACATTGCATTCGTTTGGGCAATATTTTGGACATTGCGATTGGAAATTAATTTCGAGAATTGAACACAATAAGGTCTTGTAATGATCATTCATCATCATTATTCTTAACCGTAAGAATCCCCTGCTGGATAAAGGAGCTTTGCAGCGAAATTATGAGAGTAGTCTGCATCTACTTCATGCAATTATCTTTAGTTTATCGTTATGGATGTTTGTCTTGGCGAAAAAAAATGTTGTATGTTCCATTTTCCTGATTGGCCAGTTAGCCGCATCTTTATTCTATGCGTAAGACGTACGTACCATAGTTCAATTTTAGTTTAAGAGCGTTTACACCTTGCGCGCAAAGTCAACTATAGGTATTTCTTCGTTAATTTCACGCACACATAAGCGACCAAAGCTGTGTGCGTAGAGCTGCCGCGTCGGCTCGCTATACAGTCAGCTCAACCAACTTTGATCCGTGCGCTTCAAAATTCTAATATTCAATTGAAATGTAACTTATGATTTATATATTGGTAATATAATATCATAAAAATATTTTATTTGCATTATAAGTAGACAAATATTACTGTGCAAGCAATGAACAATACAAATTTAGATATCATATTTTCCTTATTATTACATTGTTAAGTTGCATTCAAATCAGTGTTCAATCAGTAGACACTCATTATCATCATCATATCAGCCACAGGAAGTCCACTGCTGAACATAGGCCTCCCCCAAGGATCTCCACAATGACCTGTTGGAAGCGGCCTGCATCCAGCGACTTCCTGCGACCTTAGTCAGATCGTCCGTCCACCTTGTAGGCGGGCGTCCGACATTTCGCTTGCCTGTACGTGGCCTCCACTCGAGAACCTTTCGGCCCCAACGGCCATCGGTTCTACGAGCTATGTGCCCGGCCCACTGCCACTTCAACTTGCCAATCCTATGGGCTATGTCGGTAACCTTGGTTCTCCTACGGATCTCCTCATTTCTGATTCGATCTCGTAGGAAAACTCCGAGCATAGCCCGCTCCATGGCTCGTTGAGTGACTTTGAGCCTTTTAATGAGGCCCACAGTGAGAGGCCACGTCTCGGTGCCGTATGTCATCACTGGTAACACACAACTGTCGAAGACTTTCGATTTTAGGCACTGAGGTATTTTGGACGGGAACACGTCGCGAAGTTTCCCGAACGCTGCCCAACCGAGTTGTATTCGACGATTGACCTCTCTCTCGAAGTTGGACCTGCCTAACCGGACCACTTGTCCTAAATAGACATATTCGTCTACAACTTCGAGAGTCGAGCCCCCAACTCCAATGGGGGTGGGCACAACATGGATATTCGACATGATCTTCGTTTTGTCCATGTTTATTTTAAGACCCACCTGTTGGGAGACTCGATTAAGGTCTTCGAGCATAGTGCTAAGGTCTTCCAGCGATTCTGCCAAGACTACAATATCGTCGGCAAATCGAAGGTGAGTAATATACTCGCCGTTGATGTTGATGCCGAATCCTTTCCACTGCAAGAGCTTGAAGGCAGTAGACACTACGGACGTTTTATTAATCATTTCGTGTTCGAACACATGAATAGTTAGGGGCCTTACAACCCCTTACAATTACGAAATATATTTAATTTTATATTACAATACATAACATAATTTAGCCTCGGAATTACATCCCATTATATTATCTGAAACATAATTTATACTCACTACAAAATCATTGTAGCTAATAAAAAAAAAAAAATACTACCAAAGTACTAAGATGTGGCAATCGCAGTCTGCGCGTGACTATTTTTACTACGCACGGCAAAAATCGACTGCAGCCAGGCCGGAGCGACGAGCGATACGTCCTCCCTCTAGAAGGCCTTGAGGCGGTCTGATTTGAGGCACGTCGGACAGCGTGTTTTATAGTGGTTTTTAAAATATTTGTAGAAAACTAATTTTGTTGAAATATAAAAATAGTAATTTATTGATAAGATGTTCTTCTATTATAATATGAAATTACTATAAAAAATTATGTACTATAAGTAGGTGAAAAAAAATATGTTCTTGACGAGAGTTTCTGAATAATTTCGCATTGTTTAAATTTTTATTTTTCAGGAACTAAACACAAAAAGATAATTTTTCTCAGCAAAATCCCTCCATAAGGGTCTTATTAGTCTGATAATATTTTTATTTTCATCTTATATTTAGTGATTTCGGATATCTTAAGCTTCTAAATTGCCATTTAAAGCCTAAATAACGACACTTGTGTTCAGTAATCCTTATAGAACTCACAAATTATCCATCAATCTATAATGTTTTCCACCAAAATCCCTAGATGACAACCTTTTCTAAAATTAGTACTAATTATTTTTCCTTTAAATTGTTTATTGGTGGCTATTAACTCGTTTGAAAAGTCCTGTTTTTAAGCCAAAAAGCGCGCGGAAGGTATAAACGCTCTTAAGGGTCATCAGATGGTAAGTGATCTTATAAATACATAGGAAATAAAGTAATGTTCATTAATAATATTATAATAGATAAATTGCAGAGCTCCAACTGTTAAATCAACATATGTAACATAAATAACAAACATAAAACGATTCGCCCATATTTGATCCTGAAAATTTTTACAATTTGGTGTGCGTTGTGCTAGCGGGTTCAATATTATATTATTTTTATCGTTAACGTATTATTATTATTATTGAATCGGACTTTATAGTCGCGAAATGTTGAGCAGAAACAGTTGCAAAGCGTTTTGGTACATAACCCACATTTGGCCTTGCCGCAGTCGGGTAACCAATGTATAGCTAAAGCCGGTATCGGAAAAAAGCTACAACAATTATTGCTTTTAAACACCCTTTGCCACTTTACGAAAATAATGAGGTTGGGGACAGGTTTTGGGGTGTCAACTCGACAATAAAGAATTTTTCTGCGTTTTGCTGATCTCACCCGCTTGTTAATTTGTTTCTAAATTGAATTTCTTTGGCATTTCTTCATCCTACCCCCGGATTATGTAAAATAATCAACAAGTCAACGCATTCATTTGACGTAGGAATACAGCATCACACAGAAGTAGATTAATAACTAGAAATGCTACTTTTAAACTAGGAGTACTATGGCTCTTTCGCTGGGAATACAAATGCACATAGAAAGCTGTCACAGGAACACTTGCACAGTGCTCGTTCAAACAAAGCGAATTACGCACGTCAATAGAAAAATAGTTATGTATGATAACGAGTACAGGCTCGTATCAAGCTACCTTATGCTTATGTATAAAAATATAATTCTCATGTAATTCGCATCGTTTGTACGAGAACTTGCCAAAAATAAACTAAATCTTTTATATTTTAGACTCGGCGTGAGATTACGGGAATTGCCTCACTGAGCAAACAATTACTAACAAGTCACCGATATTTTTTAGAATAAAAACTTTGAGGTAATGAGCTATATACATAATAAAACTTTGGTATTTCATAACATTTTTTTTTTCAAATTTAATTTGGTAATGTTTGTGAACTAAAAAAAGCTGTAGTAAAGCTTGCAAAAAGCCTACTCAAAGGAGTACATTTTACATACTGAGACCCAAGTCATATTCAATAGTTGTAAATTATTTACATTTACTGTAAAAAATAATGTTTTTTTTTGAGGCTAACATGTTTATTCTTTAAAATCATGATCAATATCTTGTCAGTAATCATATGACTCAGCTTACTCTGTAATGCTAGACGCAAGGTATGTGAAAGTACGAAGGTTTCGTTATCAGAGCCGAGTGCGTTGCTGTGGCAACTAAAACGCCACCCGGGACCTAAAGCTACCTATATAACACAATTACTAAAATATACTCGACATAACTCGTGCATACTTAATACTAAAACACGCAGGAGGCCTTTCGTATTCACGGGTATTATTTCCGCTGTAAATAGGAGAAAATATGTAGTAGTCAATCATCACCAACTATAACAATGAAGGAAAACATCGGGAGGAAACCTGCATGCTATAGTGATTTGTATGAATTTGTATGGTATGTAAAGTCCGCCAACCCGCACTAGGTCAGCGTGGTTGACTACAATATGATCTAACCATTCTCAATCGTACTCTCGATTGTAGAGGAGATCCGTGCCCCGAAATGGGACGTATAGGAGCCGATACAGTATAGTACATTTAGAATTTTGTTTACGTCTAATGTTTATAATCGCACCTATTCGTTACGTTCAATCATTAAATTCGATGATGTCGTTTTGCCCGCCATATAGGTGCGTAGCATATAATTTTATTAACAACAGCACAATAGTCAGCATTCTAATCTAATGCACTATTAATACTGAAGTGACGTTATGTCAAAAGCAATGAATACTTGTACACATTATTCATCCTGGCTCGCGTTATGTGCACGTGCTTATATTGAAGTATTAATTTTAGTGATGGTACATGGTAACAGTTCACTTCAATTCATATTTACAAGTACACGCACGCAAAAAAACCCCGAGCCAAGACGAGTAGAAATGTATAATTTCCGTGGACACGAGAATCATGCTGCATAAAACAACCGCTCCCTCTGACAGTCAAAATCATTGCGCGAAAACGCCTTGTGATTATCGACACAAATTGAGCAATAAGTGACTCGCAATTTAAAATTTGCTAATGGTCGGTAATCTGTGTACTCTATACACACCACTGTTTTATCTCTCATCCTTTATAAGTCGAGCAGCCGCGGGATATTAACTATAGTTTCATTAACTATTTCCTCTGTCTATCGGTCCATCTCTCTCTTTGTGTATATTTTAGAAAACAAAATAATATTCGGACAAAATACAACTTAACAAGACGTATTCGCGCCAATTCGCGTGGTGTAGAACTAAACCAATATTATAATATTCTAACTTGCTTAATTAACATTATCTCTATAGGTTGTGGGATTAACAACTACATACGAATCTATATACAACTGACCAAAATAAGGAGCGTCTGCGCATTGATTTATTTACTTTAGCCCATAAGAATGGGTTCATGGGTGGGTGTATTAAAATAGGCAAATATTAATTTATAAAAATCATATTTTTTATATTCACCGAAATAAATAACAACACTCCATTATTGTGACAAATCATTAAACGTAAAAAAGCGTTTCATTACGCACTAAAATGCTTAACAACTAAAAACAAAATAAAGTTTGTATGTAAATAAATTTAAAACAAAAATTTGGTTTGTTTAAAGTATGTACCCTATAATAATATAGCCAAATATAAATATCGAATTCAAACAAAGCGATTTTTGAAATAGTTTCAAAAAATAAACTCAAAGTTTCAAAATGGCGCCGTAACGCGTCGTCCACACCGAGCTTGGAGTGCGATAAAAAATATCGCGTAAGACTGAATAGGAGTATCATCTACTCACAATTCATATAAATTATACAACACGCCGAGGGCAAATCGTAGAATATTTATTTAAATTTGTCTTCTTCGAATTTATCGCATAGGAAAGTATCCTTTACATTTCATAGGCGGAATCGGTGGGGACGAATAATTCGATTAATGAAGGCAATGCTTTCGAGTCATCAATACAGTTTCACTACTGATTCACCGAAAATGTCACTGTCTTGAAAGTAAACATTAAACTTGTAAGGGCTCATTTTCAATCTTTAGATCAAAGTTATCCATAAATAAACCTGACTGAATATAAAAATGACACATTTTAATACAAATCATTTTTACATCCTCTTGTTTTATTCCATTTAACGAATATTTTTTCTTTGATACAAAAATTCAACCCTAATGTTATTACTCTACAATTTACCAACGACCGTACTGCGGACAACATATCGGCGCACTGACCAACATTCAAACATTAACCGCTGCACCGCTAGCACGACGCACACCAACCCTTCCAGTCGACCGGAGGCGCCTGTCACGTCATGGACCTGGATCCTTCACGAGTTGACTCGTTGGACGACTATACCCTAATTTTATAGCAATATACAAGTTTTAGAAACTCTTCTGGCAGAGATGTAAAAGCAATATTTTAAAGGCTTTTTCTTGGACATAACTGAAAACAATTAAGTCAACTTCACAGTCTAAATTAAAAGAAAATCTCCATTTTTTTATTTATTCAACATTATTTGAATTTATTTAAAATTCATTTGTACTGTTTTTTTTATTAGTGTCGACATTCATATTTTCATCATTTTAAATTAAGGCCGCATTTTGGATTGAATATTTTCACGGCCTATTTGCACTTGCATTAAAAAAAGAAACACAAATATCACAAATTATAAATTCATACTGCCGTAGACCTATTTAGAGTCCAGCGCCCGAAGAATTTGGCATTTAGGCTTGGACTCGCCGTCATCCGAGCAATGATAAAGTCTCCTAATCAACTGAAAGGGTCAAAACAGTATATAACACATAAAATAAATAAATAGACGTTCACCAATTACATTTACAGTTCTGTTATACAGTTGTGTCGGTGAAGCTGCTGCGTTCTCGATATAGCGAAGCAAAATTCGCGTTCATATAAGTGCTTTTCACTGAATGCCGAGTCTATTGTGATTTTAATTAGAACGCTGAAATATATTATTGCTGTATTTCTGACTTATAGATACGTCATAGAAAAAGAGCTTTTATTTGTTCAGAGCTGCACACATACTGACCCTTGACCCATCAAAACACAGAAGAGCACTTTAAAGTGATGATTTTGAGCTCAGTTTATGGAATCTAGACGTATTTATACGTCACGATTATTCAGTCAGATTAGGCACTGATGGCCTATTTGGAGGAATCTCCGGGGTAAAAATTTCCCCACAGAATTCCTTTATTGCCACACTTCCAACCTAACATAGAATAGCGTCAATTCACGACAGTTTCAAATTGTGAAGTAGACTGATTCCAAAATACCAAAGTTGGGGTTAACATTGGGACCAAATTGTAACTAATAGAAACAACTGTTCCATTTATATTTTAGTGTTAACGTTTTAAAAACAAAAAGCTTTTGGGATTTTCCACAATTTATATTTTAGATTAGGTACCTTATTGATTCAGTATTTTATACTGAAAGTCATTTTAGCCAGATATCATTTCTGGCGTATAAAATTTCCAATTGCGATTATTTTCAGAGCTCGCCAGAATTTTAAACGGGGGTGGTAAAAATAAGACGAAATATTCGCACCCTCGAATATAAAAAAAACAACGCACCTTAATCTATCTTTATAATTACTTACGGTATACAATATAATTAGATTACCCTAATTAAAATTAAAATGTTCACAGAGGCGGCAATGTAATTAGATCCTCCAATAAATCTTTTGAATCACACACACATACCCCGCACAGATCTTTTACACTCATTCGTCAATCTTAATACAAAGGACAACCGAAATCCAAGGCGCTTTAAACTATATAAAAAACCATCGTACACGACAGAAGGCCACCCCGCATGGTCACTTCACAAGTTTTAAGTATTGCCACCTCCGAGAAGCACAATATACAATGTTGTTATATTTACACGCACTGTTCGTCGATCTATAAATGTTATTGCGTTTAAAACAAATCACTTTAATCTAGTTGAAAATAGTCCATATGTTAGTCGCTTTATTGTAACGGTCAACTGTCGTGTGATGCGTAAGCTCGGATAGTCTACACTCTGTTCACCCCTGTGTGGGCAAGCGTAATGGGGGCGGGCGTGGGCGCGCGCGGGGCACTAGCAAATCAATCCGATATTTACAACTTATAATATTTACTTTTACAATATCCAAATAAATTGAGGTCAAAAATTTTAATTTTCATCTAATCCAATAAACATATTTTTCAGTGTTGTCTATCACATATTTTTCTTGCTTATGATGGAAGCCAGACAAATTGTATTTTTTTTTTCTTAATTGTCTATATTTTTATTAGATGTAAAAAAATATTTAAAAAACTATACTATTTTGCATATTTATCAAACAGATAAAGTATGCTCAATGACAGATCCTTTATATAAACTTGTTACGCACAATTTACTCAGTAAAAAATGTGATTTCGTTGTACATATTTCACTCGTGTTTGGAATGAGCAATCTCAGTCGAGACCTTAAATGTAGTATTATAGAATACTTTTCATTTGTTAGCACTTGGTGGCGTAACAGAGATCATTAATATTCACAGTTTCTTTAAGCGACTTGTAGATTAGAATATATTAACTTTTATTCCATACCACAAAACTTAGCAGGGACAGTCATTAACTGTACAGAACAAAACTAAGGCGTTAAAAAACTTGTCTAGGTGTCAAGAAATGTAGACTTTTTACGATACGAAGTTTCATGTAATTATAATTGTTTTGTATCAAAACTGATGCAGTGTATATGTGCATGTGTGTACGACGGTCCACGCATCCCCCACCCCTCCCCCGCCAGACAACTCAACGTGTAACAAATAACTCAGTTCTCGTCGGCCTCGTCCGAACTAGCACGCACAAATGGTCTCGATCACCGTTTACAAAAAACGTACAACAAACACTATTCTTTCTCGCTCTTCTTTCGTTTTCTCTTCTCCGTTTTCTCTGTCTTCTCCGCGGGCTTTTTCTTCTCCACCGTTTTCTTCTTCTTGTCGTCCGGCTCCGGAGTCTTGAACTCATCCGGTTTTCGCTTCTTGGGCGGCGACTTTATGGGTGACTTGTCGGTTTTCTCCGGCGTGGGTTGGTCCTTCTTGGAGGAGCGCAGCTGCTTGGGCGACAGCACGTCCTGGTCGGGCGTGGTGGAGTCGGACTTGTCGGACTTGGCGGGCGAAGGCTGCGGCTTCTTGGAGGATCTCCTGGCGCTGGGCTTGCCCTGCTGGTCGCCGGGGATGCCGAGGATCTCGGCCCACTGGTCGGGCGGCGGCGTCGGCTGCTTGGGCTCCTCCTCGCCGCACTGTTCCGACTTCTGCGAATTGGACGTTCGGTATTATAAACGCGAGGGAAACAAACAAACACCATATAACAGCGAACCTGCATCGGACACGTTGGCAGCCTTCGATTGACAATACACGGCCTTAGCTAGAGTTAAAACAATTCGCATACAACGTGTATATGCCGACGGATGCGATTCATTCAATATAGACGTGTCTATATCAAACGCTCATCGACTGCAAACAGCTCAACGGCACACCGTTTCAAAATTATAACATGTTTCCTGCACTTACACACTTGGTAAATGTTGATCGATACTGTCACAGAACAAGGGAACGGTGTGCGAGTGCGGACCTCGAGTTTATTTGAGTATTGGTCGGTCGTCGTGTTCCCTAAGGCCGTGGTGTCATATTCTGCGGGCTAGACTAGCTACATGGGCATGAGTACCGACTATATCGCAGTCGATAATCGACACATAAGGATGATAGTCGCTTGCAAGTAGTTTCCACTGTATGTATGAATATGATTGTCTACGTGCAATGGAGAATGTGTGGATATCGATGGTCGAGCCCGCGTCCGATGTAGGTGCCGCCGGTTTGGCTCCACGTCGCTCCGTTTATCTCCGGCTACGATCCCCATAACATTACCAACTGCAAAAGCAACACTTCAAGTTACTCATTGATCGTGTCGATATTTTCGTCTCTCTCTGTGTGGGCAGAGTGCCGCCCGCAGATTATGACAGTCGGCATCGGTTCTACCGAAGTTTAACCTTTGTGAACTACATGGAAAAAACCTACAATTTTATCTAAAAAGACACAATTGGAAAATGTTTTCTTTTGCGGTGAGATTCTTTTTTACTCGCTATCCAGAGCAATGATTGCATGAAATACTTGAAAAAGGTAATTGAGATTGATTGAGACTTGCGTCGTGGTAATATTAATTGGTAAATAATTTTGCCTAATTCATACAATTTTAATTTTGAAACTTAGAAAGTAAACCATAAAATATCAAAATGTTCCATAACATTTAGCTTTAGGAGAAGGGATCGGCCGGGATAACGCGACGTGGAATGCAATATATTTTTTAAACAAAATAAATATCTTACCTTACATTCCACCACTTACAACATTTAGAATATAATAATGTCTTCGCGGGGACTTGGCCGCGTTTTTCAACATCACTATACCACTATGTAGGTAAATAAAAGCATCTATATATCTTATTCACATAATGTCAATCGGTCAAAGTGCGAAGTCAGTCGAACGCAACCCGCTGAATGTGAAACATTGCATTCAAATGTGTCCGAGGCAGATTCGCTCGTCTTAACGTGTACGACAAAATATTCGCTTCGGCAGTCCATCACGTCAACTTATAACTTAGATTAGTGATAAAGTGGCTCAGCACAGCATTCTTAGGTTCTATCGGTTCTTTGCGTGATAAATGATGCGTTTTTGAGTTGTTTTTTAGTTTATTTATGTTAAGCTTTGTAGTCAGCACTTGTTCAAAGTGCAGCGTAGATCAGATGGAATATGCACGGATGAGAATTAACTTTCTTTACCGGGTCAATATATGTAACCTGCCTGAAACCGGATATACAAAGCTGATCCGGAAACGCGTCACGGTAGTGTCCGGATAGCGTCCACCGAGTTCGATGGCGGCTGTCCGGGCAGACACGGTACTTTGACACCAGCTTTTGGTTCGCATCAGCATTTGAATGATCAGCCAGCACAAAGAACTTACCACTAGGCGGCATGTAAATGTAAAAGAATTCCGTGTGAACTCTCTTGTTGAATTTTAATCTACACATATCTTATTCCGACATATCGACATATTTTTAAAGATAAACCGTTTTGTACCAAATTTATTTAACGAATCAATATCTATCAAAATCGACAAGACGTTAGTGATACAATTTAAATACAATTTTCTTATTGCACTCAAACATTACTTACAATATTTATGTCTAATTCACAAGTACCTAAAATTGCTTAAATTGTAGAGTATTTACTTCTATACACAGCATACTTCCAATACAAAATGACAGTAATAGTAAAACTACACGACCGTTCTATGTACATGACTTTCACTTACCTCCGCCTTGTCCTTTTTCTTATCTTTCTTGGCCTCCTTGTCCCGCTCCTTGTCTTTATCTTTGTCCTTTTCTTTATCCTTGTCTCCTCGCTCCTTGTCCTTTTTGTCCTTCTTACTCGAGGTGCGCTCTGCAAGTAGATAAATATTGTTATCATCTTGGATTTATATGGTCCTTAACTTAAATCAGCATTTCGAAAGTTATTCAAGTAATTAAGATATTTTATAAATAGGAATCGACTTATATGCTACAGAAAACCTATGGTAAGTGGATTTCGATAAATGTTACATTATGATAAAATAGTTTATTAAAAAATATTAAAATCTAAGATAGTATTGAACCAACGTTGTATTACATCATACTCAAGATAGGAAAATATTTCCATGATACTGAAAATATTGAACATTTATGCACAAGTAACTGAACAAACTTTTCCGAAATGAATTTAAACTTCCATACAGCCTTAATATGTATATGTATAGTCATTTATAGTAGAAGAAGTCTCTAAAAATGACTGAAGTGCTATCCTACCTTTGTCCTTTCCATCCTTGTCCTTCTTTCTCTCCTCCTTGATGATTTTACAGTACTCCCTGAAGTAGTCTTCGCGCAGGCTGCTCGTCTCCACGGCCTTGTACCTTGCGTCCGAGTCAATCTTTTTCTTGGTATCCGCCCACCGGGAGTGGCGGTCTATGCTCTTCTCTTTGAGCAGGGCTATGAAATCCGCTTTAACCTATAACGGAGAGAGAGCGCGTGAGCGAGGGCCGTGGCGCGCGGCCGCGGCGGCGGGCGTCGACGAGTCTTGGTCGTGGGAGTTGGAGACTTGTGGCTTTATTTATTCAATGTTTGTTTGTACCGAGACAAGCGGTCGTTATATGTGGCCAAGTTAATGGTTCGGAACATGGGAGGAAAGGAGGAAGGGATATGTTGGGTTTTGTTTTTAGTTTTAAAAAGTTAAATTCTCTGTAATAATTTTGAATAGTTAAAAATTCGTTTAATGTTTCAAATCTTGAAAAAGTAATGATCCCATATAATAAAATTGAATACCACCTACAATTCCGGATAAAATGAGGATTCATTTTATATTCTTTCCTACATTTATTGACAATCTTTCAATAATTCCGAATTCAGAACAAAATTATACATACATCAATACAAAACTTTTTCTGTTGTCAAAGCCCAGTGGGTTTCATAATCATTAGAAAAAACAATTTCATTTTACTAATTTGTATTCGGAGAGAGCAATTTATCATTCAACGATTACCTATTTCTCAATAAGACAGAAGGGTGGGAAACAGGATGATGCCCCAAAGGGCGAGGAATGCGGGAGTGTCTGGGCAGTACCCCTGAAAATATACAATTCGCTGAGCATAGATCCGCCCCCAATGGTTCCAACGACCAAAACACGCCATTTTCCTACACAAGGCAATAACGCGACGAGAGCCTGAAATAAACGAGACATCGTTAGCCGCTGAAAGAAAACTGTCATGTCATTAGAACCTGGGGAATAGAATATTCATTAGCTTCTGAAAATAAAGGGGATTAATTGTTTATTGTACGGAAGGAAAAGTCATAATTATGTTTTAGGAATATATTTTGCTTTAGGTCAGCGGTAGTCAAAGAATGCCGGATTCTTACGCCCCCTTTGGTAAAGCGAAAATATACAATTTTAAAACTTTGGAATAAAACACGTGTAATTAAACTACATTATGTCTATCTTGATTACATTTTACTAGATTTTTCTTAGTCATAATTTTATGTTCAATATAACTTCTAGGAAATGATGCAACCCAAAAGAGCTTCATCGAATCATAGGCCTCCGTTCTTAGGGGAAGATATTAATTAATATACAATGTTATATTTTCAAAAAGTATATTGTAACAATAGGCTGAGCTATATTTTAGCCAGTAATGATAATAGGATTTAACTTATTGAAAGCACAAATGCATCAAATAGCAAAAAATATTATATTTTCATTGCTCTGCACTCACCATCAAGTTTATAAATATATTTTTTTGCTAGAACAAAGAGCAAATTCATAATATGACAATATGCCTGACAATTGCTCGTGTTTATGGGCGGCAGTTCATGGGCTGTAATGGTCACTTTCAATCAGATGAGACGCTAAATTATTCGTTGCCTCTATACCATAAAACGTACCACCAGGTAGTCCGCAGCTGAACATAGGCTTATCCGAGGACTTTCATTAGAGTAACCTGTAGGAAAAGGCGTTAAAAATATATATCTGTATAATACAGTCTTGCCCTATGCAAGTGGTTCTCAATGTTACACGCCCCTCGAACTTAAAAGGCATTCTTATTACATTAACATATTCCTTTTGCTTCCGTACATTTTTGTCATGCTCATCTATTGTCAATTACTATTCATACCTCAACTCAACGAATTAGAACCAACCTTACGGGTGACAATAACTAAAATTAAGTAATAATGATTATAGATGACAAAAAGACTACTCAATGTCTCCTCAGGTTGTTTAATACGGTGGCTTCTCATACACCACAGAACATATTATTTTTAACTAGAGTTGATGTTTGACGGTCGTAAAGACAAAATTGCGTTTAGCAGTTTATACAAGAAAAAAGCACTGACAGCCAGTATATTGCTTTAAGAAAACAGGAATAATGGCGCTCCAAATACGAACTAGCTCAAGGAAAATCCACAGATCCATTTAAAACTGATCTATATTATGTCTTCTTCTCTTTTTAATACGAAGGGTAAGCCATCTAGTAACCTTGCCGTCACAACGAGAAATGCTAGCGTTAGTTTCGACCAAGGTTTCAACCAAACCGGATTAATTGTGATAGTCTCGTGTTAGGTACTCCATTTGCATTGCATTGCACTTACCATCGTTGCATTGTGATCACTTTGTCGTACGCCTTTATCATAAAACGCTTGTGGATGTTGTGTTATGCAATGTCCCTATTCTCCTGTATGATTTCATGCGGCAAGACAGAAAAGATACTAGTTTTTCTTTTCATAGTGCTTTTCATGGACCTTTTTCCCCAGACGACCCAGATAGAGGTGCAACCAGGACACCCACATTTCGCCTTGTTTTTTCGGTCCCACGATGTGATAGGGGGCGAGCCTATTGCCTTATCGGGCACAAATTCTCGACTTCCGGTTGATAATGAATAGAAAAATCGAATTTTCGATTCGTACCTGACACCACAGCGTTGTAACCGTACGGTAGTACAAATACCCCACCGAGGCAGACTAGATGTAATGTACGAACAATAACATTAAATACATAACCATGTTAAATTCTTTTGGATCTGATCTTGACCCGAAAAAGCAGAACTTTGTACGTCTCAGTATAAATTATTGTCACAATCAGAGATAAGCCAGCCACGTCGCTAGGTCGTAAGCTACACTATGGTTGATCAATATGTCACCGTAAAGTTGACTTTAATTATTAATTATCTTTGTTCTCTTTTACATTTTGAAAAATTGTTAACATTATTCCATTATTTCAGACATTATAAATATTATAAAATTGCGTCCTGAAGGGACTTTATTTCTGCGAGACAACAAAATCCGTTTGTAGTCTCAAAATCATTTCATTCAGTGGGTGCACACAAAATTCCACCTCAAAACTGTCGAAATGGGAATCGAACCCACCGCAGTTCTGTTAATAATATTATCTTAAGTTTTACTGATACTTATATATATTTGTTTAATATGTGACTTATATAAATTAAAGAATGTTGTAGTCATAAGCTATTCTATTGCAACGTCCAATGGAGGCCTCCTGCCTACCCACGCATGGGACAGGATCAACAATCGACAAACACATATACAATTGTAAAAAAATATAAATATCCTGAAAAAGAAAATCATTAGTTGACCTAGCTGGAGATGTTTTGTTCGTTTCTTTTGAAAATTCTCCTGTCTCGAATATTGTCTTGTCTTCCCATCACCAAAGGTACATTTCTCAAATTTATTTTTTCCATAAAACCTATCGGAACATGTTTAAGCGACGTGGTGTACCACTGTAGAGGCATGCATTATGCTTCTTAAAGCTTCGAGGGGTCGTATTTGAATTATGAATTTAACTTGTGAATTCACTTCACTTTGCGTATCAGCATTGTCTATCCGCGGCGGTGTTTGCATTACAATGGTGAACGGTTCTCAATCTTTATGGCACGCCATCTTAGCATAGACAACAAATGGCTTCTATAGCAACTATTTTAAGTTTTACATAAACGTCCAAATTACTATTTGTATGAATTAAACGTAATTTATTATTTGACTTTCAAAGACCGCCGCGTAGTCAACGCTTCTAAAAAATCTCTAATGTTAGAAATTTGTATTTTTTCTTGTTATATTATAATTTTGTTCTGCTTAAAGTATATATCTAACCTTATTTATTTTTGTGGCGGTGCGGTGTGACCATTTGACGATAATCATTATATCAAATCAAATCATTTTATATACTGCCGATATTCCTGCAATGGAATTGACCAGTTTTTAATCCTAATGTACGTAGTCTCAACACCGCAATTTCATTGGCTAAACTGTTATTGACTGCATTCATTTTCGAAATAATTGATTTTTATATACGTATTAGAAACAAAGTTTTTCAATATATTTTTTCATTTACATAGAGTTCAATAGTAATAGGTCGATTAGCTGCGACATATAGGAGGCGAACAGAGTTTGAATGTTTATCTACGTAGGATGTATAAAGTCGTATTCACCAGGCGATCCCTAGGCCAGGCCGAGGCCGAGTCTAGGCCGTATCGTCAAATGATCACGTCCGAGGCCGCGAGCCGGTCCGCGCGCCGCTCCGTCGCCGCCGCCGCCGCCGGCGCCACGTCGCTACGGATCAACGGGGGCTCTACTATTGCCTTTATCGCTAGAAGTGGGGTGGGGGGCGTTGTCATTCGGGAGGGGGCGTAGCGATAGTGCTGTCGTGAGGCAGCCCGTCAATTCGCTCGACAATGGTTCTCAAATGTTGAAAGAGGGTACCACGCCCCTCGTATTTGCAGAACATATAAGCTAACTTTGTACACGCATTGCAAGCGCCAATAAAAGTTAATAGCTTACATCGCTTGCTCAAAAATATTAATAACTCGTAGTTATTGTAATTTGCATATGAATATGCATGAGTGACAGACTTACGAGATACTTATTAAAGTATTTGTTCATTTATATTTACCGTCGGCTCGGCCACGAAAAGCGTGGGGCTTCGTCATGAAACACATTCGCTGCACGTGTCAAAGAGTTTCATAAAGTCATTATTCAGATTCAATCAATAAAATAACAATTACATCAACTCGCCAGTGACATTGCCCATGCGGAACGTTCTTACAGAACGACAATTGACAAGGAGCATATTTGTTATTCTTAACGATTTCCGAATATGGGAGAATGTCATTGACAAGCAGGAAAATTCATAAATTGCATAAATTCAGAATATTAATAAAAAAGTTTAAAAAAATTCATCAACAATGCAAAAGATGCTTACAAATAATAGGTTCGCAAAGCACAGTAGCACAGTACAAATGTTGAATGTGAAATTATGTAAGACCCAGTGTGGGAATCGAACCCGCGTGTGTTGCTCGGACACATCAGGATTCGAACCTGTGCACCGGCAAATAATCTGAATAACTGTACAAATATTTCTTCGAGCACTGCTTTTCATCTAAAATGTGTCAGTTGGAGTTATTGAAAATGTAAAAGTGATTATATATGCCGATATTCTTTCCCATAATATGATTATGCGACCACACGCAGAAGCGATAGCCGTTAGTCAAAATTAATTCCTTTAACCATCAGGATTCACCTAAAACAATGTTATCATTTCTTCAAATATAATACTCTCCACAAAAATATTATCAAAGTAATCTTGGTTGTATTGTAAATGGGCTTTATTTCTAAGACTAGAACATTCTTCATCAGTGAAACCTGGTTAAGTGGGTAAAGATATTGTACAGCTCTCTTAGGCATCCTCCAATCTTATTAAATACATTTGGATTTTTAAATATTATTTATGCACATCAACTAATAATAATATAATTAATGTCATAACTGATATAACCTTGAAATGTTTAAATAGCACCTCAGCATCATCCAAAATTGACTCGTGGGAATTTTACACTTTTTAACCATACATGGGGTTTGAACCCACATTTAAAGCAGAGGCTTTTACATAGTGTTAACATCCCCACTGTACCAGGTTGCACAGACTAGCGGTGTTTGCCGAGTGGTTGGCAGGTAGGTGAGGAACCCTTGCGGCGGCACAGTGTATGCGACTCACCTGCTCTCTCTTCTTGTCCTTCTCGTCCTTCTCGCGCTTGCGCACGTCGGCGATGTACTCGTTGAAGCAGGTCTCGCGGTCGCGCGGCTTCTCGATGCCCTTGAACCGCTCATCGCGCCCGTGCTTCGACGAGAACTCCGTGAATGACGATCTGAGAGGCGATGTTACTTTTAAACTGTGTTTTTTGAAGGGCAGTTCGTTTATCTATAGTAGGTATAGGACGACCGACAAGCTTCTGATAATTTGCTTTTTGTCCAGTCATTTTTTGTTAGATGCCGCCTGTGCAATGTGTGGCTGCGGGTTCGACCAATCAATCGAATCAATCAATCGAAAAAATTAGATTGAAGTCAATCTGGATTGTTTTCTACTTTTCGATTTGTCATTTACCATGTTGACATAGTTTTTTCACTACTGAGATTGATTATTGGCAATATAGTATCAGAAAAAAGATTGAGCTGTCAATCTAAAACGGCAAATGTTGGATTGGGATTGTTTATTGGCAGCGGCAGGTGATCCACAGGTGTTTGTTTCGGGTGTGGTTGTTTATAAGACCGAAACATCTCCCTTGCTCATTCCGATGCCCACGACATAAGACTCGATCTTACCATGGGGTCAAGACTATGTATTTGACAGTTGGGTATATTTATTTATATTTCTATTCTTCAGGATACTCAACAACTGGATATTTGACGCTGCTTTGAGAATGCCTACATAATACATTCAGTAAAGAACCGCGATAAGCCAGGCACATAAGTTCTTATTGATGTAGAGTAAGTATATCTTTGTAAGACATAAATAACCACTTAGATAAGTATGAGATAACCAGCTGTTGTCTTTCAAATGACGACTTACCACTGTAGTTAATATGTCAACATAAACTTTATCATAATTCTTTGTAATTCTCCAGTTTGCCCATGAGTACTAGCCTCACAATGAATAAGTAGTGTTACTAACTTGGAATGCAGTTTGGCTTCCTCCATGAGTTGTTTGAAGGCCATCTTTTTCTGCTGTAGCCTGTTTTTCTTCTCTTTCCGCTCCTCCTCGGCCCTTTCTCGCACATACTGGTCGAACACCTGTGACAAGAACATACTACATTAAGTTTATGTGATATTTTTATATGACTAAATCTGCGTACTACAGTGCTCTAGATCACTATAGTGGCTAAAATTATGTCTTTTGTGTTTTCCTAATTAATTAACTTTCATTACATGAATGCAATTTTTACCAAAACAATATAGAATGAACCATAAATAGTATGATACATAAACATTTATTGTATGTTGTACAAGTATGTTCAGTTAAAGGTTGACTCGAGTATCTGACATCTGTTATGCTAGTGACTACTAGTGACCTGTCTCCGCTCCTTAGAGTTGAGCATGAGGTATCGCGGGTCGAACACGATCTTGTGCAGCTCCTTCTCCCACGTGGAGAATGCGGAGACGTCCTTCTCGTGCAGCATCTGCAGGAAGCTGCGCAGGCGCTGCTCGTGCGGCACGACGCCGCGCTCGCGCGCCGCGCGCACCTCCGCCTCGATGGCCGCCTCCTTGCCCACGTCGATCGTCGACGCCTTCTTGCCTGCACGCACCACACAAAAACATCATTAAAGAATTAAAAGGGCTAATAAGCGATAATAATGCCTCATTCGTTAATATATCTTTCAACTATGGTGTCTCCTTACATTGGATATTTTTTTTTCAAACTCTATTCGTATTTAAATTATTGTGGTATAAAATGTACCATAATGTCGGTTTTGTAAAACTATTACAATTATTTAATTTTAATTAAATATTCCTTAATCAAATAGGAAAATATACTTTGATTTGCTGAGTGACGTGCAACACAACATCAATGAATTTAAGATTGTGACTCACTCTCTTCAGGTTTGGGTTTCTTGGGCGGTTCTGCGTCGGAGTCTGACTCGGACTTCTCCGCCGTGCGCTTCATCTCGCCGTTGGCCGCCTTGGTGGCCGTCGCGGTGGCCGCCGCTGTCGTGGCGCCCGCCGCCGAGTCCTTGCGCTGTACCACACAATACAGCGTTAATTTTTTGTAGTAGTGGTGCATTTTACAACCTAATGTCAGTGTCATTCATCATTAAAAAAAACATGAGACAACATTGAAATTTAAAAATGCTATCTAAGATTATAGAGGTATATCACCCATTTATACAGACTTGGTTAGCATTGAGAACCAATGCCTTATAAGAATTTAATAATTCAACTCATACTATACAATTAATGGTTGAGATCACAGTGAAGTGACAACCTCCAGTTGGTAGACATTACATGAATTCAATACACTCTGCAATACATAGGTTCCTTCACAATATTTTCCTTCCTTGTTCAGCAGTGAACTTCCTGTAGCTGATGAGGGAGAGAGAGTGGGGAGGGGGGAGGATACGTACCAGCAGGTCGAGCAGCTCCGCGGGCGGGTGGCTGAGCGCGTGGTCCACGTCGGCGCGGCCCACCAGCTGCGGCGGCCGCTCCCACACCGACGACAGCGCCGTCGGGTTGTGGAAGAACACGCGCCCGTCGCCGGTCCACACCAGGCACCTGCACACATGAATCATATACTTTACTATACTTGTTGCAATACATATAATTATTTCATGCATTTATGGCTAGTGCTACTTTGAGGAATAACACTCTTGACATTATAAAAATAAATTGTCAATTGTAAAACTATCGGCTGTCATTTGTACTACAATGAAAACATATATTTAAGCACACTTCTAATACAGAGCTTTCTCAATAGCATGTAGGGCTATAGCTCATCATTATATCAGCCATAACAAAACCCCAGGTATAAGTTCCTAACATACCCCTCTCTGTCTTTGATTATTCACGATGTGACTTTTATTTGGTGCACTCACCACGGCGTCCCCGATATAGGCGTGGTGGATATAGGCAGCCGCCTGTCCTGCTTGGCCTTCTCCTTGTCGGCGGCCTCCTTCTCCTGCTTCTCCTTGTCGTGGCGCTCCTTGTCGAGCCTCTCCTTCTCTGCGGCGGCGGCGCGCTCCCGCTCCTCGCGCTCGGCCGCCGCGCGCCGCTCCGCCTCCGCCGCCGCCGCCGCCGCCTCCGCGTGCGCGTCCACGTCTATCACTTCACGTACATACCATCATCCGACATACACATAACACATTCATTTAGAAAAATTCTATTGCATTACATGGATTAAGATGCCAATTTTGGGACGAAAGAATTCGATTCATCATTCTCAATGAATCACATTCAAGATGTTTAAGGTCGTTGGAGAACCTGAAGCCGGGAATGCCCATGCACTCCATGGTATTCATGGACAAATCATTTACTGTCTAAGCAGTCGGGTGACTGTGGAATTTGCTTCTATTTAAGGTAAGACAGGTACGTCTGTCGTCATTGAAAGAAAATGGTCAAAAACCATTTCCTTTCTCAACAGGAAAATAGTTCTGTTGTTTCAATTTGATCCCCTCCTTACTTCCTAAAGAGAACCATGATTGCTGGCTTGCAAAGCAATAGCTTGATTGTAAAAACCATCTCGGCGCAAACCCCAAAAGGTTTGCAAATAATTTTAGTGCCGACCATCAAGTTGTAAAATTGTTTGCCATACACACGTGGTCATTCCTTCCTTCCTCCGTCCTTCTGTTGTAGTGTGAAAAAGTATCTTTGAAAGCTAGCATAATTGTATAAAATGGCATGGGATCGGCGTCTGATGCCACTCGATTCTCTGTCTGGACGACATTTGCGCTAACCATCAGGTGCAGTGCAGTGCACTTATGCCGTGCCAGTGTAAAAAAACCTTGATCTTAAATCTTACAGCGCACTACACACCAAAGCCGCCCGTCCTATGTCGGCAACTTCACTCTTTGCAAGTCTCATAACTTAGTCGGCGGCATGGTAGCGGCTCGGCAAAATGAGGAACATTTTTATGTCGTTGTTGAAGTTATGAAGAGCAGAGCATTCGCATTGTCGAAATGTCACGTCGGCGGGCGGGTTGTACCACCGGGCTGTGTCGCCGGGCCAGCGGCTTTGGTGTGTAGTGTGATTAAAATTAGGTACATGTGTGAAATTCCCGTACCTTCAATAGTCTTGTCGTCCAGTACGATAGTCTCCACTTTCTTGTCCTTCTCGCCCTTTTCCAGAGCTATTTTCGCCTTTAACTCTGTGGACAAATGAATTCGTGATATTGATATTAAATCATATTTGCAAGAATTGTAATTAGTTTAATTACATATAATACTCATAGGTCTAAGCTGTCTTAACTGAACTCCAGACGATTATGCTTTGTACCACCACATTGATATTATATTATAAATGTCGTGAAGAGACTCTAAGAAGGTGTTCAGTGCTTACAGTATGCGGGTATGCAAATGTTCCCAGTAAGTGTGACAATTGGCATACCTTCAAGTTCCCGCAGCGGCTTGGGCTTCTCCCAGACGCTCTCCTGCTTGCAGGCGCGGTAGTAGTAGGGGCGGCCGTCGGGCGCGCGGTGCGTCGTCCACTCCGCCGCGCGCGCCGCCACCTCCGGAGGAATCACCTGATCACAATCAATTTACTGCCTTATACACACACGCTTATACTGAGAAATAATTAGTTTTGTCTAGCTGTCAGTACTGGTTACGTGTTACAGCTAGGTTATCATTACTTGAACTTAGCTTTATTTTACCAACAAGCTGAATTTTGAACATTGAAGTTCACAGTCACGTGATTAATGAAGATATAGATACATTGAATGCAACTGTTCCAACAGGTCGATGTGGAGATCCTTGGAGACCAATGTTCAGCAGTGACTTCCTATAGCATTGTATCCATTGTCAAGCTAACACGTAAGTGTGCATACCGTGGGTTCCTTCTTGGGCGGCGGCTGTGGCCTCTGCGGCGGCTTGTCTGGCTGCTGCAGCTGCTGTGGAGGCTGCTGTGACGGCTGCTGGTGGGGCTGCTGGTGCGGGGGCGGCTGGCTCTTCTTGTGGTGCTGCAGCGGCTGGTGCGGCGGCGGCTGCAGGTGCTGGTGCTGCTGCAGGGGCGGGTGCTGCAGCGGCGGGTGCTGCTGCAGCGGCGCGTGCGGCGGCGCGTGCTGCGGCGGCTGCGTCTCCGGAGGCGGCATCTGGGTCGCTGCACCTGGCGTTGTAACAAATTATATTGTATCTCTAAGATTATCACAAATCCAAAAATGACTTTAAATAAAAAAAATGGATATAAATAACTACAACACCATTTTCAAGGCAACGCGTATAAGACATCTACATAATGCGCCTATATTGCGTGAGAGCACAGTTTATTGTACCATATAAACTCATTTGCAAAAAAAAACGGGCACCTAAGCAATGAACCATTTCAAATGTTACTATTGGTTTGTTTGATAATTATAGGTAGTTTTACTTTCACAATTTTGTAAATTAATAAGCAAATAATCGTTTTCGTCAGTATTATCATAAAATGTTGATAAAATTTATGGGTTTTAATGCTAAAGTTCACTAGTAGTGTATGCTCGCTAGTAGTGCATATGCTCGTGAAGTAAAAGTTAACAAAGATTTTTGTTTGTTTTTTCTTTAATAAAGTAAAAGCAGATAAATGTTTAGTATCGAGTGTGACCCCCTCTAGCTGAAATCACAGCTTGAATTCGTCTGGGTATGCTAGCGAGGATATCCCGGATACTTGCTTGCGGAATACGTTCCCACTCCGCGGTAATCACATTCTTCAGCTCTCTGATGGTCTGCGGAGCCGGTTGTACTGATCTCACGCGTCGTTTCAGAACGTCCCAGACATGCTCTATAGGATTGAGCCTGGTTCTGGAAGAAAATCATGTACCCAACCACGGGATGTTCGTTTTCTTGTGAGTCGCGCATTGAGAAATCGCAAGTCTTCGTATGTGGACCTTAAGAACAACCTCGCAGAAGTAAGAAATGTGCATATTAGTCTATGGACGGTCAGGAGGAGGCTTCTCGCGGTCAATATACGCAGTCATCGCCCGGCCCGCGGCCCTAAGTTACTCCGTGAGCACAGAGTTGCCAGGCTTAGGTTTGCTCGAAATTGTGAGTCATGGACTCAAGAAGACTGGAATAGGGTATTGTTCTCCGATGAAGCCAGGATATCTCTGTTCGGTGAAGATCGACGTCGGTGAGTGCTACGAAGACAAGGAGCACACTTTGCAGAGGCTTGTTTTGAAGAAATCACACCTTATGGTGGGGGCTCTGTTATGTTTTGGGCAGAAATAAATTTAATGGATCGTACAGAGTTAGTCTTCATTGAAAACGGCTCACTGACTAGACATCGATACATAACGGAAGTTCTAATTCCTCATGCACAACCCGCATTGGCCGCTTTAGGCGAAGACTACATTTTTATGGACGACAACGCTCGCGCCCACCGGTCTGGCGATGTGGAAGCGTATGTGCAAGAGGTCGGCATTCGTCGTTTGGATTGGCCAGCTCGAAGTCCCGACCTCAATCCTATAGAGCATGTCTGGGACGTTCTGAAACGACGCGTGAGATCAGTACAACCGGCTCCGCAGACCATCAGAGAGCTGAAGAATGTGATTACCGCGGAGTGGGAACGTATTCCGCAAGCAAGTATCCGGGATATCCTCGCTAGCATACCCAGACGAATTCAAGCTGTGATTTCAGCTAGAGGGGGTCACACTCGATACTAAACATTTATCTGCTTTTACTTTATTAAAGAAAAAACAAACAAAAATCTTTGTTAACTTTTACTTCACGAGCATATGCACTACTAGCGAGCATACACTACTAGTGAACTTTAGCATTAAAACCCATAAATTTTATCAACATTTTATGATAATACTGACGAAAACGATTATTTGCTTATTAATTTACAAAATTGTGAAAGTAAAACTACCTATAATTATCAAACAAACCAATAGTAACATTTGAAATGGTTCATTGCTTAGGTGCCCGTTTTTTTTGCAAATGAGTTTATAATGATGTAAATGTAACTTCAGATTGGCATTAGGATCCCTTTGGTTGAGAGTGGCCGTGGACAGGGAGCAGTGGAAGGTGTTTGTTTTGCCGAAAGTCACGCCGAATTGAGAGATATATTGTAAATATTTGTAGTTTTAGTTCATACAATGTCTTAATTCTGTCTTGTAAAATTTGTATCTATCATTTTGGAAAGCTATATTATTATTATTCATGATGTAACTTACTAGCATCAGGCACGGCGGCGGCGGCGAGTCCAGGTGGGGGCTGCGCCACGAGCGGCGGCGGCCAGCCTCCCCAGCCGCCCCAGCCGGGGAAGCCGCCCGGGGGCGCGCCTCCAGGGAAGCCGCCGGGGAATCCACCCGGCCCACCCGGCGCGCCGGGACCTCCCGGCCCTCCTGGGAATCCGCCCATCGCGCCTGCACACACATATGAACAATGTTTTGAATTGTAAATGACCATCACCTGAAATGGTACATACTATA
The DNA here is from genome assembly GCA_009982885.2 of Hyles vespertilio. NCBI lineage: Eukaryota > Metazoa > Arthropoda > Insecta > Lepidoptera > Sphingidae > Hyles > Hyles vespertilio. The sequence goes on along the minus strand of CM042825.1, from coordinate 758,973 downwards.
TCTAAAATTGTCAAGAAGAATATGAAATATTTGGGCAATATGTACCAATGGGAATATGGCAGTTTTGAATGAAAGAAATTGACTGGTAAAAGAGATAACAAAACAGAAACAGAGATAATAGTACAGGTTACCTTGAACAATTTTCATAATGTATTACTAACAAGCTGATTTTTTGTGAGTAGCTTCCTTTCGACTAGACGCCCAACTTTTGCCTTACAGTAACGTTGGTAAATGGTAGCTTAGTAGGGTAGCAAAGATAAAACCTTAGAGTATTTATATATAGAGGGAGTGCTGTCATACATTCGCGGTTTGAAAAACGTAGATATTTTCTTGTTCGTAATGGTGGTAGCGTTCCTATATTAGTAAAAATTTAATTAATTATTGAGCAATAAATTGCTATAAATTCCTTTGATAGCCGAAATTATATTTAGCGATTATCCTTTTAAAACGAGTTTGAGTGAAATTAAATAGACCTAAACAACTTATTTTTAATTTTTTTTGCAAATTATTTATGTATGTTGCACAACCTGTTCAAATATTAGCCAATAGGAGGGCAGAAAAAGGTGGCCCGGCACCACCATTTTTATGTACGTTTTTGAAGTACCAGCGCTCCCTCTATATATATACATATATATATATATATATATATATATATATATATATATATATATATATATATATATACTCTAAGGATAAAACATGTCGATTTGACGAATTTTTAAAATTTATTAGTAACCGAATTTTTCTTTGTTAATTATCGAGATAATTATCTAAATAACGAGAAAAAATATTTGTCCTACAAAATATAAGGTTTTGTTAGGGAGTCCCCCCTCTCCAACATGTATCATAAACAAGGTCATGGAAAATAATTACTAACCAACTGATTTTTTTTTATTGGTTAGCTAACAATTGTATAGTTTACTACCCACAATGTCCTACAAATTGCGTGGTATGTCATCTTGGTCCTACGCTCAAAAGTTGTAGTACTAATACTTAATGTAAAAATAATTACTATCAAGCTAAATTTTAGAGAGAGAGAGAGAATAGCTTCATTTCAATGAGACGCCCAAGTAATTCTTGTACGAAAATTCTCGATTGTGTCATAGTTTACCACCCACAATGTCCTACAAATTGCGTGGTACGTTATTCCAGTCCTCCAGTTATATAGTTGAAATTCATGAAATTAAAAATATTATTTTGTATATTTTGCTATTGGAGCTAAAGCACACTGCTATCCTTGCTCACAAACGCATCCGCACAGCATGGTCTACTGTGGACCACAGACGACTAAAAATACAGACGGCCAACACACAGTTACATTGTGTTTGTAGTCACTTAAACTACCACCCGGCTTCGTTTTCGGTAGCACCCTTGATATACCCGGTATATATTTATATTATGCGTTTCGCACCGGAGCTGGAAATCGGTATTTTAGCGAAATAACTATTTTGTCGAGCTTTTAGAACTTGTCTTAAGAAGTGACAAACACTAAGCATGGATTCACGCGCTAATAACGAGAGGTGAAGCGCGCGGGGCGGGGTAAATTTGGGGCACCGAGGTATTGGTGCATAGGTTGTGCAAACAAAACATTGCGCGTCGTTTTAACCATAGAATACTAAACTAACAGAAGTCAAGCTTCATACAAAGCGCGCTAAATCAACGCACACATAGACAGCGTTCACCGACACGATATTCCAAACCAGTCGAGACCACTGCGAGAGCGAGTTTCAAGTTTTGCGCGAACGCCGAGCGTAGCGTGGCAACAAAAGTGAAGTACATACACAAGGTTGACTTCTGTTAGTATTCTGTGGTTTTAACTGGACGTATTATTATAATTATTGGTCGCTATAAGCAGTTGGTCGCTTAACCCGGGGTCGCACTAAACGGTGATATTTTCTCAGTACCATACTATGAAACCTAACTTGAGTAAACATTATCGTCGTTAAAACCGGTTAGTCATTATAAGCGAAGTCGTTGTATACGAATACTACTCTAAGTATATATGTATATTTCATTTTATTTTGTATACTCAAAAATTACAAATTTTGTAGGACTAATATAACATACCTTTATTTTTGTAGGACATTGTTTTATTTGAATGAAAAATATATTATAATTTGTAGGACATTCTGGGTAGTAAACTATACAATTGTTAGCTAACCAATAAAAAAAATCAGCTGGTTAGTAATTATTTTCCATGACCTTGTTTATGATACATGTTGGAGAGGGGGGACTCCCTAACAAAACCTTCTATTTTGTAGGACAAATATTTTTTCACGTTATTTAGATAATTATCTCGATAATTAACAAAGAAAAATTCGGTTACTAATAAATTTAAAACAATTCGTCAAATCGACATGTTTTATCCTTGCTACCCTACTAAGCTACCATTTACCAACGTTACTGTAAGGAAAAAGTTGGGCGTCTAGTCGAAAGGATGCTACTCACGAAACATCAGCTTGTTAGTAATACATTATGAAAATTGTTCTAGGGAACCTGTACCATAAACTCCAAAGGCTTAAGACTGCTGGTGTGCATTTGGCGAAAGCACAGGAATGCTGGCAGAAGATATTACTAAGGTTGTCATTGCATGGCCAGTCGCAGCCTCAGCCAACGACTTTTAGCAGTTAGATTCTACTAACCACATATCTCAGCAGTAGGAAAAGAAGAAATACAAGCATACCATTAGCGGGTTGCGTTCCTGGCGCAGTCTCTCCAGGTGGCATTTCGTCTGCTTCTGCAGTTGCTGGCTCATCTTTGTTGTCTTTGGCTGCTAAAAAACAAAATGCAATGCAATTATTATCTGGAAATAGCAAAAAATGTGAAACCTGCCAATGTCGGTATGAGCATGAGTTTCGGTGGTTTCGAGTAAAGGCTAGAAAAGACAGGAACGGAATGACAGGGAATATAATTTTTATTAAATACCTTTTGATACCATCGCGAAAACATTGGAATTTATGCCATAACTCGACCAGATAAGTTTGAATTTCCCTAAAAGGCCCTAAGCAATCATAAGCAATCATTTAACCCTTAATTTCATAACGTATACTATATTATACGTATACTTTAAAAAATTACTGAGTCACTCTGTTTGAAAATATAATAAATTTATTTCTACTATACGATATGGCAACATTTTATCTGTCAAATAAAACTATTTTTCTAGTTTAAATGTTGGAATGACATTAACATTTGACACGTATAAGTTTTTGAAAATGAATCCCCAGCGCCTGTTCTCGGTAATTACCATATTTTTGTTGCTTTTTATGTAAAAACATATTGATTTTGCTTTTACATATGTTACAAAATTATTGATAAATGGAATCACTAACTAATAACTAACTTTCTTGCAATATTTTCAGTGATAATTAACGCTAAAGGTCAATGTATAGCTGGCTATACATTTTGCTATATTTTACAAAGTGAACTTATTAACATTAGTATAGTAGGCTATACATTTCACTATACTCAAGTAACAAATATCCCTAATATTTGTATATTATACTATACATTTCTAACTAAAAGCATCTAGCATGATTTCTTAATACTTGTTCTTTTTTTATTTTTCATTATTTTTAATAACTTAGACTGCAGATTTTTGCATGTCCTATGTCTTTTTTTATTTAACAGCTGAAATCCATAACCAGATCGCTCCGCATCCATGCTTTGATCCCGCCTGAAGATGGTAGACCCGACGTTGGTGGTGATTTTTCAGGAGAAGAAAAGGATGAATCTCATATTTTGAAAATAACGTGATATTACGTCTTCTGATACTCCTTCGATTGTCATTTTTTTTGCATTGGCCCAGCAAACGAGGAAACAGGTCACTTGATGGTGAGTGATCACTGCCGCCCATGAACGTCCACAACCGTTGGATCATAGATGTATTGCCGGCCCAACAAATCGAAACGGGAAAACGGGGTGGGAAGTGGAAAGGGATGCCCAATACGGCAAACCGGCAATCTCATTCACTGACTGAAATGCGACGGCAAAGATGACATCTTCATGTCGATCTTCTGTGAGACAGCGGTACCACCCCGGACAGCCTGCTCATTCATGCTGAGTCATGACTGAGGGCGGTTATTACATTGAACTATATTGACTCGTCTCTTGAAATATTAAATTCGTTTTCTGAAGACAATACTGCAATATTTTGACGTAAACAAACCTATTGTGGTCTGGAGTCAAATTCAGAGGAAGAATATCTATCACCGCATATACCCCAAGAATGTATAACCCCATATACTCCCGTCTACCCCGTATAATACTACCAGATACTAACATTTATTGTCAGTATCTGGTAGTATTGTGTAGTTACTTCACCTCCGATTATTTCACAAAATGTTGAATCAGCCCCTACAAATTAGGCGACCTATTCACCAATTACATTAATGCCTTCGTGTTCTTCCAGGAGAGGAGATTTACCGTCTATTCCACCAATATTTCTTCTCTTCCTTCTGATCTTTTTTCTACACCGTCCAACTTAATTGTAAATTAATCCCGTCAGTCAATAAAAACCCCCACCAAAAGATTTAAACGAATGTTTGCCACATCATTAAAGTCTATCCTGTATTTAGTATTTAGGAAAAATATAGGATACCTTCAATGTGCTATTGTTTTCGAAGATAACGTTTAAGCAGAAATGTATCTAAATAAACCTTCTTTGAACTACGTTCTTGATTACTTCTCAGATTATATAATTAATGACATTGTTCATAATTCTAATCAATACTCAGGACAAGAGACTAGTCGTTATATTAATGTTAATAACGCAAAAATACGTGCCGTCATATTTAGATATCGTCATATTCTTCTACAACGAGATGTGGGTTCATTGCCGGAATAATAACTCTAAGAAGATACAAACAAGTTCATAGATTTCTACATTTTGTATAGATAATTTGCTCGTAGACACATAATCCATCAGAAAATCAGACCTTTTACCTTATTTTGCAATTAATATCAGTTAGGGCTTGGTATACCGAATAAGAGATATTTTTTTTTACAATTATCATAATAAATAATGCTGTGTTAATATTTCCTACATTACGGTTTTAAGTTGCAAATGTATAGTATATTATACAAACTATCCGATATGTACAATTCTAAGCATAAGATTATGTATAGTATATTATACTATGGGTATAAAAAAAAATAACGGATGAATATTTTTTTTCCTATTTTTTTTTGTCTCTAATGTAATATAATATAACGATTATTTAAGAAAAACAAATAATTTAAAGAAAATATATCTTGCCAAATTAAGGGTTAAGCATGTCTCACCCCGGCACCTTATGAGGGCTCTACTACATTTAGCATATTACCACATTTTCAGTACATAATTTTTTAACGCCAGTATAAAAATAATATAAATAATAGTAGTAGTGATAATAAAAGTGTGCGAACTCACCTCCTTTACCCCAAGGCGGGGGCTGCAGGAAGGGCGGGACTCCCGGGACGGGCTGCGAGGCCTGCGGGGGCATCATCCCGCCCATCATACCGTTGGGCATCATACCCATCGGTGGGCCTCCCATCGGCCCGCCCATCGGGCCGTTCATAGGCATCGAGCCCGCGTTCATGTTCAGCTGGTCTGAAATATTAGGGTACATTGAAACAGCTGCAAGAACAAAGACCAAATATATGGATTATAGACGGTTGTGGGCGGTCTTTCATGCCTTGCTGGTCTTGAGGCCTTTGAAACTTTTTGAAATGAAATGAAATGTATTTGAAATGAAATGAAATGAAATGTATTTATTGATCACGTAGGCAATTAAGGAGCTCTTATGACAAGTCAATACACATAGAACTTAATCTCTATTTACAATATATTTCCTATACTTATTATTTCTTATTTTAATTTCTTGCTTTTATCAATTTTTTTTATTAATTTTATTTATTTTTAAATTAATTTTATTTTTATTTATAATTAGTTTTATTTATTTAGTTTTTATTAATAGTTTATTTAAAGTATTAGTTTTTACTTTATAGTAATTTATTTGTCAAAAAAATACATTATTTACGTTAGTCAAATTAAATTATATTATTTGTGGACCATAAATATTACAACGGTGCGTAGCGGTTTATAGTTAACCACCAGATCCAACGCGGCCCTTCCTGAGAAGACCCGGCGAAACAAACTCAGTGGGCTTACACTACCACTGGAACTACGCGACGCGTAGTTTTTTAAATGTCTGCTACCATGGTGCTAAGCTAATGTTTGTCAAACATATAAAATTTGACACTATATCAAATCAATACCTTTCAGTAGTGTGATTAAGCAAAAACTAAACTAGTCACAAAAATTAAGGGATATAAAAAAAAATCCAAATTTTTGGGTGATTTTCAACAAGCTGTAACTCCGAGGAAAATGGTCGTACAGAAAAAATAAAAAAAGCAAATTGTAGCTCCGAGTGTCTAGTTTTCAGATCTGATCAATTTTTGTCATGTCCAGGTCTGGAGAAATCCTAAGAAAACTGCCGAAAAAAAATTTTTTCAAATTTTTTCCCGTCTAAAAAAAGGTCCACGGGCTTCAAAAAATTTTTTTTGATTGTTTCGTTCAAAAGCTCTTTTAGGGAATTTAATACTCTTTAATTTGGCCTATTCAAAAAGCCTGTACGACGATTTGCCGCGGAGTTATCGTCAATCAAAGCAAAAAAGTTATTTTTGACTTTGATATTCAATAACTCCGGAAATAATGATCGTACAGGAAATCGAAGGAGGGTTTTGAAAACTGCACGATATTCTCTATAAGAAAATGTAAACATCTTTCAGAAAAAAAAAAATTTTTTTTGAATTGGAAACTCGGACTGAAAAAAAGACAAAAATTCGCATAATTAAGGATATTTGGATAACTTGGTATAACTTTGGATAAAATGGATGAACGAAGGATATCGTCGGTAATTTTTCAACCTCTAAGTGTCCCCTAAAATCCATCAAAAATCTAAAGCGCTGCGATTTTTTTTCATCGTGCCCCGAATTTTCAAATTCTTTGTTTTTGCAAAAATCACCATTATGAGCAATTTTGTGCTTTTTATTCATTTTTTCAATGAAAAAATTTTTTTTCTCTCTAAAATCTTTATTTTTTCGATTAAAGAGATTGATTTTTTAAAAAATATGAAAAAAAAAATTTCAATTTTTTTCGAAAATTTTTTTCAACATTTTTTTTCGAATTTTTTTTTAAATTTTTTTTAACGTTTTCAGAATGCTCCACTATTGTCAAAAAAAATTAATTCAATTTTTTCTGACCGCTACAACTGCCTTAGTTTCAAATCTCATTTTAAAAATTCAATAGAAACAAATTGATATACCCCCCCCCCCCAGATTTCGGCTTTTATTCACACAAAACTTAATTTTTTTGTATTCTTTCTAGCTTAAATTTCTTTCGTGAATTTTCTGTAAGCTTTCTTTGATAATCACCTTTGGCATTTTGATATGCCTCGCCGACATTTAGCTGCCACAGATGTGGCTCGCATTGTTACCCTCCTTCAAGAGGGCTACAGTCAGGTGGAAGTAGCAGCTTCTATGGGAGTGAGTCAGTCTGTTGTCAGTCGTGCCTATGCCCGATTTAACGCGACTCAAAGTTACGATCGTCGTCCGGGTCAAGGTAGACGACGAATCACTACCGAGCGTGATGATCGAGCTATCATTCGCGAAGCTCGTCGAAACCCTACTGCCCATGCTCACACGATCGCTCCTCAATTCCGCAATCGTCGACAACGTCCTCCCCAACAACACATCTCGGTATCAACGGTCCGAAATCGCTTTCGAGAGCAGGGACTACGCGCGCGACGCGCAAATCGCGTGCCTATGCTCACTCCACGACATCGTCGAGCCCGATTGGCTTATGCGCATGTCCATCACCATTGGGGTCGTAGACAGTGGACCAATGTCTTATGGACTGACGAATCTCGATTTTGTCTTCATGGCAGCGATAGACGATCTCTCTTTTGGCGCCGTCGCGGGGAACGAGATCGGGATGGTTTTACAAGACCAGTTACGGCTTTTAATGGCGGATTCGTCATAGTGTGGGCAGGCGTGTCCTTCAATACCAGAACCCCGTTGGTCATCGTCATGGTTGTTACGTTGTTGGCACGCACGCACGCACGCACGCACGCACGCGCGCGCGCACACACGCACGCACGCACGCACGCACGCACGCACGCACGCACGCACGCACGCACGCACGCACGCACGCACGCACGCACGCACGCACGCACACACACACACACACACACACACACACACACACACACACACACACACACACACACACACACACACACACACAGAAGCGTAAAATTTAAATTTTTAAATTTTTTCAAAAGTCAATCTTTAATCGAAAAAATAAAGATTATAGAGAAAACAATTTTTTACATTGACAAAATGAATAAAAATCACAAAATTGCTCATAATGGTGATTTTTGCAAAAACAAAGAATATGAAGCTTCGGGGCACAATGAAAAAAAAAACGCAGCGCTTTAATTTTTGATGGATTTTAGGGGACACTTAGAGGTTGAAAAATTACCGACGATATCCTTCGTTCATCCATTTTATCCAAAGTTATACCAAGTTATCCAAATATCCTTAATTATGCGAATTTTTGTCTTTTTTTCAGTCCAAGTTTCCAATTCAAAAAATTTTTTTTTTCTGAAAGATGTTTACATTTTCTTATAGAGAATATCGTGCAGTTTTCAAAACCCTCCTTCGATTTCCTGTACGATCATTATTTCCGGAGTTATTGAATATCAAAGTCAAAAATAACTTTTTTGCTTTGATTGACGATAACTCCGCGGCAAATCGTCGTACAGGCTTTTTGAATAGGCCAAATTAAAGAGTATTAAATTCCCTAAAAGAGCTTTTGAACGAAAAAATGAAAAAAATTTTTTTGAAGCCCGTGGACCTTTTTTTAGACGGGAAAAAATTTGGAAAAATTTTTTTCGGCAGTTTTCTTAGGATTTCTCCAGACCTGGACATGACAAAATTTTTCATGGTCAGATCTGAAAACTAGACACTCGGAGCTACAATTTGCTTTTTTTATTTTTTCTGTACGACCATTTTCCTCGGAGTTACAGCTTGTTGAATATCACCCAAAAATTTGGAGTTTTTTTTATATCCCTTAATTTTTGTGACTAGGGTATGTATTTCTACATAAATAAACATGGTAACAAAACCACATAATATACATTATATTTCATAATTTTGATGATAAAATTGAGCTTTATATGTAAAACTCTTCTTTCTTCAGTCGCAGGAAGTCCACTGCTGGACATAGGCCTCCCATGGATCGACGTGTTCGGAAGCGGCTTGCATCCAGCGACTTCCTGCGTTTTCAACCTGCTCATGCGTCCACCTTGTGGATGAGCGACTGACACTTCACTTGCTTTTACGTGTCAAACTACCAGCTAGCAATTTAAAGGACACTCACTGCCGGCCATGACTTCCATCTCTGCCTGCGTGATGACCTTGACTGTGGGCCCCTCCTGCGGCCGCGTCCACGTGGTTTCCCGCGTCCGCGAGTGGTAGTAGTAGGATTTGTCCTCATCTGTCTTCGTCTCCACCCACAGTTCGGGTGCGGGCTATAAACAAATACAAATTAAATCAAGCCCAGCAGAAGATAACTGTGATCAGTACATCAAAACAGTGTCTGAATAAAAAGCCTTCATTTAATTTTATAGCCGGCTTTAAAGTTAGTGACAACGTATCAACTGTATTTTAAACTGTGAGCGGAAATAAAGTATTTATTTCTTTACTCACTTAAAACATAATCGGCATTTAACGATGTACTGAAAGTAATAAGGCCTCAGTATTCTTACCATATTAGGTGGCGGCATGCCAGGCGGTCCACCGAAGGGCGGCGGCTGGCCCATCATATTTGGTGGCGGTCCCATGGGTCCTCCAGGAGGCATCATGCCTGGTGGCGGCCCGAACGGGGGTGGACCCCCCATCATGCCGGGCGGTGGGGGCCCCATCGGCCCCCAATTATTGTCGAAATTTGGTCCACCGTTGGGGCCAAAGCGCGGACCACCTCGGCCGCGGAAAAAGCCTCGTCCTCTCATGGGGGGTCCGCCAGGTCCGTATCCGCGGCCGCGGAATCGCATGGGAGGTCCGTTCATCCAACCAGGCGGGGGCGGGCCGCGCCCTCTATTTCTATGTATTGAAAATATAAAATTAATAAGAATAAAAGTTTCTTGAAATAAACATCTCATGTTGTGTTAGCCTCCTGCATATAGACCCAGAAATCATATGACAGGCCGACATAAAAAGATTCAAAATCAGATTTTATGCCAATAACAAATGTAGCAAAAAACGAAACAAAAACATGTAGTGGCTAAAAATATGATTCCGAGAACTCGTAGGTCGGGGTAGGCGGAGGTGCTACTAGGACCTTCATAGCCCCTAGAAATCCCGTACCCGGATGTGATAAGGGACGAGTTCCCATCACCATATCGGGCAAAACTCAGAATAATTCGGCCGACGTAGGATATGAACCCCAGACATGGGGTCTGGGGTTCATATTGTAATTGTACCGTAGTGCAATTGCGCCACCGAGGCAGTAAAAAATAGTTCTTTCTATTAAACGTTATCCTGGTGGGCTCAGGCTCCGCTTTCCTACATAGTCTTCTCTAATTCACCCTACGCACGACCAAGTTACCCTTTATTATATACTAGCGGCCCGGCCCAGCTTCGCCCGGGTACAAATAGATTTCAAACAAAGACAAATAGATTACAATAATATGTACGTATTATACATATAAACCTTCCTCTTGAATCACTCTATCTATTAAAAAAACCGCATCAAAATCCGTTGCGTAGTTTTAAAGATTTAAGCATACAAAGGAACATAGGGACAGAGAAAGCGGCTTTGTTTTATACTATGTAGTGATTTGAGGAAACACTAAGTAATAAGTTACCATTATGTACGTCACTGCATATCTAAGAACTATCCTCCTAGCGCCCAGATATTTTTGGAGCTCGTAGTCCTTATAGTCCAAAGGTCCTTTTTGACGAACATAATCGTAAAACCCGTTACAGTCCAAGATTTCAAGTTGATTTTATATTCGTATTAGGGTACATATCCATTTAAAGTGAGACTTTTTATAGCTATTGGCTATGTTGTAACAGTCCATAGATGCTTTTAAAATTAAAATTATTTACCTATCTTTTGTTCGTAAATAAAATAGTCATTACGACCCAAACATTAAATAGTAATACTTTTTGAATATTTCTTTTCAAAAGGTGCTTGGACGGTAATCAAAGTGGCCCCAGAATGTTTGGGCTATTAAATCGATTATGGGTATTTCAAATCGCTTGGGTGTTAGGAGGCTTTAGTACAATAAAACATATTATGTCGCAAACTCGACCATCAATTATTTATAAGAGCAATGATCTTCAGTAACGTGAGAGGAGCGGACGGAGGAGAATGCTCACTACAGAGGCTATTATCTAATCCCTCCCGCCTCAGAGAGCACGTGAACCCTCCAATTGGGTTCGCCGACACGCGCTCGCAAACGTGCACGATTCCGAATTACGTTAGCAATAGCTCACGCGAATCCTAATAAGGCAACAGCAGCCTTACCATGACCGTTGTTTAAGCGATTCAATTCCGATGCAATTCAATTTAGGTTGTCATTTTGTTTCGTACCATGACCATGTTTATACTGAATCGCAGGTGAGTCGCAAGCTATCCAAATGAGTGAACGCAAAAGTCTATGATCCGTAATGCTAGCAAGAGATAGCGCTATACAATAATCGTATTTTTGTTTCTTTCTCATCGGACTTGTTAGCAGCGTTCTGAAACTCAATCGTGAAAAAATTACGATAATTTTTACAATTGATAATTTGTATTATTGTACGATGTATTAAATTTGGCTAAGATTTATTTAAATGTGAATGTTGCAGATTGGCATTAAATAGTATTTAGCTGACGTTATATCAATTTAGAATATGTTTAATTGATTACAATTTGTTACATGCGCATCAACTTGCAGAAGTGAGTGTCAAACTTATGAACGTTTCTCTAGAATCTGGGGGCACGGCAGTGCCCCCTCCAAGTCGAGCTAAAAAGCGGCACAGTCGTACCATCCTTTTCTCGAAGCAATTCAGAACATTTTCAACCCCCCATAACTTCGTTGCGGTTAAAGCAAGAAGTCTGAATTTTCAGTTACTAAGTAGGCATTGTGTAAACACGGTATATTTAAAATTTCATTCAATTTGAACCAGTAGTTTAAGAATTATAACTTGTCAAACTTTTGTAATTTTGTCACTCACTGACTGACTGACCGATCATCAAAAGTCTAAGGCACTTCTAGCAGACATAGAACCTCCAAATTTAGAATATATTCAAATTTAGTATTTAGTGTCTAAATTAAGGGAAAATTTTAACATTTCATAATTTCTGTCTAGTTTTCTAGATACACCAACTGCGTGAATAACTTTGTAATCCCATATAAATGTATAGGATTACAAAGTTACATTTGCACTTAATGATTCGTTGTACCCGTATATAATGGAATACCAGTTGTAGATAGGTATCTATATGTATTATATATGAGGCATAACAGGAGGGGGGTATAGAGAGGGAAAAGGTGTATTCAGCCCATGAAACTGTACAACATTCCTCTAGAAAAACATGACGAAGATAAACTTGCAAATAAATAGACTAAATAGCTCGAAAACAATCACCATGAAAGAAAGAACACTAATAATCAAATCCGCTATATTTGTGATAAATTGATACCTACAAAAATAAGAAAAAACCATAAGAGAGAGGCTTTAAGAAAAATCATTATATATATTCTAGAAATAAAAAGTACCGAAAAGGAAAAAAGTAGGACTCTACAAAAAGACGTGAGATCCCATCAAAAACATCCTGTAAAAAAATTCCAAGTCTCGCAGCTCAGTTTTTCTACCGCAAAAAGTTGTGAGATCCATGTAATTCGATTAATTTATTTAGTCCTTGATTGAGGGACGTTCTGTATAAAGTTATTACGTAAGTTATTATCATATCAATATTAAAAATTCTTTAAAAATTAAATAAATAGATCGACTTGGCCAATAGCATTATGTATAAATTGTACGATACATTATGTTTTCATGCGATGGCCAAGTCAATCTATATATTTACAACGTAAAGAATTTTAATATTGATATGATAATAACTTACGTAATAACTTTATACAGAACGTCCCTTAAGCAAGGACTAAATAAATTAATCGAATTACATGGATCTCACAACTTTTTGCGGTAGAAAAACTGAGCTGCGAGACTTGGAATTTTTTTACAGGATGTTTTTTATGGGATTATGTTTATATGAAATTCAAGTTTGTAAACATTCTCAGAACGCGGGTGTTTTGATTATTAAGCTGAAGTGATATTGAATAGTTTTTATTTTATTAATTTACTTAAATATTACTTTGAAAATCTCTTATTACTGGTCTAGTGGTCTCTCATATGTGGCCGCCTGAGTAGGTATTACCGCAATGCCTTTTTTCCCGCCAAACAGAAGTGTAAATGCACTGTTGTGTTTCGAACTAAACGACATTGTAGCCTGAGTAGCATCTTATGTCTCAGGTTGACAAGCGCAATGGAATGCCAAGCATTGCTTTGTAATTGCTGTTCATGAGTTCATTATGCGACGTCTAAAGTATTAAATATAAATTCTGCTAATACAATGCACTTCACTCAGGAATATAATTTAAAAACCTTTTTATTGAACGTTACCTACATTCGTCATGAATTAATTTTACTGAAATAACCATGAAATAATACCTTTATTCAGAAACTATTCAGTTTTGGTGGTAAATAAAGGAACTTTTATTGAGTCGCAAGTTTTGACAGATATGCGACTCAGTTGAGGTCTTGAAGTTCAGTCATGGTACGAATTGAATGAATGACAACGCAACTTGCGAACGATTTGCTATTCAGTTTAGGCGGTAACGTTATTTGATCGGTTAAACAATGTCATGGTACGATAACGCGACGCGGTTCAGAATAGGTCCTAAATTGAGTCGTATTAAGAGCTCATGGTAAGGCTGCAGGTGTTCCTTGTTAACAGACTTGTTATTATAAATCACCCCCTGTTACATCGAGAGGCGGAACATGCAAGGCAACATGTGGGTATCCTGGCACCTCTGTCTACCCCTTCTATGAAAATGGCGTGAGTTTACGTATGTTTGTATTTTTATTTCAACTCTGTCGAAAATTGTAAAATATGTGACACCACACTAGGTAGCAGGGTCCACAAATGTGACCAGCTGTGACAAGGAGGGAGGAGGGGCCAAAAAACCATAAAATTCGTATGACGTAATTTATGGATGGTCCCTTATACTGAATATTTTGACAATAAAAAATTATATTAACTTTGATAAAATATAATATTCAATCTGCTACAACCTAACATTTCTAAGAGAATTCAACAAATCATAATTTTTAAATAATAGGAACATAATATTATTTAATTATAAGTATGCCTAACATTCATTTCAATAATAGTCCTAATTTTTTAATAATAAGAGCATAATATTATTCAATTATAAGTACGCCTAACATTCATTTGCATCAAACGATATGTTCAACACTTGTTTAATGTTGGCAACAGCTCATCATTATTCTGAATATTATTATTTCCAACATGTGTATTTACATTAATTATTTATTTATATCCATAAAAGTCCTTCATGTATTGGTTACAAACTGATACAAATAAAACGAGTTGAATTAAAATGTCTCTACAATGTACATATTCTGCATTGAATTTAGTGGTATTGCAATTAATTAGATTATATCAAAAACTGATTATGATGTATGGATAGCAAAATACTATCTTGTAATCTTTTTGTACATTATTTTCAATAATACAGTGTTTTGAAACAAAATCAATTATAATGTAGGCACTTAATAGTATGTGTTACAAAGCAATTGTTTCCTATAGGTATTCATGAAATGTAGAAATCTCATTTTTAGAATTACTTGTGTGTGTTTTGTAGGCAAATTACATATAAATCAATAACTGAGCTAAGACATGTCTGTATCAGCTTATCTATTTCCCTGTGCAAGGCACGGACCTTCTTTACATTCGAGAGTATAATTGGAGGGGTTAAGTCATAATATAGTCCACCATGTTGGCCTAATGTAAGTTGATGGACTTTACATACAAGAAAAATTCTTAATTATTATGGCATGCAGATTTCCTCAAGATAGTTTCCTTCACCAGTATAGTAAGTGATTGATTATCAATATACAGATGACTCCATTATGGCCTGACATATGTGTATAGTAATTATTATTTTTCTTCCTGTATTTTTAACTTATTTAGTCTGCCAACACATTTAACATTTACTTTGCCATGCTATGTGTAATTGCCATTAGTTAACTTTTATTGTATTGCATGGGACATAGGTTATGATCACATATCCAGATTTTTTGCAAGTAAATGTTCCAGGAATATATTTATTGATCTGTTTGAGATCATCCTTGAGAGGAGGGGTAAAATCAGTCACCTTTAGATCATAGGGGTAACGGACCTGAAAAGGTTAGGAACCACGGCTTTAAAGGGATGTCTTTACAGAATTAACTAGCTGTGCCCGCAACTTCGTCTGCGTGGAATTTAACAAAAAAGTTTATTCGTTTATTTAGTTATTTTTTGTTTTTGCATTTTTATTTTAATTATCAACCTTTGTAACGAAACCATACCGCGATCTAATTCTACGGTGGCGCCATCTCTTAGCGAGTGGCGGTAAACTCCCGTTACACATTTATTTTCAGTGTTTTGTATTAGCTTTATTGAAAAAATTCTTTATATACAATATTTTGTAAATGTGATATTTATTCGTTGGTGGGAGAAAGGGTGGGAGGCGCCCGACGTGACAGCCCAGTGGTGGCATGCGCGTGAGCTGCGCACGGGCATTGCAACATTACTTTATTTTTCTAAAAATAAAAGAATTTTTCTAAAATAAATGTAGCCTAAGTTACTTCTTGTTATATCAGCTACCTGACAAAAAAGTCCCGTCAAAATCGGTCCCAGCCATTTCAGAGATTAGCCGGAACAAACAGACAGACAGACAAAAAAAATTAAATATCATATTCGGCACATATATCGTGTATATAACGATATGTAGTAGGACATTTTTTTTTATTGTCACTCTTAAAACAGACACTTCAATTTTATTTATATGTATAGATTACATACACCATTTTATAATCAATGCATAAAAAATATAGATATTGCTTTAGCTTGTAATTATTATAACAAATATTGGGCCTTTAGAAATACTTTAAATTTTATTCACTTTTAAAACATTTGATTTAAATTCAAATACTACAGTAAAGCATAGTTCGCCATGCAATAATCATGCTTACATATTAAGTGTATAGAAACAAAAAAGGTATCATTATGTATGGTGCAAAAGCAAGCTTTGCGGTATCTCGTTTAAAGAGATGAAAGAGCCAGGGATTATGTTTACTAGCATGCACTTGGAAAATCTGATGTTAAACAGAGGAGACTTTAATAATTATAATAGGCAGGCAAACTGGTAGTGGTGACTTTAAGTATATTAATTTAGAGTATTACATCAATGATTTGTTTTACTAGACTTATTAACATGTTATCTAGGGTTTTTAGCTTCATCCAAAATATATGTTTAATATCAGGTCACTGATCACTTTACAGTTACTTACAATTATACTTTTTAAGTCAGAAAGAATTTAAATATGCTTAAAAATAACTCTCAACCCTGGAACAAATACTTGTGGAACACACAAACATTTGTCTCCAAGCAAGGATTGAACTTGTTTAGTCTTATTCAACAGTTCGCTTATAACCACATTCAAAAAGCAGTAAAGAAAACTAATGTCATATCTTCAATATTGTCACGAAGCATGGCACAGAATCAAAGGGGATCAAGTGCCGTAATCCAAACCAAAAGGCTCAACATTCCTAAGGAACAAGCACTTAAACATAATATCACTAACAATTATCTGCCAGATTTATCTTGGACATATGTGTATGTTATCAAGCCAACCCGCACTAGGCCAGTGTGGGGGACTATATGGCCTAACCACTCTCAATCATACTCTCGATTGTAAAGTAGGCCTGTGCCCTGCAGTGGGACGTATATGGTCTGATCCAGATGTGTATGTTATCAAGTAATTATATGCAATGAGCATTATTACAGAACCTGGAATAACATTTCTATACAGTTACTGAGAAATCATGCATTAGTTCATAAAATAAACAACCGCTTCAAGAACCTTGACACACTCAAGTATTGTTTAATTTGAATGGAAACAGCTTGTTTACTTTAGTGTAGTTTTTTTAAACATAATTAAGCTTAACACACACTTGAAATGTTCGAGTACTTGAAACAATACATTATATTGAAAACCTAATGCATTTTAACAGTATAATTGATGAATTAACCAGCTATGAGCAATTCCAGGGGTTCCAGGGTGTCCAAACACTCACTGTGGCACGAATTGATCTCAACATACGATATTTTTGTTTTACAATCCCTGGTAAATGGTTCTGATATGTTTTTCATTACTGGTTCAGTCACAAACACTAAACCGTGTGAAAACACATCGCCATTTTAGCAATTTCCATAGAAATCGCAACAATTCACGTACAAGGACACACCATAGCGTTCTCAAGTACATATCTCATTTGGAAACAATTCATTATTATACGACACACGGGAAAGCGGCAAAACACAACGCAGTTACGGTACACACTGACTAAATATAGGAATATTGATTTTTCATGATAAAAAATATATACAATAGACAAGAGGGGTTGGGTGTGAAGTTATTGGTGTGAGCGTTAAAGATATAAGCTTACCTGAAGTTCCCTCGGCCGCGATTGCCTCTAAAATTGTTGCCGCCGTCGTCTTCCTCGTAACCATCATCGAAGCCGCCTACATCTGCAAAGTCTTTAGGTTCAGTGCTTTCAAGTCCGTCCGCGTTCCGATTTACATCACTAGTCGCAACGTCTTGGCTCTCCATGTACTCTTCTTCCATCATACTACAAGTGCATAAATTCACAAAACACTTATGTCCTCATGCCTAAATACAATGTTTATTGGGAATTGACACCGTTTCACAAACGGCGCATGGGAACAACAAATGGCGCCTTCAAGATGGCCGGCGGCTTGCCTAGGGTTTGATTATGAGTTGAGTATAGACAGCCAGTATTAATCGGTTGAGAAATCGATTGTTATGTAGTTAAAACTTTACTCGTTACATTATATATAGGGTCGTGCATGCGTACTAAGTGTAAAATAAAATTATTATTTTAAAAATAATATTGAATTATTATAACGTAGTGTTTTAAATTCTCTTTGATTATAAATAAGAATTCTTGAGAATTTAAGTACGTATTATTAACATTATTATTAAGACAAGCTATACGAAATTTAAAAATTTTACAAATGTGGCAATGGAATTCATTTTTATGCTAAAAAAACGCAATAAGCCCAATTTTTATGACCTCCTACTTTCATTATTTTTTATGATACGGGATCAATAGGGACTATTAAGGTTTCGTATATTGTGGTGACCCGACAGTGGCGTAACTACCCCAACGGGGGCCCGTGGCGAAATTAATCAAATGGGGCCCTTCGTAAAGATAAAAATACTTAACATTTTAGTTTTGTTTTTATGATTATTTTTTTAAGGTGCGTGCGTGGTGGCCTGTTGGTAAACGAACTAAACGTGGCCGCCAAAATGATCATGGTGACCGCGGATTCGAATTCTAGGGCACATCTCTATCATTTCGTAGTCATGTGTGTAGTGATAGTCAATTACCACGCACTATGACGGTGTAAGAAAACCATGCATCTTGAGGAAACCTGCAGGCTGCATATATGGTATGCATTGCGATTTGGAAGAATTTCTATAGCACGTTAAGTCCACCAGCGCACTAAGCCAGCGTGGTGGACTATAGAGGGTATATCAAGACTGCTACCGAGAACGAAGCTGGGTGGTAGTTTAAGCGACTTCAGACACAATGCAACAGAAAAAGTTACAAAAAAAGCGTCATTTTTTTTGTTATTTTTTTCCTATGGCCATATTTGGGTGGTAAATACATTTTTTTCCTAAAATAATAGTGTTTAACCTATTATTTATAAATACTCTAATGTATAAAAGAGTTTAAATTATTATTATAGCAATAACTATGGATTTACCACCCAAAAATGACGATATTTAAAAAATCATAAAAATTAATTGTCGCGTTTCTTTGCGTAATTTTTAGTTGCACTGTGTTTGAAGTCACTAAAACTACCACCCGGCTTCGTTTTCGGTAGCAGTCTTGAGACACCTAGTATAGTCTAACCTAGTGGTATATTCTTTGGTCTAACCACTTACAATCGTACTTTCGATTGTAGAGGAGACCCGTGCCCTACAATGGGACTTATATGGGCTGATATAGTACAGAACAGAATCTTTTAATGACATGGCTTCATATTTCTCATCGGATTTTGAACATAAATCATTTTACAAAATCTAATAACGATAACCGAGTGCTTTTGGAAATGCATTTTTATTTCTTTCTATCACACAGTTCCAATAAACTTCACATACTTGGTCTGTTTTAGAAAAATCTTGAATTGTATCAAATATAATGGAGTAAATTTAGACCCAAAACAGCAATTAGCTCATTTTGTATTTTCGGATATAAGTAATTTATATGTTCCTTACTTATTTAACAATTCCTCTAAATTAGGTTCACATTTTGGCCACGAAAAGCTAAATTAATAACTTCGTGGAGTATAGTAACTTCTCCACCTCAAGAAAATGTTTATTTTTTAATGGGTTATCACTCTTTGTCTAATGTCCAATAAAACCGCCATTGTTCATACAAAAGACACGAATCCAACTTAATTTTTTTATGTTTCGTGTCTCTCTATCCTACTTAAGTACAATTTGTTTCCAGTCGTCATAATCCTCAACTCAAACATTTTGTTTATTCATCAGCGTTTTGTTGCGCACCGCTGGACATAGGCCTCTTCCAAATTGCGATTTTTCACCCTGTCGTCAGCTTTTCGCATATAACATGTGGGAGCGACCTTATGCAAATCGTCATTCCACCTAGCTGGAGGTGGACACGGTCTCCACTCAAGAACACGTTTACTCCAACAGTTATCAATTCTTCCACAGATGTGGCCAGCGCAATGCCGCTTCAACTTGCTAATCTTGTTTGCTATGTATATGTAGGTATATATGCTATAACTTTGGTTCTCTTTCGGATAAGCTCATTACGGATCATTATCTTCAAAGAGACAGATACGACCTGGCGACCTTCAAAAAACGAGCGTATTCTCACCTCAAAGGCCGGCAACGCATCTCCATGCCCTATGGTGTTGCAGATGTCCATGAGCGGCGGTGTTCACTTACCATCAGGTGAACCGCATGCTCGTTTGCCCCATATAATATATAAAAAAAAAAGAGACACCGAGAATAGCACGCTCCATATCCCGCTGAGCGACAATAAGCTAGTGGACCAATCGTACTATGAGTATCCAAGTATCTGCACCGTAGGTTGTGACAGTGTCAACGCAGGACGCAGGGTGTGGGAGCAAATGCTGAGTTTGGTTCTGCGCCATAGGTTTTAAACTCTTAATAATGCCCGTGGCATTTTGCGCACTTTGCCACCCTATTGTTACGCCACTGTGACCCGAACATACCTATCAATTTCTACCTGTATGCGATTTTTTATTGTTTCCCTATAATTTTTGGTATATATTGACCGGAATAAGGAAACAAAACAAGATAACGAGAAAGAGTAACATGAAAAAGTGCGTTATCATAACTCGATTTGCTTACGCGCTGACTGGCATTGCTAAAGGCGCGTCTAACTTTAAAGGCCCGTTCTGCTGCCTGCGTAACCATCACTATTTCATCATCATCATCATTAGGTGGTACGGGTTTCCGGTTAAATTCTCTCAAAGAATAGTGGTGTGTTTAACAGGCGATGTGTCACGTCGCGTCGGGCCATCGCCTATAACTTTATAACGCTCAGGTTCGGTCACAGGTGGATTATTATTCCCACCTTCAAGCAGCCCCCCCAGTACCAGGTGCTGCAACTGAGTTATTTTCATAGTCATTGGCATTATGCTGTGGATTTGCGTAGAGATGTAGCATCGCTCTGTGTTCTCCACTGCATTTACCACGGCGATTGCTTTGAATAATCGTTCGGACTTATTCCCGCAGCTTATTCCTATGCAATGCGCCAAACCTTCAAATTCCATCCACATCACCGCGAAGGTCACAAATCCACCTTAATAAGTTTCTCCAGATATTTTACACATTTCATTAATCTTTGGAACCAATTTCTAACAGCAGCATTTCCGGACAGATATACTGGTAAACTTAAAAAAAAAACTACCAATTGCGAGTCGGACTCGCACACCGAGGGTTCCGTACAAACCTGCAGGTATATGAATAAAAGTTCACCCACCAGTAAAAGATAATCGAGTTATAGTTATGCATAGACGTAGTATCAATAGACTTGACATGCATTTGACATATATAGTCCATCTCACTTAGACTTATGCATAAACCTTAAAAAATGAAAGTGACAAAACACAATTTGCGGTCCTTGTCATAGTTTCACATAATTTTGTAGGGGAACACTGAGTGTAACCAAACAAATAAGACGTGCGGTTTGTTATAAACTTGAATTACTGAGTATTTTACGAATATTTGCGGTCAAAAATGTATGTAAAAGAGTGCTGAAACTGATTATAAGACAAAAGGTATGGTGTGCTGCTTTATTATTGATCTAAACGATAATATGAAAATATAACCTCTCACTGGTAAGTGCATTTTATTTAGTATATTGGTAAAAATAAATGTAGACGTTCATTATTACTAACATCTGCAATTAGTATTTCATAGAATACATTGAAAAATAGGATTATATTTGCATAAAAAATACGTATTTTAAAAGTATTATCCGACCAAATTATCTTGACTTTGTTTATTATGACGATCTGTATACTACTCGAAGAGGACGCCATTTTGTACATGATTTTAAATTAGTTGGATTATATTATGTTTCGGGATACCAGCTTATAACAATTTGCATTTCCTGGTTTTATGGTAAATTAAACCATCATTTATTTTATTTCAGCTTTTCAAAAGATTTACCTTCGCGTGTTTTGTGGATCAAATTAATAGGATGTGACGGATAATTAGACAGCTGGGTAAACACACTCGTTCAAAAATTGCATTCAGAAGACTAAGCATATTATAACTTTCTTAAAACCGTTTTCTCTCCCGCCACTCGAAATAAAGGTAAACTATAATCTATTTAATCTAAATAATAAAAATCCAGAGTATTCATCCTTGAGACGAAAATGAATGAAACCTCTTCTATAATCAGTCTCCCGGCAGCCTGTCTTCATAAATTTTCCTCCTGTGTATTAAGTGAAGCTACAACATGCATAATCTATAAATTATAAAATGTAGTTTCGAAGTCAGTTAAGTTGTGTTTTTCAAATTTGAAGTCTGTATTCGAAAAAATTACAAAAATGCACCCAATCCACCAAACTTAATACTTCTTTATTTTTTATTTATTTTATTTTAGACACAAACAGTCTTGTTCATCAACAAAAACAAAGATTTTATGTTTACAACTTACAGACTTTGAGTGCCAAAACTTAAAGTCAATGCAATAAATACCCAATCCACACATGCCTTGACCCGAGGCGTCACGTTACCTTACGTTATTTCAATTTATATTTTGTTCTGCACATATTAATTACATATATTTTATTCTTTAATTAATTAGATTTAATTTTTACAGATGACTGAATCCGAAACTGTGGGGAATAACAAAGAGTGCTGAAAGGACACATGAGCCTGATATGGATGAAAACAAAAAGTGCATAAATGTATTTTTGAAAAATCAATATACCAGAAAAAAAAAGCCAGATGATTAAAAAAATTTACAAGCCCTGTATTATTACACATTCGATACTTTGCTATATCATTTTATTTTAATTAAGATATAGAAAAGAAAAAAATATGTAGGTATATTTTTTCCATTTTGTTACATTTGAGAAATGTTTAAGGTCTATATCAATAGGTTTTCTGTACCTTTGTTATTTACGATTCGTTTGTAGAAACTTGTTATTAGGAACTAAATTTATGGAAATATTAAGTATATCTTAAACACTTGTTTGTAAGCTTTCTTAAAATAAATAAATAAAATAAAGTAGGATGTTATTCTATCCTTAGTAGTTACGTTACTATGAATTCTCTGATCTTCTATAATTTATAGAACATTCGGCAGGTTTTGTTTCTATGTATATATTATCATTACTAGCTGTGTATTATTCGAGTTACGTAAATGATATAAGTATTAATAATTATACAAGGCCAACTTTCCTTTTTTGCTTTCTAACCTTTGTGAAAATATTGCAAAACGTCACGTTGTTTAATACTGACGTCCTTCATCCGCATCATTCATCGCAGCTGGTTAGACGCCAGATGTAAAAGTGAAGCCGCGGTTTCGATACCAGCTCAAGAAGAGACAAATATTTGAGTGACTTGATATTTTTTTCAAATCGGGGTGTTAGTGAGACCAAAAAGTCTCTCGTAGTTTCTGATACCCACGACACAAGATTATCATTTGTAGGGTCAGGACTATGAATTTGAATGTTGCGTCTATTTATTTATTTAGTTAAAATATTTATGGGAAAATATATGACCTGGTATCCCTGCTTTTTTCTTTACTTTATGTCTGTCCCTTACGGTGGAACTCGAATGTCGTGTCCATTTGATGCTACGTCCATGTAGTTATGGTATTTTTTTTATAAAGGTAAATAGCGATTTACGGTTTATGACGTCTTAAAAAGAAACTACTTACTAGATCTCATTCAAACCAATTTTTGTTGGAAGTTTGCATAGTAATGTAAATTATATTTTTTTCTTTTGATGGTTCTTGGATCTTGTCCACAATCTTGTCAGACATATTATAAATAAATATTCATGCTGATAACTTCCAAAGCCACCATGATCGGAACTTCATAACTGATCATGTGATGTGACTGTGATACCTATGCCAGAGGAATTCGCTGACAAACTTTCAGCTTTGATAAAATGACGAAAGTCTGACGGCCACGGGCTCTTCTTGGTCTACTGATGCGGTTCACAGAATACGGATCTATTTTTCCAGTTTCAACAGTAATAAAGTTCTTAAGTGCGTGATGCCAACATTTTCACGGTGGTCGCGGGTTTGAATGCACACCTCTGGCTTTTCAGAGTCATGTGTGTAGTATTGATAGTCAATCACTACGCACTAACACGGTGAAGAAAAACATCGTGAGGAAACCTGCATACCATAGCGATTTATAAGAATTTCTATGGTTTACATACCCACATTAGGCCAGATTGGTATATAGCCTAACCACTCTCAATCGTAGTCTCGATTATAGAGGAAGCCCGTGTTCTGCAGTGGGACCAATGATATATTATACAAATACGACGTAGATATCGCACTAGCACTTCAAAAGTGAGGCGTTCAAATTCGGGCAATTGGTGTAATTTCATCTAGTCGCATAGCAACGGCGACAGAGGGAAGACCTCAGTGCTGTAAACATAATTTATTTCGAAAATATTGTCTAAAGTGTCGAATTGTGTGTTTTAAAAGTGTTAAAACAATGGTGCAAAAATATGAAACTAAATTGGACCTACACACTATACGTAAGTATATAAAAACCACACAAAATTTAATCTTTATTTTAAATTAGTAAACACCGCCTTCAATTGTATAAGAAGGATCGCCTAATACAAAGATTGTGAAGTGCGATAGGGACAAAAAGCGTACGTTATAGATTAACAAGTCAGAAGCGAAACCGATCATACAGAAAATTGACGATGAAAGTTTGAATGGATTTGGATAGTTGTATATTTGTTTCTAATTCAATCATATTTAAAACGATTAAGTTATTTGTTATGAATTATTTTCATAATAAATAACATTATTAAATACATTAGCTTCCCCATATATTTTGAATAACTATATTTACATATATCATTGAATGTTTCCAGATTTCCACGTGATGAGCTTTTGAGACGTAAATGGATATGCACTAAGCACAGCTCGGACAAAAAGAGGGGATCGTGACTGAATCGGGATGCCTTTAAAACTGATTAATATTGGTTTAGCACATTTAATTATGATTAAAAATATACAACTACGAAAATATATATATCCACCTAACAAACCCTGCACCATCGGTTGTTGAATCGGTTGTTTACCAGTGGCAGGTCGCTCATACGTTACCACCATGTGTAGGTACCACCGCAATGTCTATTTCCCCCGCCACACGGCAGTTTAAATGCCATGTTATGTTCCGGTTCAAAGGACATTCTCTCCCGAGTAATCGCTGTACTTATAGTTAAGATCTTATGTCTCGGGATGGCGAGCGCAGTGAATGCCAAGCATTGCTTTGTAATTTAAGGTGTCTTGGTTTCGCTTATGTCCACGAGCGGTCGTATCACTTGTCATCATTAAAACAAAAAAAATATTAATAAGAGACATTTTTCAGTGCATGCTTACCATAAACTAATATAAAAAACGGCAATCAATTTATTTTTTATTTTATCAAGGTTGTAAGCAAATAAAAATATATTTGTTTCAGGATGGCCGTACCACAGGTAGACTCATGTAGCAACCTCAAAGTTAATATATTAAATACTTATAAACCCAAATAGGTAGTTTTATTTATCGTTACCCTTCTGTTTCTATCGCTTCGATTCTATGTTTGGATAGCGCAATGCTATCTCTTTTCGTCTCGTACTTTCTGTATAATCTGTTTCATTCACTAAAATTGTCATAAAGTATTGACAAATGAGTATGTATAGGTAGCAGTACAGTTTTTAAACGTCACGCAATATGGATATGCGTCATCTTTAATAAAACATCATTGAGTGGGACGTATATGGGCTGATACAGAAAGTTCTTAAAGTTTCAGAAAGTTGGTTGCGACATACGAACGGACAGACAGACAGACAGACATGACGAATCCTGTAGGGTTCCGTTTTTTGCTATTTGGCTATGGAACCCTAAAAATACGTATTAACACCTCAAAGGCGCAACGCATCTCTACGCTCCATAGTGTTGCAGATGTTCGTAGTTGCCGGCGATCACTTACTATCAGGTGAACCGCATACTCGTTTGCCCATCATAGCATAAAAATAAGCATTTTAGGTTGAAACTACATTGTTCTTGTAGTGGAACCATTTATTTTTATGGTATGACCAAATAACTGCAACACCTGATAAGTGCGATGTGGTCGAGATCAATTTGGCAAAAATTGCATGAACAACCTAATCATACACAAGGAATCTTAATCTCGAAACGCTGCAAATGTACATACTACCCACTTTGATTAGGATCTGTAGGGAATTAATGCCTTCAAATTTTGTTCATGTGTTATACCACAGTGAAATAAAGTGAAAGTCTGATGACCAGGGTTATATGACCAGAGGTATTATGATGTGAAATATTGTAAATGCGCCTCCTGGTAATAGATCTAGACGTCCAAACTGGTAGGAAAACATTTAAAAAAAGGTTAATTTTACTATTTTTATTGAATTACATAAGTTTTTTAATCTTTTACACGTTCATATCTTCATTTTCTACTGCTGATGAAGCCATTGCTTGTCTTTCGTTGCGGAAGTCCTATCATGAAATATTGTCTATGTCATACATTTGTGCCGTTCGACTTTCTGAGGGATTTTTGGTTGACTTGGGTGTCAATAGAAATTAGTTTAAGTTTTTCTAGTATGGTCTTTTGTTCGCAGGCAAGTGTGCAATCCGTTGTGAAGTAATGCGCAAAAACAGATTTGATTGGCGCCATCATGCGTTGATTAAGCGTCGGTTTGGTCTTATTCAAGGGGTATGGTCGAACTAAGTTGGGATTTATGTCGTTTTGAGAAACTGAAACTCTCGGCAATGGTTTGGGGGCCAAAATATTAGGGCATTCAGAGTATCCAGGTGGCAGCGGTATAACTGGCTTAAGGCCGTTGCAAGTCGGACATGTGCAGGGATTCTCTTTGGATTCGGTTTCGACAGCTGTAAACGTAGAGAGGATGCTACACTTTGGACATGACCCTAGTGGGCCAGCAGGACTGAACGGACATGGGGGAGCGGGCAAAGGTCCGTTAACAGGAAGGGGGCCACATGAGCAGTTAAAGCAAGGACCACACCAAGGGGTACAAGGACCGCATGGACCACAACCACCGCAGGGGCCACAAGAACCGCAACAACCGCTGGGACCACAGGGACCGCAACCACCGCACGGACCACAGGAAAACAGTGGACCGCACGGACCGAACGGACAGCCTCCACAAGATCCGCATCCAGAGCAACCTACGCATGGTCCGCAAGCTCCACATGGCCCACAAGGACCACAAGGCCCGCAGGGTCCACAGGGCCCGCAAGGACCACAGGCTCCGCAAGGTCCACACGGTCCGCAAGGTCCAAAGCCACATGGTCCATATGGACCACAGGGGCCAGACGGACCACATGGTCCACACGGACCACAGGCTCCACAATAACCAAAAGTACCCCAGGGTCCACAGCACCGAAGCCCAGGTCCGCAGGGTCCACATGGACCACATGGTCCACACGGGCCACATGGTCCACATCTACATGGTCCGCAAGGGCCGCAAGGTCCACATCTGCATGGACCACACGGTCCACATAATCTACAAGGTCTACAAGGTCCGCAGCAGGGACCACAAGTTAAACTAAGCGATGCGCAAAGCTTAGATAAAGGGCTTACAATGTCGCCACTTGGGATGCAAGAATCGGACGGTTCACTCAGTACGCAACTGCAAGTGAAGGGATTGCATGGGCCACCGGGACACGGCGGGCATGGCCCGCACTGGCCGCCGGGCTGGACGGGACCAGAGCAGCCTACGGGACCTGTACACACGTGGTAGGGACCACAGAACCAAAACCCATACGGGTAATAATAATAACCAGTCATGTACTGAATGCAGCGAGGGGCCACGTTGCACGGAGGCGGCAGATTACACCCACAGGGCGTCGGACATCCGCAGACACCGCATAGATGCCGGAAAGCATCCAACGCGCTTGGCGTTTCCGTGGACTCCGATCCTTGACTTTGCCGATGAATATTATTGGAGTTTAATGGAACGAAGTGGTATTTAAAAGAGGGATGCATTGAAACATGAGGTTGAGGACTTCCAAAGTTGGCGGGACAACGCGAGTGCTCTGAATGGAACACTGCCGACCGAGTCCTGGGAAGGTGTTGGTGCGCAGCGTCAGCCTCCTCTGCGGCGCTACTCTTCAAGCACGGGCACGACATGCTCCGGCGTGGCGCCGCGCGCTCCTTCGGCGCCTCGGCTTTCCTCGCGCGCTCCACTTCCTTGTACCTCAAAGTCGGCTTGTCCCGATATTTCATGTTTAGTTGCTCTTTCAAGCCCCTCCTGGCGTTCAGATTTGCTGAAAGGATGATTGCTTAACTATAATCACAATCCTATAAAAATAAAAATGTAAGAAAGTTGAAATAAAACAACAACTACCATAAAGTCTTTATTGTATGATTGGGTATATCACTGCAAGCTTAACTTTATTTATTGTTGGGGGAGTGTGGTTGGTACTGCGCGAGATCTGCTCTTTACGATTCATATGCCTTGAAATTCATAGTTTGCGCTTGGGGGTACGGATTTCTAAAGTTGGGAACAGAAGAGTAATCAAAGGTCCCGGGCTGTATGTTGGGCCTGTCTCTCTGCTCGAGGCTCAGCATTCCCCTCGGCTTCTCCAAAATCGGGCATGGCTCTGAGTGAGTTTGTTGTATTCTCGTGTATTGCATGGTGCTCCTTTTCTCCTTTTGCATTCTTTCATATTCGGTTATGGATCTTATAAAAGCGCTAGGAGACACTTTGGAAAGTGGTGAGCGTGGGAAGCTAGTCCTTTCAACAGACTTAAAAGTGTACGGGGGCCGCGTCGCCATACTATAGTTGGCACAGCCGTAACCGACGTCTGATTCGTCAATTGAAGCTTCCTTGTGGCTTGAAGTTTGAGTGCTGTAAGGACAGACCATTGACGACAAGGGTGTCAAGGTGGAAGATTTTTTTATTTCTTTCGTCGGAGGGGGCACAGCGCCAGTTGTTACTGTAGCGTTGAATGGGAAGAATTTTGCGAGACCGGTGCGGGATTGCTGAGGTATTTCTTTAGGATGAACGGGAGGCGGGCTTGCAGAAACGATTGGTTTAGGCGTGGTTTTGTTTTGAACTACATTGGGGCTGACGACTGCGGCGGCGACAGGGCAAATACAACACGGAGGGGCGCTACGAGCTGGGCATGGCCCACATGGGCTGCCGGCACCACACGGCCCAACCGGTGCGCACGTACCCGTCACGTGGTATGGGCCGCAGAACCAGAAGCCGTACGGATAATAATAGTAGCCGGTCATATACTGGATGCAGCGCGGTGGCGTATTGCAGGGCGGTGGCAAACACCCACATCCACAGGAGTTGCCACAAGGACCGCATGGAAATGGACAGCCACAAGGCTTCGAATAAGGTCTTTTGAATGACATCTGACTGACGTTTGGCTGGAGGAGGCAGGGAACGAAAGATGGAAAGTACGGTGATGCAGAAGCCATGACGGGAAAGACGGAGTCGTAAGACACAGGTCTCGTTCTGGGTGGGCTAAAGTGTCTCGGTGGAATGTGCGGCCTGCTGCTAGTCTGCGAGCCCAGGTTTGGGCACGATACACAGCAGCGCATGGAGAGCACACTGCCTGATCCGCGGCGGCCCCGCACCGATGGCACCTTCTTCGCCTGCTCGATCTTCAAGTTCCCCAGGAACCGCAGCACGTTTTCTTTCTTTCGTCGGCTGGGGACCGCGGTGGCTGCAAAGGTATTGTTATGCTTTTCACCATGAATAACGCTCCAGTATTACAGAGGCGTGTTTGATCATTATTAATAGTAACAAATCAAAAGCGCGTTAGGCAAAAAATATTTATTAACAAAAATCACAAAAAGGAATTATGTAGTGTTAATAAAAGTCTGACAACATTTTTCCGATTCTACTGCAAAATATCGTTTTCATAAAGTCATGGAGTTACTTTGACGGCGCTTGCAGTTAAACGCGACGATATCTTTTTATCATCCTTTTTGTATTCTGTTTGTTTAAGAGGTGTTACTCCGGACGCCATGCACGTGGCGCATGTGCTGCATTCACACTTCTTCGGCTTGGTAGAAGGGCAGGGGCATGGACCAGGGCATGGAGCAGGACATGGGCATGGACAACCCGGTCCGCATGGTCCGCAGGGCCCACATGGCCCACAAGGTCCGCAAGGCCCACAGGGTCCACAAGGCCCGCATGGCCCGCACGGTCCACAAGGCCCGCATGGTCCGCAAGGGCCCGGGCATCGACAGGGTCCACATGGGCCACATGGGCCACATGGGCCACATGGGCCACATGGGCCACACGGTCCACAAGGTCCGCAGGGGCAGGGGCATCGGCAAGGGCCACATGGTCCGCAAGGGCTGCATGGACCACAAGGGCCACATGGGCCGCAAGGTCCACAGGGTCCACCGGGTCCACAAGGTCCACAAGGTCCACAAGGTCCACAAGGTCCGCAGGGTCCACAAGGTCCGCAGGGTCCACAAGGTCCACAGGGGCCCGGGCAGCAGGGCCCACACGGACAGCCACAGCCTGGGCACACTTCCTTTTTCTCATCGTCCTTCTTGTCAGAGTAATGTCGCCAAATGCCATCTTGATCGCCACAGCACAACAACAATGTGCGGCCGTCGCACCACGGACCGAACGCGGCTCCGCCACGGGCCGCCGCTGTAAAGGACGTCCAAGCTTATAACACTGGGCGAGAAAGCCGCTGGCTGGTCGCTCGTGCTATTGAGAAGAACGCGCGCCGTCTCGCCGAGTATTATAGCCTGGAGGTCCACCACGGCGGCGGCCACCGTTCTCCAAAATAACAAGAACGCCACCAGCGACCGATCACACTACAGGGCCGCGAACAGATTCCTGCATTACTACATCTGTCAATTAGACAGCCGACAGTCTACTTTTTTTTCACAGAAATTAACACCAATGTATCTTACGCTAATGATATAAAAATATCTACAACTTACCTTACATCTTATTAATGACATTCCAATAGATGCACATGCATAGGAATTCATGTATATTTCTACTACAACAAAGATACATTTACTTACTACAAAGATTCTAATGTTTACACTTACACAAAGGTGCGGCGTTCTTCTTGTTGGCCGCTGTGGCGACTGGTCTGCCTTTTATACATTTTAGCAAAGTCACATTTCTCGGCAAGACTGCTTTCCTCAGTACCAAAGCCATGTTTATGAAGGTTTTCTGCTGTTGTGGTAGATAATGGTTTGATATTAACTTGGAATTTTTCTATTTTTGTGGTTTACTTGAAATTTTGGGCCATGGTAGGTGCGTGATCGAGTTTGTTGTGCGAGAACAAAATTTGTGATAGAATAATTCTTTTTTCAAAATTGTATTCTTCTTTTTCGAATTATTTTTTGACGACCAGTTCTTTTATTTCATAAATGGTATCGAATAAATAACATTATTTTAGATTGAATAAAACCAAGAATTTATTTTATTAAATACCATAATACATGCTTGAAAAAATATATATTCTTCTACACATAAATTAAGAAAAATTATGTATATTCAATAAACATGTAAGTAGTGCCATCTATCGTGAAATAGCTGGTTCACTTTTAGTTGCGGAATAATAAATAATAATAAATAACACCCAACAGTCACATACATAGTCCTGACCCCACACTAAGATCGAGTCTTGTGTCGTGGGTATCAGGAACTACGAGAGACTTTTCGGTCTCACAAACACCCAGACCCGAAAGAAATATTTGTGGGCCGCACAAACATTTCTCTCGGTGCGGGAATCGAACCCGCGGCCTCTCGTTTCACAGTCGGCGTCTAACCGTCAGCGCCACGGAGGCTGTCAAAGAAATACGTATCTACATAAACTCACGCATTTTATTTTATCCCAGAAGGGTAGGCAGAGGTGCCAGGACTTCCACATTTCGCCTTGTATGTTCCGTCCCACGATTTCACAGAGGGCGAGCTTATCGAGATATCGGCCGCAAATTCCTGGCTGATAATGAATGGAAAAACCCAACATTACTTTGGCCGAACCGGGATTCGAACATGAGGTCTAGCCTCCTAGCGCCCAGTAATTTTTGGTGCTTGTAGTCATTATGACCCAATGGTCCGTTTGAAGAATATAACTCGTTACAGCCCAAGTTTTTTTTTTCACGTTAGTGTTATCCATTTGATGTACGTACGAGTAAGATTTTCAGTACTACGTTGTGATAGCCCATAGAAGCTTTTACAATTAAAATTATTTTATTGTAATTCGTAATGAAAATAGTACTTTGGTTTGTCCAAATATCAAATAGTAATACTTTTTGAATATGTATTTTCAAAAGGTCCTTGGGCTGCAATCATAGTCGTGTCCCGAAAACGCTTGGGCGTTTATGATGAACTGGATTATGGGTATTTCAAAGGCGCTTGGGCGCTAGGAGGCTAGGGTAACTGCTTTGTAAATGTACCGTGGTAAAACTACGCCATCGAGGCAGTAACAATTTTATTACTTCCGATAAAATATATAGGTACCTAACTAGAATGAAATATATTTTTGTATTTCTTAAAAACAACTTTTATGCGAATAATGCTGCCCATCGCCACTTAGGCCTGTCGCGATCTGGGCACGGCGAGTCTAATGGGCGCTATTCGCTCGTCGTCATAGCCTACCAGTTGTCACCCGCAATGCACGCGAAGGCGAGAGGCTGTAGTCGTTATTTCGTGAAAACATATTGGAGTTAGGCAGGGACCTAGCCTTTTTTTAAAATAAAAGTGCTTTACTTTCCTTTGGAAAAAAATCAAATCGTTGCGTCGTCCCCGTATGTTAGCCTGGAAGGCCTGAGACCCCTGCCATTGGTAAAGCATTTAAGTCACTTTTCCCTAATTAAAAAACGCCATTCCCAGTACTAACAGTACCAGCAGGATTTAGCTTAATAGCTAAACAGACGCAATGTTAATATATTTTTTTTACTTTGATGTTATATCCTCGTTAAAATAAAATATAATTACAACACGATTTAGATATATAGACGGTAAAATTTTACGATGAAGCGATATTTTATTATAGTCGTGTTTAACATATTTAATAAAAGTAATAATCATATTTTTGCTACATAACTTGGAACAATAGCTCTGACACGAGTATGGCGCAATAGTTTGACTTACCTGTGACTATAATGTTACCTTGTGTGTGAGCCGAAAGAACATGTATTAGTTCTGTAATCAATATGATAAACTTTGTTTCACAGAAATCACGAAAATAGTTATGAATTTGCAAAAAAGAAAAGGTGTCCAATTCCAATTTAAATTATTCAATTCCCTGGACAGTCAATGCAATAGGGATTTTTATTTAATTTCTGGTACCAGTCAATCTTTAGTTTTCCGCGATATGTGCCCGCCCATCATTAGTTCAGTAATTTCCTATTCCTCTATACTTATTTGTTTCCTTTTATCGAAAAATACCTAACATATTTATTTCAATAGTTCTCCACAGTATAAAAGGTCGTTACGGTACTGCTGGCTGCTGGCATGAAGAGGTTATTTATATCAGGACGCAAACAACAATGGAAAATCGAATCTCGCCGAGTTCTCTAGAAACACAAGATGTCTTCAACCCGCAACGAAATGAATCAAAGAAAGGCACAAATAGTAATTGCCAGTTGGCAAAGTATGATTTACTGTGTTCATTTCACGCCTTAAGATGCCAAAATTGAAAATCAAACAAAGTTAAAAAATAATGAGCTTTATTTGTATAAGTACAACTTAACAAAAATGTAATGCGTATATTACAAATTAAAAACATAATCAAGCTGGAACTTCAATCAGAAACACGCAATATCCAAGTCGCAAGGACACACACATGACACAGTCATTATTCATAATTATGGATGTAACTGACGAGGTATATTAATTATTCATAGACCACCAAATTAAGGCACCCCTAGTTGAATCCCAAGGGCAGTACACAGTACCTACCGGCTCCTAACACCGGTTTTAAAAGTCAAAGAGTCATTCGTTTCTTACTAGGTGGTGCATTGCACTATGAGCCACCACCATCAATTGCTGCACATATTTCTTTACTAGTATATACTTTCTAGACATTTCACATGATTTGAGTTCAATGATCGTCGTCTGCGTCCATGGCGTCGCTCATCTGCGGCGGACTGACGGCGGTGACGTTCGCGTCCTGGCCGGGTTGGCCGCAACCTATCCCGGGATGGCCTTCGTCCTGGACGCCAGGCATGCCATGCATGCCATGCATGCCAGACCCCATGAGCCCCTGGCAGCACGAGCACAGCAAACAAGTGAGGCACGCCATGCACGCCGCGCACGCCGCATTCGAACCCATCGCCGACTGGAACGGACCTGCTGGATGTAACACAGGACTGATGGATAGGCTGAACACAAATTGTAACAGTTGACTGTTAAATTACTGGTGTTGAGATTGTTTTTGTGTAATGTACTGAATATAATTCTCTCTATCATACTGAAGTGACGTATGAATTCGGAAGTGATGAGCATAAGTGGCAATTTGGGAAGCGGATGAGCCATCTGACTAGGTATTCACAGCCGGTAATGCACAACCGAAACACTATAGGAATCTTCAGCGTGTTGACTTTCGAATTATCGCCTGATTCGTGAAATATGGATTCGAAATTTTGACTATTTTTTGTGACTCCTATAAATACGAATAGTTTTAATTCTTCATCTTTATGGCGCGGTAGAAATTTATCGAAACACTCTTGTGCTCGTGTAAAATTCTTACCGGGTTGTCCCTGATAACCTTGCTGCGGGTAACCTTGTTGTGGATAATCTTGTTGTGGGTATCCCTGTTGTGGGTACCCTTGCTGTGGATACCCCTGTGGCGGATAACCTTGCTGTTGGAATCCCTGCTGCGGTTGTCCTTGTTGATATCCCTGCGGTGAGCATCCACATAAGTGACTATTGTTTTATTATTGAACTGTGAAGCAGTACATGTTTTATTGTATCATGACAGAGTAATTTAAATGCACTTGATGGTAATGCAGTGCATTTCGAATTTAGTAAATTAATAAATACACCCAACAGCCACATACGTAGTCCTGACCCCGCATTAAGAAAAATTAAGTCTTTTGTCTAGGTCAGGGTTTCTTAAAGTGGGGTCCACAGACCCCTTAGGGTTCCGTAACATATGTGCCAGGGGTCCGCAGCAGCTCAGTAAACTTTTAATATATTTATCAGAAAATTATCATTTAAATGCCTATCAATATTAAAAAGAATCAAATAACTAAAATTTTTAATAAAAATTTCAAAACTAAAAAAAAACAATAGAAAGTATACAATTATAATTATAAATTTCCACTGAAAAGCAAACATAATATTATTTTAATTGTTCATATTAATTAATTTTCTTATTTACTCGACAAGCCAATAAATCAATTATTTTTTTTGCAATGAATGGCGAGACGAACAGGCCGTTCGCCTGATGGTAAGCGATACGACCGCTCATAAACAGTAGCAAAATTCATCTGCGCTCGCCATCCTGAGACATATGAAATGAAATGAAAATAATTTATTGACTCCATTAAAATGTTCAACATCGTTTAGATTCAGTCATTTTTTTTTATCTACCACCCGGTTCGGAAAGCGGTTTTCACTAGAGAAGAACGGGCAAGAAACTCTAGTGTTGCTCTTTTCAAAACCAGTTTACAATTAAGTGATTATTACATAATTTACAAGTTGGTTTAAATCAGAGCAGTTTATTAAAAATATTTTTAATACGAATATTATTATATTATAATTATTACTATGGCTGAGTGTAGCGAAGTCGCCCAGAACGAAGAATCAGTATACTCTTTTTCGCCAAAACAGTGAATAATTGCGAAAGCCTTATGTAATCCATCAATGAATCCGTTACAATGTAAGCAAATCGGATAGACCAGTCTACGCAAGCAGCATCCGTTCACGAGTATGACGCATGTGCCAGCCATCGGCCTCCTCAACCATGTTGCAGGGAAGTGACCGACCTGGCACACGACGCCACCGCGAGCACAGACTTTTTAGCGAGCATGACATACCCAATCACTTGCACAGAAAACGATGGCAAATTTGACATGTTACTTAATTTAAATGATATTATACAGAGCATACTAAGACTTCCGCTCCGAAATACTACCCATTTATTTAATTTAATTCTATTCCCAAGCCTTGCTATCATCTAGATATTCTGAAATTTTATAATATGCTTTATTGCATAATTTTTGCTTGATAGTTGCTTTGAATTTTGTCATAGATAAGGCTTTAATGTGACTGGGAACTTTGTTATAAAAGTGTATACAGTAACCCTTAAAAGATTTGCTGATCTTGTGGAGTCTGGTCTTAAGAGTAGCTAGATTATTCTTATTCCTAGTATTTTTGTTATGAATATCGCTAATCTTAAGAAAACTTTCTTTATTTCTATGAACATAAATTAAATTTTCAAAAATGTATTGTGATGCTACTGTCATTATATTTATCTCTTTAAACTTTTCTCTAAGAGAATATCTGGACCCAAGCGAATAAATTGATCTTATAGCTCGCTTTTGGAGAACAAAGATGGTATTAATGTCAGCAGCACCACCCCACAGTAAAATTCCATAACTCATCAGACTATGAAAGTAGGCAAAATATACCAATCGAGCTGTATCAACATCAGTCAATTGGCGAATCCTACCCACCGCAAAGACTGCGGCGCTCAGCTTTTTAGCTAAAGCGACTATGTGAGAGCCCCATTGAAGTTTGGGATCTAATGTAATTCCCAAGAACTTAGTTGTCTCCACAAGGCTCAACTCATCTCCATTCAAAATAATGTTAGCATTAACTTTTTTGACATTAGGTGTCACAAACCTTATACATTTAGTTTTTTGGCTATTTAATAACAAATTGTTAATGCTAAACCAATGTACTATTTTTGAGAGGGTGTGGTTTACGTCGTCAATATTAGGATTATGTCGATTTACTTTAAATATTAAAGAGGTATCGTCAGCAAACAACACTACCTCACAGTTGTCCCTTATAAAAAAAGGTAAGTCATTAATGTAAATTAAAAATAGAAATGGTCCAAGAATCGAGCCTTGCGGAACTCCCATAGTAACGGCAGACCCAGGAGACCTTATTCCGTTGACATCAACACTTTGGACCCTATTACACAAATATGATTTGCATAATTCAAGAGCAATACCATTAATTCCGTAGTGGCTCAATTTCCTGATAAGTATATCATGGTGAACACAATCAAACGCTTTGGATAGATCACAGAATACACCTAAGGCATCCCGTGAATTCTCCCAAGCATCAAATATGTTACCTATAAGCTCCACACCAGCGTCAGTTGTGGAGCGACCCCGCGTGAAACCAAATTGTTTATTATGAAGTATTTTATTTTGTGAAAAATAAGATTGAAGTTGTAGGAGCATTAGTTTTTCAAAAATTTTGCTTAATGAAGGTAGTACTGAAATAGGTCTATAATTAGAGGGGTCATCTGTACTACCAGATTTAAAAAGAGGTATAACTTTACTCAACTTCATTTTATCAGGAAACATACCACTGTTTATACAAGCATTAAAAATTACAGCTAACTGGGGAGCCAAGACTGGTATTACAGAGTTTAAAATATTTGTTGAAATTCCCCAAAGGTCACATGTGTTTTTAATATTAATGTATTTAAATATTTTTATTATATCCATACTGTCAACGCAATGGAATTCAAATGAATCTCTGCCTCCACTCACATTTTCTTGTAATAACTTTTCGGCTATGGCAGGGGATGAGTTTAAACTTTTTGTTATAGAAACTGGTACATCTGAGAAGAAATTCTCAAAAATTTTTGCTACTTCAACATTAGATGTAATAATTTGATTATTAATATTTAAGCCAAATTCTGTGTCCCGAGGTTTAGCTCTACCAGTTTCTTTATTAATCACACTCCAAGTCATTTTTATTTTATTTTTGGAGTTTTTTATTTTATTGCTTAAATACATTGACTTAGCTTTATGACAAATTTGTTTAAATATTTTTGAATATTTTTTTACATATATTTTAAAATCCTCACTATGGTTATATGTTCTTTCATGATAAAGTTCATATAATTTTTCCCTACTTCTATGTATACCAATAGTAGCCCAACTGTTAAAACATGTCTTTTTGTCACTGGAAATGGACTTGGAAGCAAAAATTGACTTGAATTCTTCACAAAATGTGTTGAATACAAAGTTATATAATTTATTAGGGTCATTGCCCTTTATAATTGTAGTAAATTTATCAGATATATTTTTCCTTAACTTTTCTAACCGAGCCTTAGTTACTGGAACTACACTATGTTTCTCATTGTATTGTTTTTGTAACTCACTGCTAAATGTGACAAGTTGTCCACAGTGATCTGAGTGTAATTTATTAATAATACAACTATTTATAGGCACTATATCAGTGAAAATATTGTCTATGCAGGTAGCACTGATATTAGTTATCCTAGTTGGCTCTGAAAAAAGGTTTATTAAGTCGAATGACAAAAATAGATTTTTCAACCTTATAGTCATTGAATTATTTTCTAACAAATTAACATTAAAGTCTCCACACACCAGCAATCTCTTATTTGATTTGCTTAACTTCCTCAATGCATCTTCCATTATACATTCAAAACTATCATATGATGAAGAAGGTGGTCTGTATACACTGACAATGACAAACTGCTCTGACTCTATACATGATATTTCTGCTGTTTTTTCTACAGAGAGGCTCACTATATCCTTTCGTTCTTTAAATTTAATATTTTTATTAATTAATATTAGTGAGCCACCATGTATTGCACTTTCCCTACAAAAGTTGCTACCAACTATATGATTTTTAAAATTGAACATGAGTTGTTCAGTTTTCAGCCAATGCTCTGTAATGCAAAGTATATCAATTTCCTGACAACTCATAAACAATTCTATTTGCAATTCTTTACTTAGCATGCCCTGGCTATTTTGATGAACTAGTCTTAAAATATGATTATTGTCACCCATATTGTTAACACTATTCCTACTAATGGGTGGTGAGGTATTCATTTCAATGTCATATGATTTATAAGATATTAAGTCTTAATATGTCCAGTAGTTACTCTGGCTACAATGTCCTTCAATCCGAAACACAACATTGCATTTACACTGCTGTTTCACGGGAGAAATAGACATTGCGGTGATACCTACCCAGATGGCCTCTCACATATGAAAGACCTTCCACCAGTAATATGCGTAACATATTGAAAGAAGTTCGCAAATTACCAAAGATGTAAAAATTTAATTAATTAATGTAAGGCATAGACCCTATCCTATTTTAAACTACCAATGAAAGTCCATGTTCAATAAAAATGAGTATTCAGTACAAGGTTTGTTTTTCTTTCTAAAAGATTTTTTGACGGGGTCCGTGAACTATTTTAAATTTAGTTAGGGGTCCGTGACTGCAAAAAGCTTAAGAAACTCTGGTCTAGGGTATCAGGAATTAGGAGAGACTTTTCGGTCTCACAAACACCCTGACCCGAGACAAATACTTCTGGGCCCCACAATTTTTTTTTCGGTGCGGCGTTCGAACCCGCAGCCTCTCGTTTCAAGTATCCACCTGTGTCAGACTATCTTTCTTTTCCTCCACTAACTATAAAGTGCTAAGTAGTAATTTTATTTATCATTATTATTATAACTCTCAATGCTGTCCAAAAATGGTGATAATAATGTGAATAATTTGAGAAATAGTGTGCACCTGCGGGTATGGCGGCGGCGACCCAGGCGGAGGATTATATTCTTGTCCAGGAGGCGGGGGATAACTGCCGGTAGGGTACGGAGGCTGAGGGCGAAATGGACCCTGATACTGCCCTTGGGGTGGCCCGAAGCCCCCAGGGGAGGGCGGCTATAAAACACAACACCTAGTTACTTTCCTAAGTCTTTTACTTTCTCATATCTTTGGTGGTATATGATGCATCCGCTCTGTGGCTACAGGCGTTGGGATTCTGCCACGGTATGCCCTGCTCATGGTAAAAGGCGATAAAATAGATATAAACTACTGTAAGTACTCAAAACTATTGGTCTTTTGGAAGCAGATTATATCCAGATATTCAGTTACGACATTTGTAAAAACAAAATAAATAATATTAAGGCAATAGTTCAAACCAAGACTTTGATTAGAGGCTATGGACCTAATTACCAACAAGCGCAGCGTGGGACGTTCACACACAAAATGCAATAATAAGGGCTGCAGCAAGTAGCTAGATGCAAGCCAAACGCGATAGGTCGCTATAGGTATCCTTTGGGTAGTCCTATTGGTTATTTTTACGCTAACTTTTGTCGAAATATACGGTGATAACAGGATTCGAAAAATTACTCACCATGTTCCCCATCGTAATATGCTTTAAAAAGATTATTTATGTTGATAGAATTTCAGTGTTCGTCCTGCGCAACATGTTATGGATTTATTTGCAGGTTAGTCAAATTGAAGTTTTAGACATATTTTGTCAATCATATAGAATAATCAGAGGTTGAGAATCTTCTTGATTATCTTATTTAGTCTATGAAATGTAGATTTGACCTTATTCAAAGACAGTTTACCTATAAACCTATTTTAGTTATTATATGTTTTGCAATGTTTTGTCTTGGAATGACTTCTGAATTCAGTTTGGGCAAAGCAGACAAAACATTCGGTAACTAAATTAGGTTTATAAGCTGAATAATATAAATAAGGCCTATATATATAGGTTAAGCGTAGAATAAGTCATTTTTGGAAGTGGCAGAACCACGCTGTTGTCGGTCGGCGAGTGAGATTTCCGGATGCCCAATACCTCTTTCCTCTTCCCATCCCTTATTCCCGGTTTCCTCTCGGTTTGATGGACCGGCACCACCATGAGGCATGATCCAAGCTTTATGGATGTTCATGGGCGGCAGTCACTTACCATCAGGTGACCTATTTGCTCGTTCGCCGGAACTATACAATAAAAACATACATCTATATAGTGTGTGGCGAAATTTGAAACTAAAATAAAAGTTTTAAGATACCTATTATGTTTTTATAATATAAGAACCAAGCATTTATAAATACTCATAATATTGAAGTAGGTAAGTAAGTAAAGTACGAGATAATAAGTTCGATCCAAAGAGAGGCCTATCTAGTTTGTGTAATTAGAAAAATATGATAGGAATGACGTCAGAATAGGCGGTTAGTCGTAAATCGTAAACTCAACCAAGATCATGACTCCTGATCCCTCGCTACCGTGCCATAAGGGCAGATTAAAGAAGTTATACAGATGTACCTATCATTAACCTTGAAATGAAATGAAGTATGTTTATTCATTATATTATAAAGCAGTTAAATAACTCGTAATGATAATATTAATTATTATGGAAGTACAGTAGGCAATGATATCGTTTGTTTTAAAGGTTAAACTATCCCGCCTACGCAACCTTGGGTGAATAAAGACGATTCAAATAAAAGCAAAATTGTAAGGAACCATTGAGTTAATAAGTTATAATACTAACTCTATGTAAGGAACATTTAAAGGATTAGAAACTACACCCAATTAGTAAGTTGAATCTTTTTGTTGCTATCAATAAAATAAATATGCAGTAAAAAGTACATTCTTAAAGAGTTATACGAATGTATCTTTTTATATTATAGTGCGTGATATATTATAGTATAGTGTGTGATGCGGTTGCCAATATGTTTACGGTGGCCGCGGATTCGAATCCTAGAGTACACCTCTAACTTTTCGGAGTCATATGTGTATTGATAGTCTATCACCACTAGTGTTGCCAGGTGTCCCGCTTTAAGAGCGTTTACACCTTGCGCGCAAAGTCAACTATAGGTATTTCTTCTTTAATTTCACGCACACATAATAGTCCCAGAGATGACGACCAAAACCATGTATCATAGCAATACGGTCGAAACTGTATAAAGTCGTTAGATTATGTGATTCTGAACCCGACTAGGTAGGTAGTAACGGTCAAAAGTGTAGCAATAGGGAATATGCATTAGACTTCAAAATAAGTCAAAATATTTTTTTTGTAATCTTTATTAATATAGAAATATACCTTAAAGATATTTTTTAAATTTATCAACTCTAAATCGGTAAAATAAATACTTAAAAAATGACATTTCAAATTTGCCGCGCATTTTTTCCGAAACGCGATCTGTTGCTTGAAAAGGAAAGTGACGTCAGAGGGCACATTCTTATGAAGTTTTAGCTTGTTGTTTTACGTTTGTTTATGAGTTATTTTGTGCTTTCTTTATACTATTAAATAAAATGGATTATTTTGTCACGAAATACAGTTCTGTAGCAATTCATGAAAGAAACTTAATCCAAATACTACGTTGTTCATATCGTGCCCTCTGACGTCACAGCGAGTTCGCGCCAACATGGCGTTTAAATGCTTCGAAACTGATAGCAGTTTTGGTTATTTTATTGTACTTTTTTTATTGATATTTTCAAAGACTTATATTTTTTTCTGATAATGTAATAACATACAGATTTGATTAAAAATATAAAAAAATGGCATGCATATTCCCTATTGCATGTGAGGCTATTTCTGCTGTGTCCAAAAAAAATGGCAGTCGGTATCATAGCAATATGTCTGATATTGGAAATGTACATAGATTTTATAATTTTATGACGAATAAGTTGGTTTTCAGACATTTTGTGCGTAGTATATAGCTGAAGCGAATTTTTGAAAATGTCAACGAATTTAGCCAATCTGTATTATAGCAATCCGAACGAATTTTTTTTCTACTTTTCGTAAATTTGCCAGGATTGCAAAAAAAAATGTTTTCAGACATTTTAGATGTCGCATGTACATACCAAAAGAGAAAAGAACATTTTGGAATCGCTTAGCCGATGCCTGAGCGCTTCTTACGTTCCTGCTGCGGTGTGAATAGTTGTTTGCATATTAAGCTCCTGCCACTCTCTTACTATACATAGTCACTCACCAGCTGTCCTAACCGTTGAAATGACGCTCACTTAAAGTGACAACAAACTATAAGTTGCTCAGGCGGACGTGGGTGTGTCGCTGATTGTCCGAAGGATCGCGGACATTTTTTTCTTCTATTCCCAATGATAAGGCATGGTTTGCTCATCTGCCATTGATGAAGTTTTCGGGGATGGAAGAGTAGGTTTTTAAGAATTCAAAATTATCAATTATAATAGACGTTTTTATAGCATAGATACGTTGTCCGCGCTCTATTTTGGCAAGACAAAAGCAAGGTGCTTGCCCGACTTGCAATCAGTCACGCTTCAACACGGTCGATATCGAAAAGTTGTCTGATAAAGGAGGTGCTTCACTGAATTCTTCTGAAATATTTTTTTTTTACATCTGGTTAATTCATTTCATCGAGTTCAACAATTTTCTGACAAATTGCTATGATACCGATCGTTAAAATTCCTTAACATATTTAGAATGGTCTCAAAATTTGATGCATCCAAATTTCCTTCTGAAAATATTTTTTTTTCCTATTAACTAA
Organism: Hyles vespertilio; assembly: GCA_009982885.2. Lineage (NCBI taxonomy): Eukaryota > Metazoa > Arthropoda > Insecta > Lepidoptera > Sphingidae > Hyles > Hyles vespertilio. The sequence goes on along the minus strand of CM042825.1, from coordinate 715,344 downwards.
TCCTAATTTACCCGTAATGAATATTTTCAGACGGATTGCTATCATCATATTTTTTTGTCTCATTTTTAATTTTTCTAAATTATTTTTCGGGTTCGTGCTACAGTATTAACTTCTGAAAAATATGTTTTCGGTATCTTATAGCTATTATATAAATACAGTCAGAAAATCAGACAGATTGCTATGATACAGTCCGGTAAAATTTGTTGACATTTTTGAAAATTCAGTTCGGTCAAACGCTACGCGAAAAATGTCTGAAATTGGTATTTTCGAGTTCAAAATTATCAAATCATTCAATTTGATGCGGTTGTGGCCGTATTGCTATGAGACAAAAATTTTGGTTGTCATCTCTCGTACTATAAGCGACCAAAGCTGTGTGCGTAGAGCTGCCGCGTCGGCTCGCTGTAAAGTCAGATCAACCAATTTTGATCCGTGCGCTTCAAATATTCAATTGAAATGTAACTGTAATATAATAAAAATATTGTATTTGCATTATAAGTAGACAAATATTACTGTATAAGTAATTAACAATACAAATTTAGGTACTAATCATATTAATCATTTAGTGTTCGAACAAACACGCACTTGTTCGAACACATGAATAGAGTTAGGGACCATACAACCCCTTACAATTACGAAACAAATTTGATTTTATATTACAGTACATAACATAATCTAGCCTCGGAATTACATTTGTCGCAATGTATTATTATTATTATACTCACTACAAAATCATTGTAGGTAATAAAAAATAAAATAAAATATTTTACTACCAAAGTACTAAGATGTGGCAATCGCAGTACACGCGTGGCTATTTTTACTACGCATGGCAAAAATCGACTGCAACTAGGCCGGAGCGACGAGCGATACGTCCTCCTTCCAGAAAGCCTTGCGGCGCGGCGCGGCGGTCTGATTTGAGGGCGATCGGACAGCGTGTTTTATAGTGGTTTTTAGAATATTTGTAGAAAACATAAAAACTAATTTTGTTGAAATATAAAAATGATAATTTATTAATAAGGTGCTCTTCTTTTATAGTATGCAATTACTATAAAAAAATATGGGGCATTCCACGCGAAGCGGACAGGTAAAAAATCTCGATGTTTCTGATTTCAGAAATATTTGAGTATGTGTACCTATATATGTCCTTGAATCGTGTATCAAATATTTTTTTAATATAGTGACTGGTTAAAGAATTAAGGACCTTTGAAATTTTGGCCAACTGGTGGGCATACAGTACTTCAAAGCCGATTATCTAGTCATAAAATTATTGATTAAAATAATAAAACCACTGGATTTAAAACTTCATTTAATGAGCTTTTTAATTGCATTTTTGGATACGAAAATAAATTGTTTTTTTTTCCATATTTTTTTTATTTTAATTTTTTAACTTCGATTTTCACAAACTTAGACCATTTCGATTTTTTTTTATTTTTTTTATGAAAATAGCTAGTATTGTATAGAACATCCTTGCCAAGTTTTATTATGGGTTGGGAAGTGGTTTACGAGCTATACTGGAAATATGCGCCGCGCCGCACCGCGCCAAACGCCCGTCACGTGCGTGAGCTTGCAGACATTATTTCTTTAGTACTTTGATATAATATTTAAAATAAAACGAATTATTTTTATGTGACTAACTACAAATTTATTTACAGGCTTTTATAACTTTAAATGTCACACTGTTACTTGTGCGTGTTACCATAACACCTTCAGTAGTAGGAATGTAGGCATGATATTTTTTTTTGTGCCTGGTATTGTCGCTGCCGACTCGAATCTGCTTTTGAAAGACTCTTTTCGAGCATAGAAAATGTGTGTTTGTGGAATTGATTTTCTCGCCCAATGGTACAAACGCTCAGCTGTGCTATTACTTCGTTTGTAGTCTTGGCAGTTCGCGAACGACCTAGGTGGGAAAAGCGCTGCTTTAGGTGAACTATGCGAACTAATTCATTGAAAATCCCACTCTTAGTTCTTTTTATATTTCTTTTAGCGTCCACTTTACTAGACAGTGGCGCTGTGTTTTCGATTATTTCGATAAAAGATTTTATGTGCCATAACAAACAAGTCAACTTTAATTGTAAAAATTCATACTTTTCAAGTATTCTAATATAATTACACATTATACTAGGAACTAGCCTAGCTGTTTATTAATCATTAATATAAATTATTTTATTTTTCATTACTTAAATAAAAAATCTCATATTACATAAATGGACGTGTAAAATTTTATGTAATACTTTGTATTTTTTAAATAAAAATAAACAAAACTTACAATAATCATAACTATATGTTTTTCTTTATTTATTGTTCTTACTAAATTATTTAAAAAAAAAGAACTAATGAACTAATAGAACGAACTAGTTCATCCTTGGATTATGAACTAAATTGAGCGCTCTCTGTAGTGACCGGTTAGGCCCAAGCCTATTCGTTTGACGCCGATTGTAGACTAACTCGAGTCGCTAGACATTTTAAGTTGCCCCCAAGTCCATCATATGGCCCTACGCCGTGAGCAGTGGCATGAAAATGAAATTCTGCTTCTTACCAAAATCCTGTTTAAAATAAAACAGCTAATCTACAATCGGCGTCAAACGAAGCAATAGCACAGCTGAGCGTTTGTACCATTAGGCGAGAAAATCAATTCCACAAACGCACATTTTCTATGCTAGAAAAGAGTCTTTCAAAAGCAGATTTGAGTCGGCAGCGACAATACCAGGCACAAAAAAATATCACGCCTTCATTCCTACTACTGAAGGTGTTATGGTAACACGCACAAGTAACAGTGTGACATTTAAAGTTGTAAAAGCCTGTAAATAAATTTGTAGTTAGTCACATAAAAATAATTCGTTTTATTTTAAATATTATATCAAAGTACTAAAGAAATAATGTCTGCAAGCTCACACACGTGACGGGCGTTTGGCGCGGTGCGGCGCATATTTCCAGTATAGCTCGTAAACCACTTCCCAACCCATAATAAAACTTGGCAAGGATGTTCTATACAATACTAGCTATTTTCATAAAAAATATAAAAAAAATCGAAATGGTTTAAGTTTGTGAAAATCGAAGTTAAAAATTAAAATAAAAAAAAATATGGAAAAAAACAATTTATTTTCGTATCCAAAAATGCAATTAAAAAGCTCATTAAATGAAGTTTTAAATCCAGTGGTTTAATTATTTTAATCAATAATTTTATGACTAGATAATCGGCTTTCAAGTACTGTATGCCCACGAGTTGGCCACAATTTCAAAGGTCCTTTATTCTTTAACCAGTCACTATATTAGAAAAATATTTGATACACGAATCAAGGACATATATAGGTAGAACATACTTAAATATTCTGAAATCAGAAACATCGAGATTTTTTACCTGTCCGCTTCGCGTGGATATTTTCTTGTCAAGAATTTCTGAATAATTTCGCATTGTTAAAATTTTTATTTTTCAGTAACTAAACACAATAAGATTATTTTTCTTAGCAAAATCCCTCCATAAGGGTCTTATTAGTCTAATAATATTTTTATTTTCATCTTATATTAAGTGATTTCGGATATCTTAAGCTTCTAAATTGCCATTCGAAGCCTAAATAACGAAACCTGTGTTCAGTAATCCTTATAGTATTCAAATTATCTATCAATCTATAATGTTTTCCACCAAAATCCCTGGATGACAACCTTTTCTAAAATTAGTACTAATTATTTTTCCTTTAAATTGATTATTGGTGGCTATTAACTCGTTTGAAAAGTCCTGTTTGTAAGCCAAAAAACGCGCGGAAGGTATAAACGCTCTTAAGCGGGACGTCCCGCTTTTCAGGGGTTTGATGACGCGTCCCGATTGAACCTTCGGCGGGACGCCAAATGTCCCGCTTTTTGACCACCCCTCTCAGAACGAATAAAAACTAAATATTACACACTTTTATTTATAATCCGTGCTGTATTTCGCATTTTCCTACAATTATTTACCTACTTTGTATCTAATTCGGTTCTAAAGTTGTTTCCATAGGCTGTATCCAAAAAAATACAGGACTTTGAATAAGTTCTCGCGGTCTGTTCACGAATTCCTAGCTTTATTATTTTGGATGGTAACACATGTGCAAGGAAATACTGTTAGTGAACTTACGTCATAATGAATATTAGTTTACTACAATGACGATTTGCAAATTTTACTATACGAAATGTACATGTAGATGTCATTTAAAAGAAAAACGCATCTTAACTTCACTTAATTCTCTTCAAGCATTATAGCGAGTATAATTTGTCATAATTCATGTGCAAAGACGTGTCGGAAAATATCAATTTTCACCTTGGAAATAAAAATCGCTCTGGTAAATCGAAAAAAATATAGTCTAAGAATTTAAGGAATAAGTCGATGGACACCCATAGCAAACGCTAGAGGAATATGCAAAATCATTGCGAGTAATCTTTTGTAATATTTGGAGTAAGTTAAAAAACCTCCGCCTATCCCTTCTTGAAAAAAGGCGCGAGTTTTTGCATAGTTGTATGAAAGCTAAGAAACCATGGCGCCTTATGAATTGAAGCCTCGAGAGATTTGGTACTTGGTCTGATTGAGCTGCGCTTCCATTATTATAGTAATAACCTAAAACGGCTATTGTCTTTGAGAGCCTCCAGAGACGCGACGTTTTTCGGTGTGATAAGTACAAGTATATGCTGCTACAAAGAGGGAGAGTAATAATTTGTGAAAGCCAAAAAATATATAATTCCCTCTTCTTTGATAGGCGTCCCACTGAAGAACTCAAAATCCCGCTTATTTTAATGTCCTGTCCCGAATTTTCAAAAACTAAACCTGGCAACACTAATCACCACGCACTATAACGGTGAAGGAACCTGCATACCATAGCGATTTGTATGAGTTTCTATTATGGTTTCTATGGTATGTGAAGTCCGCCAGCCCGCACTAGGCCAGCGTAGTGGTAGTATATGGACTAACCACTCTTAATCGTATTCGCAATTGTAAGGGAGGCTCGTGCTCTGTAGTGGGACGTATGTATATGGGCTGATAAAGATATAGATAAGAGTATAATTACCACAAGTTACTACATTTGTTACGTCAAATTTTATCCCATCAAAAACATCCTGTAAAAAAATTCCAAGTCTCGCAGCTCAGTTTTTCTACCGCAAAAAGTTGTGAGATCCATATAATACCAAGTCGATTAATTTCTATTTATTTACAACGTAACGAATTTTTCATATTGATATGATAATAACTTACGTAATAACTTTATACAGAACGTCCCTCAATCAAGGACTAAATAAATTAATCGACTTGGTATTACATGGATCTCACAACTTTTTGCGGTTACAATTCAGGCTTCTTGCTTTAACCACAACGAAGTTATGGGGGGTTGAAAATGGTCTGAAGTGCTTCGAGAAAAGGATAGTACGGCTGTGCCGCTTTTTAGCTCGACTTGGAGGGGGCACTGCCGTGCCCCCAGATAGATTTCTCGACGACTCATGACAATACAATAATTTAAAAAAATATGACATTACCTTATCCAGACCATATTTTTTGATTATTAAAATGATTTGGTAATTTTCGCGTAGGTATCTTCCTTTGATAAAATAGCCGTAGATAGATGTTTTTTGTCAAAATTATTAAATAATAGTTTAAAAACTAAAAATACACAATAAAACACCTAACTAAAACAGTAAAAATAATTTATATTGAGTTTAAGATAAGATACATTTATTGACTTAACTATCCCCGTTTCCTACTATTTTTGTATATTCATTAGTGGTGGAAATCGTTGACGGGTGGAAATAATATGTATATGACATATGCAAAATAATAAATTCTTTGAACAATACGAACAGCACAGGATATGACGGCATATGTGCAAAAATTATTAAGAGCGTTGCTAATATAATAGCTCCAGTAATCACCTGCATATTTAACCATGTTTCCCATCGAAGTTGAAAACATCGGTAGTTACCCCGATTTTTAAAAAAATAGACAGACAAGACGTATATTATAACAGACTAATTGCTCTTATACCCGTTTTGGCTAAAGTTTTTGAAAAAGTGTTATACAATAATCTTAACGAAATCTTGAAAAAAATAAGATTATAGCAATCAATCAGTTGGGGTTCCGTAAAGGTAAATCTACAAATATGGCATTGCAACAATTTTTGAAAATTGTCTTTTCAGGGCTGGAGGACAAGAAACAAGTCACAGCTTTATATATGGATATGACAAAGGCATTTGACCATGTAAACCATAATTTACTTCTGAAAAAACTTGAAATATATGTTGTGAGAGGTAACACTTTAGACATGTTCAAATCTTACCTTACGGACCGAAAACAGTACACTGAGATTACAAGAATCTGTCCCAAAACTGCAACTCAAAGAAAGTTTCTTTCGGATGCCAGATTTGTTAAATGTGGAGTACTTCAAGGGAGTATATTGGGACCATTACTATTTTTAATTTATATTAATGACTTTCCCAAAGCTATAAACCACCCCACGGTCCTATTTGCAGATGATAGCACAGCACTATTTACGGATAAGAATTGTCACAATCAAGGAAATGAAATTAATAAAGCACTAAAAGACATTATTGAATGGTTAAAAAATAATAATCGTGTTATAAATTTAGACAAAACAGTTTATATGACTTTTAAAAAAAAAGCTCGAAGACAGAGCCACTGACAATACAATACAATGATAAATTTATTAGCGCCATTGATTTAAAAACTAAGGATAGGCCCTTCAGTACGTTGGGTACGTCAAAAAGACGCCTGTGATCATCGCGCCATCTGTTAGATTTTCATGTAACTACGTAGTGTGCTAAAGGATCCGACCGTCGACGTAACTTTGTTACGTCGTAGTTATTTAAACGTTAAATTATAAAAATTTGATTCGATTTCTATGTATATTCATAAATCAGGAAAAATATTTTTTAACATTAAATATGTTGTATATTAGTTATGTAAAATAATATGTGAAATATAGTGTGCAAATTGATAACAGAAAAAACATCATATTAAACAATTAAAATAAAATGAATAAAAAATAATAAATCTGAAAATTTGTAACGTCTTAGTAGGCCTTTTTATTAAATGGAACACATTTTAATTTGCATTATAGGTAGTTTTAGTAGTATAATTTGCTACGGATTAAAAATATGTAAATCAAGTGGTAAATATGTCAAATAATTACACGGCATCAGTTCTACTCTAGCTTAGGTCAACGCATTCCTTAATATGCGCCGCTACAAAGTACAAAGTTATGTCGTGCAGAATACATACGCCGAATGATTTGATGGCGGCCATGAAATTGTTTTTCAATAATGCTAAAATAAATGTTATATTGACTTAAAGTAATATAATTTTTACTTATCGGTGATAAGAAATGTTATCTTTATTTTTTGTGAATGTTCGATCATATTTATTGCACCCACGCACGATACAATTGGGCATTTTTACGACGACTTACAGACCGGTGCGCTGTGACGTCACAACCGCTGCACTGGTCTGCAGACCACTTTCGTGACAACACTTTTCTCGCTCTCCGCCCCGTCCATATATTTTACGTCAATGATTAGCGCAGACAAAATGTACCAAATTCTTAGGCATTCATATAGACTCAAACTTGTCATGGAGAACACACGTTCAGCATATATGTACTAGGGGTGATGCGTATTTATCGTAACAGTTCAAAAGAACAGGTAGAAGCAAATCACAGATAACAGTTGTTCTCACTGTTAACAAATATCTGTTCCTCAGGCCTAATCTGTTCTTAAAAATATAACAGTTGGTATTAACAAAACTGTTCTCATCACCCGTCTCTTTTAAATGTACACACGAATGTCACTTGTTAAAACGAGACACACCTAGTATTTATGCGAAAAAAAGCAGTTGGCAGTCATGTACGAACAAATCGTCTTTAAAAAATACTTCTTGAATTAGGTCGTGTTACTTGTTATAACGTTCCGTCTCCCTCACACCATCTGAATAGGCCTTTGCTAGAACGAGAAGCACCTAGTATTTTATTTGACAAATACAATATGCAGCGCTAGAAGAAATCATACATACAAAATGATATAAAAATAACAGGCTGTTATTTAAGAACAGTTATTAGGAACTGTGATTTGCAAGGAACAGTAACAGGAGGAACAGATATTGAGTTTGACCTGTTATAACACAACTCTAATATGTACTAAGCTCAATCAATGCTCATACGCATTATACATGCTTAGAAAGGTAGCTAACCACATTACTGTGTTGACAGCTTATCATGCTTATGTGGGGTCTACGTTGCGATATGGTGTATTAATTTGGGCAAACTCTCCCAATAAAAACTCTGCATTCAAAGCCCAGAAGAAATGTATTAGAGCTATGTGTGGCCTCTGCCAGACTGATTCTTGTAAAGAATATTTTCGTACTCTTTAAATATTAACACTTCCCTCGATTTATATTTATGAAGCAGCTCTTTTAGTTCGAAGTGAAATTAAACAATATAAAACACTAAAAAGCACTAGATACAATACGCAGCTTTCAACTCTGAAAACTAGAACAAAATTATATAAGGACAGTATATTTAGTACAGGTATACAAATTTACGTAAAAAAATAGACGTGGCCTCTCACTATGGGCCTTATTAGGAAGCTCAAAGTCACTCAACGAACCATGGAGCGGGCTATGCTCGGAGTTTCCCTACGAGATCGAATCAGAAATGAGGAGATCCGTAGGAGAACCAAGGTTACCGACATAGCCCATAGGATTGGCAAGTTGAAGTGGCAATGGGCCGGGCACATAGCTCGTAGAACCGATGGCCGTTGGGGCCGAAAGGTTCTCGAGTGGAGGCCACGTATAGGCAAGCGAAATGTCGGACGCCCGCCTACAAGGTGGACGGACGATCTGACTAAGGTCGCAGGAAGTCGCTGGATGCAGGCCGCTTCCAACAGGTCATTGTGGAGATCCTTGGGGGAGGCCTATGTTCAGCAGTGGACTTCCTGTGGCTGATATGATGATGATGATGATACAAATTTACAATAAATTACCAGCAAATATTAAAGAGCTCAGTTTAATAACCCTTTTAATAGATAAAGCATATTATTCATTAAATGAATTTTTTGACGATAAAATGTTATAACTTAACTTATTTAAACAGTAAGTTCCAAATAATACACAATTTATATTATAATAATTTGATTTAGTTATGTTATTTAGTAATGAAATTTTAATAATCTATTATTTGTGACATTTGCTTGACCGTGACTCGTCCTGATTGTTTGTATTTTTAATAATTATTGTTATGTATAATTTAGGCCCACATTTAGGCCACAAGTGACAAACATGTAGAATAATGGAATATATATATTTTTTTATACAGTACTTTACTTGATCGACATATTTGTAATTTGCATGCCCAGTCAGGGTTGAATACAATGAAACTTTCTACCCACGGAACATCTGTACCAATTTATGTAACCTGTATTCTGCAAATAAATGAATTTGAACTTTGATTTTTAATAAACTATGAAGTTTAATTACTACATATTTCACTTAACTACAACCTAGACGTACTTCAACTCAAAACAAAAACTAAAGCATACTTAAACCTTTTAATTGTTTGTTGTTCAATTCTACAATTTTTATTCAGTAATAGTTTCAAATCAGATTTTCTACATAATAAATGTTGCAAATCACAATACATATTATACACAATATTAAATGGTTTCTTTGATTTCAATACGTAATACCCTAATTAAAAATTATAAGAGGGTAAGTAAATGTTTCTTAACTTGAATTATTCCATCCTTGGTCCTGTTGGGTACAATACAGGAAAATACAACATATTCGGGATGGTTTCCATGACGACATATTTCCGGCTAAGTCGCAGCCGTAAACTCAAGGTCTTTCTAATTTTCCACGCGCCGCGCCACGCGGAGAGCCTATGTTTTGAATCATACCGTCCGTTGCTGAATTGTTTCCACTATTTAATGGTCCGTTCCACTGCTGCGACTTTTATCACCCTTGTATTCATATTTCATTGATAATAAATTTTGAAATTAATTTTGTAAAAAAATCGGTGTTTTCAATTTATTTTACTTTGTTCATTTATATTTATATTTATGTAAATAGATTTGCAAAACAAATATTTAACAATAAGCTTATTACCAGTACATTTTTTAAATTTGTTCTTTAATTGCAGTAAATTGTTTGAAATAATATTTTTCGAATGGAGTGCATATTTAATTGTAAAGTAATATCTGATGCGAAAGGAGATGGGCCAGAAATGTATGGACCTTGGGCCGTTTGTAGTACATTACACCAAATATACTTAGTGAAATTGGCATTCGATTTCTGTATGAAATACTATTATACGTTGCATATTAGCTTTATACAAAAATAAATACCCAGCCAAGAACAGCAACACTACAAGGGGACAATATGGCGTCTGAAACGACATGTTTGACAACCGATGTCAAAACTTGACATTTATGAAATATGAAGTCGTAATTCGTTTTCCTATAAATCAAATATTATTTTTAGTCGTCTGTGCTATAAATTACTGTACTCTATATAACTCGTAAATGTTTTTACGTCAACGGAATTAGTATCATACTTTATTGATCATCTAATATAATATAACATAATGTCTATACAATAAATTGCAACAAGTCTGTCAGAATCTCGTCATGTTTATAGTTATTTAATATTAAGAAAGTGTACCTATATCTGGCCGTAAGTGCGGTGCCTACCTGCTAAACAACAATAATCCACAATAAAAATCTGCTAGGCATGAGATACAGCACGGCACACACTGATCACTTGTCGCGACTGCTAGCATCTGTATCAGCCCATATACGGTCCACTGCAGGGCACGGGCCTACTCTACAATCAAGAATACGATTGAGAGTGATTAGGCCATATAGTCCACCACGCTGGCCTAGTGCGGGTTGGCGGACTTACATACCATAGAAATTCTTATGAATCGCTATGGTATGCAGTTTCCTCACGATGTTTTCCTTCACCGTTTTAGTGCATGGTGATTGGCTATCAATACACACATGACTCCGAAAAGTCAGAGGTGTGCCCTATGTGCATATGAATAAATAATCATTTTATTATTAGGCATATGCACTTAATGAGCTCTTAGTTATTATAGTCCATACAAATGAATACGCTATAAAAATGGAATCGAATCTGATAGCAGCCATGTTTATTTCTATACCTTAATGTCTAGTAAAAGAACTTACTAGCAATCATTTCTGTACAAGCTAACATTTTAAAAATTATATTTGGTCTACCCCTAGAAGTCTAATATACTTTGGTATATTAGACTTCTGCATACTTAAAAATAATATTATCCTAAGGTCTAAGATATTATTTTCCAAATAATGTGTTTGACATTAATTCTAACTGGTTATTTCTGAGCACACATAAGGAAAAAGTAGGATTAATTGATGAAAGAAAACTAAAATCAAACAAAACTTAAGGACAATAAAGTACAACCAGATCTTGCTTTATATTTTTTATTTATATTCGCCTAAAAATAATCTCCAGTCAAAACATCTAGGAACAATGCCGGTGCTCCCATATTGTACTATTGCCTAGCCCAAACGAAAGGCTAAATACCACAGTATGATCATGGTATGAGTACAGCAACCCACTGTCCAGTGTCCAGCTATGTTCCTTTCAACATGAAGCACTTGTGGGTGTTATATATGTCCAAAAGAATCAAGATTGATACAATCTTCTTACGGCGGAGTTGGAATAAAATCTTGCTCATTGTCTATAGTTTAATTTATTTGCAGCCAGCAGTTTGTACAGATAATTGCTTGTTCTGATAACTAAAACAAAATAAAAAAGATTTAATATTGAAGAATTATGATGAATAAATAACTCTTTGCAGTCACATGTGTTCCCTCCTTTCTATGATCCCAGGTCTTTCCGCTATTGTTTAATGAAGCATCTTAGCAGGCCGGCCGGATAATTGTATGAAATGTCTTGGGACAGTTGTCTGATGCCTTTAGATATTCCGCCTGGACGGCATTTGTGCTTACCATCAGACATAGTGTTGTTATTTTGGAAATAATAATAATATAATATATTATACATAACACAAGATCATCTGAGTGTCCAGAGGGAAATAAAAGAAAATGTAATTCATTTAACAATTTAAACAACAATATACAAATATCACTTCTTACATATTTATGTACTAGTAGACTTGTCCTGTGGACACAATGCAATTCAGCTCTAACATGAATACTTTTGTAATACTCCATACTTTGTATTGACCTTGATTAATTGGCATAAAACATACATTTCCCAAGTCAATGAAGAAAATAGAATACTTACTTCTTGTTCAGCAATAAAACGTTTTGAAATACTCTACACGAGAGTGAATTGGCATCCCATGTAGTTACTAAGATTCTTTTGAATGAATCCATTTCAATTTTTGATTGTAGAAGTGCAATTCAAGCAAAGCGCCACTTTTGATATGCTGAAAAGCAGAATTGTGGGTTAGAAGAGAAATATGAACATAGAAAAACATAACAGTATTACTTACATGTGGCATTCAAAATAATAAATAATATGTTTACTCACCAAAATACGAACTAGTAATTGCGTTAAAACGTCAAGATATATCATCTGCGAGAATCAGAATCCATAAAACAAAGCCAGGTCAACAGAAAAGCAAATACACATTTGCGAAATGTATGCGAATAATAAAAAATAATACGAATTAAGGCCACAGGCGTAGACAGATAACACAGAGTTTTGCAATTGCTGTCAAGTTAAACATTTTCGTTCTTAAACTAAAATCATGTAATATAAATAAAATAATAAAAGTGACTTCTTTAACAACATATATCGTCTTTTAAAAAGCGAAAAATATAGAAAAAGAAATATAGACAATAATTATAATTTGTAGGGGGTTTTTAAAAATAAGACATATTCAAGTTAAAGATAATGGGTTTGCGCATTTTTGAACGAAATGACAATTAGGCATCATGGAGGACAGATTATAGAAGAAATATTGCTTCTGTACTAAAACAATCACATTTTTGTATAAAGCCCCCTGTTGTCCAAGAAATATAAATGTATTTTATTTCAATTCCACATTTTTTTCTAGAATTTGTATTAGACGTATACAAAACGGCCCAAGATAAAACATCTCCTTTATCAATAAAAACCTAAAGAATTTTGATAAAAGGCTTGATGAAAGTCGATGATGTATTAATATTTTTAAAACAATCTTTAGATATTATGATAAACGCATGCTAAGTACCTAACACTAGCATTTAATAAAATATTTCATTTCAAATGTGAAAGTGCATGGTAGCCCGTAAACAGAATGTTGTATTACTAATATAAAAACAATAAGTGCATGACTTGACACAACTGGTGAACCAGCCCACCAGAATTCCGGATGTGGCGAGTCATGCGCCTTCTCTGCTGGACCTTCTGCTGGCGAGTCACCCAGCCGGGTATCGTGTGACCGTTAGTGCACCTCTGGGCAATTCCGATTACTGCCTGGTTGGGTCGTCAGTACCGATCGCATCACCTCCACGTCCCGTGCAGGTTAGGCGAAGGGTCTGGCATTACTCGTCGGCAGATTGGGATGATATGCGGGAATAGTAACTATTAACATTATTATTATTGGGGGTTAACGTCACTCGCGTCCGTAGGCTTTGACTCTAGATTCCCTACACGTGACCCCTGGGTAGTGCCAAATGAGTGACACAGTTAGTGGTGGTAAGACTTTTGTGTCCACCCAGGTAGCGACCACCGTCCACGAGGCGTAAAGACCGCCATGGTGATCTCCGTAAGAAGATCGCGTTCCGTGATCAGCCTATGGTTTTCCGGTTTTGTCGAGGTTCTTGAGTCCGGGCATGAGGTTGTACCGTGTGGGTATTTTCGGTCCTTTGTCGAAGGGAGGAACGTTGATCCGCCGGCCAGGGAGACCCGTAGAAACGGTTGTCCGCTGGCCGCCCGCGGTATAGTAGAGGGGCCCAATCGGGGCTAACCACGCAGGAAGTGGGGTCCCGGCGGCCCATCCCGGGAGGGTACGGGGGCCTTTCCGTCCAGCGGATCAATTCGCTTCCTGCCGACCCTTTCGTGCCGGTGCTCATTCGGCCTTTTTAGTGCCCGAACTTAAGATCCTCGTTGCCTCTTCACCAATCCCACCTTTTCTTTATGACAGTGCAACCAAACAGAGCAGGTCCTTCAGCGGTGCTTAACCCCAACACCGCGTTCACTATGGAGTTCACTAACATCCGCGGACTCCATACGAACCTCAATGCCGTCCACCACCATCTCGAGACGGCCCGGCCTGTTTTGTTCTTCCTAACGGAGACGCAGATTCGTTGTCCGGCCGATAATTCTTACCTGTTGTATCCCGGTTATTCGATTGAAGAAAACTTCAAGCCTAAAGCCGGGGTATGCTTGTATGTTCGGTCGGACATCAGCTGTCGCCGTTTGCACTGCATGGAGGACCCCTCCTTCTCCGCTCTGTGGGTGCACGTGGATCTAGGTTCCTTGAGCCGCATCTACGTGTGCCTTTACAGGTCTCACAACGGGGACGATGAGACGACTCGGCTGTTCAAGTATCTTAGCCAGGCGGCTGATGACGCGCAGGCGCAGTTCCCGTCGGCCGAAATGGTGGTCTTGGGGGATTTCAATGTTCATCACGAACTGTGGCTGGGCTCCTCCAAGACTGATCATGCTGGCAGAGCTGCCCATGCATTCGCTCTGACTCATGACTTGACACAACTGGTGAACCAGCCCACCAGAATTCCGTATGTGGCGAGTCATGCGCCTTCTCTGCTGGACCTTCTGCTGAGATTCCTTCTGCTGAGAGACCTTCTTAAGATTAATTTCGTTGCGGGTTAAAGACAAGTTAGACATTCCCGGAGACTCGCCGAGCTTCAATGCTCGGTGTCATTACTTTGCGTGCCACTGTTGATCCTGGCTTACAGGAGTTACAGTGGTGGGTGTGAGGGCGGGACAGTCACATAGAAAAAAAAACAATCTCTAAAATATCACAGTATTACACAACACTTTTCCACTCGAGCTCGAACGACAAAATTAAACAACGAGGGGCCCACCTTATAAAAGTAGTACGTTCCGTAATATAGGCAACGAAATCTGATTTCACGATATTCGCGCTAGGAAAAATAATAAATATATAAATACACCCAATTACATAGACCCCACACTGAGGGCGAGTCTTGTATAATGAATATTAGAAACCACGATAGACTTTTCGGTCTCACAAACACTCAGACCCAAAACAAAATCTGTGGATTATAAAAATAACTTACTGCAGGTTTCGAATACGCGGCCACTCGATTCACAGCCGGCGTCTAACCAACTACTTCACGGAGACTATCAGACGGAAAACATTAACTATCCATTTTATTATTTTACCAAGTTGCCTTACTGATCCCACTACTGTGTAAAATTATGAAGTGGTAGTAAATCGGTCCGTCGCATAAACTGTGGGGTGTGAGCGGGGGGGTGCGCGGGGGTACAGGACGAAGGGGCAGGGGGTGAGGGTTGAAGATATCTCAGTAACGCACAGATAAACGTCGTTCAAAAGCACGCCGCCATAAAGAGAACCGCACTCGACGCAGCCCGGTGGAACAACGAAAAACTATAATATGGTAATACGGTGCGTTTCCATTGTACGAAGAATTTTAGGATACTGATCTCGGTGCTGTCGCCCACCTTGTTTATTCTGCATATCAATGACATGTTGTCGCTTGGCAACATTCATTGCTATGCAGATGACAGCACGGTTCATGGGCGATACCACTGCGGGCCTCCAGGTTGCCAAGTCGAAACTGTGAAGGGACGCGAAGATCTTGTCATTGAGCTCAACCGGACCTTGGATCTCATTTCTACATGGGGTTCCAGGAATATGGTTGAGTTCAATGCTAAGAAAACCCAGGTGTGTGCGTTCACGTGCAAAAAATCCCCGTTCTCTCCCCTCCCCATTCTTCAGGGTGCTCCCCTCTCAATGCGGAATGACCTAAGTATCCTTGGTGTGGATATCCGCTGTGATCTCAATCCAAGGAATCACATCGAGGGCGTAATAACTGCCACATCACGCAGGGTTGAAGTCCTGAACAGGGTGCGTCGGTTTTTGACGCTCGGTCAGCTTTGTCGTTTATATAAAGCGCAGGTCCAGCCGGGTATGGAGTACTGCTCGCACCTCTGGGATGGATCCGCCCAGTACCTGCTCGATGCCTTGGATGGATTGCAGCGGCGGGCCATCCGCATTGTGAATGATGCAGACGTTACGAGCAACTTAGAGTCGCTACAACTCCGGAGAGATGTCACCTCTCTAAGCGTGTTCTACCGCCTGTATCACGGTGAGTGCTCTGAAGAATTGTTCAACTTGATCCCCTCCTCTCCATTCCTAACCAGAACCACGCGTGCTGGCTTGCGAAACCATAGCTTGACGGTCCACACCATCCCGGCGCGAACCAAACGGTTCTCGAACTGGTTTTTGTGCCGCACCGTCAGGCTGTGGAATTGGTTGCCGTCTCACGTGTTCCCTCCTTCCTACAATCCTGGGTCCTTCCGCCGTGGTGTGAAGAGGCACCTTAGCAGGCCGGCATAATTGTTTCCATTGGCATGGGACTGCCGTCCGATGCCCATGGATACTCTGCCTGGGCGGCATTGGCACTTACTATCAGGTGCAAGGCCGACACTATGCCAGGCCACAATAAAAAAAAAACTATTAACCTTATTATGCATAGATAGCGTCCACAATTTGCAAATATGTTATATATGTTTCTACCAACAAAAGATATACTGTATATATCGTAATGAACTTGCGACAAAAAATCGCATCAGTGGATCAGGCCCTTTAACCACATGCCACCAACCATTGATAAACTACCGGAGCGTCTGCCGCCGATCAGTTAGCCACCAACTTTGGCACAGTAAGGTCACCACTATCCAGCACGAGTCTCAAGCATCATGGCTGCCGCAGCACCCGTCATCTTCAACAACGGACACACATGCCCCGTCATCGGATTGGGAACATGGAAGGTACGATCACAAAATATTTTGAACATTTAATCAGATTTAAAAAAAAAATTGTAAGAGTCAGTGCTAGAAATATTATCCGAATTATAGGTAAAAACGAAAAGAATACAAATCAATATTTTATGAGCGTATAATTTGGAGACCTTTCATTTTGAATTTATACATATTTATATCGCTTGCAAATGCTAATTAGTCTTAAAACAATATCAATAATACAATATATACCTACTGATATTTGACGTTGGTACCCATATTATTTCAAAAATATATTTTTTCTGACACAGAAATGTGGGTATTTGCATATTTTTTCCACATATACAGTCTTTGTAAATAACTTCATATTTACCTAATTAAGGTGATAATATACTAGATATTTATAAATAACTAGACAATAATATTTTTGAGAGGTTCCAATAACTGTTGGCAAAATTCACCAACGTACATCAACTGTAAGAATTATACTAAATACCTTAGTGGATTTTCTTTATTAATTGATGTAAAATCAATGCGCATATACTAGTGGCAACTATAATCGATAATAATAAATTTGCCCGCCAAATTACATTGGGTCGGGGTGGCTTAGAGGCCATAGCCGCATAATTGGCAAGAATATTCGCTATCTGACTGCCCCGATGGCGCATGCGTACTACAGTACGATTACGACAAATTCTCGGGTTTGAATCCCGGATCTAAAAAGTGATATTGTATTTTTCTATTCATGATCAGCCCGGACTAACGAATTTATGCCGGATATGGTGAAAGACTTGCTCCCTATCACTTCGTGAGACGGAATACACGAGGCGAAACGCACCTCTGCCTACCCTTTCTGGGAAAAAGGCATGAGTTTATTATGTATACCTACAGTATGTTTGCTGTCCCAGCAGAGAAGCGTGACAAGATGACGTGGATTGCAATCTACCTCTTTTTTATAAAATTACTATGAAACCAATTACGCCAAGTATTGCAGTCTCCAAACGACAGGTTTTTTCTATAAGTCTGATAATTTATAAAATAAATAATATACGGTACGGTTATAAAGCTGAGGTCTCGGGTTCGAATCCCGGGTTGGGCAAAGTGATATTGGATTTTTCTATTCAGTATCAGCCCAGAGTCAGGAATTTGTGCCCGATATGGCGATAGGCTCGCCACCTATCACATTGCGGGACGGAACATACAAGGCGAAATGTGGGTGCCCTCGCACCTCTGCCTACCCCTTCTGGGAACAAGGCGTGAGTTTATGTATGTATGTATGATAATTTATGTCAAGTACAACATAATAGTATCTTTGTAACTAGATATTTGTATTGTTTTGAACTTTGAAGATCCATGTATTGGTCGTAGATAAGCACTCTAATTGGTTCCAATATTTTTTTCGTCTACCTACCTACATTCATTTACGCACGGGAGGCAAAGATAATTTGTTTGCTTACAATTCTAATTATTTATACCGGGTATATCAAAACTGCTACCGAAAACGAAGCTGTTTTAATGACTACAAACATAATGCAAATAAAAATTTCAAAATTTTGAGGCATTATAAAAATTTTTGGTACAAGTTGCAAATTTACTTCATAGGTCTGTAAATTACCAAGTGCATAATACCCTCGAGGGCCGGCTGCGACTGGATGCATAAAGCAGTAGACCGGGCTCTATGTTGTACCTTGGGAGAGGCCTATGTCCAGCAGTGGACTGCAACGGGCTGATGATGATAATATCAAAATGTCCAAACAATATTCAGTTTGCCTTGTGGCTTGTAGTTGTCGCTTTTAACTTCTATGTCGTACAAGAGCAAAAGCCCGTGGCCACTTTCGTCATTTTATAAAAGCTGAAAGTTGGTCTGCCCATGCCTCTGACATAGGCGTCACACGATCAGTTATTATGAAAATCCGATCGTGGTGGCTTTGCAACTTATCAGCTTCAATGTGTCTGGCAAGATGAAATAACCATCAAAAGTGTTTCACTACCAAGGAAACACTGATGGTTTCTTAGATTTACCAATTAACTGTTTTTATTAACTTTTTAATTTAATATTAATAAGATAAGGGTAGTTACATTGTAAAGGGTTCTTGAGTGGAGGCCACGTACAGGCAAGCGAAATGTCGGACGCCCGCCTACAAGGTGGACGGACGATCTGACTAAGGTTGCAGGAAGTCGCTGGATGCAGGCCGCTTCCAACGGGTCATTGTGGAGATCCTTGGGGGAGGCCTATGTTCAGCAGTAGACTTCCTGTGGCTGACATGATGATGATGATGAAAATGTAACAGTTACTAAGCGGATGACTAATACCTCAGTCCGCACTCCGCCCCGTGACCACGAAAGCTGTAAAGTAATCAAAACGTCGGGAAGTCAAATATGTAACATTTTTACCAAATCCGCGATAAAATCCGTAAATAACAGTTTTATTTCAATGAAACACCTTTTGATAGTTGTCTTAATAATATATATAAAATCAACTTTTATACTATACTGCTAGCAAAATTACATAAATATCACCCGACTTTTACATGCACAGTCCTGACCCCACAATAAGAACGAGTCTTATTTCGTGGGTATCAGGAACTACAACATTAGACATTTCGGTTTCACAAACACCCAGACCCGAAAGAAATATTTGCGGGCCGAATGAACATTTCTCTGTTTGGGATCGAACCCTCGGCCTCTCGTTTCACAGGCAGGGTCCAACCGACTGCGCTTCAAAGGGTGTCACATTTTAATAAAGTTTGAATATTTAATTTAGTCTGGCGGCCACGGGCTCTAAGTCTATTTTAGTTTGGTTTGTGAAGAGTTATTGTACTTTGATCATTGATCATTACACTACACTCGTCTTATTATTTACGACTGTGTGTGGGCTGTGGCCGTCTTTTGTTTATTATGCATGGATACGTCAATACCATCTTTGTTAAGATAGGACCATTAATGCAACTAATAGAAGAGCCGTTGACTAACCTACAAGATAAGCAAGACATATCACGTACATATGTATTATATAATAAGTACATAATATATTCTTTGATATGCTTGGGTTTAAGTTAACAGAACAAGTTTTTTTCATAAAAGCCATTCGTTATTGTGTAAATATCGTTATTTTTTCAAATTCTGGTAAACAGATGAATATTTAATACACCTGTAAGTATTATAAAAAATATATCTAAGTAATGAAAAAAATACACCCAACAGCTACAATCCACATTCATAGTCCTGACCCTGAAATACGAGTATTGTCTCGGGGATATTAGAAATTACGAGAGACTTTTCGATCTCACAAATACCCAGATCCCAGACAAATACATGTGGGCCACACAAACATTTGTTTCGATGGCGGATCGAACCCACGGCTTCTCGTTTTGCAGCCGGCGTCTAACCAACACAGCCACAGAGGCTTGCAATAAAAAATAACATTGTGATTAATCAATGGCTAGAATATTCTTCTAGTAAGAACGTGGCTTATATCCACCGAAATGTTTTCATGCGTTATCTGGGGGCACGGCAGTGCCCTCTCCAAGTCGAGCTAAAAAGCGGCACAGTCGTACCATCCTTTTCTCGAAGCAATTCAGACCATTTTCAACCCCCTATAACTTCGTTGTGGTTAAAGCAAGAAGCCTGAATTTTATTGTGTAAACACGGTATATTTAAAATTTCAATCAATTTGAACCAGTAGTTTAAGAATTGTAACATGTCAAACTTTCTTAATTTTGTCACTCACTGACTGACTGACTGATCATCAAAAGTCGAAGGCACTTCTAGCAGACATAGGACCTTCAAATTTAGAATATAATTAGTGTTTAGTATCTAAAGTAAGGGAAAATTCAAACATTTCATAATTTGTGTCTAGTTTTCTAGATAGACCAACTGCGTGAACAACCCTATGAGTGCTCCATGTCAACTAGTAGTTGACATGGTATAAAAGTGTATATCAAGCGTATATTTCCCGTGTCAACTAGTAGTTGACATGACGTGGCACGTTTGGATGCATTAGAAATCCGTTAAATATGGTCATTTCGGTCGCACTAAGGGCAATTTGTATTACTATTTTAACCTTGACGGGCATGAGCGGCGGTGCGGATAACTTTGTAATCCCATATAAATGTATAGGATTACAAAGTTACATTTGCAGTTAATGAATCATTGTACCCGTATATAATGGAATAATAGTTGCAGATAGGTATCTATATATATGAGGCATAACAGGAGGGGGTATAGAAAGGGAAAGGGTGTATTCAGCCCATGAAACTGTACAACATTCCTCTAGAAAAACATGACAAAGAAAAACTTGCAAATAAATAGACTAAATAGCTCGAAAATATCAATTACCATGAAAGAAAGAACATTAATAATCAAATAAGCTATATTTGTGATAAATTGATACCTACAAAAACTAGAAAAATCCATAAGACAGTGGCTTTAAGAAAAATCGTTATATATATTCTAGAAGTAAAAAGTACCGAAAAGGAAAAAAGTAGGACTCTACAAAAAGACGTGCCAGCAGCATTATGTATAAATTGTACGATACATTATGTTTTCATACGATGGCCAAGCCGATCTATTTATTTAACACGTAAAGAATTTTTAATATTGATAGGATAATAACTTACGTAATAACTTTATACAGAAGGTCCCTTAAGCAAGGATTAAATAAATTAATCAACTTGGTATTACATGCATCTCACAACTTTTTGCGGTAGAAAACCTGAGCTGCGAGACTTGGAATTTTTTTACAGGATGTTTTGATGGGATTTCATTATTTCTAGCCATACTCGGCTCGCGCTTTTTAAACTAAACTTGATTAACTCTGGACTATGTAGTAGGTATGTCACCTCAATTAAATAGGACATAGGATAATTTATTTCTTTCTTTCCAAAAACCCCATGGAATATCCGGCTTTGAACCAGTGCTCGGCATACTTGTAAACCATATTGAGACCATATAATCGGACCTGCGGCCCTTTATATCTATTCTGCTTTGGAATCGGGAGCATTAAATTGTGTTTTTTCTTCAATTTTAATGGTCTTTAAAATGACTTCAAATATATTTCACCTTTTTTTCAATTAAAATGTCTGCTACAAATAATAACCCACTATTAACATAACCCATATTTTATAAAACATTATAACCTCTTAAAACTCATAAAAATAGGTTTTAAAACTGACTTTTAATAAGGCCATGAATCTTAAAAATTTGCTATTCATCGCTTATCATAATTTGGTCTAGTTTAATCGTATATTGTACAGTGCTGAATGTCAGGGTGCTAATGGGTAATGGGTATTATTTCAGCGAGTGCTAAGTATTGCTCAATGCTACGAACAAACATGGGCTGTTTGTTCCAATACGTTACAGTAACTAATTAGACGCTCGCATATCGAGCAAGAATTTTCTGAAATCACACCTTCCAACTATTTTACTTCCGTTTTTAGATTTGTTTCTAACTTTATATGTATGTATGTATTTTCATTTTTTACTTTATTATGGATTGTGGAGAATTAACTTTTATAATAAAATGTTTAGAAGCATAATTAAAATATACATATTCAATTTCCTAATAGACAACCGCATTCTATAATACTTAGGAGAAAAAGATATACCTCTCACTTTATAATTTTTTAATATTTTCAACTATAACAAAATAGGAATTTCATTCGGACATTTTACGTTTGGTCGTTAGTGGGGCTCTATTCAATACTAAAAATAAATAAAATCGATACCCCTGTTTGTCCATGCTCAAGCCGAGCGGTTAATATTTAACGACGTATGCTCGTATTGGGTAAATTTTCCATTGTCCAGCATTCTAGAATTGCCGTGACTCATAATGCACAGGAATAAATTATAATCATTTACACGCTATTTCTAGTCTTATCTATGCGAGAATTCTCAGCTCCGTAATGCATATTTTAACCTCAGAACTACAAGAAATAACTAGGTACTTCAATTTATTACTCAATAATGTTATTAACTCAATTTAAAAAAATACATATTAAGGTAAAATATATGTTTTTAATGTGATACTGATGGTCCTAAAATTTAGCTAAACACCGGTGGCACTTCCATTAAATCGAAAATCTAATTAACAAAATTAAGCTTCGTTTTTTGGACCATTTCAATCGTGTTGGCTACGTTTTCAGAATCTATAAAGTGAGTTTTTATTCAGCGCTACATACGGTGTCTGACAACAAGGCGAACAGAGGATCTAATGCAGAAAGCCACTACAAGCAGGCTGCTATAGCAACCCTCGGGGAATGCCCATTCTATTTCTGATATTAATTATGTTACTTTGATTTTGTCCCCAGTCCCAGCCAGGCCAGGTAACCCAAGCGGTAAAAGATGCCATCGACATCGGGTACCGACACATCGACTGCGCCCACATCTACCTTAACGAGAAGGAGGTCGGTGAGGCGCTGAAGGCCAAGTTCGAAGAGGGCGTCATCAAAAGGTTTGTTATCCTTCACATGAGACAGGCAGGGAAAAAGTCCAACATCAGGATGCAGGCACCCTCAGGCATAGCATACTGGAGACCTAATAAAGGTTGCAGCAAGTCGCGGGGTGTGACCCGCTTTTAAAAGGCGTAAATTTTAGTGGCTAAAAAAGTCTCATATAGCATATCTAAAAATACAAAATCGATCAGCGCAAAAAGACCACATAAACTATGATAAATATTGTGGCGAGTATGGGTGGAAAACGTTGTTTTTTTTCATAATAGAAGCAGTATTTTTATCAATATAAAAATATTTTTAATAAAGAAATTTCTATTCCAACCATTTTTGTATTAACTAGATTATGAAGGTCAATGTGTGAACCATGACAAATATCTTAATTACCGTGTCGTCGCGTTTTGGCCACAAATATTTACTTTGGTTGATCATCGCACTGATTAAGTATGGAGGCTACGGTAACTGCTTACCGTCTGGCGAGCTGTAAGTTTGTTTGCCTACTTAGTGGGATAATCAAATGGCGACAGTAAATTATTTTGCAAATTAAATAAACAAAGAAATATGCTCAAGTGGTTCCCCATACGACTTCGTCGAAATACTCATATTATGATGATTCGAAAATCCTGCTCCAAGATACGACGACTTTACCGCATCATTCAAGAATATCCTAAAAATGTGGGAAAATATATTTAGATACCTTTATTTTATTAGGTACAATACTTTCGTTCAACAGCATTTTATTGTTAATTAAACAAAATAATTTTGGTATTTAATTTTAGAGAGGACATATTCATCACCTCGAAGCTGTGGTGTACCTTCCACCGGCCTGACCTCGTGGAGGCAGCCATCAAGACCACGCTGGAAAACCTCGGCCTGGAGTACCTCGACCTCTACCTCATTCACTGGCCTCAGGCCTTCCAGGTATACTGTACTTTTATTTATGACAACCATTTTCTCTGTGAGTAATAATCTAACATGTTAAATTTACACAATTTTTACTTGGAACACAATAAATATTACCGTTACCTATACCTACCTACCTATAAATTGGTATATTTTAAAACTTAGACTACATATTCCTATTTCCTGATTATCTAAATTTTTGCGTATAACTTCAAGGGATTTAGAACCTAATACAATAAGCAGATCTAAACTTCAAGTATATAGTACAAGGGCTAATTACATTAAACTTTAAAGCATACTCACATTGATTCCAGGAAGGTGATGATTTGTTCCCTAAAGACGCTTCAGATAAAGTGATCCCTTCAGCCGTGGACTACGTAGACACGTGGAAGGCGCTGGAGGAGCTGGTGGAGAAGGGCCTGACGCGCTCCATCGGTCTCTCCAACTTCAACAAGAAGCAAATCGACAGGGTGCTAGAGATCGCCAAGATCAAACCCGCTGTTCTACAGGTAATGACCGAGTCGTCTTTTAGGATAGCCAATTTAATATCAGACCTCATACGGATCACTGCTGAGAACGGGCCTTTTCTAAGATTTAGCAGAAGATGAGCCTTAGTCCTAAGGGGGGCTGGCGGACTTTATTATACCGAAGCTTTGATTAAGCTACAAAAAATAATTACGTGAATACAAAAAGACAAGGATGAACCTTGGATCAAACCTAGGCTAGGTTCCTCGTTTTAACCAGATCCACTTTTTCCCAAGCTATCCATTACTGTTACAAGTTAAATATAAATATAGCAAGACTTTGCTGTTTTCAGATTGAAGTTCACCCGTACCTGAACCAGCAGAAGCTGTTCGACTACTGCAAGACCAAAGACATCGCTGTGACAGCGTACTCTCCACTCGGCTCGCCTGACAGGCCCTGGGCCAAGCCTGGAGACCCTCAACTCCTGGAAGACCCCAAACTAAAGACCATCGCCGACAAGTACAGCAAGAGCCCCGCTCAAGTACTCATCAGGTGAGTTCTGATGTCATAAAGCCTTGTCCATAAATAGCAATCGCTAAAAATCTAATATCTATGGCCTTGAATGAAAAATAATACTACGAATTGTTGCAGCAGACTAACACCATTTACCAGATCTGATATTGCAAATTCAAATTTGTCAAATAAATCAGATTATTTAATTTTGACCGTTGAAAAATCTTAATTGTACATGAGACCCGTGAATGGAAGTTACACGTACATATACAGGGTATATCAAGACTGCTACCGAAAACGAAGCCGGGTGGTAATTTAAGCGACTTCAGACAAAACGCAACAGAAAAAGTTGCAAAAAAAAGCGACAACATTTTTTTTGTTATTTTTTTCCTATGACTATATTTTGGTGGTAAATACATTTTTTCCTAAAATAATAGTGTATACCCTTTTATTTATAAATAATCTAAGGTATAAAAGTGCAGTTAGCCAATAGGAGGGCAGAAAAAGGTGGCCCAGCACCACCATTTTTATCTACGTTTTTGAAGTACCAGTACTCCCTCTATATATACCTAGTCAGGTCATAAATTCTGTCACATGTTTAATATAAAATAATTGAAACAAGTGTATTCATTATGTAACCATTTATATACCAAAATGAACTTAACAAAACATAGATTCTTATGACACTATAGGTTTTTCAAAATGACCTCCGTGTTTTGAATACAGGCCTTCAATCTGCGCGGCCAGTTGTCTATCGCAGCACGAACGAGGTCCATGTCAATATCGGTGGCTGCCTTAATCAAGGATGTCTTGAGTGACTCCGAATTGGGATGAGGCTTTGAGCACGCCTTTTCCTCCAAGTGTTGCCATATCTTGTAATCTAACGGATTCAAATCTGGACTGGAGGAAGGCCAGTCTTCGTACCGGATGAAGTCGATTTCACGCGCCGCCAGCCAGTCTTGTGTGCTCTTCGCTCTATGAGCTGGCGCCGAATCTTGTTGGAATACCCAGTGCCTGTTATTGAACATGGTATGAGAAACAGGTTCCACAAGGTTCGTCAGGACTGTATTTTGATACACAACTGCATTCGTTTTTACACCTTTCTCACAAAAATGTACCTTTGTTAAGCCCCAATAAGAAACTCCCAACCATACCATGAGCGAGGATGGAAAATGACCTCGTTGGATACGCGGAATACGGTTGCTCGCTTCTTCACTACTGTGTGCGTACACTTTATCATTTTGTTTGTTGTAGCTCTCTTCTACGGTAAAAATTTTTTCATCTGAAAAAAGAATTTTCCGATATTTTTTTCCCGCGTACCGCTTCAACAAAGCGCGGCATCTCTTCAGTCTCAGGTCCATTAGACGAGCATTCAAACGATGTCCTGTTTTTCTTCGATATGCCCGAAGCCCTAAGTCTTCATTTAACTTCCTTTTCACCGTGGTTCTGCTTAACCCCATCTGAAGGGCCAACAGTTTCTGCTTACGTTTGGAATTTCTTTGAATTCGCGCCTTCACAGCTTTTATCACTGCTGGAGTCCTAACAGACCGAGGGCGACCACTTCTTGACCTGTCATCTACACCAGAGCCTTCATTGTATCGTTTGATGGTACGATAAACGAATCTTTTGGTTATATTCAAATTTTTCAGTATGTCAAAAAATTGAATTGGCGCGTAACCGCAACGATGCAACGCAATAACTGCAACACGGTCTTCTTTAATCGTCCACTCCATATTTAAAAATGAGTAAAATTCTAAAAAGTATACTTTTTTATTTTCATGAACAATTCGAAATTCGAATTCAATAAACTTTTTTGTGGCCAGCATTCTAAAAGAAAAGTTTTTACTGTGTGACAATACTTATGACCTGACTGTGTATATACTCTAAGACTTATGTATAGGCTGTTATTGTTATATTATCGATACACAAAGTCTTAACAATTTGCTATCAATTGGAGCACCTCGGAGTGTTTCAGGGGAGAAATATCCGGTAGTTACGTTATTGTAACAAGCCCCTGCATTACAGATACGCTATCGACCGTGGTATGATTGTCATCCCGAAGTCTGTAACCAAGAGCCGCATCCAGCAGAACTTCAACGTGTTTGACTTCCAACTGTCGCTGGACGACATCAAGGACATCGCGTCTCTCGAGTGCAACGGACGCCTCTGCAGCATGGGAGAGTGAGTCATATTTTAACAAACATAACAGATTAAAAAAAAATTAAATTCGTTTATCAGTAGTCTGCTATAAACTGACAATTTTTGTCGTGCTATCCAAAACTCTTAACAATTTTATGTAGATTTAGTAAATATTTATTTGTAGAAAAAACGTTGCTCTCGTGTTATTTTTAGTTTTTATTAATTACATTTTTTTTCTTTTGTTTCAGCACGCACCACCCAGATTATCCTTTCCACGATGAATTCTAAGCACGGAACCCTGTTATAATTACTTAATTACTAAGTTATCTTTTTTTGTTATTTATTTCATTAAGTAATAAATTGTTACTTTCAATTTAGAGTTGTTGTTTTATTACATTTTCACTTGGTCTATAAAAGCTTATGTACATGCCTATGTCGTGAAAACGTTATTTTCGTACGGTTTTAATGGCCTGCTTACCATTATATTATTATAACAAAACCAGGCAACAAAATGAATATGCCAATAGTTGAATTTTCATAAAAAAAAAGTATTATGATTCACCTTGAGTATGTAATATTTTAGTAGACTAAAATTGCCTTTTAATCTAAATCTAAAATAACGCGGCACAAACGTCATAAAACGAACGGGAACCCGGCCGTAGCAATCTCTACCTACGCAGAAAAAAAACAACTACATATTTTAACAAAGACAAATGGAGCTCTCCAATCCAATGTTATTCTTACAAGACAAGCCGGTATGGAAAGGAAATATATAAGCAGTCTATCGTTGAGTATAAATAGCTACAGGCTACACAACTGTGTGTACTTAATAATAATATTTTTTTTATTACATAATATTTTATTCCTCTACAGTCTTGTGAAGTGTAATTAAAATCTTGGTGTCCGAATGAATTTAACTTTAGGCTCTTCATATATTTATTAAAATAAAATATATACCTACATTCCTAACTTACTTAACTAACGTACATAAGAAAATGAATGTCTAATCTAAATTTTAACTAGCCGGTATGTCCAAATTCCTTTGCTTTGCGCCAACAATTTGACATCGAGCAATGCGACCAGTTTACAAAATCAATTAACTCTGCGTGAACGTTGAAATATACGGCCTCTTCCCGTCGTCGTCGGATTATCTCGCCATACGCGGCTATACCCGACTGACGTAAAGTAACGATAAAATTAGATTATATTGAAAAATGTCTTTAGATTTGTGCAGATTGTGTTTATCCAATGAAAATTTGAGTGCTATTTTTGTTAATAAAGAGTACGCTAAGAAATATTCGGCTGTATTATACGCCACAACCGGATTACATGTAAGTGATGTGTATACTCTACTGTTTTGTTTCACCATAAATGACAAGCTTGCATCGAACTTTTGACGCAGACTAACATAATAATTTTGCTAAGGTATAGTACTAGTAATTTTCAGGATTAATGGTTACTTAATAAACGTGAGTTTGGTAATTATTATTCGGCATAGTAATTGAATTATTACCTGATTAATTATTATCCAAGATAGTTTTCCAATGTAAAGCAGGTGACTATTTTATTAGTTTTTTCCTGTATGAAACCTATGCTTAGAGCGTATTTCTGCTAGACTGTAGGACCATAAATAGGACTTTGAAAACATGTCTTTAGATAAATATGCAATCGAAAGTTTATATTTTAAAAATATTGCCGTGCATAAAATAATGTGGGGCGACGTACGGCACATAATCATTAAAAAAAATCAAGCAATTTTACACACTATACAAAGAACATTGAATTTTTCCCGCAAATAACCATATACATCAGGGGCGTGCGCTCCTTGTAGGCAGAAATGCAGTGCTTTACTTGCCATTCACAGATATTTTATTATAACGTTCGTACGTTTTAGATGACTTTAATTTATAGTAAATAAATGTATAAACAAAATATATTACCTTAAAAAGCCTAATATTTTATAATTAGCACCTATTTGCAATCACCCAAACATGATTGCCACGCGAAAAGCAAGCGGCGCTGCAAAGCAAAATAATGTACCTATTCAACCAAGTTAGAGATGTTAAAAAATAGTCGATTTTTAATTTAATCGATTACTATTTTCGTATAATCGATTTTTTATAATAGATTTTTAAAATACTGTTAATCGATTTTTTATAAATCGATTATATAAATTATCCATAAAAATCGCATTTTATCAACAGCTCCATCTATGCGACGTACGAAAAAACTCGAAGTAAGTTTATACCACAGAGTAGTGGTGGGTCGTTGAAGATTTTACAGTCGACGCAACGAGACTGTTTTTCATAGACAATAGACTAGTTGATAAAACAGTTTAATTTTCGACTAGTTTATGTTGTAGACGCTTAACAAGACGTTTCGTTTATACGCGACGAGCGATGAACGGATCGCGATGCCGTTCATTCGTTAACGTGTTTATCAACGAACTATAAACTAGTCTATTCGTTCACCACAAAGAAACAGTTGAAAAAAACTGTTCGTTCATTCAACGACCACCACTACCACAGAGTACATTTTACATACTAAGATAGAGACGTCACTCAATCAATTCAAGGCGCCCTCTGGCATTAAGTAAGAAAAACAATCCCGTAATATGTCTAAACTTACTTTTATTACGTTTATATACGAAAATAAAAGATTTAGGGAGATTTGGACCTGAATTACATCCAACGGAATCGATTTGAATGTTGTCTATTGGAAACAAATTATTCTGTATAGAAATGCGAACATAAAAAGTCTCATTTCCGCATGAGCATGAATTTTAATAAATTTAATAAATTTTTTAAAATAAACTAATCAGCAAATAAGCGAATCAATATTGTTGGAAGTTATTAAGGGCCAATAATATCCGCGTAAAATATAATCTACGTAATATGAGGAAACTCGTAAAAACCAACGATTTTTTCGCCCTCTGGTGTTAAGTAAGTCAAACCAATGATTAGAATTCGTCGTAGTTTGTTCTAAGTTAAACCACCGTGGTTTATACCAAGAAGCACAGACGACTAAAAATACAGACGGCCAACTCCATACAAATTTTTTAACACGTTATGAAAACTCACACATCGAAACCAAACATGCTTTTCTACATATATAATTCATTCAAACTTCATCGGATCTTTCTTTCTTTTCATTGATAATTTTGTCACTGACCAATAGTAATAAAGAATTTAGTTCATCGTATTTGAGCCATCTCTTTCGTACGTTATACGTATATAAGTACTAAAACGTCCCGACCTCCGATTTTGACAGTTGACGTTTGTCAAATTCAATTTGTCAGCCTAATGTAAATAAAAATAGGGTATATTTTAAAAATTTGAAATTTGGCATTGACAGTGGACGTGCAAGTAGATTTATTAGATGCGTTTCCCACCAGAGCTGATCTGTAATCGGTACATTACCGAAATTACCGATTTTGAAATATTTAGGGATGTACATTATACTTTCAGTAATCCGATTTTTACTACCGGAAATTTACCGGTTTTATATTTGGGTTTCATGCTTTTATGCTCAAATTTATGGATTCAAAATGAAAATAACAAATAAAACCAAGTTATAATTCTAAACCTTTAATCAACAATATATTCTTTGATTTATTTGTTATATTTTTATATTAAAACACTTTATAAACATTTTTATCCTAATGAATATTATAACCTCCAATACTTTTTTATACATCTTCAGATTAATTTAAACATTTTCAATTTGTTAATATCTCTTAATTTTATCACTTAAAATTCTCTTAATTTTAGGACCAATAAAACAATGCCAAATTTAAGAACATGACTACAGAATTGAAATATGCATTGACAAATAAAAGTTTAAAGGGAAACATTAATAATTGCAAATTATATTTTACAATACCATGAAACAGCACAAGATTACTTTGTTGGTAAATTTTATCTAAGACACAATTGACATTAAGTAAATAACAAAGCGATTTGGCTTACTTTTGGAGAAATTGAAAAGCAAAAACAAGACATACATAATTAAAATAAGCTATCAATTAACAAATAATTAGTCAAATCATGGAACGCATTAAATGCATGATAGCTATACTAAAACTTTTCTGATTAATTATTATAATATATTAAAGGAATAGGCAGAACATATGTTTAAAATAAAGTCATTTTAAAGAATGTTAATGCTATTACTATTATAGTATGCACAATATAGGTCTATAATATAATCTTATAAACAACTGCATTGCACTGAATTTGAAAATATAACCAAAATCTTTAGCAAATGCATTTTTATGAGAATCTTAATTATATCAAGAAGTATAAATATTATATACAGATTATTAATGAACATAATTACTTCTGTTGTGATTTAACCTTCACCAATATTAACATATAAGACTACAAAAAGTGATCCTGCAGACATAGTAGAGACTTTCTTTGTACTTCCAACGATGAACGCATTTGCCTGCAAATTGCTTGGACTGGAAATTTCACCCGAGTCTAGCCTAGAAATTATAAAACAATTAATAAAAAAATAAATATTATAAGGGCACAATCTGTTGAAGTTGACTGCTTTCCTGACTTTAGATACATATAACCATAAAAACTGATAATTATAAATTAATATGTTAGGAACTTGGAAATACCTATACCAATAGCTTTAATCTTGCACTATACTGTGCTGGGTCGACTTATACTGCAGAGTACAAGCTTCCTCTACAGTCAAGAGTACGAATGAGAGGAGTAAGGGTACATAATCCATCAACTCTAGACACTAACAAAAAGTTAACCTTATCACATGTTCAGAGATCTAATAAATCTGTATTTTAATGGGTATTTATTTCAACTTATTGTTATTTCTTATATTCCTGTAGCAGATTAAACTAGAAATAGGGTCACAGCGGAATAACATATTATTATATTTACCTTAATTATGTCAGATGAGGTTAGATTTATGTTTTTCAATAATTTCAATAATTTGGTATTTCTTGCTCCGCCATAATAGCTGTTCACTTATTAAAGTGTTTGTATATTTTGTTTGTGAAGGCTGCACAGATATTTCAATGTTTTTTTCGTTTGTGCACTCGGGAACAAAACACATAACTAAAATTATTAATTATCACGTAAATCACAAGTTTTTAGATACGATTTACACAAACCAAATTATATCACGTTTGTACTGTTAAATATTTACGTTACTGATTACAAAACAGATGAAATAACATGCAATTAAAATAAAATATGCAAATCCAAACTAAACAGCAATCGACTGTTGAAAAATATGGCGGCAATATGGCGGCGACAGCGCACGCCGGCACACGCACACATTCATAAAAGTGAAAGAGATGGGGCGAAAACGGCATATGAGAAAGCGAGAAAGAAAATTGGGTTACTTTTTAAGCCCGAGTTAAACGGGCCTGACCAAGAAGCTTATACCCAAATGGAGATTGCATTCCGTATATAAAAGTGAAGCACAAAAAATTGACCTTGAATGCAGTCGCTGTTGCCTGCTATCTTTTTCTTTAGGGTGACAATGAATCTGTGGAGCTTCTCACACACAGACATATAATAAAAAAGAAAAATCCTCCTATAAATATCCTCCTATAAATTAAAAGTCTGTGTTCTCACATATGAGAGACCTACCACCAATATTCGTTTTATATTTTAGTTTTTGAGACCATAACGGAGTCGTTAAGTTTGTTATAAGTATTTTATTTCATTATTAGTCAAATGTAAAATAGGAGTGGACATTGGTGACAATAATTACTTCTAATATTTTCATTGTTTAAACTTAAAGATTAACAAAAGATAATAATGTTTATGTTTTTGTTTTTGAGATTACAACGCATACGTTTATTTCTTAAAGAATTTTATTTTAAAACTATTCACATGTAAAATTATCATCATCATATCAGCCTATTGCTGTCCACTGTTGAACGTAGGCCTAAATATGAAATAGTACTGGACATTTATGGCATTTTTTTTTAATTTGAATTGTTAATATGAAAATGAGAATTATAATTGGAATATGAAAAGCATTTAGATTTTTAAATAGTAGAAAAAAAATCGATTTTTTCGCAAAAATCGATTATTTTTCTATTATAATCGATTTTTAACAAATCGATTATTATTGAATAAAGAAAAATCGATTTTAATTTAATCGATTTTTTTCCAATAACCTCACATCTCTAAACCAAGTCATGCCGCCGCGTCCCGCATGACATTTGTTTGCATGTGTGTAGTAATTTTGGTGTCCGTGCACAGCCGCAAACGCACACACCCATTAGTATAGAAAGCCGCGACTCCTGCGGCAGGCCTCGGAAGTTCGGCAGTTGTCGGGAGTAATCGTGAATGTTCGTTGCTTATAATCCTAGTAAAATTAATAGGCGGAAATCTAATAAATCACCTATGCACATTATGGATTTTTGGTTAGTAAGGTTTTATTTGTTTAAATAGCAGAAATGTTTTGTGTTTCGCGGGGGCCATTTTGCTTTTTCATGTGTTTTTACATTGTTTACTATTTTATATATGTAAAAAAAAAAATAGATTTCTTAAAAGATTTTTCATTTTAACATTTGAAAGTGTGTACATTTAACAGTTTATTACTAAGTTTCGATATTAATTGTAGTCATTTGCTTTTACTAGTGTGTTTGTTTATTTTTTCAAATATTATTTGATTGTGAGGTTTGTGTTAAAAATGTTTTTTTTTTTATCGCATTGAATGGCGAGACGAGCAAGCCGTTCGCCTGATGGTAAGCGATACGACCGCTCATGAACAGTAGCAATATTCCACTGCGCTCGCCATCCTGAGACATAAGATGTTAAGTCTCAGTATGTCCAGTAGTTGCTCTGGCTACAATTTCCTTCAATCCGAAACACAACAGTGCATTTAAGCAGTGTTGTTTCACGGGAGAAATAGACATTGCGGTGGTACCTACCCAGATGGCCTCTCACATATGAGAGACCTACCACCAGTAAATGTATGTTTATCAAATGAATGAATGAGGTGGCCTACATCTAAGACTTGTTATGTTGGCATGGTTTCCGACTTAGAGATCCGTCGCGTGGCTGTGGCTATGCTAAAAAACTATAAAAGAAAAAGTTTTTGTGACCGAGTTCTCCGCCGCATACCCAGTGTCATAATCCTGTGCACGCCGCTGATATACATTACACAGTTTGTTTTGATTGCTAACTATCATGCCATGACCGTATAATTTTTCTGAGCAGTGCTTCAATATCTGCGGTCCATATTGTTAAATAAAAATTTATTAAATTCGCAGGCGTAAGACGTAAGATTTGTAAAGAAATCCATATATTATTCTGAAACAGACAAAAAGTAGGTAACTGAAAGAGGTATCTTTCAACATGTTCAATGATAATTTATTTGTTTTCGCTTCCGAACACGCTTATGAGCAGCATCTCCAGCACAGAGTACATTTTACATACTATCTCCAGTTCAACTTTTTTAGCAGAAATTCAATTTTGTGGCTATGAATTTTACGTATATTTTAAAAGATTAATTAAGCGCCTTATGACGAAAGCGTTACAATAACATAAGCATTTCTTGCAAACAAACAAAACTATAATTTAAAATGTATTTCTCGCTCGAAATGCTTTACCGAACTACTACTGAAAACCGCGAGGTCGTATTATCCTAACGCTTTGGTAAAAAATCTTGACTTAATAAACTTTTCCATAATTATTGAGTACGTTATGTATCTGTCTGAAAGTAAGACACCTATCTATAGAGTTTTTTCTCACATTATCAAAATATGGACAAGTGATAAAACACAGATGAATGTCGCAGTAATGAAAGTCATTTTGATTACGAAAATAAATATAAATAAATCATCTCGTCATATAAATAATATAAATAAATCATCTCAATACGCAAACACCTCTAAATCGAGCTTTCGGCTGTACAACCACCAATGCTCAATAGTGAGCTTTTATAGGCTGGTGCACATTTACGTGAAATAAATACTCAGAAATGTTTTTGACGGTATTTTTTTTTTTCAATAACTAAGCATGTTATTGAAAAAAAAGTATTTCCGAGTTTACAAATTATTACACCGAAGTTAGTCCAGTCAATTTATGGCTATGGCAGACCTCTTCAATCGCAGGGAGACTACGTACAAAGCTCTCAGTGGAAATTGTTAGAGAAGGCCTATGCTCGGCTGTAAATATAGCAGATCTACGATGACGGTATTGATCACATATTTGATTAATTAAAGAAAATATTATTATATTTTTTCTTATTTAATTTCAGATTAACATTGATGATGGTTTACCGCAAAAAATATGTACAAGTTGTATAGAATTAATAGATATCTCACTAAAATTTCGGAATCAGTGTCACCTCTCCGAAGCACATTTTTTAAACATGGGTTATAAGTTAGCTCATAATAATCTTAACTACGAAGAAATATATATAACTGAAATACAACAATTCAATGAAATATGTCAAACTATAGAAGATTCTGAGGATAAAGCTGGATTTACAGACTTACAAGTAGAAGTGGAATGCGATAGATTGTCAGAAAATGGCGAAGACTCGATAGAAGGCGAAAATATCACCAAAAGTAAAAATAAACCTCAAAAAACGAGTCGCAAAGAGAAAAGACAAATGTACCTGGATATGGTCGATGGAGTTTTAGACCCTAATGGTCCAGTTAAGTGCAAAATTTGTAAGAAAACAGTCAGCAAATGGGCATGTTTTATCAGTCATGCAAAGTTGCATATTGGATTCAAGTTTATGTGTGAGGTATGTATGTATATGTATTTATTCAATAATATAGCGTAAGAATTAGTTGAGATCAGAATGGTATGATCACATCTTAAAAAAAGCACACGAGTATGACGGCAATGTGTGAGATGTGTTAAAGAAGCTCTTGCTAGATGTAGTAAAAGAAGATTTTAGGATCAGTGGGCTTACTATTGAGAATGCCGAGGATCTGGCGAAATAGAGGAGACTCAGTCAAAACGCGGACCCTGGCCTTGGTCTGGATAACGCCAAGTAAAAGGAGAGATAGCGTAAGATAGGTCTCACAGCGTACCTATAGCTGCCAACAGAATGGACATTCAACCTAATTAAAATCATGAATATCGCTGGGGAAATGTTTAGGGTAGATTGATTAATAGAAATATTGACGTTGACTTAACTGTACGTGGTGCTGTTTGTTTAGTTCTGCGGGAAGAGCTTCATATCGTCGACGCAGCTGAAGCGGCACTGTCGGTCGCTCCACGGCATGAAGCGAGAGCTGGCCTGCCAGCACTGCAACTATCTGGCGCTGGACAAGGCGCAACTCATAGTGAGTAGCTAGTTTTTAATATTATATTTTTCTTTCGTTGTAGTATTTCCTTTATGTGCTGACGAAAATTGGTAGGTCTTCATGTAAAAGACTACATCCGTCTCATTTTTTCATTCAGTTTTGCAAATAAAAGCATTTCAAAATATAGTCCGTCGCATTAGATTGGCACTGAGTAACCATTGCACACTCCCTACATTTCAGTAAATCGAGCAGTCCTTAAAAATTATTGACCATACGAACTTACCTTTAGGTTCGTGAACTTGGATCACAATTATATTTCGTAGCTTCACTATAGCGTACATACCGGGTCACCGTTTTCAATCTTACCCTCGGAGACCCGTGCACTGCAGTGGGACGCATACGGGCTGTTGTATTATAGTATACTATATCCTCCTTGGAGTGTTTTTTTTTAATTTTTGTTGCAATGAATGGCGAGACGAGCAAGCCGTTCGCCTGATGGTAAGCGATATGATCGTTCATAAACAGTAGCAACATTCCACTGCGCTCGCCATACTGAGACATAAGATGCTATGTCTCAATATGTCCAGTAGTTACTCTCGCTACAATGTCCTTCAATCCGCAACACAACATTGCATTTACACTGCTGTTACACGGGAGAAATAGACATTGCGGTGGTAACTACCTAGATGGCTTACCACCAGTAAAACCTACAGTGTGTAAGACAGACAACAGTACCACCAATGTGATAGGATATCAATAGGTCTTCACCGGTTCAAATTCTGGTGTATTCCCTGTTTCCTACACTAGTATGCTATCGCTTGGTAAGGGGTGAGGCAAGTGTTTGTGCGTGTTGCAGGTGCACGAGCGGCGGCAGCACACGGGCGAGCGTCCGTTCGCGTGCGCGACGTGCGGCGCCGCCTACCACAGTCGCCGCGGTCTGCTGCAGCACCTCGAGGCGCACCGCACTACACACACCGTCCAGGTCAGCTGGCCTTCTGTATGCTCCAGCACTCACACGTCGTATACTTGATAAATAAATACACCCAACACTCAACAGTCACATATACTCTTGATTCCACACTAAGATCATGTCTTATGTTGTGGGTATCAGAAATTACGAGAGACTTTTCGGTCTTACAAATACCCAGACACAAATACTTGTGAAACTCATAAATATTTGTCTCGGAGCGGGGATCGAACCCTCGGCCTCTCGTTTCACAGCCGGCGTCTAACCAACTGCACCACAAAGATTGCCACTTAGATTAAATACTCGTCTAGATTGAGCAATGTCAACAAACGATGCGCTAAAAGTGTCCTCACTTTCGTTGATATGTGTGAGTACCGGTCGTGTAATTATTGTCATCCAACTGTCAAGGTGTGTGTGTTTAGGGATGCCTACTCCAGATTATTATCTTAACTTTTCCCCATAATTTGATATACAAAATAGGTTAAATAAAATATTTTTCTTTATTTAAAGTAATCATACCATTAATTATATTTATAACGCATTTTAGTAAAAACAATAAAAATCTAAACCCATCTCCTAGTGTTTGTTTCCAAATAGAATTAACTCTTTGGATTTATTTCCTGGGCTGTTATCTGATTTCTGTATTTATGTAAATAATAAATCATCATAAGTAAAATGTTCGGAACACACAACTGAAGTCATGTGAGGCTACGAATGGTCTTCTTTTCGTTTCCGCTGTGTAATGTCTCTCCAGCAATTTGCTAGTACGGAATCCGTAGTCTAAAAATATTATTAGGACCTTGAATAAGTTCTTGCTGTTTCTTCAAAAATGACAATAGCAGTACCCCGTTTGTGAAATTTTGAATGGTAATACACATGCAAGGCAAAGAATTAATAAAATTACTATGAAGTGCATGTCGTCGTGGGTTTCATTAATATCGTGTAGGTAAGTATTATTTACTCATTAAATACATAATGCCATTCTTCTTGTTGTTATTCCGATCGAAATATTATGTAATGATATTTGTGTTTTATAGTTTCTCCCATAGTTTCAACAAATCTTCCTAGTAATAAATTGACAACACTGGCCAATGAAACTCAACTTCAAAATAATGAATTAAAAGTTCATGTTTTCTTCAAATAATAGTGGTTTAACAATAATGTTACCGATAGAAAGTGATATTGGTATTATTATACAGTTTTCCCACACAATTGCGATACAATTCGACAGCACAAACCGGCATAATTAATTATTTTTCGGGAGCACGTTATCCATATGTAGTTCAAATGACACTGACGTACGTGAGAAGCGAGTCTACCAAATTTGGTAGACTTTTTTTGAGCCGTGCGGTGAGGTGTGATGTGTCATCTAGACGAGTATATAATCTAAGGATTGCCACTTATTATTTATTTGAATTATCTAGTACAGAGATACCTTTCTAAATACCGGGTATCTCAAGACTGCTACCGAAAACGAAGCCGGGTGGTAGTTTTAGTGACTACAAACACAATGCAACCAAAAATTTCGAAAAGAAACGCGACAATTATTTTTTATGATTTTTTAAATATCTTCATTTTTGGGTGGTAAATCCATAGTTTTTGCTAAAATAATAATTTAAACACTTTTATGCCTTAGATTATTTATAAATAAAAGGGTATACACTATTATTTTAGCAAAAAATGTATTTACCACCCAAATATGGTCATAAGAAAAAAATTACAAAAAAAAAATTGTCGCTTTTTTTTGCAACTTTTTCTGTTGCATTGTGTCTGAAGTCGCTTAAACTACCACCCGGCTTCGTTTTCGGTAGCAGTCTTGATATACCCTGTATGTAATATGTAGGAATTCTCTGAATGCAGGCAGTTCCCTAAAGGTCTCATGCAATTGAGCCGCCTGCGGAGCTATAAATGGAAGGTTCGCTATTGCTCAATTTTATTGCTGTGGATTGTGCTTCAACGGTATATTTAGGTTGTTGTTAGAACCGCTACTTACCTCTTTGTAGGTAGGTAGGCACTAGGGAATTATTTAAATAATAACTTAAGCTTTCTACATATACGTACTTCAATTAGTTC
This sequence comes from Hyles vespertilio, assembly GCA_009982885.2. Lineage (NCBI taxonomy): Eukaryota > Metazoa > Arthropoda > Insecta > Lepidoptera > Sphingidae > Hyles > Hyles vespertilio. The sequence goes on along the minus strand of CM042825.1, from coordinate 675,595 downwards.
AACAATACAAACTGTTATTTACCGTTGCAAGGATAAGCAGTGAAATTATTTACATATATCTTTAAGTAATATTTTACAACATTCTATGCTTCGTGTTTCAGTGTCCGCAATGTCCAGCCCTGTTGAAGTCACGGCGACATCTGGCACGACACACATACAGCACGCATTCCAGAAACAAAACCAAAATTAAATAATCTAAATTCTGATGTTCGTACAACAATTATTAAATACAATGTTTTTAAATTGTTTTTATGAAAATGAAACGTAAATCAAACCACATAACTGATGCTGTTGTTGTTGATATAAATACAACCAAAGGGGGTATATTTCGAAATGAATATTTCATGGGCGTTGTCATGGTCAACGGAGCCAGCAAAAACAAAGACCCGGCTTAATAATAAAGTAATAACATAATTTTCACAACATAAATACTTACATCTTGTAAGTTCGTGGCACTAATCTCGTAACTAAATTAGGCATAACACAGGTTGATATGGAGTCTATCCTTGGACTTTGGTGGAATCAATTACGTTCTTCATCAGGCTGAAGAGAGTGAGTAAAAACTCACTTCACATTCTAATTAATTCCCCCAACTTGTAGTTATATTCAAACATTTTTTATTGTAATTATCTCATATACTAGTATATGGCGCTAAAATAAAACACTAATTTCATTGCTCCGCGATTTATTTGTATCGAGTTCGAGACATACCACCTGTGTAATAAGCCACACTTGTGCTATGTATATTAAATTTATTTAACATTATATATTTGTATCTATCACAAGTATAAAGCCACAAAGTTATCTGATCCGGTGAGAGAGTCGCTGTAATCGAATTTCGTGTTGCCATTAAAAATAGATATTGCGATAAATGGGGTAAAGTAAGATTTTTCAATCCGATCAATAGTGTCGAGAAAATGACCAGTTTCTTCTGCATATTATTTTTCCTTCACACGATTTCTAACAAATCGCTCCCCAAAACCCTTAAAAAAGTGTATCTGTATTCTCCTCCACAATCGAGAGTACGATTGCGGGGGGTTAGGCCATATCACAGGCCATATAGCCCACCACGCTGGCCTCATGCGGGTTGGTGGACTTACAAATTCTAATAAAAATTCTAATAAATCGCTATGGTAATGGTATGCAGGTTTCCTCACGATGTTTTCCTTCACCGTTATAGCGCGTTTTAGCGCAACCAGCGTGAACAAGTTGGCTGCCGCGTCTGGTCCATTTACCAACAGGCCACCACGCACGTAACGTAAAATGAGACGAGTAAGATACATTTTAGTTTATGATATGTACTTACATATTATATTCTACTAGTACGTACATAATTCTGTTTTCGTGGAATTTATTTTATAAAGCTGACAACACAAACCTTTGGTGGCAGCTACGCGTTAATACAATTTTTCGAAGGGTATTATTGATGTCGGAAGACGCTTTTCATCCTACGTAAAATTTAATCCCTGAAGTATAACGTTCCTAGCATCACTTTTTAAAGCTTTCGGCATTTTTCACTAGTTTTAAATAATGCAGGAAAAATAAATACATTGTGTAAACAACCAATGGCGGATATGTCAGCGACTGGCAGCTAGATTGACAATTTCAAATGACGTCTTTGTTTCCAGTTTTGGCCACCGGGCCAGATAACTTTGTGGCTCTATACTTTACATGTTACATCACCAGATGGCGTTAAATTAAATCGCTTGAGAAAAATCAGCGAGTCGTTCAGCCTCAAATTATTGTCTGTTCAATACTTAAAATAAATTCTGGTGATATTCCTTATACAATTTGATTAACAATTCTATCCAAGCCAAGACGTGGTAGTTACAGCTGCCGGTTCAAATATTCACATTTGTCCCACAGATTGGCCTGTCTTCATATTTTTTATATATTTCCATCGACACTAGACAATGTTATATCTTCTATAGGCACATAAGATATCTAGGCACTGGGCGAAACCCGCGTTGAAATCTAAACATAAAATATCGTGTTTATGTTTTTAAACATCGACATGCTTGTTGATTTATTTTACCAAAAATACTCGATAATTACTACCCTCTGTGCTAATTTGTTATAACTGATTTCAACACAAGCTTAACTTATTGTAACTATCATTATATACTACCCGTTACCACTAGTACTGGCCGTTTTTACAGGAAAACAAATAAATTGACTATCCAATTGGGTTTTTGTGATGACATAAGCTTTACATGTAATATGTCCAAAATAATATTTTAAAACACTCACAGGCTTATTCATTTTTTTACACAAAAATATTATTAATAGTATTGCAATTTAATTAGTAAGAGATAAGAGTAATGTGAAGTTAGGTCACGAGTTTGGACATAGTTTAGGCTAGAGTTGTTTGGTAGAGTAGCAGTATGACATACATGGGAAATTACAGAATTGCAGCTTCCTTTCAACACTAGTTTTAAGTTCAGATAGAATTCAAAAAGTTATCCCGCCAAGTACATTTGTAATATGCATATTATCATGTCTGAAGTGGGGAGTCGTAAGAGAAGATCTCCCGCCAATTTATGAAATAACAGATGTATACAAAGTTTCTACAGAACATGAATCTTACGGTATGGAACAAAAACAAATATTTGCAGAGGGTAATGCAACTTTAACTTTGCTCGGTAAACCTTTCAGTGCTTAAACAATAATAAATCTATGATTAATAACAATTATATTTAATATATTCTTATATACTAACATCGCATGAATCTATGGATAGAACGGAACTTTTGAGTTATATTTTATTTCCTATGTCATAAATTTCTTTGCTATATGTTATTTATATAGTGAATTGGTATCTATTTCCTAGAAACTAGACCAAACTATTTAATATTCGAGCCATATATTTCCACAAGCCCAGGTTATAAATATTTAAGGTAGCCTTATTTATAGTTAGCGTAACATTATGGCAGTGCGGAAGTTTAGGCACTATATTGAATTCTTCTCAAATCTACAATATACAAATATTTTTGGACATGTCTCAACTATCGGGAATATCTGGGAATTTGACCTACTCACAATATTCATATATGATATTCATATATTAATTTAATTTTGAGCTTAACGCGCAGTTCCTAATAGTATATACAATACCTTATATGCAAAATATATACCGTTATATACACATTTAAATATAAATACAAGTCGATTAAACACATATCGAACATTTTTATATCCGTTTTTGTATTTACAGACAAGGGCGTCGCCGGGGGGGGGGGCAGGTAGGGGCAGCTGCCGCCCCCTAGAGATTAAAAAAAAATTGCCAAATGTAAAGCAACCAAAATCCTTGACTTGGCTTGCCTACTATACGGATTTTTTTTGCTTATATGTACAGTCAGCAACATGAGTCGTTGAACACTTCACATTTTTTTATTACCATTTTATGAATTAAAATTTGTACGTACTACTCTGTAGTCGTAAAATATAACCAAGTAAAGTCATCTATGCCGAGAAGTGCCATACGATCTTGAAAATAATTATTATTTTGGATGATAAGACAATTCCGAATCTCCTGAATGTGTAGCGACTTATGTTGCTGACTGTACCACACTATTGTACAATAATATTAACCGTCTGGGGGCCGCCGTCAAAATTGCAATCACATTTTTCTCATTCTCCGTAATATTTGCCCCTTCCTAGGCCATCAGCTGGCGACGCCCCTGCTTACAGACTTGCCAAAAATCACAAATGTAATATAATATCAAAAGTTATTGATGTTGAAACAAAATTCGCTCAGTTGGCGGGGAAATACGCAAAAACAAAACGCAAAAATGCAGGAAGCATGGATGTTCGACTTCCATCTTTAACTCAAGACATTTAGATACCTATTCACTACGATTTAGACATTGATTTCAAAAAAAAATTAATTCAGTTTGAGCTTTTGAAGGCAAATTTTAACATGTACCCAATTTTAGGGAGGTTACAGAATAACTGAAGATTTAGGAATTAAAATTCACTCGTATGCAAATGCAGATTATACCAGGGATATCTGGCCGTAGTTTAAAAAGTACTGAAATATATTTCTTCTCCAAAAGATTGTTGCAAAGTGAAGTTATGAATAAATTTTGTTAACGTACATTCGCCTAAATGCAAAAGTCGGGATATTTCGATAATCACTAAATTCTTATCACTGATTCCTTTGAGTGTTGCCAAAACAAAATATATTACCGTATTCGGGAGAATTGAATGATTATCGGAATATTTACTCGGATTTAGGCTACTACTGTTACGAAATTCTGTATTTTTTTGTGATGGCCAATTGTCCCGGTGTACAGTAGTGTGCGTTCTACCCATCGACCCATGCGACGACGTGCAGCAGCAGCAGCAGCGCGATCTTGGCCGCCAGCCCCAGCAGCACCAGCCCCAGCAGCACCAGCCGGCACCACCGGTTTCAGTCCATCCAGTCGTCGCCGCCGAACTCCACCGTCTCTGTCACTTGCACCTGATATAGCATAGATTTATTTATTCTTCATCTCACTACGTCATTCAAGACGTCATGCATAAGAATGGAAGACGAAAGAGACCTTTGTCTTGCAATCAGACAGTAGTAGTAGTCAGTAATGGCTAACATACGAATATTTATCCTACCTGCGATAGCTCTAAATTGACTAGATTTTGTAAACAATTCATAAAATGTATGTTTGCTTGCTATTGATAGCCGTCAGCCACCCAAATGAAATAAAATTGCAGTATATACTACATCTTTGTAAAATGAGCTCTCATCCGTAGTTTTGCCATATCTATACAAGAACTTTCAATAAAACAGTCTACACTTTAAAAGCTACACTTCAACGATATCTCTGGTGGCCTTTTTTCTCTTTTGCCTTCTATTCCATAAAAACCATATCATAGCAAGATTACTTTTGTGTCGTGGGTATAGAAACCCTGAAGTTTTTTGGTACAAAATGACTGACAGTTTTTTACTAGTGATGCAATAAGCAGGCAAGTACCTCCTCCCTGGTCGGGCTGTCGGAGCTGAATCCTCCTCCGAGCGCGTACCCCGCCAGCCCGCCCGCCGCCAGCGCGCCCACGCCGAGCCCCACCGCCGCGCCCGTGCCCAGTCCGCGCCGCTGCTCCGTCGCCACGTACGTCGTCGACGACTCATACGGCTAGGGACACAATTATACCTCTCACACACTTACTAAACACCTCGTGCAGACGAGGCGAATTACTAACGACACCAATTGAGGACAAGAATATTAACACTGAAAGAAATAGAGACACGCTGTACTGAGGTACTGTAAGTGTCTGTCAATTGATGACAAGAACAATATTACCACTTAAAGGAATATAGACACGCTGTACTAGAGTACTGTAAGTGTGTGTCCAAAGAGGGGGCGAGAAGGAACAGCCACGACGTGTGTCAAAATGGTGTGATCCCATTATCCCCTTTCTCCTTCCGTTGTCAAATAGTAGCGATGCATATACGATCTAATTGAGATATTCATGGGCGGCAGTGATACGTAGGTACTATCAGTTCCATACAAGATGTTAATTCATGCGTTGATTTTGGTCAGCAGATTAAAAACACATATCTATAGTTTGTGCGTATATTAGTGTTTGTTCAAAGTTAGCAAATTGCTAACTTAACTAATATCTAATTCTATATTCTGTCTAATTCACAATATTTTTAAGATTTCTTTTGTTGTCTGGTTATAAAAGTATATCAATTAATTTAATTTAGAGACTGACTTTCTTTATGGAGAATTTAATCTGTACTATTCAAATATGTAATTAAATTGATTTTGAAAGTAACTCACCGCTCCGGCGAATCCTGAAACAAATGAAAACGAATCATCAGGACAGTAATACACAGAAAAGATTAACTATTACAGTTCCTATAACATTTATACAATACTGTATATATTTATATAAAGCATAAATAAATAAAGTTAAAATTGAAACTTTCCTGTGCTATTTTTGCTTTTGTGTTTTATCGATAATTTTAAGTACAACAATTTTACCAAAGGGATATTCATATTATTTATGTTATTCCTATTTCTAGGTGTGTGGTGACCTGTTGGTAATCGGACCAAACGCAGCTGCACACATGTTCACGATGGTCGCAGGTTGGAATCCCAGGGCACACCTCCGATTTTGGGAGTTATATGTGTATTGATAGTCAATCACCAAGCACTATAACGGCGCAGCATAACATCGTGAGGAATCCTGCATACCATAACGATTTGGCCAGCGTGGTCCATACGGCCTAACCACTCTCAATCATACTCTCGATTGTGGAGGAGGCCCGTGCCCTGCAGTGGGACGTATACGGGCTGATACAGATGCTATTCTTAAATCGCAATCATAACATGATTTTTTAAAACCTCTTTGGTGAACAGAAAATAAGTATTGAGCGGGAAATAATGTCTGTTTAAGGCTTCAAATCATAGTGCTGTACATATCCTCACATACTGTTACATATGACGACTCACTGGTATAGCACACGGTCGTAGCTATGGGCGCGGGGGGGGGGGGGGGGGTTCATTGTGGGGCAATGCCCTACCTAGAAATCCCAGTGCCCTACCTTAAAAATACCAAAAACTAAAATAAATTATTATAATTGAATTGTTTAGTTTATCGTTTGAGATAAAAAAATTGTATTGACAATCACATCACTGACCTACAGGTCAGTGATATACATGGTGATTGATTTAAGAGCCCGTGCTTCGGAGCAGATCAATTATGATAAAATTTTTACTTTAGCCCTACATGTAACCAATGCTGCCCTACCTCAAATGCTACTCTAGCTACAGTCCTGGTTTAGCAGCCATGAATATTTTGATGGTAGGCGTCCCTAACGCCTACATCAACTCCAGTTCCTCCCATTAGTTTAGTCCACATTCCTCCACGCTATCCCGAAGCGGCTTAATGTATCTTTTCGAACCAAGCCTATGCAGTTTTAAGGCAAAAAGAAATATTGTGACAGCCCCCGTGTCGCAGTTGGTTAGACGGCGGCTGTGAAACGTGAGGCCGCGGGTTCGATCTCCCCACCGAAATAAATATTTGTGTGATCCACAGGTTCCTGTTTCGGGTCTGGGTGTTTGCGCGACTGAAAAGTCTCTCTTAGTTCCTGATACCTACGACACAAGATTCGATCTCAGTGTGGGGTCAGGACTATTTATGTGAATTTTGGGTGTATTTATTTGCTTTTAAACCTGCAGGAATTCACAACCAAGCAACGTGGTTGACAGTGCCATTAACCATGAATCAGTTTCGTTTTTAAAACAGACAGGATTCCATGCCCAACATGAGGAAATTATGACCTGGTACAGTGGTTTTTCTAAGCCTGATGTGTTGATAGACTGAGACTGTTCTATTGAGATCTTCATGACCAAATGTTGTCGATATCATTTTTTCGAGAAGTCATGCCGATCAGCGTGGTGGACTATATGACCTAACCACTCTCAATAGTAGAGGAGACCCGTGCTGATCAATTGCCGTTCCTCATTCATAGCGCTTGGAATTAACATATTGTGTTAGTCTGAATTTACCATGTTCATGGGTTTTAAAGAAAATAAGTTTTATCCCAATAGCGAATTACTTTTCATTGACGAGTAACTGAGTAAGTAGTACTTATAAGCCATTCATTTTTGTCTAGTTTGTTGAGCTTCATGTTTTTATTTTGGTCGGTACGGGATAACCACAAACAAAACACCAATCATCGTTTACACAACATTACATACTTCTACAGGACAATTACGTTGTGATTGTTCAAGGGTAGACATTGTAGCCATTTAAATAATGCGAGTTGTATATTGTAGAGAGCCTTGTGATAGTGAAAATGATGTTGAAAAAGAATAGAAACATGATTGCACAAGCAGTGTTGGAGGTTTTATAATATTTTGTATGATATATGAAGACATCACGGGAAAAGTAATGTAAGAGTTATTTATATCAATAATTTTAACAGGACCCTATACAAAAATAATGCTGAAGAATAATTACAGTTCATGATTTCCTACCGGCGCTATTTCTTGAAAACACTACATTTATGAGCATAACATTAGGTACAATAAAAGAACTCGTTTATGATAAATAACTAAAATTGGTGAACGAAAGGTGAAATAAAAACACAAATGGGTGAAAAAAAAAGTAATTTATTAACGGTAAAATATTAAATATCAACATATATTATAGTTCACAAGTGTATTATAGCCGAACCTTAAGCGTCTCAACAATGCTTTTAAGCCGACGGATACCAACGACTTCCAAAATGCAATACTTTTAAATGCAAGCAAGTGTTATTCGTTTGTGAAAACTTTCAAGTCTACTATTAATTTAATTCTGCCATTGTTATTTTGGACCTAAATAATGTATAAAAGTTACGAAATACATAAGCGCTTAAAGTACACAACATTTAAATATAATATGTAAGTAAGCAGAGATTCTAATATTTATTAGAAAACAAACACTTTGACACACTACAGTGGTATCCTCTACCACAGAATTAATAAAAATATCCAAAAATGTTGCGCATGTCCAAAAAATCTTAACATAAAATAAAAACATATTTTTGGCTCAAATTTGAAAAGAATACTTTAGATAATATATTTTAAGTTTACTCAGGGAACATCACCGAATACATTTTTCCAAGTATCCCTTACATAAAATTTTACGACAATCAGGGTAGACAGATTCAAAACAACGTAATTCGATGTTGTTCCTCTAATAATGTATTACAAGAGTTGTACAATGAGCTGCTTCGTCCAAAATGTTCTTATAGGAAGCATCTTTTTTTTCTAATAGACTCTTTGATATATTCAAAAACAAAAAGTCATGAAATAGTGAAAATAGTCTCGAGAACATAGTTTTGACAGCAAATACTCTTTAATCGCCCAAAATTATAGGATCCCAAAATATTCTTCCAAAATTTCTATTTAGGGGCCCTACTATCGACACTTTAAATTAAAAAAAATGTAGATGTTATTAAATTCCACGATACCAAACTCCAAAAATACTTTCTTAAAATTGGACAAAATAGCAACTTCTACAACTCAGATATGAATATAGTAAGTGTCGCTTAATTTACAGCGGTCAAAAACATAAAGATTCACACTACGTTCCATATAAATTATATTTGAACAGTACATCAAATATTTTAATAACATGAAGAAGTGACCGCGATAAATTAAACTTAAAAAACTAGACAAAATGCAAACATAAATACAATAAAACAGTGCCGCTACATAATGTGCGCCATTAAATATATTTCCAAAAAAAATATTATATTCATGAAACCGATTTAAAAAAATACTTTAAGTTTAAGTAAGAATTTGAATTACAAAGAAATGAAATGATAATTCACGAATAATCGAAACAAAGGCAGCATCATGTAGAACTTAAGCGACCCTCAAATGTAGGCCAACCTTATTCCTAACCGTTTCGCTTGGCGTGTGTGAGCTAAAAATATTTTGAATCGATCACGCAAGTCTACACGAATGAGACATTTAGTCTCGTTTAAAATCAGGTTAGCCAGATCCAAAACCAGTCTTGAAAAAAACTAAAGAGAATTCTTGAAATCGATTTTATGTTATGAAGAATAATAAGCACCATGAATAATTTCATAACTTGAGTCTTTATCTTCACGCTATTCGTGTAACGTGGACGAAAATATATTAAAAACATTTCTCAATTAGCCACAAGAATAAATGAGCCACGCACGATGATTGTCTGTATCGAAAATACCTTATTTTGTCTCGGCCAACATCTATTTATTTTTTATTTGACAGTAATCTATTGTCGTCTACATCGAGTTTGTCTTCACATTAAAATAAACTACCGTCTGTCGTTGACTTAAAATATTTCAACAGATGGCGCTATACGACATTGTCAGCGTGTGATTCTTTGTAGATTTTCAGGCGCTTTAGGAACGGTTATAGGTAGCTACTAGGCTTAACCTAGACTAACTTGAAATGGATGGATTCAACAAGATTAGACATAAAAGTCGCGTCTAATAATTTGTACGAACTACAAGGTATTAACGAGAAAATCTCCGTCATGGATATACTGGAAATTCAATTTAAAATACATTCCCGAACGCAACACGAAACGTCGTGAAAGTAAGACTATAAGTTATTAGATACATTTTTGGAAATATACGTATTATTCATTATAATTTCTTACACAACTAGTAAATTAATGATTGGCTTGATTGGATCTGTGTGTCGTGTATCACCTTACAAGGCACCTGCAAAATAATAACAATGAAATAAATTAAACGAATATAATTAAATAATATTAACTGACTTGTCACTTTGAATTTACAATGTGCATAAATGTGTGTCTGACATAGCGGTAGAATCGCCCTCATGTCATATTGAGATGTAACAAAACAGAACATCACAAATAGTTATTTTTCTATAGGTGCTTAAAATATTTTTATTCTGTATTCTAGATGGTAATTGGTGAGTGATTTGTGTGTGTTTGATATATGGAAAATGTTACATTACCTCGTATACCACCTCTACAAGCTGCTACAAAATCAAGCGCTCAGTAGAAGCCTGCATTCAAATAAAACGAAATAAATTAATGCCGACAAAAACACAAAATAAAAACATAAAAGGAACAATAGCAGTCGATAACTTCACAACTAAAGGAATTCGTCAGGCTGATTTTGAGTTTTGACTAATATTAAAAAAGGTTTTTTTATAAATAAGGGTTTAAAGCTACTTCAGATTTAAAATTTGCGTTTTGGCAATAAAACAAAATAAAATATGCACAAAACGCCAACGGCTCTTTTTTCACTAATGATAAAAAAATATCTTAAGAACTCAAATGTCAAATCTTTTAAAAACCACAGATCCATCAAGGAATAATGATTGGCGTCCACTTTTCTAGTTTTAAAATGGGACAAATTGGGAATTAGAGAATCAATCTTATTTATACTATCCAAGTAATAGTTTAGACTTTAGGTACAAAATATAAACATACTAATAATTTTGCCTATACATATTTAAATAAAGATTTCTTCAAGTAGTACTGTTACAAAAGCGCGATAAAATTAGGCAAGCGAGTGGGATATTTGCTGGTTATCAAAGAAAAAAAAACATTATGTATCACAATACATGTTTCTACACCAATAAAATAGTACGTTGAACAACGACCAATAACAAAAAAAATATGATAAGTTCCTACTCAGTTCAGTTATATTATTGAGCATGACGATCCGAGCATGACACTCGACGTGACATAGCAATATCACCCAGAACTTATTTTTATAATTTAAACTTAGTCTAAAAGACTCTTTAAAGTTTTATGTTTTTCAATTTATTATACATCATACTTTAGGAAAAAACATGTTAATTTTATTAAACAAACATCAAGTCTTTCGTTGTTAGTGATAACCCGCATTAGACTTGCAAAATTCGCATTGCATTCAAGGTTATTTTTTTGCTATGAAGCCGAAAAATAACAAACCTATGTTAATTCTATTGCGTAATAAAACAACAGCCCAGCCGAGGACGGCGATCTGCCATGTATTTAAATTTGTAAGAATACGTCATAATTTCCTAGTAATACTATACCACCACCGTTACAATAAACACTATATTTACACGTGAAACACTCATTAAAACCCGTCACCAGCACCATGCTCACACCCCACCCTCATTAGTCATTACAGATATGAAGTGCACACAGACAGAGCAGAAAGGGTATGCACAACGAAAGGGGGTGCCACTCATCTTATTGAACATACTTTATGACCGTAACCCGGAAATCAAGAACGAAATTAACTATTTCATATATTTTGCAGACAAAGAACATTATTTGTAGACCAGATTTTTCAGTATTTTAAAGTTTGCTCATAGTAAAAAAAACATTATGAAGAAATGACATTCCCCTTCGAATTAGTACTCTTTCTGATGAACCCTGTAAAGAACCTTGCTAAGAACCTACCCTTGTTATATACATACAAAAACAGTAACTCTAGCACCCTGTTACAACCGCAACCTCACACCACAAGAAATTGGAAAACGTACAGCAACACGAGACAAAAACTATATATACATTATGGTAAAGTTCATTTCCAAAAACATTAGACTTCTCTAGAATACAGAGTTTTATTGAGAACATAAACATAAACTAGTCGACAACGAATCTATTGCTGATTGGAAAACTTGACGACTAAGCATTATTTCCACAGAACTTTTTATAAAGTCTTTTTTTTCTCTTTTTTTGTTTGCAAGTTTTTAATAATTATTTTTTACAGGAATATAAAGAATATCATGTATGCAGTCGAAAAAGTTTCACTAAACTTTACCAAAGTTTAAGTTTTTATTTCACTAGAAGATTCAATAACGTATTAAAAAAAAATTAAACGGTCACATTTTGGTCTGGATTGAACATATCTGCAATAATTTTAACAGCGTAAACGTGACCGAAAATAAATCCTACAACGAATATACTAATTGCTTCTTAGATCTTTATTTATAGTGTGCAGATTGGGATCATAATTACCTCCTCGTCCTCAAATTAAGAGCACCTCTTATACGAAAAATATGGCCTAGATTGCCCCTAGCATAAATCATTTGGTTCTATGGAAGGAAGTGCATGTGAGTGAGTCTGTGTGGTGTATATACAAGATAGATAACTTACCTTCTCTCCACTAAACAGACGCACTTCACTCGCGAACTATCCACATATAGGCAAAATGTCACGCGAGGTTTAAATACAAGGTTAGTCATATGTATGTAAAGCCGAAAGGGGTATGCTTAACTCATCATAGTGAACAACTTTTATTATTCGACCAAACCTGAAATCGCAAAATAAATAATTCAGATTTGGCACCATAATAAGTTGTTCATTATGATGAATGTAGCATCCCGCCTCGACTTTGTATACCCTTTATAACTAACCTTGTATAAGACTATTGTTATACTGAAGCGGAGATGAGCGGAGATGCGCAGATATCGACCAATCACAAACCTTAAACATATCTGTGATGTCCTAATCGCCCACTCTGATTGGTCGATTCCACGTACAAGCTCTATCCATCTCTATATCAGTGGAAACGTAGTCGTAACATAAAAATATACTCTCGATTGCCATTTATAGTGTTCCATTGACAAACTCTGAATTCAAATATAACGATTGCAAAAAGTGTAAATCTTTTTATGTACAAGTACAGCACGTTGCAATAGTGTTTGGTCAAAAAACGAGTTGATATCAATTAATGGTGTTGCAAGTCGAAGTTACAGTTTTTAACTCCTATAGTCCAAAAATAACAAGTACTAGTATAGTACCACTGTACCAGTCTATCCCACTAGATATAACAAGCCTATATAAAAAGCACCAAAGCTTTTTGCGTAGCATATGCACTCCTAACTATATGACAATAATATTATGATCTAAATAAATATCCGAGAATGTGTAAATCATATCAAAGAAATAAAGAAACATGCATAAAATCATCATAAACAATGGCTCATAACATAAAACTTTTTGAGTTAAATTAAGATTAGAAAATCAAAATCAAACCATAGACAAAAAAACCTAACTCAACTCAAAAAATCCCAGAAAAGGAAAAAGAATCATTCCATGTTAGTCTTTTAGTAAAGTAAATAATAAAAGAAAAAAAACTACGAAAAGAAATGTATGACTCGTACACTTATCCTAAAGATATACACAACCTTATTCATAGACAATTTAAAACCTATTTTAGTTCTGTGTCTATATCAGCCCATACAATTTAGAGGCCCATGCCCTACATTCATTAATTCGATTGAGAGTGGTTAGGCCATAGGCCACCCCGCTTGCCTAGAGCGGGTTGGCGGACTTTACGCACCATATAAATTTTACAATCGCTATGGTATGCAGGTTTCCTTCACCTCTATAGTGTGTGGTGATTGACTATCAATACACACATGACTCCAAAAAGTCAGGGGAAGATATTAGTTATAATATTTCATCTTCTTTCCTCAAACTCAATTCAAAATTCGTTCACAAAAGACAAAACATTCAATAACAAAAATAGGTTTTGAAACTGGCTACGAATAAGGCCGCTTATATTTAAAAAACCCATATGAAATACAACCATGATCTACAATGGTGTTTAATGACACCAGTATTAGATATTTTAAATGAGTGTCTTCCTCGGTTCCCAAAGTGTCCTTCTAATACTCGTAATACCCAGAATTCCGGATGAGCGACTATTGTATACAATAATTGTATGAATATATGTACATTAAGTTGGAGACTGACCTTGTGGCGCGCCGTATCCGGGGGCTCCGTAGGCCGGCGGGGGCACGCCGTACGAGCCAAACGCTTGAGTTTCAGTCTGTAGGGGGAAAGGATAATTTTACAATTTATTAAACTATATATGTTATAAACACATGCGTATGCGCATAAGTGATGTTCCCCCTATCGGCTCCAGTATCCAGTATAAGGCAAGCACAGCCCTGCCAGGTTATCTGTGAAGCGATGACGTAATCACCGTGAGGTTTCTATTTTTGTTACTAAAGCTCAACTCTCGACATACTTCTGTGCTTGACTTAAAATATACTAGCAAATAATCGAAACGAAGAGAAATTTGAATCTCAAAATTAGCATTGCAAATTAAGCCTCATCTCAAAACTGTAATACACATATTCCTTTCGAGGTAAAACAAAAGAGTCGCGAATTCGCACGCACTCTGCGTAATACGCGCGTCTTCAAGCGACCGGCGATTTTTTGTCTGTAGAGAAATGCGTGCATTACGTGGTGGAGATAAGGATCAATATGCTTATGTTAACTTGAGGCGGGTAAATGGGTGTATAGACTATAGTATATATGTGTGATGTACTTACAGCGTACATCTGCGTGGGCGGGGCCTGGGCGCCCTCGAAGCCGATGAACTGTATCATGACGTCACCGTCCACGGTGAGGTGCGACACGCGCTGGTAGGGGATGCGGTGCGGGAACTCGCAGAAGTGCATGCCGTTCAGGGCGATCTGATGGTAATATCCACAATTTATTTATCTATTTTTTGTCGTACGTCTCAGGATGACGAGCGAAGTGGAATGCCAATTATTGCTTTGTAATTCATGGGGCTTAATTTTGCTACCGTCCATGAGCGATCGTATCGCTCATCATGCAAATGGCATGCACGCATCGCCATCCACCGCATAAAAAAATAATTTAAATATCACCAAAATCCATTCAGTAGTATTTGCGTCAATTAGGATGTCTACATACATGCGTCTTCCTTACTTATATATTTTTAAAATATTCGCAATATATTGTATTACTCAGAAGCATGAAGTGCTCATAATTGCAATAATAAAATTATTAAGGAAGGAAAGAGTGCTGGATATAAAAGTGAAACGTTAATATTTATTTTTGATTCGTACAGGTACTAAGAGACAAACAACTTATCTATTCGTAGAATTGTTCAAGTAAACAATTCAGCTTGATGCTTGATGCATACATTAGCAAAATCACAATGATGGTGCTTAAATAACATTTTATTTCTTATTCAACCGACGAGGCTACAAACAAAATATCTTAATACATATGAGTCACATAAAGAAAGAAAGAGAGCTAAATCCTACTCCTTCGCTTTTCCGACTCAGTCATCTCCCAATTCATCATCATATCAGCCACAGAAAGTCCACTGATGAACATTGGCCTCCCCCAAGGATCTCCACAATGACCTGTTGGAAGCGGCCTGCATCCAGCGACTTCCTGCAACCTTAGCCAGATCGTCCGTCCACCTTGCAGGCGGGCCTCCGATATTTCGCTTGCCTGTACGTGACCTCCACACAAGAACCTTTCAGCCACAACGGCCATCGGTTCTGCGAGCTATGTGCCCGGCCCACTGCCACTTCAACTTGCCAATCCTATGGGCTATGTCGGTAACCTTCGTTCTCCTACGGATCTCCTCATTCCTGATTCGATCTCATCTCTCAATTAAGAGGTTCAAATTACAAAGCACCTACTATCTACATTTGTCAATATTCATGGTCATCGGAAACTACCAACAGATGTGCTGTTCACTCATGTACAAGATCTATGCAATGGAAAAAGCTACAACTCACACTTACCATCAGGTAAGCTATTTCCTAATTAGCAGAATCGATGTATTCATAAAAATTGCGTTCACATTAGGTAAACCAGGTACCACCTACCTTAATAGACTGCGGTTCGCATAGTATGAGCGCCTCGAAGGAGTCTCCGCGGGAGAGCGGCATGCCGCCGGCCGTCTCCTCGACGCCCCAGTTCATGGCGGTCAGGTGGTTGCGCACCACGCACTGCTCGACGAAGCGGAAGTTCAGGTGCAGCGCGATGTCGTCGCGAGGGTCCGTGTTCGGACCGCACTGCAGGTTGATCGCGAATCTGGGGGACGATAGACGAGTCAAAGTTGCCTCTAACTGCACTGTACTAAATCAGCCCGTATACGAACCACTGCAGAGCACGGGCCTCCTCAATAATCGAGAGTACGATTGAGAGGGGTTAGGCCGTGTAGTTCACCACGCTGGCCTTGTGTGGTTGGCGTCATCTAACTAGCTGGCTTGAAATTCAAAATTAAATGAAAATGAAAATGAAAATATTTATTGAATCCATAAAATGTCATACACTATTTAGATTCAGTCATATTTTTTTCCCCACTACCACCCAGTTCACAAGGCTGTTTTCGCCAGAGAAGAACGGGCAAGAAACTCTAGCGTTGCTCTTTTCAAAATAAGTTTACAATACAGTGAACATACAGGAGTTCAAATTCAGAGCAGTTCATAAATTATTCATAATAATAATTATATTGTACGGCTGAGTTAAGTGTGGTCGCCCTGACCGCGGAATCGGTATACACTGTTGAGCAAAAGCAATGAAAGGCAATAAAAAAATTAAAAATGAAAAACAAAGTAATTAATATTATCATTATAAGCAAATTGAGCAGACCAGTCTACACAAGCAGCACCCGTTCACGAGTATGACGCATGTGCCAGCCATCGGTCTCCTCAACCGTGTTATAGGGAAGTGACCGACCCGGCACACGACGCCGCCGCAAGCACAGACCTTTAAGCGAGCATGACGTACTCAAATTGCCTACAACTATGGTGACACAAGTGGGATAATTATTTTAATTATATTTAACAGAGTACACACACATCCGGTTCGGGAACTTATATTATGTTTTATTCCCACGCCTTACTATCTTCTAAGTATTCTGAAATCTTATAATATGCTTTATTACACAACTGTCGTTTAATATTAGATTTAAATTTATTTATAGTTAAGGCTTTTATGTGAGTGGGAACTTTATTATAGAAATGTATACAGTAACCCTTAAAAGATTTGCTAATTTTCTGGAGCCTGGTCTTATGACTGACTAGATTATTTCTGTTTCTAGTATTTCTGTCATGAATATCGCTAACCTTTTGAAATTGTTCTATATTCTTATGGACATACATTAAATTAGCGAATATAAATTCTGATGCTACTGTCATTATATTTATTTCTTTAAATTTTTCTCTCAGAGATTGTCTGGAGCCTAACGAATAAATAGATCTTATGGCTCGTTTTTGAAGAATGAAGATGGTATTAATGTCAGCAGCACCACCCCACAACATAATTCCGTAACTCATTAGGCTATGAAAGTAAGCAAAATAGACCAATCGAGCTGTATCAATGTCAGTCAATTGGCGAATCTTGCCCACTGCAAAAACTGCAGCACTCAGCTTTTTAGCTAACGCTGTTATGTGGGGACCCCATTGAAGTTTAGGATCCAATGTGATTCCCAAAAACTTAGTAGTCTCCACAAGGCTCAACACATCCCCGTTCATAAAAATGTTGGCATTCACTTTTTTACGTTAGGCGTTATAAATCGAATACATTTAGTTTTTTGGCTATTTAACAGTAAATTGTTAACGCCAAACCAATGTACTATTCTTGAGAGAGTGTGGTTTACTTCTTCAAAATTTGATTGATGTCGTTTAATTTTAAATATCAGTGAAGTATCATCAGTAAACAACACTACCTCACATTTATCCCTTATAAAATAAGGCAAGTCATTTATATAAATCAAAAAGAGAAAGGGTCCAAGAATTGAGCCATGCGGAACCCCCATAGTAACAACAGATCCATGTGATTTTTGTCCGTTGACATCAACCCTCTGAACCCTATTGTTTAAATATGATTTACATAGTTCAAGCGCAAGTCCATTTATTCCATAGTGGCTCAATTTCCTGATAAGAATATCATGATAAACGCAATCAAATGCTTTGGATAGGTCACAGTATACACCTAAAGCATCCTGAGAATCCTCCCAAGCATCAAATATGTTGTCTATGAGCTTCACACCAGCATCAGTGGTGGAGCGACCCCGAGTAAAACCAAATTGTTTACCATGAAGTAAATTATTATTTAAAAAAAAAATTAAAACCGACTTCAAAACAAAAATCCACTAAAAACCAAAAAATAATAAATACCACTCCAAAGCAAAAAAATGGTTGCCTGTAAAGTCGGTTTTACGGGCGAAGATTTACGTGACAACGTCTTTTTCTCGGTAGAATATTTATTGATATGAATATAATTAAATTTCACAATAGGAACAAGGAATTGAATGAAAATAAGAATTGCACAAATTTTAACTATAGAAATATATTTTGTTTACTAAAACATTGTACATGTAATGACGAATCTAAGCACTCCATATTTTCACTACAGACACAGCTGACGATACTTTAACCACACGTGTGAACTTGTATTGTGACGCTTTCTTGTTTTTCCAACGCCAAGAACGTTCGAGAAAGACAAAGACAGAGACACAAGCATGCGCCGATTCAATGCGCCTAATTCTCTAGTGCTGCGCGCGCACCGTTACGTTACCGGGCGTTACACTTTTTCATAAGTGACTCCCAGCCGCAACCTAATTTAAGACGTTGTCACGTCAAAATAAGAAAAATCGTATTTTGCCTGCTCTCGATTGTCGAGCTCGTCAAGACGATTCCTCTGACTCCAAACACGGGGGGTTTACTTTAAGAAATGACGGAGTTATGCCTGGACAAATATTTTAGGGGAGAGAGGGAGGAATTTGGGGATTTGGTTGGGGCCAATCTGTAGAGCTCACCGAGCCGGTTCCAAAGATACCAAACTCGGTGGGTCTACGATCTATATTGGCCGAGATAGGATTGGGGGGGGGTGAGGTAAATTTTCGGGGTGGGGGTAAGGGAGGGGGGGGGAGGAAGGTTTCGTGGGGAGGCTAACTTAAATTAATTTTTTGGAGGTAAAATATTTTTTTTTGGGGGGGTAATTTTTTGCGTAATTTGGGATTTCTGGCGGGGTCAATTTGTAGCCCTCACCAAGACGGTTCCGAGGATACCAAACTCGGTGGGTCTACGACCTATGTTGGCCGAGATAGGATTGGGGGGGGTGAGGTAAATTTTCGGGGTGGGGGTAGGGGAGGGGGGGGGGGGGTAGGTTTCGTGGGGAGGCTAATAGGCACTATTTCGGAATAAGGGTGGGGGAAGGCAGGGGGGGGGCTATGGGACAATTTTGGAAAAAGTGGGTGAAACTGAAAAATAATTCTCTAGTGCTGCGCGCGCACCGTTACGTTACCGGGCGTTACACTTTTTCATAAGTGACTCCCAGCCGCAACCTAATTTAAGACGTTGTCACGTCAAAAAATAATATTTATTTCATGGAACTCGTGCATGTTGATTAATTTGCTTAATGACTTGACTAGCCAACAAATCAAAATATATGCGTAACATATTGAAGACGGGCCGCCAAGTACCAAACATGTAGGACGTATGCCTTATATTAATTTAAATATCTATTATATACGTATTATATGGTACTGGGCGACCCGCCTTCAATATGTTACGCATATATTTTGATTTGTTGGCTAGTCAAGTCATTAAGCAAATTAATCAACATGCACGAGTTCCATGAAATAAATATTATTTTTTTTGCTTTGGAGTGGTATTTATTATTTTTTGGTTTTTAGTGGATTTTTGTTTTGAAGTCGGTTTTTATTTTTTTTATTAAAAATTTTAGTTATTTTTATCTTTTTAATGTTGATAGGCATTTAAATTAAGAAGATTTGGTCCCCACAAGGAATGTGTTCTTTCCGATGACAATGAAATCGCTAAAATCGGCTAAAAGCTGCCAAAGATATTGGAATATTCACATGTTTAATATTTTTCTCCCCCCCCCCCCCATCCCTTCGCGCCTACCACTTTTTCCCTCAACCACTGTAGCCTAGCTTTTATACTGAAGCCAATGCAAAAAGAACCGTTGAAATCCTATTAAATTTTGAGGGGTTCTACTCTCCAGGTCCGAACATGATAATCAGATCTTAATGTTATGTTCCTGGGATCAACCTGTTAATACGTTCTTTCTAATGAAAAAGAAATCACTAAAATCGGTTATAAGCTGCTCAAGATATTAGTATTTACGTGTATTTGGGGGTTAACGTCACTCGCGTCCGTAGGCTTTGACTCTAGATTCCCTACACGTGACCCCTGGGTAGTGCCAAATGAGTGACACAGTTAGTGGTGGTAAGACTTTTGTGTCCACCCAGGTAGCGACCACCGTCCACGAGGCGTAAAGACCGCCATGGTGATCTCCGTAAGGAGATCGCGTTCCGCGATCAGCCTATGGTTTTCCGGTTTTGTCGAGGTTCTTGAGTCCGGGCATGAGGTTGTACCGTGTGGGTATTTTCGGTCCTTTGTCGAAGGGAGGAACGTTGATCCGCCGGCCAGGGAGACCCGTAGAAACGGTTGTCCGCTGGCCGCCCGCGGTATAGTAGAGGGGCCCAATCGGGGCTAACCACGCAGGAAGTGGGGTCCCGGCGGCCCATCCCGGGAGGGTACGGGGGCCTTTCCGTCCAGCGGATCAATTCGCTTCCTGCCGACCCTTTCGTGCCGGTGCCCATTCGGCCTTTTTAGTGCCCGAACTTAAGATCCTCGTTGCCTCTTCACCAATCCCACCTTTTCTTTATGACAGTGCAACCAAACAGAGCAGGTCCTTCAGCGGTGCTTAACCCCACCACCGCGTTCACTATGGAGTTCACTAACATCCGCGGACTCCATACGAACCTCAATGCCGTCCACCACCATCTCGAGACGGCCCGGCCTGTTTTGTTCTTCCTAACGGAGACGCAGATTCGTTGTCCGGCCGATAATTCTTACCTGTTGTATCCCGGTTATTCGATTGAAGAAAACTTCAAGCCTAAAGCCGGGGTATGCTTGTATGTTCGGTCGGACATCAGCTGTCGCCGTTTGCACTGCATGGAGGACCCCTCCTTCTCCGCTCTGTGGGTGCACGTGGATCTAGGTTCCTTGAGCCGCATCTACGTGTGCCTTTACAGGTCTCACAACGGGGACGATGAGACGACTCGGCTGTTCAAGTATCTTAGCCAGGCGGCTGATGACGCGCAGGCGCAGTTCCCGTCGGCCGAAATGGTGGTTTTGGGGGATTTCAATGCTCATCACGAACTGTGGCTGGGCTCCTCCAAGACTGATCATGCTGGCAGAGCTGCCCATGCATTCGCTCTGACTCATGACTTGACACAACTGGTGAACCAGCCCACCAGGATCCCGGATGTGGCGAGTCATGCGCCTTCTTTGCTGGACCTTCTGCTGGCGAGTCACCCAGCCGGGTATCATGTGACCGTTAGTGCGCCTCTGGGCACTTCCGATCACTGCCTGGTTGGGTCGTCAGTACCGATTGCATCACCGCCACGTCCCGTGCAGGTTAGGCGAAGGGTCTGGCATTACTCGTCGGCAGATTGGGATGGTATGCGGGAATATTTTGCATCCATCTCTTGGAGGCAGCGCTGCTTTGAGGGTAAAGATCCCTCAGCGAGTGCCAACGCTATTGCTGACGAGATCAGACTTGGAATGGAATATTACATTCCTTCCTCTGAGATCGCCAGTAAGGGCCGTGGACGCTCCTGGTTCAATCGTGCATGCGCCGATGCTGTCGGTGACAAACAGGCGGCGTATCGCGCTTGGATCAGGGGTCGCGCCATGAAGGATCCCAATATCAGTTCCCTCAAAGAAGCCTATAACCGTGCCTCCAAGGCCTGCAAGAAGGCCTACGTTAGGGCGGATGCCCAGCGCGTTAGCAGGATTGGGCGTGCGTTGGCCGATCACCCAACTAGCAGTCGTGCTTATTGGAGGTTAGCCAGGGCCGTCCAATCTAACTTCTGCCGTCCAGCGCTGCCGCCGCTGAGGTACCCAGAAGGGTCGCTGGCCCACAAGCCGCAAGAAAAGGCTGCCTTGCTGGCAAATCTCTTTGCGGCTAATTCCCGCCTCGAAGACCGTGGTTCCCAGTCGCTGCCTGATTGCGGTTTCTCAATGGCAGATATTCGCATCAGGCAGTGTGATGTGCGGCGTGAGTTACGGTCTCTCGATGTGCGGAAAGCCAGTGGTCCGGATGGGATACCAGCGGTGGTTTTAAGGGCTTGTGCAGCCGAGTTGTCTCCAGCACTGACTCGCCTCTACCGAGCGTCCTACCGCACAGGTGTTGTGCCGGAATCTTGGAGGGAGGCCAATGTGCAACCGATCCCCAAAAAGGGTGATCGATCTGACCCTACCAATTACCGCCCTATCGCTATCACCTCAGTGATGTGTAAGGTCATGGAGCGGATCATAAACGCTCAATTGGTCCGCTACCTGGAGGATCACTCGTTGATCAGTGACCGACAATACGGATTCCGCCATAATCGATCGACGGGTGATCTTCTAGCGTTTGTCCTGCATCGCTGGGGTGAGGCGATAGACCGGCGTGGCGAGGCTCTTGCTGTGAGCCTCGACATTGCCAAGGCGTTTGATAGGGTCTGGCACCGTGGTCTTCTGTTCAAGCTTCCGGCATACGGTCTACCCGGCAACCTGTGTTCGTGGATTTCCGGCTTTCTGCATGGGCGTAGAATACGTGTAGTCGTAGACGGACACGCTTCGGCGCTCATGTCGGTAAATGCCGGAGTTCCTCAGGGCTCGGTGCTGTCGCCCACCTTGTTTATTCTGCATATCAATGACATGTTGTCGCTTGGCAACATTCATTGCTATGCAGATGACAGCACGGTTCATGGGCGATACCACTGCGGGCCTCCAGGTTGCCGTGTCGAAACTGTGAAGGGACGCGATCTTGTCATTGAGCTCAACCGGACCTTGGATCTCATTTCTACGTGGGGTTCCAGGAATATGGTTGAGTTCAATGCCAAGAAAACCCAGGTGTGTGCGTTCACGAGCAAAAAATCCCCGTTCTCTCCCCTCCCCATTCTTCAGGGTACTCCCCTCTCAGTGCGGAATGACCTGTGTATCCTTGGTGTGGATATCCGCTGTGATCTCAATCCAAGGAATCACATCGAGGGCGTAATATCTGCCACATCACGCAGGGTTGGAGTCCTGAACAGGGTGCGTCGGTTTTTCACGCCCGGTCAGCTTTGCCGCTTATATAAAGCGCAGGTCCGGCCGGGTATGGAGTACTGCTCGCACCTTTAGGATGGATCCGCCCAGTACCTGCTCGATGCCTTGGATGGATTGCAGCGGCGGGCCATCCGCATTGTGAATGATGCAGACGTTACGAGCAACTTGGAGTCGCTACAACTCCGAAGAGATGTCGCCTCTCTAAGCGTGTTCTACCGCCTGTATCACGGTGAGTGCTCTGAGGAATTGTTCAACTTGATCCCCTCCTCTCCATTCCTAACCAGAACCACGCGTGCTGGCTTGCGAAGCCATAGCTTGACGGTCCACACCATCCCGGCGCGAACCAAACGGTTCTCAAATTCGTTTCTGTGCCGCACCGTCAGGCTGTGGAATTGTTTGCCGGCGCACGTGTTCCCTCCTTCCTACAATCCTGGGCCCTTCCGCCGTGGTGTGAAGAGGCACCTAAGCAGGCCGGCATAATTGTTTCCATTGGCATGGGACTGCCGTCCGATGCCAATGGATACTCTGCCTGGCCGGCATTGGCACTTTCCATCAGGTGCAATGCCGCCACTATGCCAGGTCATTATAAAAAAAAAAAAAATTATCACCCCCCCCCCCCTCACCACTACCCCTTTTTCCCTCCCTCACTGTAACTTAACTTTTATAATAAGCCTAATGCAAAAAGAACCATTGGAATCCTACTAAATTTTGAAGAGTTATATTCTCCAGGTCCGAACATAATCATCACATCTCCATGTTGTATTCCTGGGATCAACCTGTCAATACGTTTTTTCTAATGAAAACGAAATCACTAAAATCGGTTGAAAGCTGCCGAAGATATTAGAATTTACGTGTATTTTAATTTTATCACCCACCCCCTCTCACCCCCACCCCTTTTTCCCTCTCTCACTGTAACTTAACTTTTCTAATGAACGTAACGCAAAAAGAACCATTGCAATTCTCCTTAATATTAAGGAGTTCCCCTCTCCAGGTCCGAAGATATTCATCAGATCTTCACCATATTTTTATGGGACCAAACGACAAGCACCAGCTTTCAATCAAAGAAAGAATGATCGAAATCGGTTCACACAGTACAGAGAAACGAGGTAACAAACATAAAAAAAAAAAGCAACATACAGTCGAATTGAGAACCTCCTCCTTTTTTTGAAGTCGGTTAATAACTTTGCAACTGTATAAGCATCAGTTTTTCAAAAATTTTGCTAAATGAAGGCAGTACTGATATAGGTCTAAAATTAGAGGGGTCATCTGTACTACCAGATTTAAAAGAGGTATTATCTTACTGAGTTTCATTTTATCAGGAAATATGCCACTATTAATACATGTGTTAAAAACTAAAGCTAGCTGAGGAGCTAATATAGGTAGTACATAGTTGAGGATCTTTGTAGAGATTCCCCAGAGGTCACAAGTATTTTTAATGTTTATAAGTTTAAATGTTTTTACAATGTCATCACTGTCAACGGATTGGAATTCAAATGAATCGCCACACCCTGGCACACTTTCCTGTAATAACGTATGGGCTAAAGAAGGAGACGAATTTAAGCTTTTTGTTATGGAAACTGGTATAGGCCCTAGCTACTTCTATATCAGAGTTTATTAATTTATTATTAATACTTAAGCTAAACTCGGTGTCACGAGGTTTAGCTTTCCCAGTTTCCCTATTAATTACACTCCATGTCATTTTAATTTTATTTTTGGAGTTTTTTTTTTCTTTTTCTTTTAAGTATAATCATTCAAATGTCTTGATGGACATTTTAAAATACATGAAAAATTTCCTTTCGTCTTCTTGCAAATGAAATATTCATAAAACATTGTAATACAATTAGAATAAATGAATCTTTTCTACCACCTGGTTTGGAAGGCAGTCTCCATCAAAGAAGAACGGGCAAGAAATAATAGTGTAATTCTTTTAAAAACAGTTAGCAATAGTGATTATAACAGAAGTCGCTACTTAGTTAAATTCGGAGCAGCCGATTCAATCAGTTCTTCTTCTTGTGCCTCTCCAACGAGTGAATGTAAGGGCCTCTTCAGTGCGACGCGGACGACCTACGCGGATGTCCGCGACGGACGGTAAAACGTATCAATCCTATACAACGCGTTCAGAGCGACGCGGAGCGCCCGCGCCGCGGAGAGCTGTCCGCGCGCGGATCGAAATCACTCCGCGTCGCTCGTCCGCGGCGCGGCCGTCCGCGCGCGGACGGTAATGCACTTGCACAGACTTGTTCAGTGCGCGACGGACGGTCGTGCGACGCGGACGTAAAGTACTATCGTCGTCATAGAAGATTCAAATGTCTTGATGGACATTTTAAAATACATGAAAAATTTCCTTTCGTCTTCTTGCAATTCTGAAAATAAAGTTACAAATTCTCCTTTAAAAAGCCTTTTTGCAACGATTGCATGCCCATTAAATCTTCTTATACCATAGCGACGATTTCTGCTATTTAATAAATAGGCAGCAACCCCCAAATTTAATTTTATATTCATAGGCTTACTGTTGTCACTGTATCACTTTCAATCGCGCTCCGCGTCGTACTGAACGATGATGTGATCCGCGACGGACGCAAGCACTAATCCGTGCGCGGACCGTCCGCGTTGCACTGAATAGGGCCTAACAGCCAACACAGCAAACTGTCCCATACTGATTTTATAGTTAACATACATCATATTACATTGATGTAGAAATACTAAACTCGATCCGCAAACCACGTGAATCATTACGAGTTTGCCACTATTGTACTAACAATTAAACACGATTGTTAATTCCGTGGTGTGGCGTCAGTGTGCACTCACCTCTGCGCGCCGGGCGGGGTGCTGCCCTGCACGCGGATCATGCGGCCGGGGTAGATGCCCCACGGGATGGGCTGCACGCATGGTATTACCTGCAACCAATGTCACTCGTAAAATTCACGGTACTACAGTGCAAATACACTATTGTTTCGGGTTTGAAGGAAATTGTCATCTTATGTCTCAGTATAGCGAGCGCAGTGATGTACCAAGCATTGCTTTATGCTGTTGTTTAGTTCTGCTACTGTTCGTGAGCGGTCGTATCGTATTTATTTATTTATTTATTTAACATGAGTCGAATTGCATGCTCGTCTCGCCATTCATAGCAATAAAAAGTATTTTATTTGTAATGCTGTCTTAAATTTTGCATTGGTGATGAAACTACAGTCGACTCTCGTTAATTCGAAACTCGAGGGACTCTTTAACATATTACGAATTATCGAGTGTTTGAAATATCAAATGGTTCACAATTTACGAGAGACACTATAAAACCTGGAATTATTAATTGTTGATCAACTATTATTCAATCAATAGCAGTCGTCAAACATTTATACTTTCTCTTTCTCTATCTGCAACTTTGAATTGTCGAGTGTTGGAAGCCGTTGAGTTCGAATTAACGCGTCGTTTTGTTATATAGCGATAATTTTTTAGTTCGAATAACCAAGTGTATAAAAATGTATTGATTTATTTCGAAATATAAAGTGATTTTGTAGGGAACTCGTGATAACTTTGAATTATAGAGAGGTTCGAATTATCGCAGAATTGAATTAATGAGAGTAACGAGTAACGACTGTATTGTGTAGGCAAAATAATTTCGAATAACTGCTGCCAATCGATTCACGAATTTAAAAAAAATCCCGTAATCTTAATCCCAAAACAAAATAGACACCTTGTAATGCGAGTAACAGAAAAACCTTTCTAAGAATCCACGACCAGAGCAAGACTTCTAAAATAAATATAAAACTACCGAAATAGTACCACAATACAATAAAATAATATATATAACAGAGCGGTGATCGGACCCAAGGCCCCTGATTTATCATCTCGCAGAAATGTTCTCAGACAATTTCCTAGAACTCAATTAATTTTAGTCGAACAGAGCAGGATGATGATTGTTAAATCTATGACGATTATAGACAGAGACATTAAAATCATTTACGATATATTTTTTACCGCCTATTCAGAAAGTTGAATTGCCTAATTAGGGTTCGATTGCATGAAAATAAATACATGTAAAATAGATTTATTCAAACAAAACAAATATTTGAACGTTCTGGATAAGGTAATGTCATATAGTTTTTAAATAATTGTATTGTAATCGGTCCTCGACAAATCTACAAAGTTTGATTGAAATCGGACCATTTAAAGTGGGTCAAAATCGCACCCAAAGGAGTCTGTTATAAGCATACAAGTGAAGCTAATAAGTATAAGCCGTATAATAAATTATACTAAATTATTATTTATAAGTTTCACCGACCGTGCAGTCAGAATTAAGTAATGATAGCACACGCCACACGCCCTTGTGCACCTATCGATCTCTCAGTGATGGGAGACAATCCCATGTACAGATGACGTCATACACTCATGACGTCAGCGCGTGTCATGCGATAACAATACTTTATCACATTCATCAATGGAACTAAGTGGACAAATTAAGTCTGATCTCGTAGCAAGTAAGTTACTGGTCGGTGACGTCATAACATTAAAAGGCCCCAAAGAAGCGAATATACGGATGACATACAAATAACGAGCAACGGAAAACCAGACGAGAAGACACTCGAAACTATTGTTTACCAACTTAGTCATTGATAATGCAGATAAAATTTAAATGATCTCTGACATTCAGTGAAATTATCGCCCAATAAATGGCACCGTGACATGACATTATGGAGGGATAGCAACAATATATATTTGAAGATATTCAAGTAACTTGCTAATGTCAGACAATAAATAACTATCCCAAATAAAACATAATCTCTCGCCAATATCCCTTAAAGAGTAGGTAGAAGCGCCACTAATATCACCCACAGTTCAACAACCTCATTTGTGTCACCAAATGAGATAGGGGGCAAGCCTATCGTTGTGCGCCTATTCTAGACTTCCATAATTTACTTACTTCCATTATTTATGGCGCGCAAAATAAGTTGTTAATTTGGAATTAACCCAAGAACTTACGAGTCGCAGGCAACACATATAATGACTAAAGTCAGAGTCCTAAGCTAATAAAGCAGCCAACAAGACCCCACATTCCCAAGAAATAAAAAAAAACATATTAACATTGAAATTTCTCTATCCCTCTCTCTTCAGCCACAGGAAGTCCACTGCTGAACATAGGCCTCCCCCAAGGATCTCCACATTGACCTGTTGAAAGCAGCCTGTATACAGCCACTTACTATTTTTTATTCAAGAGGAAACGTTATTAAGCTCCATTACTGGTCCTACCATTATTATGGGGACCCCAGATGATCCCCACTTACGCCTACTTTTGGACGCCCGTTTAAGGTGTTATGGTCGTCCATGACAGAGACGAGACACTATCTAGGAGTCAACCCCGCCATGTGCTCAGCTACTCCGATGACCCCTTTACGTCGCCTCTTACATTTTTTATTTTTATTGCTGTGTATGGCAAGACGAACATGCCGTTCGCCTGATGGTAAGCGATGCAACCGCTCATGAACAGTTGCAAAACCAAACAACACCTTGAATTACAAAGAATGCTTGGCATTCCACTGCGCTCGCCATCCTGAGACATAAGATGTTAATTCTCAATATGTCCGGTAGTTACTCTGGCTACAATGTCCTTCAATCCGAAACACAAAAGTGCATCTAAACTGCTGTTTGACGGATTACGATGGGCAGAGGATACCGTGGCAGAATTCTTGCACTTTGTGGCCTCCACACCAGAACTTTTAGGCCCCAACAGCTATCAGTTCTTCACACTATGTGCCCAACCACTGTCTTTTCAACTTGCTAACCCTTTGAGCTATGTCTGTAACCTTTGTTTTCCTACTAATCTGATTCGATCTTTAGGGGAAAACCGAGCATAGCCCTTGCCATAACATATTATGTGACACTGAGCCTTCATTTGCAGCCCAAAGTGGGAGGCCATGTTCCAAGATTTTAGTTGTTGACATTGAAATGTGCAAAATATATTATATTAAATAGATCTAAAAGGTCACTACTATTAATTAAATCTCACAAGGAGATATTGTACTATTAATCATAAGAAACCAGGATTTGAAAATGCCTTTTCACATGTTTTTGATACCCATATCTACTACTACCGGTGTGGCCCAGCTTCCTCCTGATGTAGAAATTCTTTTATTTCACTCCACACATAAAATATGCCAAGAATAAAAATCCCTCGTTTTGACTACAATTTCCATTCTCCAAGTCTATTGTCTTACCATGATGTTATATAGCCTCTAGCCATATTCAATAAATTTTCTATCAAACACAATTTTTTTTAATATTGAACCAGTAGTTCCTGTGAGCAGCATGTCCAAACAAATAAACTTTTTAGTTGACATAGCCTGGACAAGGTGGTAGATCTCATATAATTATGTAAAATGGGATAGACTATTTAGTCTGTATACAAAGACATATTTATTTATTTATAAAATGTACAATGCAAACTAGGTATTTGTGGATGTGGATAGCCACTTTGAATATTCTGTACCTAGCTAAACTATGTACAGACGGTTTTGAACGGGTTAATTTTACAATATATGTAAAATATTTTGAGTTCAATAGTCCAACTTGTAAACATAATTGTGATGGAGACAACAAACTTAGCAATTATACTTCATACTAGAACAAGAGATACAAATAAAATAAAATAAAGGTCCAACAAGAATTGGAATATTTGACTTCATCAATATTGACTATTTAGAGGCAAGTGCTCACAATATTACCTCCAAAGATTAAACAAATTATGGTTATGTTTGTCAATAGTATTTTCTATTTACTCTCATTTTGTCCAGTTGTAGGCCACATAGCAACTGGTGGCAACTAACAGGAGATACCGGTTAGGTAGCAATGTGACAATTATATGAAATTTGTTTAACAATTTTATTGGAATATGAAACATCAACACAAAATAAACAAGAATTATTTAAAATTCTTTAAATGTTTAAGCTTTCTTCCCTTACCTTGACGAGAAAGCCGACATGCAAATCTCAAAAATGGTACACTTAACCTGTGACAACATTGAAGTTTCACATTTCTAATAAGTTGATATGGTTTGATATTAGTAAATTAAATTTTAAACATATACATAAATTATTTTAGAATGGGAAAAATACATTACACTGTTGCCCAATGAAATGAAATGAAATGAAAATAATTTATTGAATCCATTAAAATGTTCAACATCGTTTAGATTCAGTCATTTTTTATCTACCACCCGGTTCGGAAAGCGGTTTTCACTAGAGAAGAACGGGCAAGAAACTCTAGTGTTGCTCTTTTCAAAGTTTACAATTTAGTGATTATTACATAATTTACAAGTTGGTTTAAATCAGAGCAATTTATTAAAATATTTTTAAACGGAATATTATTATATTATAATTACTATGGCTGAGTGTAGCGAAGTCGCCCAGAACGTAGAATCAGTATACTCTTTTTCGCCAAAACAGTGAATAATAGCGAAAGCCTTATGTAATCCATCAATGAATCCGTTACAATGTAAGCAAATCGGATAGACCAGTCTATGCAAGCAGCACCCGTTCACGAGTATGACGCATGTGCCAGCCATTGGTCTCCTCAACCATGTTGCAGGGAAGTGACCGACCTGGCACACGACGCCACCGCAAGCACAGACTTTTTAGCGAGCATGACATACCCAATCACTTACACAGAAAAACAATGGCAAATCTGACATGTTACTTAATTTAAATGATATTATACAGAGCATACTAAGACTTCCGCTCCGAGATACTACGCATTTATTTAATTTAATTCTATTCCCAAGCCTTGCTATCATCTAGATATTCTGAAATTTTATAATATGCTTTATTGCATAATTTTTGCTTGATTGCAATGTATTTGCTTATATGTTTCAAACATGTGGTTTAGCAACCAAATCCACATTTCAACCAAGAGAAAATAGTTATGGGGAAATCCTAGGAACGAAATTTGAAAATCACATGATGAAATAGCTTACGGGCTTAACCTGCAACATAATGTGCAAGAGGAAGTCAAATGTAGTCAATTAACAACAAACGTAACGTATAGATGACTGTTTAAGGAAAAATCGGCCTTCGCAAAACTGTGCATGACAAATTTAAATGGCCATATTAGGGCGCTGATAACGTCTTGTTTCAACAAAAGCATCTTATTTACTTAATGTATAACGTAAGTAATCATACGTTATTGTTCTCAGCGCCCTTGAAATCCTGAAAAGTCGTCGCAACACAGTTTTTTTCAGCAATATAAATAAGTTACTCACAGGGTTGTAAATTGGTGGAGCTGCCATGGCTTACGGTGTTTTACGTATGAATAATGTTGGAAATCGATATAAATGTCTGTACAACGTCTTACTGCAAATTTACACTTATTTACTAAACGCCGGATACGCCTTGCGCTATAAATTACACAAAATGAATACTTCTCAATTCGTAATGCGTCATACGTCATATGACAGCCAGAGATGACAGCGGTCAGCGACAGTGATTACGAAATGTTTGTTTAAGACTTAAGTGTGTAAGAAAAAAAAGAGATATCTTTAGACAACGTATAGTAGTGAAAGAGAGATGTTCTAAATAAAAAGCTTAAAATCCGACTACACAACACACATTGATATGGGACGTAACCAAACGTCAAACGATGTTATTTTTTTATATCTCCAAAAAAGAACCAATCAATGAACATTTTAGGTATTTTATCATTGTTATCATCTGAAGGTTGGTAATAAGTATCAATTATTTATAGAATTTCTAGTACGAAATATTTAAATTCGACTATGAGAATAATTATTTGAAATTTTATATGATATCATCATCATCATTATATCAGCCACAGCACAGACGACTAAAAATACAGACGGCCAACTCCATACAAATTTTTTAACACGTTATGAAAACTCACACATCGAAACCAAATATGCTTTTCTACATATATAATTCATTCAATCTTCATCGGATCTTTCTTTCTTTTCATTGATAATTTTGTCACTGACCAATAGTATTAAAGAATTTTGTTCATCGTATTTGAGCCATCTCTTTCGTACTTTATACGTATATATATTAGATGCGTTTCCCACCAGAGCTGATCTGAAATCGGTACTTTACCGAAATTACCGATTTTGAAATATTTAGGGATGTACGTTATACTTTCAGTAATCCGATTTTACTACCGGAAATTTACCGGTTTTATATTTGGGTTTCATGCATTTATGTTCAAATTTATGGATTCAAAATGAAAATAACAAATAAAACCAAGTTATAATTCTAAACCTTTAATCAATAATATATTCTTTGATTTATTTGATGTTATATTTTTATATTAAAACACTTTTATTTAAACATTTTTATCCTAATGAATATTATAACCTCCAATACTTTTTTATATATCTTCAGATTAATTTAAACATTTTCAATTTGTTAATATCTCTTAATTTTATCACTTAAAATTCTCTTAATTTTAGGACCAATAAAACAATGCCAAATTTAAGAACATGACTACAGAATTGAAATATGCATTGACAAATAAAAGTTTAAATGGAAACATTAATAATTGCAAATTATATTTTACAATACCATGAAACAGCACAAGATTACTTTGTTGGTAAATTTTATCTAAGACACAATTGACATTAAGTAAATAACAAAGCGATTTGGCTTACTTTTGGAGAAATTGAAAAGCAAAAACAAGACATACATAATTAAAATAAGCTATCAATTAACAAATAATTAGTCAAATCATGGAACGCATTAAATGCATGATAGCTATACTAAAACTTTTTTGATTAATTATTATAATATATTAAAGGAATAGGCAGAACATATGTTTAAAATAAAGTCATTTTAAAGAATGTTAATGCTATTACTATTATAGTATGCACAATATAGGTCTATAATATAATCTTATAAGCAACTGCATTGCACTGAATTTGAAAATATAACCAAAATCTTTAGCAAATGCATTTTTATGAGAATCTTAATTATATCAAGAAGTATAAATATTATATACAGATTATTAATGAACATAATTACTTCTGTTGTGATTTAACCTTCACCAATATTAACATATAAGTCTACAAAAAGTGATCCTGCAGACATAGTAGAGACTTTCTTTGTACTTCCAACGATGAACACATTTGCCTGCAAATTGCTTGGACTGGAAATTTCACCCGAGTCTAGCCTAGAAATTATAAAACAATTAATAAAAAAATAAATATTATAAGGGCACAATCTGTTGAAGTTGACTGCTTTCCTGACTTTAGATACATATAACCATAAAAACTGATAATTATACATTAATATGTTAGGAACTTGGAAATACCTATACCAATAGCTTTAACCACCGAGACGTGGCCTCTCACTGTGGGCCTCATTAAAAGGCTCAAAGTCACTCAACGAGCCATGGAGCAGGCTATGCTCGGTGTTTCCCTACGAGATCGAATCAGAAATGAGGAGATCCGTAGGAGAACCAAGGTTACCGACATAGCCCATAGGATTGGCAAGTTGAAGTGGCAGTGGGCCGGGCACATAGCTCGTAGAACCGATGGCCGTTGGGGCCGAAAGGTTCTCGAGTGGAGGCCACGTACAGGCAAGCGAAGTGTTGGACGCCCGCCTACAAGGTGGACGGACGATCTGACTAAGGTCGCAGGAAGTCGCTGGATGCAGGCCGCTTCCAACAGGTCATTGTGGAGATCATTGGGGGAGGCCTATGTTCAGCAGTGGACTTCCTGTGGCTGATATGATGATGATGATGAATAGCTTTAATCTTGCACTGTACTGTGCTGGGTCGACTTATACTTTCCACTGCAGAGCACAAGCTTCCTCTACAGTCGAGAGTACGAATGAGAGGAGTAAGGGTACATAATCCATCAACTCTAGACACTAACAAAAAGTTAACCTTATCACATGTTCAGAGATCTAATAAATCTGCATTTTAATGGGTATTTATTTCAACTTATTGTTATTTCTTATATTCCTGTAGCAGATTAAACTAGAAATAGGGTCACAGCGGAATAACATATTATTATATTTACCTTAATTATGTCAGATGAGGTTAGATTTATGTTTTTCAATAATTTCAATAATTTGGTATTTCTTGCTCCGCCAACATAGCTGTTCACTTATTAAAGTGTTTGTATATTTTGTTTGTGAAGGCTGCACAGATATTTCTATGTTTTTTTCGTTTGTGCACTCGGGAACAAAACACATAACTAAAATTATTAATTATCACGTAAATCACAAGTTTTAGATACGATTTACACAAACCAAATTATATCACGTTTGTACTGTTAAATATTTACGTTACTGGTTACAAAACAGATGAAATAACATGCAATTAAAATAAAATAAGCAAATCCAAACTAAACTGCAATCGACTGTTGAAAAATATGGCGGCAATATGGCGGCGACAGCGCACGCCGGCACACGCACACATTCATAAAAGTGAAAGAGATGGGGCGAAAACGGCATATGAGAAAGCGAGAAAGAAAATTGGGTTACTTTTTAAGCCCGAGTTAAACGGGCCTGAGCCACAGGAAGTCCACTGCTGAACACTATGTTCCGCAGTGGGAGGGAGATGGGAGGGGGAGGCCTATGCCTCCCCCAAGGACAAAGAATAGACCACTACCCAAGGATCTCCACAATGACCTGTTGGAAGCGGCCTGCATCCAGCGACTTCCTGCAACCTTAGTCAGATCGTCCGTCCACCTTGTAGGCGAGCGTCCGACCTTTCGCTTGCCTGTACGTGGCCTCCACTCGAGAACCTTTCGGCCCCAACGGCCATCGGTTCTACGAGCTATGTGCCCGGCCCACTGCCACTTCAACTTGCCAATCCTATGGGCTATGTCGGTAACCTTGGTTCTCCTACGGATCTCCTCATTACTGATTCGATCTCGTAGGGAAACACCGAGCATAGCCCGCTCCATGGCTCGTTGAGTGACTTTGAGCCCTTTAATGAGGCCCACAGTGAGAGGCCACAATTTTTTATTTTTTAAATCGGGACAATTTTTTGCACTTAATTTAGTTGCATTGTGTCTGAAGTCACTAAAACTATCACCCAGCTTCGTTGTCGGTAGCACTCTTGATACACCCTGTATGTACGTATAGTACAAAAGGAATACAAATTATTGTTACGAATACATAAACAAACATAAATTTATATTTAATTCGATTTAGATACATCAGGCTTAGGTTTAGCACTGGACTTCCTGTGGCTGAAGAGAGAGATACATAGGTGATAGGAGATTCAGTCATCTGAGAACTATTTTCAGACTAAAATAGTTTCTAACTAGAGAGGCCTATGAGCACCAGATAATTTTATTTTATTTATTTCAGGTACACCAGCAACTTATTTTATTACTACCAAAAATAATGGCGTGTAATAATTCTAAAAACAGAGTTAGAGTGGTGAAATAAGGGATGAAATATTGTATGGAATATCAAAAGTGCTGACGCCCTGGTACTGCTGGTCCGATTTTAAAAAATCTTTCAGTATTAGAAAGGTGTGCGGAGATCAAACCCTTGGCCTCTCGTTTCACATCTAACTGCGCTACGGAGGCTATTAATTTTGACTATCACATAAGTTCTGCTAAGTTCTAACAAAAATCCAATAAAAAAATATCTACGTTTTCGAAGGTGAAAATGTATGAAAGGCGAAAGCATTTTGGGAAATTTGAATTTACGCATTGCAATACTGGGGTAATTGGATGAACATATTTTGATACTTTCAATAATTGTAATTAATTATTATTTCAAATTGATTATTTTTTAGTACAACTTTGTAAATAAAGTAAATAATGTTTTAAGTAAAAATATATAGGTTATTTAAACATTAAAATTACTTCAAATTGTACTTTTAGATTAATAGCCAATTAAAATAAGCAAATAAGATTTTTTTCAGTTTTAAATGATAAAATATATACGTGCCTTACGAGTATTTATAAAATTAGCGCTGGAGAGCTGGTACTTTCAAAACGTAG
Organism: Hyles vespertilio; assembly: GCA_009982885.2. NCBI lineage: Eukaryota > Metazoa > Arthropoda > Insecta > Lepidoptera > Sphingidae > Hyles > Hyles vespertilio. Next base: position 639,265 of record CM042825.1, on the reverse strand, counting down.
ATAAAAATGGTGGTACCGAGCCACCAGTTTCGTTTTAATTCTCTCTTTTTATTAGTTCTCACTTAATCAAACAACTTTCAATTTCCAAGTTGTAAGTAGTTTGATTATGAGTCGGTTTTATTTAAATAATTATTAGATTCGATAAATGTTATACGAACGATGCAAGATTGTAAAATAAAAACGAATAATTTTATTTTCAGTCTTCTTTATTTCATTAACACTTTAGTCAAACCTTACTTCTAAATACTCTTCCTGTACATCTTCTGATGAAGACGATGAAGATAAAGGAATAATAATAAACCGTTCCTTATCTAAAATCTCTGGAAACTCCTGTAAATAGGTATTTAATGCATTACTGTTTAGTTCCAAAAAATGATATCAAAGTATATACAATAAAACACATGCACATATCTAACACTAACCAAAAAAAAATTAATTATCAACTCCGACTTACTTGTTAAAACGACGTCGATTTTGAAATCGACGATTTTGTTTGAATTTGGCCAAATTATTCACGGATCTGGCGATAAACCTTGTAAACAATGCACTTGTGATTGTAGAACTAATTTGTACATTTTCGCTAAGAAAGGATAGAAATCTTAAAATATTCACATCAAATGACATAACTCAAGTTTTGAAACAGCTGTTGACTGATGGTATTGCCATATAAAAATCATTGTGTTTGTTTTTAATTTTATGCCATGAGATTCTGGTAGACCTATAATAGCTACTTGATACTTCTAACTTTATTGGTACCGTTGTACATACAACTCGGCGCTGCGCGGGGCGTGCTTAGTGCGACGTTATTCGCAACGCGTTGTTCTATATCATGGACGTTCTACATAGCTAAGTGATATTTTAACAGAAAAATAATAATACGCGTATTATATAACGTATCGTTATATCGCGTTTTTATTAAATAGCTGTTGCCATTGTAAAATGTAACAATAAATCCTAGAATTAAATATTACTTTTATGCGGTTGGCAGCCATGCTATTTTGAGTTTGACGCAAGTCGCAATATGTCTATTGTCTGAGAACGTAGTGATTACTTACTAGTATTGAGTAGGACATGACTTGAAAAAGAGTTTGTAAGAGTAGCCTCATTTTTGTACTGAGCCAGTACAATGTCCTATTTCAATTGAAGTGAGGCGTACTGATCCTTATTTGTGTGTCATAACTTTGCCTCACGGCTCACGCCAATGAAATGACATTACAGACCAAGTAGTACACCAAATATGAAGTAGTACACATTAAAAAGTTGAGCCGATCTTACATTTTGACGTCATGTACGGGACAAATGTACTGCCTCTTGTATGTCCTACTCAACACTATTACTTACTCTATGATTGTCTGTGAATACGTCCTCGTATTGTGAATTGTGATTACCTAGTGGTCTATTCTTTGGTGATTACAAAATGAATAATTAACTTATAGTTCTGCGCTACTAAATTACGTTAATCGAGAATATTCAAGTGGAATCCAAGGGAAAAGACACGCAGCGCAATAAAACGTAGTCAATATGACGATCGAAGGTAATAAGGACGAGGCAGAAAAATGTATAGAGATAGCTCAGAGTGCGTTTTCTTCTGGTAATTTTGAGAAAGCGGAGAGGTTTTTGAGGAAAGCTGAGCGTCTGTACCCTACTACGCGTGCCATGGAGCTTTTGGCGAGGGTACGGGCCGCGGCTGCGTCGGGCGGTACTCAGAAGCGAACACCCCCGAGCAGCCCCAGTGCTGACGAGATGAGGAGACGAAAGACTCCTACCCACCAGCCCCCGCAGCGTGAATACACAACCGAGCAGTTAGAGGCAGTGCGCCGCATCAAGACAAAGTGCAAGGACTACTACGAAATATTAGGTGAGATATAATTAAATAAGTATTCAAGGCCGATGGCTTAGGAAATGTACACGTCGCGATAGCACAACAATAAAGGAAATGGTTTTTTGTGACTGTTGCATAGTTGGCGTGTTTGCTTTTAAATCTGCAAAGATTTTGTTTTTACTCTTTATCAAAATCAATCCAAATAATCTTTGAGTGTCTAAGTGGACTATGAACAGTGGCTGTCAACACTCAGCTGTTTCAGTTCAATTTGTTGAATATGATTTGTACAATACAATGGTCTCTTACGGCCGATGCCAATAATCAAATGAAAAAATTAGATTGACGTCAATCTGGATTGTTTTCTACTTTTCGATTGGTCTCCTGTCATGTTGCCATAGTTTATTTACTACTGAGATTGATTATTGGCAATATAGTATCAGAAAAAAGATTGAGCTGTCAATATAAAATGGCAAATTTTGGATTGGGATTGTATATTGGCAGCGGCTGTTAGACAAACAACAGATGAATATTTTTTCTCAAGCAGTGCTTTAATTATTATTATTAGTATTTTGCAAGCCATCATATGTTTCTAATTGTTTGTTATTAAGATTTTCTTGCCATTTGTTCTACAATGTTATTATACAGCATTTGTTTTATTATTACATTTTGCCTTTGCATAACTGCAATGGTACAGTTAATACTTAATCAGAAGTTCCGTAAGGAATACATATTAATATTTTGTATCTTTTAGTCTTTTTCTATCTGGAGTTATTCTGTCCTATGCCAGGGTCTGTCTTTCAGCTAATTCTCCTCCATTTCATCTGATATTTGACATCCTTAATATTAAAGCTGCTCACCCTCATATCTTCCTTGACATCTAGCGAGGACTTCTTTGATCTACCTTATTTTATATTTTGATGAGCTGTTTTGACAGAGCAATTAGTGGATTAGTACCTGTGTTCTACATAGTGCTTGGTTATTAAGAGTTACTTAGTATGATTGAGGGTGTCAAATGTGTGTGCAAAATGGCCAATATTAAATGACCTCATGTTTCTTAACCTTGATATGAAGAACCTTAGACTTTGTAGTATATATTATTCATCCCCAACAGTTTTGGGTAAACAAAGATGTAATACATAGTTCCTTTTTTGCCTTATAAACTAAATTATTGGGCAAAGCCTATAAATCAATAGCAGTTAAAGAATTACTCTTGAGTTACAATTTAGAATACATCCTAATATTTATGCAGCTATGCCATTTACATATGGAGAGTATCTTGCCGGAAGATTATTATGTGTAACTAATGTTAACATGATGCAACTTTTTAATAATGTTACGATAATCACATCTTCAAGCCAAGACACTATCTCTGTGTAAATGGGCTTTAGCCAATTTATCCCCAATTTTAATGATATCTGTATCAGCCCATGTAAGTCCGACTGCAGGGCACAGGCCCCTCTTCAAGCGAGAGTACCATTGACAATGGCTAGGCCATGTAGGCCACCACAAACTGTCTAGTATACAACCTAATCTTGTTTTGTTGTCAAGTTTCTTAGTATTATTGTTGTTCTAGGTGTAACCAAGGAAGCAACAGACTCTGACATAAAGAAGGCATACAAGAAATTAGCACTGCAGCTCCACCCTGATAAGAACCACGCACCAGGTGCTGCTGAGGCCTTCAAGGTAGGATTTTTATGTGCTGGCAACACAACTGTTCATGGGTGGCAGTCTTCACTTACCATTAGGTGGCCTGTTTGCTCATTTGCCAGACTTAAGCAATAAAAAGATATATTATTGTGAATACTAGCTTTTAGTAACACCAATTTTAAAGAAATATTTCGTCTCTAATAAACCTCTGATAAAACATTCTGGTTTGAAAGTTGTTATTTAGATGTGGAGTCATGTTGTGACTTGTGACAAAGCATAAACGTTAATTTCTCCAACATGTAAATCGTGTGTTGTGGACTTTATGTCGCCAAAATATATAGAAGCTACAAGCTATTTGTGGATTGCACCAACAAGCCTCTCTGGATTGTGAAGGAGTTATTTGCTCAATAGTGGGTTATAATGCGTGGCTATATCTCCAGGCTATCGGCAACGCGGCGGCGATCCTCACAGACCCCGAGAAACGCAAGCAGTACGACCTGCGCGGCGAGGAGCCCGTGCAGACAACGCACTCGCACCAGTACTACGCGCGCGGGTTCGAGTCCGACTTCACGGCCGAGGAGCTCTACAACATGTTCTTCGGGGCTGGCGGTGAGACACAAACCTCTACTCAGCTCTACAACATGTTGCATCATCATTGTACACCACCAATATTTTGGAAGATTTTATTTGAAGATTTATTTTATTTTATTTATTGAGGTTTACTAACAGTTGTTACAATAATACATATTTATGACACCTTAAAACATTTAAACAAGTTTTGTGCGTGTTGCACAACCACTTAGAAGTAAACACAACATGCAAACAATTAAAAAAAAACATGTTTTTGAAAAGTAAAGATTAAGATAACAATATACAAGGAGTAAGATTGTCTTAATATCTGAGATTTGATTAAACGAGAAGCATTTTTTAATCACAATATGTTTTAAAATTACTTTTGTTACAAGTAAGAAATTGGTATATTGATAAATAAGAATGATACACGTTACAAAACGTATATGTGTCAGAGATCATATTTCGCATAAATTACCGCTCTAACACTTCCAGGAAATACTAATTTAGCGTTGAATTGTAGTGTTCTGTGGTAGCAAAGGTATTTAATAACATCAAAACTAAAGAATTTATTAACAGTTCAATGGAATGTCAAGCATTGCTCTGTAATTAATGGGGTTGTTTGGTTTTGCTGCTGTCCATGAGCGGTCGTATCGCTTACCATCAGGGGAGCTACTCTATAAAACGAAACGAAGTTAGAATGTTTGGATTTTCTACGTCCGGAGCAAGATATAGGATTTCCACTTTTAAAAATCAATACTCTATCATCCTTATCATTTTCTTCGTACTTAGTTTATGGTTACGACGTACGATAGAGTAATCCAACATTTTGTGGCACATCTAGGCACATTAGTGAAGTTTTACGTGCGGTGTCCGAATTCGAAGTTCGTATCGTTTTTATAGAGCATGCTCGTGTCTCCATTCATTGCAATAATTAAATATATTTGTATTGATGGCGCAGCGTTCCCGGGCGGCGGCCCCACCGTGTACACGCGGCGCCGCGCGCGCGAGCCGGAGCCGCGCGAGGCGCACGCGGGGCTCGTGCAGCTGCTGCCCGTGCTGGTGCTCGTGCTGCTCTCCATGATGTCGGGCTTCTTCATCAACGAGCCCGTGTACAGCCTCGCCGCCGGGCCCAAGTACCCCGTGCCCAGGGAGACCGTCAACTTGAAGGTCAGGCACGAGTTTACAGCGATAACGGTTTACACACAATGAGCAAGCGAACAGAAAATACAATAATCAAGAAGAACGAAATAAAAAAATTAGGATAACATAACATTACCATCGATTATAATGTTGACTGGAATGTCAATTACACTTTTTGTTAAAATGCTACTGGGTTGATTTTAACACTCGGGTTGAGATCTTTTGGTGTATGGGTAATTCTAAGTTAAGAGGTAATACGTTGTATGAAGTGACGTGACGTGAAGTGAGTGAAGTGTGTTTACAAAGTCGCCAGTCAATTTGTTGGTTTTATCTCGTTTTATAAGTGACCAGAGGAAATACTCAGTACAGGGGAGAGACAAGGTACAGAGGGGAGGATACTTAATGATCAGAGAAGAGATAGACAAATAAAAACAGGGTTATTTTTAAGAATCAACTTTATTTATTAATTTTATTTTAATCATTAATTTATACTTATAATATTATAAAGCTGCAGAGTTTGTTTGTTTGAACGCGGTAATCTCTGGAACTACTGGTCCAATTTGAATGATTCTTTCAGTGTTGGGTAGTCCATTTATCGAGGAAGGCTATAGGCTATATATCATCACGCTATGACCTATAGGAGGAAAGCAGTAGTGATATTTCTAGCAAATACGAGGAAATTTTGTTCGTTTTTCGTGGTCCGATTGGACGATATTCTAAACTGATAGTCAGAATTAAACATTTTGACCGCCATTTTAAAACGTGTACGCACTCGGGCGGCGCCGGGCCCGACCGCTAGTTATTTATAATCAGGCTTTTCATTTTTTCGGCAGTCTCTGTTTATAACATCACATGTTTCTTAAGCGCTAAAACATGAGAAGAGTCTTACTTTCTCTGTCCATAAAACAAAAAAATATATAACTTTACTATCAATAGAAAATAATGTAATAAACATAAACTTCTCTTTTAAATAACAGTATTAAACTTTGCTTGTAGTTAGACTAAAAATATTTTTAATTTAGAAAGGTAACTGAAAAAAATGCTTATTTTTTTTCTAAAACCCATGTTAAAAGACATCAACAAATTCATTCATTAAAAGCATGAAAAATACGCTGCTGTCTCATTTTTAAGTTAGTGGTAGGTAGTTCTTCTATAACCTGATCCCAGGTGATAAAAGAAATATCGTTATCATTAATTTTGAAGTTTTGTCCAGCACAATCACAGATTTCACAAAATACAACTTGAACTTAATTATTTCCTTCAATACCTGTGCACATTGCAACATCACGATATTCTGTTTTTCTATCTTGAAGTTTAACTAGCACAAAGTCCCCATTGTAGAATGTTTTTACAAATCTTAAGGTTTTTGGATCATTTTTGCAGTGCAGTGCAGTTTGGTTTTAATGCTTGTTTTTTTTTTTTTTTATTGCATTGAATGGCGAGACGAGCAAGCCGTTCGCCTGATGGTAAGCGATACGACCGCTCATGAACAGTAGCAATATTCCACTGCGCTCGCCATCCTGAGACATAAGCTGTTAAGTCTCAATATGTCCAGTAGTTGCTCTGGCTACAATGTCCTTCAATCCGAAACACAACAGTGCATTTAAGCAGTGTTGTTTCACGGGAGAAATAGACATTGCGGTGGTACCTACCCAGATGGCTTCTCACATATGAGAGACCTACCACCAGTAAAGCTTGTGGTAGGTATGGAATGCTGTAGTGTTTGTTGAGGCTTCTTCTTGTGTTTTTGAGATGCGAATTTGATTAGTGATTCATCATTTGCAATCTGTTTCTTTTCGAGTCGTCCTTCGCATGTCATTTTTTTTCGAGATGCCATTTTTTCTGTAAAAATGTCATATTACATTGTAAAGCTAAGATAGACATAATGCCAAGTAAAGGTTAAGAAAAAACGATAGAAGTATTAATGAAAACACGTACAAATGTATATCCCCTGGACATTAAGTATCTTCCCTGCCATCAAAAGAGCCAGGGGAAATAACTCAGGGGAGATACATTTTCGATTGATACCTGAAAAACAGGGGCGTGCACTCCTTGTAGGCAGAAATGCAGTGCTTTACTTGCCATTCACAGATATTTTATTATAACGTTCGTACGTTTTAGATGACTTTAATTTATAGTAAATAAATGAATAAACAAATATAATAACTTAAAAACGCCTAATATTTTATAAATAGCACCTATTTGCAATCACGCAAACATTATGGTTGCCACGCGAAAAGCAAGAGGCGCTGCAAAGCAAAATAATGTACCTAATCAACCAAGTCATGCCGCCGCGTCCCGCATGACATTTGTTTGCATGTGTGTAGTAATGTTAGTGTCCGTGCACAGTCGCAAACGCACACACCCATATTGAAAGCCGCGACTCCTGCGGCAGGCCTCGGGAGTTCGGCAGTTGTCGGGAGTAATCGTAAATGTTCGTTGCCTATAATCCGAGTAAAATTAATAGGCTGGAATTTAATAAATCACCTATGCACATTATGCATTTTTGGTTAGTAAGGTTTTATTTGTTTAAATAGAAATGTTTTGTGTTTCGCGGGGGCCATTTTGCTTTTTTTATGAGTTTTTGCATTGTTTACTATTTTATACTTGTATTATTGTAAAAAAAATAGATTTCTTAACGGATTTTTCATTTTAACATTTGAAAGTGTGTACCTACATTTAACAGTTTATTACTAAGTTTCGATATTAATTGTAGTCATTTTTTTTTAACTAGTATGTTTGTTTATTTTTTTAAATGTTATTTGATTGCGAGGTTTGTGCTAAAATGAATGTTTATCAAATGAATGAATGAGGTGGCCGAAATATTGCGTTTATTTACATCGGGATATGTATAGTAATCTCAACTAACCGGAACCTTGAATATGTGAAAATTTAAAGCTGACTAGGTGAGTTTTTTTTATTTTACTTATTAGAATTTCTTCCGCCGCGACGATCGATCGCTGTTTTGTCTGCGTTGCCGTAGAAGATGGACATGAATAGTAGTACATCTAAGACTTGTTATGTTGGCATGGTTTCCGACTTAGAGATCCGTCGCGTGGCTGTGGCTATGCTAAAAAACTATAAAAGAAAAAGTTTTTGTGACCGAGTACTCCGCCGCATACCCAGTGTCATAATCCTGTGCACGCCGCTGCTGAAAAAGCCTTAATAGAGTTTTTCGTACACAATTCACAACCAAGCATAACAATATATGCACTATTCATAGTGAATATTGAAGTATATACTAGTATTTTAACAAATAATTGCTAAATAAAACTTACCAGAGGAAAGACTACATTCATTCAACACTTCTACAACCAGCGATTGGCGTGACTGAAATGGCCAACAAAATGACTGCACAGTCGGCTTATGCGCCGCTTGCTGCTAACTTCACGTTACATCCTATGTACTCAAGATCCCAACTTCCACAGATAAGCAAAACAAAACTGATTTTTAAACGAAAACAAAAAGCCACGAAACACCAAGGACAAATTTCGACGATGATATTTTTTATAAAAAATTGGAATATAACCAATTTTACTTGTAAGATACTGTTACTAAGTTATTTTTCTATATAAAATTAACGATACTAAAGTAATTATTGCATTTTAATACATCCATAATTATTGGTTTACAAATAAAGTCGGTTGGGGGACAGACCAGGGAAGAGACTTTTTTCTTATATTAGAGCTTATTGTGACTAAACTTCATACATTTATGTAATAAATTTGAGTGACCACATAGAAAACATTTAGTTTTAAGTAATGAATAGGTTAATTATGAAATTAATACAAAAAAAGTATTATTTTTGTCTTGGCCATCGAAAGTACCTCTTAACTTAGAATGACCCATATCACAGACTTTCATGATGATATTTTGTATTCAGGTACCGTACTACGTGAAGGAGAATTTCCACACCGACTACCAGGGCTCGCTGCGGCGGCTTGAGATGACCATTGAAGACGAGTACATAAGTGAGTAAACAAACTATAATTATACACAGTAAAGTATCAATATAGAAACTACAATACACAATCATTTCTACAGTGAAACTTACAACATATATTTTTTAAATTTTGCTTAAGATCTGGCGTTATCTCTGTTGAAGTCCTATTCTAGGGCCACAATAATATTAATTACAACATTGTAATACACAATGCATTGATGATGGTTACTTGACGAGTGATTTGCATCGTCCGCAGTGGGTCTGCGGCACGCGTGCCAGCGCGAGCGCAATTACCGCGACAGCATGGCGTGGAAGGCGCGCAACTTCGGCGACTCGCGCCAATACGCCGAGGCACAGAAACTCCGCACGCCCAGCTGCGAGAAACTGCAGCAGTTCCAGCGGTAGGACCCCGCCGCCTGCCTCCTCCGCGTGCCACCGCCCACACCACCCGCACACGAGGACACTGCGCCTGCTCCAATACCTACCCATACAGACTTCTCAAACAGTGACCATGTGCCAGCTGACATAGCCATCAACAGTGACATTGAAGACAATAGGGACAGCCCAGACAATATAGTACCAGCTGACAAACACAATGAAGGCGGGAAGGGTGTGCCAGCTGATCTAAACACCATTGATGTTGCAGATGAAGATGAAAAGAGCCCAGACAATGTTGTACCTACCAACAATGATATTGTAAATAACGATGAACAAGATTCAACCGATAATCAAATCAACACCAATTTCTTTGAGGATAAAGTTCCCGCTGAAACACTCACAGGTGACAGGGATGGTCTGGGTGCAACTGGTCCTGCCAATCATGACGATGCAGACGAGGATGCGGAGGATTCGGCAGATAATATTGTTGTAAAATACTATGAAGAGGAGGTCACCTATATCATACCAGCAGACTTTGGTGCAGATTTTTTTGGGGAGGCCTTGACTATAATTGAAGCAATCTACGACGAGGAGGACTCGATCGATAATTTACTCACCAACGAATATGAGGAAGTGCCCACTACGATATGCTCCAACGATCACACTGCAGACGAAAATGAGGATTGGGACTATAGTAGACTCATCCACCCCGACTTTTCAAATTACTATGAAGATGTGGACGGTAATATATTCGTCAACGATGTCATGGTACGCCGCGGGAAATGCTTGGCTGGTCATAATGGGTACAGAGGTACGATTATCATGCAGGGCGACCTCATGGCCCGCTTTATTCCTAGTAATCAACACCTCTGTGAGCTGGATACTGAATTCGGTAAAGAAATACGCGAAATAAAGCGTCTCCGATGCCCTGATCGTTAAATTTTACAGCTTTCCAGTTTGTAGCGAAGGTAGTTTTGCCTTTCGCCGCTAGATGTCCCTGTAATAAACATAAATATACCAATACATTGGTAGCTTGTATTGCATTTTTTCCTCAAAACAATATTGAGTAGGGCTTGTCACCATAACATAAAATGTATGTATAATAGATTGTATAAAATAAACTTATTGAAATGGTACAACTATAATTAAATTAATGATTGGAAAATATATTGATGTCCCTTTGGGTTTGGAGTCAGGTGTGTAACTGTTTAGATGAAGTAATATAGGATCACTAAGTTTATGTGTTGTAGCACCATTCTTGTTTTCAGAAGTGTCTGCAAGATACACACAGAATATTTGGAAAAATGTCTTATGACCAGTAAAATAGTTGATCTCTTTCAAATTCACTGTTAGTCAAGATATTGTCGTGTTGTTTAGTTTAAGACATGCACTTACACAATAATTGAATTTGTTTTGAATATACTTGTAGACTTTATTTGTTTAAAGTCTACAAGTATATTGTTGATTTTAGTAGAGTGTAGAACATCTTTTAATATCCTGAATTTTGCCGCATTTGATATAGGTACGAACAGCTCTTTGATATTGTAAACTCCCCTTAGTGATTACACTTTCCGAAGACATTGTAACTTGTTATAAAATATTTCTAAAGGAAGCTAGGTTAGAAATATTAGGTGGAGAAGGAAAACTTTGCAATTTCACACTCTTTATTGGTATTTGGTTGTTATAGTTGTGTAGGTAAGGGTTTTTTGCTGGTTTAGATAAAATACCAGATTTATGATGCAAAAAATATATATTGTTATTTCTATGTCAAATGATTTTTATGTCTGTACCTGGTGTGAGTAAGTTGCTAACTTAACACAATGCCTATTTACCTCGTACATGCCGACTTACTCATACGAGATACTCGATATAGTGGAAGGCTTTAAAATACCACAAACACGAGACAAATCCGTTGTATATAATATGTATTTAGGTTTGCTTCAACTAAATGGGACATAGGCGGCATATGACCCTAAATGTATATATATGTCAAACCTGCAGAACATTTATTGTCAAGTAGAAAATAGGGTAGTCTGAAAATAATTTAACAGCTAAAAAACTAGGTCGTGTAATACCTACTTACTCCCATGAGTTAGGAAATGTTCTTGCACGCTAGGTGCTTGTTCCCAAGATTTTATTGCACTTCTTGCTTTTCGTATGGCATTTCAGCAGTAATGTTTTTCTAGGAATGTATTGTTTATTTATCTTAAGGGGGGAGCCTGCTTTAGAAGCTTAAAAAAATAGATTTTTTCGAGGATTTTTTTGGGAAGGAAAGAAATATTTGATTGAAACGAAACTTTCAGGTTTTATTGTTATGTATTTCAAGTCTTCCCAAATTTTTACATCGAAATATATGTCATATTATGCGTGGTACAAGCATTTTTAGTTTCAGATGAAAATTGCGACCTGCATCTTTCCCGCCGCACGACACATGCATACTCGAGGCGCCTCGGCGAAATGCTTGTACCACGCATAATATGACATATATTTTGATGAAAAAATTTGAGAAGACTCTTGAAATACATAACAATAAAACCTGAAAGTTTCGTTTCAATCAAATATTTCTTTCCTTCCCAAAAAAATCTTCGAAAAAATCGATTTTTTTAAGCTTCTAAAGCAGGCTCCCCCCTTAATTAGATAGGCGATTTTGTATATTCACTCACTGGTCATCCACAATGTATCCAGTATAAATTTATGTTCTATCTACAAGTTTTTGTTAGGGTAGGTAGTAAGGCGAAATGCAGTCTAATATATAAATTACTAAAAGTCCCACAACGATAAATCCTACGATCCGCAATATTTTAGGGGCACTCTGTAACATACAAGAAAACTTTTTGGTGTTGCAGTATCAAAAGTTTGTGTTCATTCCAGAAAAAAGCGCGTAGTATTGGACCAGCATTTTTTTTTCAACATATCAATTGCAACCAACAAATCATTTTGATCTTTGTTGCAAACTCCTGCACTGCATCCTGCGTTTGATATACAGGGTATATCAAGACTGCTACCGAAAACGAAGCCGGGTGGTAGTTTAAGCGACTTCAGACACAATGCAACAGAAAAAGTTGCAAAAAAAAAGCGACAATTTTTTTTTTGTTATTTTTTTCCTATGGCCATATTTGGGTGGTAAATACATATTTCCTAAAATAATAGTGTATACCCTTTTATTTATAAATACTCTAAGGTATAAAAGAGTTTAAATTATTATTTTAGCAAAAACTATGGATTTACCACCCAAAAATGACGATATTTAAAAAATCATAAAAAAAATTTGTCGCGTTTCTAGGCGAAATTTTTAATTGCATTGTGTTTGTAGCCACTAAAACTACCACCCGGCTTCGTTTTCGGTAGCAGTCTTGAGATACCCGGTATATTATCAAACTCGTCCAAAAATTACCATAAGACACCTATAGAAACATTATCCTGAACAAAATTACCAAATATTGGCTGTGTGCGTTAAGTCAAATATTATTTACTGAAACGGAATGTTTTAAATGATAATTTATTTAAAAGTGTATACTGTTATCTTATTATAAATACATTTCATTCTATTTAAAAATATACATTAAAAAACCTATGTGTGTATCATTTCAAACCCTGTGCCTTATAGCGACGCAACACTGATAAAAAAATAGCGTATTAAATTCTATCTGGTTTTCAAATACTGCATTTAGTTTGGAATGCCTAAATGTCGCATCGCAATAATTCACAAAACCTTTATGAAAACTCATTCCTTAGACAAAATAGTGGCTAAACTAGATCTAATATCACAATTTAATACTACAATATTCTTAGAAATTCTATATTACAATGCAGTCACTTAAGATCGGTAAATCAGTGGGTATCGGAGGATATAATTCAGGGATTGTATTTTAGCATGAGGTAGTGAAGTTCTGAGGATTTATTTAGGAATAGTATATTCTGAAGGGCGAATTGGGAATTTGAATAACGTTACATAAAAGTGTTTTACAAATGTATAAGTCAGATCAAGGTTATGGCAATGAGAGGTGATTTCCTTGCTACTTGAGATTCATTTTTGGACTGACTGTTGAACCGTAATTTAACACTATCACAATTATTGAAGAGTTGTATTCAAGAACTGGTTAAAGTTCCGACCACAAACCCTACGAAGAGGCAAGAATTTAAAAATAATATTTATGCTTTAGCCCTTGTTGCGAGACGTTTTGCTAAATTGAATTGTTAATCAAAAATTGTTCTTATAGTGAAATACACACCGCATTTCATAGACACAAAACGACACTATCTCTCAGAAAGGTTTTCAAATGCCACCAACATTCTAATACTGTAACAGCCAGAACAACTATTACAGTGTTTCTCAAAGTGAGCAATGAAGTCTCCTTCGGGGTATTGGAGGTTTCCAGGGAAGCAGTCTTACTTTTGTAACATAGGGCACCATAATTATATTTTTGATACCAAAGGGGGCGGTGGTTGGAAAGTTTGAGAACCTATTGTATACTATATTATGTAAGGTTGTGTTTAGGCGGGTCAGGCGATCTTGAGGCGGTCGATGTGCTGGTGGTCGGGCGGCAGGCCGTGGATGCGCTGCAGATGGCGCGCCACGTTGCGGCGCCGCGCGAAGCTGTTGTCGCACACGCGGCACTTGAACGAGTACTGCGGCGCGCGGTGCCGGTTCTTGTGGATGCGCATCAAAGTCACAGACTTGAACCGCGCCGGACACTGGTCGCACTGCAATTCAGTGTTTCAGCTTAGTACATTTGTAGTGGTTACTGTAAAAATCTTTAAAGGATTATTTTACTTAAGCTACGTAGTTCTGTTAGTACAACAGGACACCGTCCATCTCAACTTTCAGTGACTTTCTTCCACTTTTCCCTCAAATCTCAATATATCTTTCTCCTTCACCATACAGTGTCTTCTCTATAATCAACATTTAGTAGGTAATTTGTTTTGGTGGCAATGAAAAATGATCTTTATGTGGTATTTTTGAGAGGCGTTACCTGCACTGTCTTCTCGGGCAGGTGTATGGCGACGTGCTGCAGGTAGCTGCTCTTGCGGTGAAAGCCCGCGTTGCACTCCTTGCACACGTACGGCCGCTCGCCCGTGTGCAGTCGCTCGTGGATCTGCACACATATTACACATCTTCAAAACTTCACTTAATTTATTTAAAATAGATTTACAGTATTCGTAACTTCAGAAGATGTTAAAGAATATTGGGCAGAAAAGCAGACCTTTTTGTGTTAGTGTGCGGTAGAGAGAAAAACAATAAAAAGACAGTCACACACATTGCTGAAAACTTGTCATGATTCAAATTCTGTTTTGTCTTCCATCCTATCACCTTTATATATCTAATTTTTCCCTGCATATAATATTTCACTCCACTCTATGTCTTAACATCTAAAATAATTATTTTATTGTGACTAGATTGGATACTCACTTTAACTTGTTCCGCATTAGAAGCTTTGTAATCACAGTAAGAGCATTTGTCTGTTTTCTCATAGCCATGTTTGGCTCTACAGTGCATCAGCAACATCCTTCGAGTTATGAACTTCTTGCCACAATGCTGCGAAATAAAGTTACCTTGTGAATTTTTCAAGGATGACTACAAAACCTACTGACTACAAAATATACTGGGTGGAATCGCTTAGCGTCACGAAAAAAATTGTGCATGGCAAGTACATGACTTAGAACCCTTTGGCATACTTATTTTAATTTTTTTTTTGTTCTTGTTTATGTAGTGTAAAATTAATTTACCACTACTAGTTACTAATTTAGAATAAGTTATTCATAAAAAACTTTGTTTAGAGAAAGGTGATATAAATAAAAAAAATCGTCATAAATGCACATCATTGTTACCCTACTTTATACAATATGAATTTGAGTAGAAACTTCTAAATCTAGGTAATAAAATCCTTTGATCGAGCCGCCCTCACCGCCGCGCCGCCGCAAGCGCAAGTACAAAGCGTGCCGCCGCGCCGCGCAGCCCGCTCCCGCGCCGCCGACGCCTTCCAGGGATGTTGCCACTTCCTCAGTCGTGCGAAATTCGTTACCGAGTGACGTTGTACGAAATTATTTTGGTTATTGGTTAGTTTCTTGCGGTCAAAATGAGTGATTACACGAAGTATGTGGCAATGATCGGACATAATCGAATGAAAACTTGGATCATGCAAGAAGGAAGTATGCAGATCCAGAACATCTACAGTCTGCGTAGGAATGGTATCATGAATGATGAATCCACGAGTTCCCAGCACAAGAACTATTTTAAAGACTTATCCGAGGCTACTCGATCATGGTAAGTTGAGACTTCCTAATCATGCAAGAATCCGTGACCTTCCATAGCGAAGTCGTCTATTTTCGATTTTATTAAAAGGTTTAAATAAAAACATATGCAGCTTTTCTAAGATAAGCTATATCTTATTATAGCATATATAGCTTATTTTATAAGATACATTATGAAAAGAATATGTTCAATTAACATGTAAATCTTAACAACTTACCAACAACTACATTTACTTAAATGATCCTAACACACTAAAATTCTAAATAAATCAAAATGTTATATTGTAATATTTAGAGTAATAATACCGATAAATAGGCGCAAAGTAAGTTCAAGGTCGTTGCTCGATAGTCAGCTGTGGCGTGGCGTGACTCATACACGCGCGCGTCTGTGTATTGACATGTCGTTGCACTTTTAAGTGTAGGGTGATTTAGATATGTGTTTTGGGGATATCTTGTAGTGATATTGTTTATGGTATTATTTGTAGGTTTTAATGATAAATCTTGTATATAACGTTAATTTCACATACACAATACACTATGAAATTTTCCGGACGATAAGCGATTCCACCCAGTATTTTCCTCACAAATAAATAAATATATTGTCTCACCTCACAAACCACATCAAATCCTGTGTGTATCTTATAATGGTTTCGTAATGACAGCTTGGATGTTAAAATTTTATGACAATATTCACACTCAATCTCCTCTCTTGTTTTCTCTCCCTTCTTCTTCTCCTCCTTTTTGTCTTCTTTAACACTTCTCACTCTCTTCTCTTTGACTCTTTTCTCTTGCACAGGCTTGTCTTTACTCCGCCCCTTCTTTCTGTTGTTAAATATTATTTCTATTGGTTTCTCAACAATATCTTTAACTATGGTTACAAATCCATTGTTTTCATTCACTGTATTTTCAGTAGACTTTTTGTCTATATCAGCATTATTGTCTGCTATATTGTCATCATAATCTTTAAAGTCATCTGGTGGAGGCAGCAGATCACTGATGTCTAGACTAACAGCACTTTCCTCTTTAAATATTTGAGATTCATGCTTAATACTGTATATTTGTTCTAGTTTACTTTGCAACATTTTCTGAGTTTCTTCTGCTTTCTTGCGGAACTTGTATGATTGGTTTATAAAGTTTATACATGTTGAACACATCTCCTGAGACAGTTGATCATTTATTTCAATCTGAAATATTGCCATAATTAAACATTTAAAATCTATATCATTAAAATGAATGTATATCAGAAAAAAATATTCAAGTATTGTGTTTAGAAAAATAGTAAATATTAGAGATGTTTGTGATAACAAGTGCCTATTATTATTGTACTAGCGGCCCGGCCCAGCTTCGCCAGGTACAAATAGATTTCTGTACAATAATATGTACGTATTATACATATAAAGCTTCCTCTTGAATCACTCTATCTATTAAAAAATCGCATCAAAATCAGTTGCATAGTTTTAAATACTTAAGCATACAAAGGGACATAGGGACAGAGAAAGCGACTTTGTTTTATACTATGTAGTGATGTAACCATCAACTAAGTTTGCTAAGAAGTTATGTATAGTATTATTTGTTGTATATTTCATCACCAAGAGACCGTGAGTAAAACACGAACACTAATACATTTTTTTGTAATGTTTTGAGAAGATAATCTTATACAACTCGATGCAATGAAGATAAGTAATCGTTTAACCTTGATTCCTGTGGTAATGTAATTAACTGGAATACTTTTCATGATGTTCTGTTAGAGGAAATATAGGGTTCAAAGACTCGGTGCAAAGACATGTTCTGCAGCAATTCCATGGGTACATCTTGGGCACTTATTGCTTAGAAAATAACTCGCAAATCACATGTAACTTTTAAGTCATTTTACTTTATTTTACTTTACAAAACACAGACAGTCCCAATTTCTCATATATTTTTTTTTTTGTTCTTTTCGTTCCGTAAGGAACCGGCTAAGATCCAAGACCATGCTGCCAAGTCGAAAGTACCAATTTCTCATAAATAAGTAATGTTTGACATTTGCGTTTCGTTAGTTCATTTGCAAAGTCAATAAAATAAAATCTTGAAATATAAAAAAAAAGGGTCGATGAAACGAATAAATATATCTTTTATATAAATTAACGAATATTAAAATATTTAATTACATAGAGATGAGAATAAGAATATTTTTATGTATTTATGCATCTGATGGTTAATTTCTTTTTAATTATCGTTATCCGTTATCCTTAGCCTGGACTGGTGGCTGAATCAGAAGACTTAACTATCTCCATTTCGCTTAATGTATAGTGCAATTTAACTCAAATATTTTTATAATTATTTATACCGTTGACAATAATGCTTCTCATAATATGCATACATGGATGATGGATCTTAATGAGCATGTTTATTTAATAAGCTAGTATTCCCGCTTGCTGCACAGCAAACATGAAGATGAAAGACCTACCACCATTCACTGATGGTAGGTCTTTCATATGTGAGAGGCCACTTGTGTAGGTACCACCGCAATATTTATTTCTCCCGTCAAACAGTATTATAATGCACTATTGGATTTCGCTTTGAAGGATATTGTAGCCAAAGTAACTTCCGGACATATTGAAGCTTAACATCTTGTGTCTCAGGATGGTGAGCGCAGTGTAATCCCAAGCATTGCTTGCATTGCATTGTAATTGAATACATTGTTTGGTTTTGTTACTGTTCATGAGCAGTCGTATCGCTTACCATCAGGCAAACGGCATGTCTCGGCATTAAAAGCAATAAAGAAAATCGCACACCAAAAGATTGTAGACGACCTAAACAATGCATTCGTTATCAAATAAAAGATAAAAGTCATAACTTACATTTTATTTTAACTTTACAAATATTTACATTGAGTTTCGATTAGTTCGCAATAAAATATATATTTTAATTTAATATAATATAAGGGACAAATAAATATGTCACAAAAAAAACCCTTAGCTGCAATTATTATAATTAACGCTAAACAAAATATTTTTCTAAAACATTGCACAGTTCAGTAGCGTCTTCCATCTTTTTTTGCAGAAAAGTATCGAATTATGATGTATACAAATAAGGTAGCATAAATAATAGAGAACACAGATGAGTTTAAATAACAGTGAAGACAATAATTATCAGGCTATTTTAGAAGTAACTGCGTATTTACATAGCTAATATTTACCATAATTTTAAATTATCTATTTACAAATCACTTAACTACAATAATGTCTAATCTAATCTATTTATTTATTTTCGATTATTTTTCTTGTGGATATGATCAGTCGGACTGTGTTGGGTTCCTTCATGTCTAAGGCCCCCGTGGCACCTGAACATAAGTATCTGCAAATGTGATGCCGAGGGCAGGTCTTCTACCACAGTGGGCATTTGTACCTGGAAACAGAGATAACAAGTCACAACTGTTCAAATGGAGTTTTTATTTTATTTTTTATTGCTGTGAATGACGAGACGAGCATGCCGTTCGCCTGATGGTAAGCGATGCGACCGCTCATGAATAGTAGCAAAACCAACAACACCTTGAATTACAAAGCAATGCTTGGCATTCCACTGCGCTCGCCATCCTGAGACGTATAGATGTTTAGTCTCAATATGTCCAGTAGTTACTCTGGCTACAATGTCCTTCAATCCGAAACACAACAGTGCATTTAAACTGCTGTTTGACGGGAGAAATAGACATTGCGGCGGTATCCACCCAGGCAGCCTCTCACATATGAGAGACCTACCACCAGTCTAACCAGTGGTGTTATAATTTTTAATGGAATATGCATTGAGACACCAGTATTTTGTTGATGTTACTTAAGAACGTCCATGTATTTGTTAATAGCCGCGTACTGACTAGCCGCGCAGCCTCGCGCGGCAGCCTCAGACGTTTGCTGCGGGACGGTTGCCTCGCGAGGCAGCCTCGATGTGTACATTTTTTGGATCGAGGCAGCTTCGCGCGGCATGGCCGAGCCAGTTTTGCTCAAGAGAAGTTTTGAGGCAGTACGTTCAGAAAGCTACCGCCACCACTGCCATTCTAATAATTTTACGGCTTGTAAAGTAAAGAAAACGGAAACCTAAACGTTTTGGATGAAACTATTATACAAAAAAAAAAAAGATTTGATTTTTTTCTTCAAGTCAGCTATTGGAATGTTCATTTTCTAACTTATTCTCCATGCATCTTCTCTTAATCCTCTATTAGTATAATCGGGACATTGCGCATACCAAAGTCTTCTATATTCACCGTATAGTTGTATTAATTTAAGACACTGTTCTTTATCCATGGCGCTAACCTGCGACGAACAAGCGAGGCGACACAACCGTCTTGATTGAGCGCGGCAAACGTACCGAGGCGCCTTTGAGCATGGACAAAAACCGACTACGCTCGGCTCGGGCCGCGGCACGCTCGGGCGAGGCGGCGTGTGCGTTTGCCTCGGGCGAGGCACGTCCCGACTAGCCGAGCATTTGCTTCGCGCGGCAGGCCTCGCGAGGTTGTTCGGTCAGTCAGTACGCGGCTAATGCTGCGCAGGCTCGCAGGCACCTAATGCACTTAGTGCCTTTACCCTATTGGTGTTGCGCAATCGCGTGGCTGCATGTTGGTGATGTTGCACAAGTGCGTGTACCTGTATCTTGTGTATGTGGGGCTGCGCGTGTCGCGGCACGGCGTGCGCGCGCGCGAGGTGCAGGCGCGCGTTGTCGGCGCGACATGCAAGTGGCTGCATGTTGGTGATGTTGCACAAGTGCGTGTACCTGTATCTTGTGTATGTGGGGCTGCGCGTGTCGCGGCACGGCGTGCGCGCGCGCGAGGTGCTGGCGCGCGTTGTCGGCGCGACATGCAAGTGGCTGCATGTTGGTGATGTTGCACAAGTGCGTGTACCTGTATCTTGTGTATGTGGGGCTGCGCGTGTCGCGGCACGGCGTGCGCGCGCGCGAGGTGCTGGCGCGCGTTGTCGGCGCGACATGCAAGTGGCTGCATGTTGGTGATGTTGCACAAGTGCGTGTACCTGTATCTTGTGTATGTGGGGCTGCGCGTGTCGCGGCACGGCGTGCGCGCGCGCGAGGTGCTGGCGCGCGTTGTCGGCGCGACATGCAAGTGGCTGCATGTTGGTGATGTTGCACAAGTGCGTGTACCTGTATCTTGTGTATGTGGGGCTGCGCGTGTCGCGGCACGGCGTGCGCGCGCGCGAGGTGCTGGCGCGCGTTGTCGGCGCGACATGCAAGTGGCTGCATGTTGGTGATGTTGCACAAGTGCGTGTACCTGTATCTTGTGTATGTGGGGCTGCGCGTGTCGCGGCACGGCGTGCGCGCGCGCGAGGTGCTGGCGCGCGTTGTCGGCGCGACATGCAAGTGGCTGCATGTTGGTGATGTTGCACAAGTGCGTGTACCTGTATCTTGTGTATGTGGGGCTGCGCGTGTCGCGGCACGGCGTGCGCGCGCGCGAGGTGCTGGCGCGCGTTGTCGGCGCGACATGCAAGTGGCTGCATGTTGGTGATGTTGCACAAGTGCGTGTACCTGTATCTTGTGTATGTGGGGCTGCGCGTGTCGCGGCACGGCGTGCGCGCGCGCGAGGTGCTGGCGCGCGTTGTCGGCGCGACATGCAAGTGGCTGCATGTTGGTGATGTTGCACAAGTGCGTGTACCTGTATCTTGTGTATGTGGGGCTGCGCGTGTCGCGGCACGGCGTGCGCGCGCGCGAGGTGCTGGCGCGCGTTGTCGGCGCGACATGCAAGTGGCTGCATGTTGGTGATGTTGCACAAGTGCGTGTACCTGTATCTTGTGTATGTGGGGCTGCGCGTGTCGCGGCACGGCGTGCGCGCGCGCGAGGTGCTGGCGCGCGTTGTCGGCGCGGGAGAACGTGTCGGCGCACACGGGGCACGAGTAGCGGTACTGCTGCCGGCAACGGTGCTTCTTGTACACGTGGATCTGCAGACGCTTCTTCGACTTTTCACATTTGTTGCAGATTGTGCACTACAAGGGTTTTAGTTACTTTATTTGGGAACCGTTTTTGTTGGTTACTAATAAATAAGTAGGTAAGTGATAATGAAAATTTTATAATGAACGTTGTCCCACTGTGAAACTTTAATCACTACATAATATAAAACAAAGTCGCTTTTTCTGTCCCTATTTTTCTTGTTCGCTTAAATCTTTAAAACTACGCAACGGATTTTGATGCGGTTTTTTGTAATAGATAGAGTGATTCAATAGAAAGGTTTATATGTATAATAACATCCATTAAATAGTGGAGAAATATTGTTATTTTTGAAGTTTCTAATGAGATGTCGTTAATTATCAATATTTTTCCGCTTACATTGCAAACGCAGGCTGAACCCTACGAGATTTATCAAATAATGTACTACATATTTGTACACATTGAAAAGGTCTACAGAAAACTCCGCGATGGTATATGTCTATCTCTTATGGATATCCCACAATAACATTTTTTGTCATTTACTTTTTACGACAAATATTTTCGAAGCAATTTTAACCAATACAGCATTAATTCTTGTCCAATTAAATAGCTTAAATAAATTGTTGATTTAATATAGATCTATGTGGTCCTTTACAGCACAAGATTTAAATGAATATTTTCGAAGATATTACAGATTTAAAATTGCGGGACGTAGCGCTTGCGGCGGTACTGGCCGGCCGGGGCGGCGGCAGCGTGCCTATATAGAAATGTTTATTATTTATAATAATTAGAGATGAAACGGATATCCGGTAACTATCCGGTATCCGGCCTATTTTCACTATTCGGCCGGATACAGGATAGTAGCGCACTATCCGACCGAATGCTGAATAATAAAATAAATAAATATGTATATAATATATCACTAAATGTTGAATTCTTTACGTACTAAACTGGTCTATATCGCGATTTTCCGTGGGAATACAAATTTTTCTTTATGCCTATATCCTTTCTCGTTATCTAATCTATCTCTGTATCAAATTTCATCAAAGTCGGTTCAGTAGTTTAGGCGTGAAAGCGTAGCAGCCTGACAGACAGACAGAGTTACTTTCGAATTTATAATATTAATAATGGATTATTTTACATAAAGCAAAAATGAAAAAAAAAAACAACAATAGGTTGTGGACGGACATCGTTTATTAAATTAAAATAATGACAGAAATTGTTTGTTAAAAAGTTAATTAATGAAAATTAACTTAGTGTTAGTACTTAGTACCCAAAATTAACTAGCGGCAATGAATCAAATTGTAACGCTATAAGCGGCCGGATATCCGGTAGCCGGACATCCGGCGCTCCGGCCTCGTAGCTAGCCGAATATCCGGTATCCGGTATCCGGTATCCGGCCAAATCACTATCCGTTTCATCCCTAATAATAATAATAATACAGGCTTTAGAACCAATGGTTGATGTATCGTCCCAACGACTGTCGGATCAAGTGCGATTTATTCAGCGGCGTAAGTTGTTGGATGATGACACGCTTGAGCGGTTGCGCACAGACTTGTGTGTTGTCCAAGACGACAATATCTCGCCCGTCAGTGGAGATCAAGCAGCAGGCCCAACACCAACACCTGTTTCTGATTTCGAGCTGACGGACAGTTTGGATGACAATGTAAGTCCCCAAGATAAACAGCATCTGAGAGGGGCTTTGGAACGTGCGATTTCGGAGTTTGTGTCCTTATCGGCGTCTTGTAGACCGCGACTGCCGCGTTTGCCAACGCATAGAAGAAATTTGGCGCTGATGGGAGCTTTGGACTCCATGTTACCTACATACTTGGAGTCCAGTCGGGATCTTGTTGATACGCACTCGATCCTTTACTGCGCGGCCGTCGCAGCATGTCGAGTGGCTAATGTTCAATTCCCAAAAGAATATAGAGCTACTCGAGGTGTTATGACTGTGCCTGCCTGGCAGCTTAGGATCGAGGACCGTATCAACAGAGCCCGAACTCTCATCGGCAAGCTAATTTCCTTCTCAGAAGGAAATAGCAGACCAAAGATTATGCGTTTTGTGACGCAGGCTTTCTCGGGGACCAATATAAGTCCTCAGAATTATAGGCTTTGCGTCACAGAACGCATAGATTTCTATAAACCATAAAGTCTATGCGTGGGCAAACCGCATTCGTCGCTACAGGAGGCGATGGGATCGTTTCCAACAAAATCGTATGTTCCAAAGTGACCAAAAGAGGGTTTATAGATGTTGGGAGAATTCTTCTCAAGGTGTGGTGGATGGGCGGCTGCCTGGTGCTCACGAAATGCGTGAGTACTGGACGAATATCTGGTCGTCGCCTGTCTCTCACACTGAAGCCTCCTGGTTTAGTGTTGCAGATCGAGCTTGCGAGGCAATACCGACTATAGAGACCATTTTAATCAGTCCAGAAGATGTGCAAACTGCAATACGACGGACCCAAAACTGGAAGTCGCCGGGTCCGGACGGTCTGCACAACTTCTGGTTAAAATGGTTTCCAAGTTCGCATGTTCGATTGGCAGCGCAGTTCCAGGATGCGCTTGAGGGGGAATCCCTCCCAGCATTTATGACAACAGGTGTCACTCACCTCCTCTTTAAGTCCGGTTGTACCACGGAACCAAAGAATTATAGACCCATTACATGCCTTCCAACTGTTTATAAAATTTTGACCTCCATAATTAGATCCAAAATTACAGACCACATCACTTCTAACCAAATTCTTTTTCCCGGCCAAACAGGTTGCATGAATGGGTCCCGTGGTACTAAGGAGCTGCTTCTCATCCACGTTCGTCAGTGATGAGATTGTACATCCCGCGGAGATGTGGGGGCCCAGGCATTCTTAATGCTAAAGACCTACATAATCGCGAGCTGTGCAATCTCAGGGATTATTTCCTTCACAGTGACGTGGATATGCATAGGGTTGTAGTTATGGTGGATAAAGGATTTACCCCGCTCTCTTTGGCGATTGAGAACTGGCGAAAACCTCTGGTGATGGGCATTAAGGATCGCGAGGACATATGGAAGAGCAAAGAGCTGCACGGTCGGTTCTATCGAGCCCTTAATGGGCCTGATGTGGACCGACTAGCGTCGGTGTCTTGGCTACGCTTCGGTAACCTCTTTGGGGAAACTGAGGGTTTTGTCTTTGCAATTATGGACGAAGTTATTAAGACGAACAACTATACGAAATACATCCTGAAGGACGGTACGGTCGACATCTGTCGGGCATGCCACCGTCCTGGCGAGTCCATCAGGCATGTTATTTCCGGTTGTTCGTATCTTGCTAACGGCGAGTATTTGTATAGTAGCCAAGATCATAAACCAGCAAATTACCCTTCGATATGGACTTGTGACTCCTGGAGTGCCATATTATCAGTATGTGCCCCAACCAGTTCTCGAAAATGGTCATGCAACGCTGTATTGGGATCGATCTATTATCACAGACAGGACTATTCTAGCCAATAAGCCTGATATTGTGATAATAGATCGATTGGCGTGCCGGGCTATACTTGTTGACGTCACCATCCCGCATGACGATAACCTTGTCAAAGCTGAAAAAGACAAAATGTCTAAATATTTAGATTTGGCACACGAGGTTACCGACGTGTGGGATGTCGACTCAACAATTATTGTCCCGATTGTCGTTTCTGTCCATGGCTTGATACCAAAGAGCCTCGACCAACATCTACAGAGGCTCTCAATCGGCTGTTGGGTCAGGAGTCAGATTCAGAAGGCAGTATTGCTTGACACGGCACGTATTGTGAGGCGGTTCCTCACTTTGGGCTCCTAACCACCGGTGGCTTGGGTCTCGAGCCTCGCCATCTTTGGATAACTTTTTATATTTTTATATGTATTTTGTATACTAATATTATATATATATATATATAATATTAAATGTAAAAAAAAGAAATTTAAAATAAAGGATATAAATAATAATACGTACATATTATTGTACAAAAATCTATTTGTACCCGGGCGAAGCTGGGCCGGGCCGCTAGTCCTCAATAAATTTAAATTAGCGGATCCACAAATCCTATCGATATATGAGATTCCAATATTACCGACAGAAATGAGATATAAAAAGTAAAGTAAGGTAACGGCACTAGTGTTTGGCATCATACTTGTTGTTGACTTACTTCAAATTGAAATACATATTACTAGAATCTATTTATATGTAACGCCCGTAGATGTGGAAAAAAGTATACTTAGCATTTTTTTGAGAATTCATAAGAAGGAATAAAAAATGATGAAATCAGTTCAAAGCTTATAATAAAATTTTATAGAAGAGACTTGTATTTTTCATTCGAACCACATTTTTTTTAATTACTTATATACCACTCATAATGTAAGGTTACGGGGAAGCTAAGATTTTTATGAATTTTAAGTTCTGAATGATGGTGTGAAATATATGTTAAATAAAATATATTAAGATTTGATTTGATACCTATTCTATTCCAAGACGTACATATAAATATTTATCAACATAATGATCGAAAATGTCAACCACTAGTGCGTACACTACCAAATGAAATAAAAACACCCATACCATCACTTGAGAAACCAGGAGGTACTTCCCCATATCCAGAACGTGTATACGGGTTACAACAGTTGCATTGCACCTGAAGTCACTAAAACCGCCACCTGACTTCATTTTTTGACATAGTCTAGATATAGCCTGTATTAGGCTATAACAACATTGCGTTGGATGACGTTACCATCCCTGGTTTCTTAAATGATGATACGTAAAAAAATCTAGTAATTTTTTTAAAGATCTTATTTTCAAATGATGCATTTATATGTCACATTTTCGACTATTCTAAGAAATTTATTTGAAATGTAAGCTACAATTTATAAAAGCTGACTGTCCACAACTAGTGCCTTTACCTTACCTCCTTTAAATATCCAGATGTTACGAGCCAGCAGGTGCCCACGTACAGCTATAGTTTACATGACAATGCATTTATATTGACAAATTTGACTGGTGTTTAAATCAATAATTATTGACAGCATGGCATTACACTAAACTAAAATGCCAGTAGGTGTATTTATCCTCAATTAATTATATTTTATAGCCATTGATGCGGATAATATTTTTTTATTTAAATAGCGAATTTTAAATAGTGATGCAGTAACTTTAGGACCGTCAGCATAATTAATTACATTGTTTTTTTTTCTTGGCAATGCAGTGTCAAACTATTTCACATTGAATATTAATATATCTATTTTTAATTCTAAATTAAATTACTGGCGCATCAACGAGATCTCGTGTGCAAGGAGGTTGCATTGTGGTAGCGACTAGAGCTGCACGCGCACGATGGGTCCCTGCTGCTCGTCGGGCAGGCCGTGCACGCGGCGCGTGTGCGCGCGCACCTTGTTGGGCTTCTCGAAGCGGTGCTCGCAGACGGCGCACAGGTAGCCGTAGCGCTTGCCCGTGTGCGCGTTGTGCTTGTGGATCTGCAGGAACTTGCGCGACTTCAGCCGCTTCGGGCACATGTCGCACTGCGCGGGCCATGGGTTAAGGGTCAAATCGCGAAAATACTACAGGCGTTTTGAGCATCAGGAAAAATGCGTCAAATACGTGCGATAAAAACTATGGTAATTTTGTATTTTCCAGTAGTATAAAGTTAATTTATACGCATCATTTACACTCGCTTGATGTTATGTTGTTGTTGACTGAGAATGCCCCTGACATAGGTCCACAAATAGTATGTGGGCACCATTTGTACCTACATATGTACAATTTAAAAAATAAATTTAAAAAAAACTAGAAAAACCCAGCAAAAATGCGTTTTCGTTTTTATACAAGATTATTTCCTGACGCCAAAAATACCCCTAAATATTCTTCTTAATTTAAACTCGCGGTTTTACATCGCCTGAATTAGAGAATTAAATATTTCCGATCCCTCATCTCTCCTCATATAACAAATGGCTGCCTAGCCTAGCCTTTTCCTAAGTGAAGGTACGTACCTGGAAGTTCTTCTCAGGCAGGTGTATGGCGATGTGCTGCACCAGGTTGGAGCGGCGGTGGAAGGTGGCGCCGCAGTGGTCGCACACGTACGGCCGTTCGCCCGTGTGCCGCCGCTCGTGGATCTACAACACACATCAACATCATTGCTGTACCCAGGCCTTGTGGCCTATCTTGGTTTAAGATTTATAGGAGTACAAAGAATTGCAGGAGTGACCATTGACAGTTAGTAGCGAAAGGAAATTCACCGCGAGTCCAGATTTATATTTTTTAATTCAATTTAGACGTCAGATGAAGGACACCGTAGCAATCTTTTAGGAACAAATACTTTTTTTTTTATGTATGAACATTATGAAGCTAATGGACAGCTTAATCGAGTGTTGAGTGTATAATATACTAAGTAATGTTACATCTATAGTACACAAGTACATACGGTGAGCGCCTCCTTGGTGGCGGAGGAGTACTCGCA
The DNA here is from genome assembly GCA_009982885.2 of Hyles vespertilio. Classification (NCBI taxonomy): domain Eukaryota; kingdom Metazoa; phylum Arthropoda; class Insecta; order Lepidoptera; family Sphingidae; genus Hyles; species Hyles vespertilio. Next base: position 611,159 of record CM042825.1, on the reverse strand, counting down.
GTAGGCGCACTTGTGTATGCGGCCGAGCCCGTGGCGCGCGCGCTTGTGCTCCTGCAGCTGGTTGTTGTTGCGACACCGCTTGCCGCACGACTGCGCACCGAAACATACAAACTATAAGAAACACGCCCAGGTCGCAATATAATTTTCCCCCAACATTTCCCCCTACCTACTTGTCCTTCCTTCTATACACCTATTCAACTGTTATTTTTGATAGCCAATACAAAACTCCACAATTTAAAGGTCTGAAATATTGTCATCCACACCTAGTTTAGGACTATTTTATTGTCTGCACCCTCTAAGTATCCATATGCAATAATCCTTGAACATTTTGACTGCAACGCATGCAGGTCACACGTGTTACGTACACGTAATTTTGTACGTAACACGTGTGACCTGCGTGCGCTGCCGTGTTCTGAATCTACGTGAAGTCAGGTAGATGTGTAATCTTTCCACAAAATAAATTCTATTGTGTCCTGTTACACGTTATGTTCGACAAAAGCCAGATGCGATAATATCATACGTACATAAATAAACTCACGCCTTTTTGAAAGAACCCAGGTTTGCAATTATACTGTAGCACAATTGCGCCGACGAGGCAGACTATAATCAATATTGGAGTAAAAAAACATACCTCACAGACGCAGTAATTAGTGTGGAACCGTATGTGCGCCTTGTACGTAGCCTTCATCCTGAACTCCTTGTTGCAAGTGTTGCATTTGTATGACGAGGCTGTGGGGATTGTCAACCTTTTCTTTTTCACACTCATCAATTTCTGGAGGAGGAAATTGTCATTATTAACTTCTGATTGATTCATATTTATCAATGCTTCATTTATGTGTATTGTATGAAAGAGAGCTATTTTCTAAACACAATTTATAAAATGGTAAAAAAATATTCAACTTGATGCAGAGGTGAGTAAAAGCAGATAACATAAGAATGAAACAGTATAATCTGAAAAAGTAAATATGTGATAAATTTGCGATTCAATGTGGATGGTCCATATTTCTGTGTAGTTTCAGTATTAATAAATAGGGAATGTCTGAATATCTGTATCAGCCCATGTACAACCCATTGCAGGTGTTGGGCCTCCTCTTAAATAGAGAGGGGGTTAGCCATATAATCCACACACACACACACTGACCTCCTATGTGTGGCAGACTCTACAGACAAATTAAATTCAAACATCCAAACATTTCAAGTTTGGTCCTCCTCAGGTCAAATGTGAAGACATTACAACTTCTCTCATCACAGATAAGCTGCAGTTACAAATTACCTGTTTAATCTTGGGCTTCTCTTCCTTAACATGTACATCTTTATAGTCATCATTGTCCTGAAAGCTGTCGTCATATATGTCATAGGGGTAGTCACATGTGTCCATCTCATCTTCCTCCTTTTTCTTTACATCTGTTTTTTTTACTTTTGTCCTTTTTGAAAGGCTCTTGTGTAGTGTTGAATATCTGAAACAAATTTAAATAAATTGGTTTTTCTGATGTCTTCCTTCTGGAATAACCAGCACTAAAGACAGATTTCCTAGTCTATGGTACTCTTTATGCAATTTTTTTTTATGAAATGAAATGAAATGTATTTATTGGTCACGTAGGCAATTAAAGAGCTCTTATGACAAGTCAATAGTCAATATGGAATTGTGTTTCTATAAAAGATTCTGTTTATCTGGTCTTTTATTGAGGAAATTCTCAGATAAATAAAATAATGAAACTTTTTGTAATTGTGGGATAAAGCCAGATAAACGAAGGTAAAAGCTACAATGGTTTGATGAATATATTAAGCTCACTTTTTTTTAGATTTCACTCCAGACATCATGTTTAGTAGTGCTTTCTCAGTCTTTCTGCTGGTCCTTCTGAACTGCAAGGCCTGGTTGATGAGATCTAGGCACTGGGAGCATATCTTTTGTGATAAACCATCATTGTTATTTATCTGTAATGTAATAATAAACTGTGAATCCTATTTCAGCTTTCATATAAAATTGGTTAACAGCGATGCAACCAAAGTAATTGAAATATAATTTTACTTCAGTTGCAATTTCATATATCGATAGCCGAAGCAATAACGCAAAAACGCTTTCTCTGAAGGATGTTTTTATAAATCATGGACTTTTCCCATTACAAGCCTGGATAATATTGTTCATGTTTCGGGTATTATTTACTTCATCATCATCATCATCATCAGCCTATTCGCGTCCACTGCTGGACATAGGCCTCTCCTATGGCACGCCACTGGGCTCGATTATTATCTGGCATTTACTTATGATTATTAAAGACTTTTCCTAGCTAGCTCTAATGAGCTTGCTTAAAATTAAATTATTTTATTTAATTAATTAAATAATAACTACCTGCAGTCCAGTCACTAGTTTCAAGTCGTGGGATCGCTTTTCGTCAGCGTGTTTCCCATAAAATATCGGCATTAGATCCTCTGTGCTCAAACAGGTCCTGCAGTATACATCTTCAGCTACTTTCCTGGCCTTCTTATCTACTTTCACAGGCTTCTCGCGACGAGAAATACGGCGCCGAGCGCTCAACGCGCTCATGCGATTTAGAAGCAGTACCGCCAACATTTTAACACCTTTTTTACTTAAACTATTTATACAATTTAATAAGCAATACTTGTAAGGTAAAATGGGGCGTGATTGTTCGAGCAATTAAGAGAAAAATATTATTTTATTGTATCGCAATGTAAACAAACAATGCAGCCATCTTTTATCATTTTTGACAGTATGTTAAAAATGTTGCCAGCTTTACACAGTGTGGCTAGGCATAAAATACATAAATATACAATATTAATTCGGAAGTAATCTTTATAATTTTTTATCGTTGATATAAAAATGCTTAAAAAGCAGTTTATAAGGATGAGCTCTGATTTCACTTAAATTAAGTGCGTAATTAACGGCCCAACTTCATTACGACAGTAGTATCTTACAAAAAGAAACGACAATGGTAGGACAGCTAAATCCTATCTCCCTTTTTTTTTCCATACCACCTTTTCAAAGATAGCAATCATAAGAGATACATTTTTATCAACATGCGTTTCATAGTGTTCACTTGTGGATTTTTATTAATGATGTTAAATACTGACGGTATAACGTACGTATGTAGTCTGGCTCGAAGGACCAATTTTAAACGACTCAATGTAAATGTCAAGGGATGGAAAAGTGTTCTTTGATGAACAAAATTAACGTTTTAACTTGTTAAGTTACGTTAAGAATGAGTGCACGATCAGGGAGAACACTGTCGGCGTGCGGCCGGCCTAACGCAGCGGACCCCGCAGAGTTCCTACCTGGCGGTTCCGGAGTAAAGTGGCGCTGATCGCCGACGCGACTCTCCCGTAATCGTCGTAATGAGATTTTGATGCTACACTGCCTAAAGTAAGGGTCAAGATAAATAAAACACCATAGTACAAAAACTAATATATTGCTTCTTATTGTGCGTTATTTGAGAACATTTTGTACATAAATAACAATAAATGCTACAACTTTGGCCTAGATTCTTAATATTACGTTAAATTCATGCATTTTTCTAAATGATGGCACAACCCAAAAATGCATAGTAACTAAATATGTGCAGTTTGCACCATTTAATTCTAAATACTCTGCGTAGAGGCTGAACAAATCAGTCAGAATCGTTCAGTCGTTCGAGACTTCGTTTTCAACCCGAGTGGATCGCATCGACATTATTAACATTACTATAGTGTGTATAAATTGTAAATTGTGACGAGATTTTGAGATAGAAAAAATATGGTATCATGGTCCCTACTAAATTTGATGCTTCATAATTTTATGATCGACTAAATGAGAACCTGTTAACTCCATTTTATGATTATAGAAATAAGTCCATAAAATATGACTTGCAAAGATCTTGCAGACACATAAATATTATATTGATGTTCTTTTTAAGAAAATGCTAAGTAAAATAAACGATTTTACCTATGCCTCTAATCAGACAGCAAATGCAAAGAATATCATAAACTTGTTTTCTTTTTTTTTAAAGAAAGTTGAGCCTCTAATCGAGCTAGCAGGTCATAGTATTTAGTCAACAACTACTTAAAACTGAAATGGTGAGATTACCGCTCGCAAAAAACATAGCTGCACCTAAGAATCTTTTTCAATTGAATCTCAAATCTCTCGAATTCAGATTGAGGAAAAAATATTAATAATTATCAAGATAACAATCAGTCATATTTGTTCACTACTGGTCCAGAATACTAACAGAAGTCAAGCTTGTGAATGTACTTCACTTTTTTGTATAATATTATGTGTGCTTTTTAAGAAATTTAATTATTGTAATCTGGAATTTTATATAAGTGTATCAACTTTTATTCATTACTAGCGGTCGGTTCCGGCTCCGCCCGGGTGCATACACGTTTTAAAATGGCGGTCAAAATGTTTAATTCTGACTATCAGTTTAGAATATCGACCAATCGGACCACGAAAAACGAACAAAATTTCCTCGTATTTGCTAGAAATATCACTACTGCTTTCCTCCTATAGGTTATAGCGTGATGATATATAGCCTATAGCCTTCCTCGATAAATGGACTACCCAACACTGAAAGAATCATTCAAATCGGACCAGTAGTTCCAGAGATTAGCGCGTTCAAACAAACAAACTCTGCAGCTTTATAATATTAGTATAGTATAGATGTCACAAAACATAAATGACACAATTAAAACACTACACATAAATGCGTGTCCGAATCGGGTGAAACTCACGCTCGCAATGGTCTCGACTGATTTCGAATATCGTGTCGGTGAACATCTATAACCGTCTATGTGTGACGTACACATCTAGCGCGCTTTGTATGGAGCTTGAATTCTGTTAGTATTCTGTGCCACTTTTATTAGAATTTACAAAAAAATCTGTTACAATTCATTGATGGAATTTATGACTTTGTTAACTCTGAGCTATATCTATATAAAATTATGATCCTGCGGTAACAATAATAGGAATATGGTGGGTCGCGCCCACGTGACCCTTCACTGGTGCCTCCCGCGGCAAGAGTCGGCTGTTCGAGGCGACGTCAGTCGGACGAGAAGCTCGGCACAAACCTCTTGTACCCGCTCGCACGGTTGTCTTCGAATAGGCTTTTCAGGAACATAACCTGGATTAGAATAGATTATTATTTGACTTTGATTATTATTTTGTAATGATTCCCTAATCAGTAATCAATTTAATTCACATAAATATATATAGATGGCGCTACTAGGCATGTCTCTGGATCGAAACGTAATAAGCTGTCAATTAAGTTGTGATTCCCCAACATAGATGGCATTACTAGGCACGTTTTATAATAGACTAGCGGACATTATACGGTGACAGCAGGCCCGTTTAACTCGGGCTTAAAAAGTAACCCAATTTTCTTTCTCGCTTTCTCATATGCCGTTTTCGCCCCATCTCTTTCACTTTTATGAATGTGTGCGTGTGCCGGCGTGCGCTGTCGCCGCCATATTGCCGCCATATTTTTCAATAGTCGATTGCTGTTTAGTTTGGATTTGCTTATTTTATTTTAATTGCATGTTATTTCATCTGTTTTGTAATCAGTAACGTAAATATTTAACAGTACAAACGTGATATAATTTGGTTTGTGTAAATCGTATCTAAAAACTTGTGATTTACGTGATAATTATTAATTTTAGTTATGTGTTTTGTTCCCGAGTGCACAAACGAAAAAAACATAGAAATATCTGTGCAGCCTTCACAAACAAAATATACAAACACTTTAATAAGTGAACAGCTATGTTGGCGGAGCAAGACGTACCAAATTATTGAAATTATTGAAAAACATAAATCTAACCTCATCTGACATAATTAAGGTAAATATAATAATATGTTATTCCGCTGTGACCCTATTTCTAGTTTAATCTGCTACAGGAATATAAGAAATAACAATAAGTTGAAATAAATACCCATTAAAATACAGATTTATTAGATCTCTGAACATGTGATAAGGTTAACTTTTTGTTAGTGTCTAGAGTTGATGGATTATATACCCTTACTCCTCTCATTCGTACTCTCGACTGTAGAGGAAGCTTGTGCTCTGCAGTATAAGTCGACCCAGCACAGTACAGTGCAAGATTAAAGCTATTGGTATAGGTATTTCCAAGTTCCTAACATATTAATTTATAATTATCAGTTTTTATGGTTATATGTATCTAAAGTCAGGAAAGCAGTCAACTTCAACAGATTGTGCCCTTATAATATTTATTTTTTTATTAATTGTTTTATAATTTCTAGGCTAGACTCGGGTGAAATTTCCAGTCCAAGCAATTTGCAGGCAAATGCGTTCATCGTTGGAAGTACAAAGAAAGTCTCTACTATGTCTGCAGGATCACTTTTTGTAGACTTATATGTTAATATTGGTGAAGGTTAAATCACAACAGAAGTAATTATGTTCATTAATAATCTGTATATAATATTTTTACTTCTTGATATAATTAAGATTCTCATAAAAATGCATTTGCTAAAGATTTTGGTTATATTTTCAAATTCAGTGCAATGCAGTTGTTTATAAGATTATATTATAGACCTATATTGTGCATACTATAATAGTAATAGCATTAACATTCTTTAAAATGACTTTATTTTAAACATATGTTCTGCCTATTCCTTTAATATATTATAATAATTAATCAAAAAAGTTTTAGTATAGCTATCATGCATTTAATGCGTTTCATGATTTGACTAATTATTTGTTAATTGATAGCTTATTTTAATTATGTATGTCTTGCTTTTGCTTTTCAATTTCTCCAAAAGTAAGCCAAATCGCTTTGTTATTTACTTAATGTCAATTGTGTCATCTTAATGTCAAATGTGGAACATCCGTTCCACAGATTCGTTCGCATATATCACTCATTCTTAAATCATCCATAGATCAATCAATCAGTCAATCGTCCGAATGAGTTTTTGCATTGAGGTATTACAACTGGAGCGGATTATATTATAGATCAAGTCGGCATTGCTGCAGATACGACACTTCATATATTTGTTACATTTGTTACCTAATGTTTCAGAATAAAGTAAAACGAAATATAAAAGCCCAATATAATCATGCATTTTTAATAACTTATAAAGCTACATTATTATAAAGATTTTAAAAACAACAAAACCTGTTAGCCTTAACCTATAGGCTATTTGACTGTATAAAAATAATGACTTATTTGTTTCCATCCGTGTAAATAATTTAATTTTAAACATATTTCATTATCATACATTAAAAATATTGTATATTTTGTCTAAAAACCACAATAATAATTTAATTTATTTTGAGTCCGCGCCACGTGATCGTAAATGATTTTGATTGGCTATGACGTCATGAATTAGTATGAACTACTCACGTACAGGAAATGAATGGGATTGATAACGGCATAGATGCAAATTAAATATTAAAAATACCTTTAAAACGCGTTATTTGTCATTTGTACCCGTGAATTAATAATATTATCATGTCCAATGTAATAAAATGTGAAGAAAGAAAAATAACTATTTTTTTTGACAAAACCTCATTCGGACTATTGATTGATTGATTGATCTATGGTTGATTAGAGAAAGGGTGACATGCGAACGAATCTCTGGAATGGATGTTTACGAACTGAACGCCACATTGCCAGATAGAGCGTTTTGACAATGTAATTATTCAGTGTATTTTGTAAATTTATTTTTAAATGATATAGATATAGTAATTAAAAATAACCTTTATTTGTAAGGTCTATAGACTCCACTTCATAATGTGGTATGGTTTTCAGAAAATAGTCAAATAGCGTATTGAGTTATCCTACTAAAAAATACTTTTGTGTCAAAAATATGGATAGTGAAAAAATATATTTACAATATCCAATGTATCTAATAATAAATATATTAAATAAAATAAATAAACGAATTTTTCTATATTTACCTATTTGTCCGTAACATTAATCTTATTCTATAATTTTGTTAAAATATGACATTTGTCAAAACGGCTTTGGTACATAATCTAATTTATTAATATTTTTGCTACTTTATTCAAATTATCGTTAATTTACGTATGGAATTAAATTCTACATTTTTTTCAAGTGAACTGGAATGGTTATTACATGTCTTCAGTTGGGAGTACGGTATTTTTAAAGCAATTAGAATAAATAGCATAAATGACAACTGTCATAGCCGACTGTCAGCGTAAGGGTACATGTACCCTTGCAAATGTTCCAAATTATTTGGTCTAGATCCCCTCCAGTTGTATACCTCAATGAGTTTTTGTCAAAAAAATAGTATTATATTTCTTTCTTCACATTTTTTTACATTGGACATGATAATATTATTAATTCATGGGTATTAATGTCAAATAACTCGTTTTGAAGGTATTTTTAATATTCAATTTGCATCTATGCCGTTATCAATCCCATTCATTTCCTGTAGGTGAGTAGTTCATACAAACGCATGACGTCATAGCCAATCAAAATCGTTTACGATCACGTGGCGCGAACTCAAAATAAATTAAATTATAATTGTGTTTTTTAGCCAAAATATACAATATTTTTAATGTATGATAATGAAATATGTTTTAAAATTAAATTATGTACACGGATGGAAACAAATAAGTCAATATTTTTTATACAGTCAAATAGCCTATTATTAATGTTTCCATTTAAACTTTTATTTGTCAATGCATATTTCAATTCTGTAGTCATGTTCTTAAATTTGGCATTGTTTTATTGGTCCTAAAATTAAGATAATTTTAAGTGATAAAACTAAGAGATATTAACAAATTGAAAATGTTTAAATTAATCTGAAGATGTATAAAAAAGTATTGGAGGTTATAATATTCATTAGGATAAAAATGTTTAAATAAAAGTGTTTTAATATAAAAATATAACAAATAAATCAAAGAATATATTGTTGATTAAAGGTTTAGAATTATAACTTGGTTTTATTTGTTATTTTCATTTAGAATCCATAAATTTGAACATAAAAGCATGAAACCCAAATATAAAACCGGTAAATTTCCGGTAGTAAAAATCGGATTACTGAAAGTATAATGTACATCCCTAAATATTTCAAAATCGGTAATTTCGGTAAAGTACCGATTTCAGATCAGCTCTGGTGGGAAACGCATCTAATATATATACGTATAACGTACGAAAGAGATGGCTCAAATACGATGAACAAAATTCTTTATTACTATTGGTCAGTGACAAAATTATCAATGAAAAGAAAGAAAGATACGATGAAGTTTGAATGAATTATATATGTAGAAAAGCATGTTTGGTTTCGATGTGTGAGTTTTCATAACGTGTTAAAAAATTTGTATGGAGTTGGCCGTCTGTATTTTTAGTCGTCTGTGGGTGACAGGGGATATAAAAATGAAGAGAGGATAGAGAGAAGTTTTTTTTTTGAAAAAGGAACTTGGAGAAAACGTGTTGGGTTGAGTGGGACTCGGTGGAGAATTGTATTTCCAAATCCAAAGTTGGAAAAGAAAATAAAGGAGTCATACCAGCTTGATACCTGATCACACTGTTTAGTGGGATATTGTGATATAGGCGGAGTGGGCAGAAATTGTTTGGCCACGGGGTGAGTCTGCACATTTTACTATCGTAGCACCAGTTGATTCCGATTTTTAAGAGTATTCCCGCATGTGCTGAGGATTTTTATTTTGTTCTCAGCCTGTGGAAACGCCCTTATTGGCCACCGTTAGCGCAATAGTTAGGTCAACGAGCGCGCCCGGGGTGCCTGAAGAGGTCCTAGCTTCCACGACGATGTTGCGAGGCAGCTGAGACCTAGACGCACACGCGATTGAAGTGGAGGGCGTCAAGCAACCGAGGCTCGAGTCATGGCGCGGAATTGTGGCGGCATTGTTTTAGTGTATTAAGGGATCTTGCAGTACATTTAATGAACATTGTTCTTATTGATAATAATTTTAGTTAGTTTTGTTAGCGTTAGGTTGTTATAGTAATTGTCATTAAGATTAAACCACACTTGGTAAAAATTTAATTGGTGTTTTTGTTTGCTTGAATACCTCAGACCCTTAGGGGATCATAAGGACCCATTACAATTTCTATGGTATGTAAGTCTGCCAACCCGCACTAAGCCAGCATGGTGAACTATATGGCCTAACCACTCTCAATGGTACTCTCGATTGTAGAGGAGGCTGGTGCCCTGCAGTGGGATGGATATGGGCTGATACAGATTATTTGACTGCGAAGTGCATAGTTAAGACAGTTCAAGACGCGGTACTTAGACGTTATGTGTGATGTTTTGGTGCTTAGGTTGGTAGTTTAAATAAAACGGAGTGTTAGATCCAGTGTCTGAAGCCCGTCCACAACGGTCCGACTTCTTTCAGTGTAATAACCGGTGACGGGCGATCGCACACTTTACTTTTACTCGATTTGCTTCTATCAACAGCTTAATTTAGTCCGTCTGCTAAATTATGTTTAGACCAAAACTCTTGGAGCTCTATAACCTCTGCCTCCTTATGGTTACAAAGGCGTAAACTTATGTATTTTTAAGTATCACTAATTTTGACTTATCTTGTATTCTTCTTTTGTATTACTCGAAAAAGGTTTAGATGTTTATCTTGAAATAAAAATATTACCTGCGTTATTCCAACGACGATCATGATAACCATTTGCCAGAGAGACCACGTCATTACCCTGAAACAAATAATTACATTTACAAAAACGAGTCATATGTGAATTGGACTTCATTTTGGGTTCCATACCAGACACAGGTATGTTTTAGATTCCATCGTACCCTCGCACATAATATGTGACACTCTTGTTAGGCAACTCCAGTAATTAAGATATGCCCTTTAAAATATATTAGAAACATAAAAAAAATACAAAATTATGTTTAGGATTTGAAATAGATACTCAAGTGAAAACTTGTTATTGGTTTTCTGTTAACATTACTACTGAACTATTTAAATGTATTCAGTTATAAGTCTCTCATTCCATGTATAAAGTTTTTTTTTTCTGTGTATAAAGATTCAATAACTATTACACAAAAGTTTCCCACTCAAGTTCAAGTAAGCAAATGAAAAAAAAACAATTCATGCATACTCTACAACCCCTTAATTTTAGTATTTACCAGCGATTACTTTTAATAACGTACAACTGTCTACGCTTGCATTGACACTATACGTTTGCGTGCGCATGCGTGCGTGCGTGCGTGCGTGCGTGCGTGCGTGCGTGCGTGCGTGCGCGCGTTACCTGTCGCACATGTCCTCGGCGAGGTTGCGGTCGCGCGCCTCGTGCGCCGAGTGCAGCTCCTGCAGGCGCTTGGCGGCCGACACGTTGTCGCGCACGCGGCTCACTGACTCTGAGATGTCGCGCACGCGCATCATGTACGTCTCCGCCGCCGTACCTGCACAATGGTATAAAATAGAATCAATGTGAAGAATAGAATAACTGCTCCTTTTTTTTTATTACTCTTGACAAAGGAATTATGGTTAAGTACATTAGTGAGATGTAGATTTATGAGATATGAGATGAGAGATTATGGATGAAAGGAGACCAACCAAACACAAGGCGAATGTGGATAAACAAGTCGGTGGGGTTTGACCTCACCGAACCTACACCATTCAAATCGGTGATCGGTGGCAAGGGTCGGGTCAAAATTACCCTGAATCGACGAGAATGCATTAAGAGATTGATAAAAGTGGATGAAGCGAAAGTAATATGTCAAAATCGAGCAAATTGGTAATCTATGTGTAGTTCCTCCCTACCCCTATGGTATACAAGCGTGAAGATTATGTATGTGTGCAAACAGTCCAATAGATGGGTTAGGTTCGACAAAAGTTTGACACAATTACTTTTATGAATCAAATTATAATATAATAATACTGAATATAAAATGTAGATCATATTTCATTATGGAATTAATTCCTTGATTAGTAAATTAGGATTTGCTCACCTAACTCGAGCTCTTTATCCTCGTCATAGTCCTTGTCTTCCACTTCCTCTGTGTCTATCAACAAGTCAAAGAATACCTGCAACATTAGGACACATCATGTCATTCATATTATTTTCTGCTATCTACCCGCTGATGTTTTATCAAGGCAGACAATGTATCAAAAATAAATTTATGTAGCCTAATGGTTAAGGTTGCTGGAAATCGCTGGCTCCAGGCCACTTGCAACAGGTCAATGTGGGAATAATTGGGAGAGGCCTATGTTCAGAAGTGGACTTCCTGTGGCTGATGAGAGAGAGATATGGAGAAACAAAACCTGATAAATAGTACAATACGTTTGGAATATTCGATTTTTTTTTTATGACAGACAGTTCATTAAATATGTAACACTAGCTTTTGCCCGCGACTTCGTCTGCGTGTTTATGTTATCATAACGGACTTAAAAGCAATACATTATATGAAAATGTCATCCCTTCACCCCCTTAGTGCTATTTTTCTAATAGAGTTCACGCCATTATTTTTCGTTTTAAATAAGTCGTGAAATACGAATTTTGATATCAATAACTTCAGTGTTTCGATTTTGCATACAACACTTCAACCCCTATTTTAACTCATTTAGGGTTAATTATAGGAAAAAAATATGCAGTTTCTCTTGTTCCTAGATGAGTAACCTAATTGTCAAGTTTAATATTTGCAGTTTAATGATTACAATTTTCCATACAACAGTTTTAACTCTTTTCACTCCCTTAGGGGTTGAATTTCCAAAAATATCTTTCTTAGTGCTACTCTACATAATAATAAGAACACTTGTGCAAAATTTCATCTTTTTAACTCCAGTAGTTCCGGCTGTGCGTTGATCCGATAGTTCGGTTCTACAAAAATTCAACCCTTATTTATACCCATTTAGGGTTAATTTTAGAAAAATTAAGTACGCAGTTATATTTGTTTTTGATTGACTAACTAAATTGCAAAGTTTGAGAATTGTAGCTTTAACGGTTTCGATTTTCCATACAACCGTTTTTTACCCTTTTCACCCCCTTAGGGGTTGAATTTCCGAAAATCCCTTCTTAGTGCTACCCTACGTCATAATAGGAACTCCTGTGTAAAATTTCACATTTGTAGCTCCAGTAGTTTCGGCTGTGCGTTGATTAGATAGTCATAAAATCACCCTACTATCGCAACACTTCAACCCTTATTTTAACCCCTTTAGGGTTAATTTTAGAAAAACTAAGTATGCAGATATATTTGTCTTTGATTGGCTAACGAAACTGCAAAATTTGACAATTGTAACTCTAACGGTTTCGATTTTCCATACAACAGTTTTTAACCCTTTTCACCCCCTTAGGGGTTGAATTTCCAAAAATCCCTTCTTAGTGCTACCCTACGTCATAATAGGAACCTCTGTGCAAAATTTCACGTTCCTAGCTCCAGTAGTTTCGACTGTGCGTTGATACGTCAGTCAGTCAATCAGTCAGTCAGTCAGTCAGTCAGGTTCCTCTTTTATATATACAGATTACAAGCCGTATTTTTAATATGGATAATAAACACTAATGTCGGCTAACATTTGCACTTGGGTTAATGAGTTTCGTGACTTGGAGTATAATTTTCATGTCACGATTTATACAACTACAAGAATGTTTAATATTTGAGGTGGCTATTATCGTGTCTAGGTAATAAAAAAATGTGTTTTGCTTGTTGTAGAGTATTGATAACTTGCTGAATAGCAACCACCTTATATGATGGTGGATGGCGGTCATATCGCTTACCATCGGGCGAAAGGCACGCTCGTCTCGCCATTCACCGCAATAAATAAAATAGGCAATCACGCTAGTATAGTTTGCTAAACCTTTAGTTTTATTGTGATTTAGTCATAAAAACTACACACCCATCTTCGTTTTCGGTCGCAGTATTGATACCCTGTACAAAAAAGGCAACATAGGATTACTCACAGTTTTCTGACTGAATGTGCTGAAACTGTTGTCAAAGCAGAACCTGTAGTCTCCGTTCAAGGTGGCCGTGTGTCGGTGGGAATTCTCCGGCTTCTTGTAGTCGGCCACAATGACCCTTCCTACAGGATCAGCTAGCTGGAACGAGATGTCCAACTCTCCGTGTGATGCGTCAATCACCTGCAATAAAAATTTATATGTACTAGGTTCATATTTTGCATTGACAGTCTCTGTAGCGCAGTTGGTTAGACGTCGGCTGTGAAACAAGATGCCGCAGTTTCGATCTCAGCAACAAAACAAATATTTGTATGAATCACAGACATTTGTTTTGGGTTTCTGGGTGTTTGTGAGACTAAATAGTCTCTCATAGCTTCTGATACCCACTTCACAAGACTCGATCTTAGTGTGGGGTCAGGATGATGGATTTCATAACAAGACAACAAACATGGTGTACATCTGCAAATCATAGTGTGGAATATTAATAATAATACCAAAAGTATCAGTGTTTACTACTTGGCTAATAATTCATCACCAAACTTAGGATTTCTGAAACCATTGACCTCTGGTAGTTTCCACTCAGAACTAAGATTTTGAACCATACAACTTATATCTTCTGTTGGCAAATATATAATGTTGATTTATATGTCAGTTTGCTTGGAAAACCTCACAGTATAGAAATTCCAATCCAAGTGTGTAATCCAACATTTTCTACCTAACGTAGGAATTGAACCTGGAATCAAACAGTTTAAAGCCAGTCCATGCTGGTACTAAATTAATAAGGTTGAATATGAAACTTAATATTCACCATGATAATGATATATATTTTTATGTGTTGTTTAAAATACTCAGTCATTATTTTGATAACATGTTATGAGTAAGAGATAACAACCAACACACAATTAAATTATACATATACAATTGTACTTTAACAGGCTTTTAATAGGGTAGGTAGAAAGTAGGAACTACATATCTCAATGAAACTGTAAATTCTAGGAGAATTCCACGATCAGAAGAGAGGGATTTAGGTCTGAAACGGGAATCTAAATATATTGACTGCCATTGAACAAATACTATTCAAATATAATAGTATGGTAATAGTTTAAAATACTACCAAATTAGTAGTAGATTTGTACAAGAAATAGCTTAACAGAATAGATCTGGTCCATTTTGTTAAATAAACTTAAGGGTGAGAAGAGTGTAAACAACAACAATATTGAAATGAATAACTAATTAACTTCACTGAAACTGAAGACTTTCAATGGTGGTAGGTGTCTGAAATATGAGAGGCTGCCTGGGTAGGTACCACTGCTATTTCTACCACCAAACAGCAGTGAAACTGCACTATTGTATTCCAGTTTGGAGTACATTGTAGCCACAGTATGTACTGGACATATTGAGACTTTACATGTTATGTCGTAAAATGGTGAGTGGGTTGGAATACAAAGCATTTGTTTGTATTTCATGGTGCTGATTAGTTTTGCTACAATCCATAAGCAGTTGTATCACTTACCATCAGGCATATAGCAAGATTGATAGCCATTCATAGCAAAAAAATGGTTGATTTATTTGTCAAGGGACTTTAAACTCAACTGACTGTTACAAGTTGGACACTTTCCAAGTTAATATTCTGTATTTGTGAAAATAAATCAACTAATCACTGAATTCTGAAATCTGGTCATTAAGATTACATGAATGTGTAAAAATTCTATGGTAGATTATGGGCATTTTCAATATCAAGAAGTATTGTGTTTGTGGAAATATTCATAAAAATTTAAGGTTATCATTAGAACACAAAAATGTACCAACCTGGTATTCTATGTCGATTACTTCGTTCGGCAAAACTTTCTGAAAGAAACAGTCAGTTCTGCCCGCCTGGACCGTGAAAGTCATGTCCTTTTCATAAGCGAAAACGACGCTGAAAATAGTTGTTAAAAATATATAGCGCATTTTGTACAATCTTTCCGTTTTACGATGTCCAACACTAGTCCAATGCGCAGGGGGCTGCACTTCATGAATATTTATAGCAATCGTTTGGTTTGTTTGTGTTTATAAATAGTGTATTGTGAATAAAGAATGTGAATTATTTATGAGAAATAAATAAACCGTGCGGCATTTACAGATCTCATTTTTCCGTTCTGAAATTTATTACACTTGACATTAGACCACATTAGACAGCTTGACATGATCGCATTAAGGTGGCGCCCAAATGTTAAAAAATTATAATAAGCATATGATGGCATAAGTATTTTTATATACTTATTTTAATTAGCATGTAATCTTCATGATTGGATAAAATAAATAAGTTATGAATTTAATTGAGTCTTTACAATAATTATCGGTTCAGAAATCTTTTGACGTTCCGTATCTACTAAACTAGTTTATATAACGTAAATAGCTTGCTTCACCCTTCCGTCCCACATGAAAGTATATGTAACTATCTCTTTCTAACATGATAAGTGACACGCTGGTTGCTGAAGTCATTATGTCCCAAATAAAAATTTTAGAATAGCTTTTTTGTAAAAGTCGTGCTTAAAAGTTCATAGTTTAGTAACTATTTATGTAGTGTGCTTATAATGTCCGGAACAAGCGGTGCAGGTGCTCCGCCCCCCGGCGGCGTGGTCCGCAACAGCGCTCTGTCGTTCGTTGCGTCTGCGCAGCCTTTGCAACCTGCTTCAGAAGTCCCCTCAGGAAATCCGCAGGATGGAACCAGCAGGGAGGATATGTTTCAAGGAGGTAAGAAAGTATTGTTTAATTATTAAAAATATTACCGCTTTACTTTATTCTTTATTGTACCTATTGTTAAAAAATTTGACTAATTTTCTTATAGTTATTCATTAATTTTCTATCTGTTTTAAATTGTTACCCTGATGAGAATGTGCACGGAGAAACTGTGAAATGTCCATGTGTAACTAATTTAATAATATAAAAAAACAATTGCTGATTCATACTGAATTTGTAAGTATAATGAATGTGTTTTCATAGCATTAAAGCTCATATTTAAAGATATGAATCAATATTCTATGTAAATGGAAACACAGATTCATTGAAAGAAGATTATTACAAAAACTTTTTTACAGTTATTCATACCAATTTGAAATATTTGATTACTCCATCAAGGAGACAAAGATAGTTTTGAATAATTTTCATATTGTTACAGACAGGTTAATGCCGGCAGGATTGAAGGCACTTTGTGATGCCTGTTCCAGGGTGTATGTGGATCAACCCAACCCTTGCAAGTTACTACCCGCCTTAAATATTGGTAAGTGTTTGTATTTAAACTACCCTATCATATAATGGTATACCCCACCTTAATATTGTTACTACACAAATGCAGTATGAACACCAAACAATTTAAATGTACGCAAAACTTGTGTTTCTATTTCCAGGTTGGGAGGCCATGATCCTCTGGACTACATCAGCATGTACCGGAACCCTGGCAAACCGGAGGAACACATTCCCCCTCACTGGCACTATATCAGGTAACCAACCAGTCAAGCCATGCACTTTATTAGTATTTGTTTCCGTGTTACTACTCAACAATTAAGATTTTAGATTAAGAAAAGTTTTATGTAGATTCTTATACCTAACGCAAAATGTTCACTAGTTAATAGCCTAAAACAGCAGGGGAAAGTATATGTATGAAGAAGAGGTAGTATAAATTGCATACAAGTATTTATTATAAATATAAAGTTTTTATGGAGTATATGTTGAATTGAATCAGTAAATATAATTTTTAGCATAACATGCCTCACTATTTTATTCACCTAGAGGGGCAGCTGTCTTCCGCATCGGCAACATGCTTGCCCACAAAACTTGTGTACTAATGAAGAATTAGGATTATCTGACTTTTGAGTATATTTCCAGTTTCGGCCTATCCGACCTGCACGGTGACGGCCGAGTGCATCCCCCACCAGACCCTACGCTCGAGAATCCGCCTCCCTCGGGCTTCGGGATCGAGCTGACGTTCCGGCTGTCAGCCGAGGGCACCACGCAGCCGCCGCTGTGGCCCGCGGCGTTGCTGCAGGCGCTTGCTCGATACGTGTTTACTACTGGTAAGATGACAAAATAAGACAGATTTCGGAAGAAATACATATTCAGCACAACTCACAAGTGTGTCCCATTGCTGGACATAGACCCATCTGCGACTGAGAAAGCTTTAAACTATGATCTATCACATGCCCCTGTCTATGTTGCAAAACTTCATATACTATTGAAACTGTTTTGTAAAATGTTTATGATTTAGTAATTTCTTACAAATAAACTCATAGCTTGGTTAAATTAGTGCCGTGGGCGTTGTATTCAAACTCGCGACTACGACAGTTGCAGATCACTCACTTTTAAATACCTAAATGAATTTCAGGTAACAAATTCTGCCCCGGAGATCATATATCTTGGCACCGGAGCCTGGACGGTCGCGCGGGGGCGGAGTCACGAGTGAGGCATCTGCTGGTGGCGCAGGACCCGCAGCTCCCCATACAAAACACGCCGCACGGCACTGTCAATTTCTTACAGGTAAAAATTAATTTATTTGTAATCATAAAGATGTACAAAATTTGTGTTTCTTGCAAGATAAGCAAGAAAACACCAAAGTAGCATTAGACGCTATCTGCAAGGTGTACATACTATCTCATAAGAGTTTTTTTATTGCATAAATCTGGAAAACAAGTAAACAGAATCATGAAATTGTTGTAGGCCCATCAAATTGGGAGGGAGCATGAAGGATAATGGATGGTTAGGAAAAGAGGTACTGGGTGTCTGGCAATCACTCATCAAATGCTAAGGTCGCTTAACACTAGTTTCCTGTGAAACAGTGGTACAAACCTGCCCATTTATGATGACAATACAAAAAAAATCACTTGAAAAAGGCTAAACAGCCGATTACAGATATAATTTAAAAAAAATGATGATAATAACATCATTCTATCACTTCCAAAACGTGTTACTAGAAGTTGTTAGATTTAGGCTACTTTTAATAGCCCATTGTGGAAGTCCAAATAGCCTCCATTTATTTTAAAATATTTTCTATTTCTGAACTTTATGCAGATGAAATATAATTGATGTCAATTTACTATGTCACAGATGGTGGGATGCACCGGCAGAGAGCTGAGAGCGGCGCAGAGAGGCTCCGGCTTCGACGTCCTCAAGCTCATTGGAGAAGATCCCAAGTCAGTACTTTTTAAAAATTTTGGATAGTCAAGCTTTAGCCAGAAAAGTCACATATGATTTTCGTGGTAATTTTAATTTTAAGGTTAGCTCAATAAGGAGCACAATTGTATTACACAATTGTTGTACATATATATGTATTTATGTATGCATGTACGTTGATCAGATGCGGCGGTTCATGGCTGGTGACTCGTATCGAGCGGCGCGCGTCCGCCCGTCGCGTGCGCGCGTCCGGCGCCGCCCCGGCCGCCGCCGCCACGCTCGCCGGCGTCTCCTGCGCGCTGCGGTGGATGCCGTGGCTGCCTGTGAGTACTGGTCATTACTCATCTTACTATACACAACACACACGCTCTGTGGATCAGAACTCTATTGGTTCAAAAGATGCCAGACATTGTAGCCAGAGTAACTACTAGACATATTGAGACTTATCATCCTATTTCTCAAGATGGCGAGTGTATGCCAAGCATTGCTTGGTAATTCAAGGCGTTGTTTGGTTTTGCTTCTGTTTATGAGCGGTCGTATCGCTTACCATCAGGCGAAAGACATGATCGTCTTGCCATTCCATGAAATATAAAAAAAATGAACTTGTGCGATTTCTGCACAGTTTTTGACGTTGAGCTTTTGACAAATTGTCATCATCCAAAGCTTTCCACAGTAACTTTTGGAAGCAATTTGTATTGTATCAGCCCATATACATCCCACTGCAGGGCACGGACCTACTCTACAATCGAAAGTACGATTGAGAGTGGTTAGACCATATAGTCCACCACGCTGGCCTAGTGCGGGTTGGCGGACTTACATATCATAGAAATTCTTATGAATCGCTATGGTATGCAGGTTTCCTCACGATGTTTTCCTTCACCGTTTTAGTGCGTGGTGATTGACTGTCAATATACACATGACTCCGAAAAGTCAGAGGTGTGCCCTGGGATTTGAATTTTGAACCCGCGACCACCGTGAACATGTTGGCAGCCGCGTCTAGTCCGTTTACCAACAGGCCACCACGCACTTACCAACAGGCCACCACGCACTTACCAACAGGCCACCACGCACTTCAATTTGGAAGCAATTTAATTCTCGAAAAAAATTAAGCCATTTTAAATACAAGTAATATCAAAAGCGTAATAAAATAAATGACATTGTTTTCAGACACAAGAGGGAGAATCGCCAGCTCCGTCGCCGTCGACGCTGACCCCTGGGGTGGAGCAGCAGATCAAGGACACGCTGCAGCGAGGACTCAGCACGCTCAGCACTGACAGGACGGGGCCTGAAGGTACCACATTTCATGATTTAATCCTTTCATCATCATCATCGCAGCCACAGGAAGTGCACTGCTGAACATAGGCCTCCCCCAAGGATCTCCACATTGACCTGTTGGAAGCCGGCTGCATCTAGCGACTTCCTGCAACTTTAGCCAGGTCGTCCGTCGACCTTGAGGGCGGGCGTCAGACATTACGCAATCCTTTAGGAACATCAAATTCATTTAGCTTCAGAAATTTTAACTCTCATCTCTCCTTGATATAATTTTTCTCATTTGGTCATTTACTACTTCTCAGTTTAAAAAATATATTTGTTAATTGGAATATTTGTATATTGTTTCTCATAGTATGTATTGTTTTCAGGCCATATGTCTACAGACAGCTTCGAGATGTCAAGCATCGAGAGAGCTTTACCCAATATTCAAACCTCAGTCCAGGTGAACTTTAATAAATAGTCTAATTCGATGATTAATCATTTATTTTTAGGGAAAGCGAGATGTCATGATTTTGCATTGCAGACGACTACCAAGATTTTATTTATTGTGTAGGTTCGGCAAATGGGCTAACAGGTTACTTGATGGTCAATTATCCGTATCGCTCATGAAAAGCCATAAAGCCTGGACTATGGATGTGTTTAGGTTTGAGGAATATTGTAACCAGAGTGACTACTGGACATATTAAGATTTAACATGTTATGTCTCAGGATGGCGAGTGCAGTGCAAAAGCAAGTATTGCTTTTAATTCAAGGTGTTGTATGGTTTTGCTTATGTTCATGAGCGGTCGCATAGCTTACAATCAAGTGATCGACATGCTCGTCTCGCCATTCATAGCAATTAAAATATATCTGCTATTCTATTATCAACACCACTTAGTATTAATTTATATTAGAGTATTGCTTATGAGTGTGTCAGATGATGTGAATTGTTCCAGGGCTCGTGGCGCGAGGACTGCGTGGAGTACCTGTCGGGCGTGCACATCATGATCAACGCGGAGGGTGCCAGCCTTCTACCGCTCGCCATCGAGTGAGTGCCTTACTGTATAGTACAGACCAGCCATACTCAACCTGCGGCCTACTGGGCTTTTATAATTGTCCCGCCTGGGGTTGCAAGCCATTTAATATTTCGCGCCAGTTATAGAAAACATGCTCGCCGAGTAAATATTGATTACTAGACAACCCTACGTGTAATAAAAAGGATGAGGAGCGCTGGTATAGATAAAACTGGCGATAGAACACTCATAAGCGCCACAGAAAAATCAAAAAAGTTAAATCACAAGTTTCAAGGTCTATCATTATACTCACAGTTTTGACCATACATGCTAAATCTGTAACATGCTGTATCTACGGCCACGAAAGGAGAATGCCTATTCGAAGTATCGGTAAAAAATATCGGCAATCCTGGTATTGATACTGCTTAAAATGTATTATATCATTTTATATGGTTTGCCCTTAAACATTATTCTGTTCTATGCCGGGGGACGAATTTTGAAAATAAAGTAATTATCATCACATTTTACATTTTGTTCAGAGAGCTGAAGACATTTTTTCTAATTGGACTTCAAGTTAATTTCTTCAAGAACTTCGGCCTTGGGTTGCAATTACGTTTGTATTTGTTGAAAATATATTTTTTCCCTACACAAAAAAGTAGGTTTCATCAAGGTACAAAAATCTTTGCACCAATCCCAAGTTTCATAATAAAATGGCCATTCTTCTTTCATAGGATAATTTTGACTTTTTCAGCGGGCGCGTGTTGCAAGGCAGCCACTTCACGTGGCGCGAGGGCGGCGCCGCCGTGACGTTCCTGCCGCCCTCCGTCACCGGCGCCTTCGTCACGCAAACCAGACCCTACGCCGTCAGGGGCGCCTGGCTACAGGTAACGCTACGTTCTATTAACTATATAAAGTTACAACTTCTCGTGTCTTGTAAGTAGTATGGAATTTATGTGTACTGGCGGTGATTAGCACGAGTTGAACATCCGGTCTAGTTTACAGTTATTTATTACTGATGACGGTTGGTTCTCACTGTGCGAGCCACAGCTCACGGGTCGGTAAAATATTTTTATTAATTGATGAGTATCAGTCACAGTATCAGTATACTATTAAAAATTAAGACGCGGCTGCCAACATGTTCACGGTGGTCGCGGGTTCGAATCCCAGGGCACACCTCTGACTTTTCGGAGACATGTGTGTATTGATAGTCAATCACCACACACTAAACAGTGAAGGAAAACATCGTGAGGAAACCTGCACACCATAGCGATTTATAACAATTTCTATGGTATGTAAGTTCGCCAACCCGCACTAGGCCAGCGTGGTGGACTATATGGCCTAACCACTTTCAATCGTATTCTCGATTGTAGATTAGGCCCGTGCCCTGCAGTGGGACCTATATGGGCTGATACAGATTAAAAAGTGGCACAAACAAATTGTGTAGGCGGTGAGGTATCATTATCCCACTCAATATTGGTAGAAGGTTACTAAACTCCGCGCCAGCGCCAGCGCTTTTAATGTTGCAAACTAAGTATACCGGGTATATCAAGACTGCTACCAAAAACGAAGCCAGGTGGTAGTTTTAGTGACTACAAACACAATATAATTAAAAATTTCGAAAAGAAACGCGACATTTTTTTTTTATTATTTTTAAATATCGTCGATTTTGGGTGGAAAACTCATAGTTTCTCTAAAATAATAATTTAAAGCCGTACGTACCATTGCTTCTTTAAAAATAAAAGGGTGTACACTATTATTAAAGAAAAAATTATTAATTTACCAACCTAAAACGAAGATAGAAAAAATAAATAAAAAAAATCATTACAATTTTTTGCACATAATTTAGTTGCATTGTGTCTGAACTCTGAAGTCACTAAAAGTACCACCCGGCTTCGTTTTCGGTAGCAGTCTTGATATACCCGGTATGAAAATTACAAAACTCCATAAAAATGGTAATTCTTGTTCTAAGTATTATGTTTTGTTATAACTCGAGTTATGTTCCAGGTGCTAATACCAAAAGATCTGGCGCTGGACATGTCAGCGCGCGTGTCGTCGCTGTCTGCGCTGGCGGGCGCGGACTCGGAGTCGGAGGGCGAGGAGGCGCCGCGCGCGCCCGCGCTGCCGCACGCGCTGGCGTGGCCGCGACACCGACTCAAACTCACCGTGCTGCCCGACCCGCACGCCGCCTGCTAGACTAGTCGACCGCTACACCACTCCATGCGACAACACCTGCTAGACTAGTCGCCCGCTACACTACACCATGCAACAACACCTGCTAGACTAGTCGCCCGCTACACTACTCAATGTGCAACATACGCCCGGATACTCTAACATTTATATAAGTTGCTCTTGACTGCGCACGGCCTGCTCAGCCAGTACATTTAAGCATTTACGTAGTTAAGTGCAACACAATATTAAAGTTGTGTTCCAGTATTTGGGTGTTAGAGTATTTATAATATAGAGGGAGCGCTGTCATACATTCGAAAACGAAGATATTTTCTTGTTCGTAATGCAATGCGTTTAGCATAATAATATGCTATAAATTTCTTTGATAACCGAAATTATATTTAGCTATTACTTTTAGTAAGTAGTAAGTAATTCATGTATGTTGGACAACCTGTCAAATATAACCCAATAGGAAGGCAGAAAAGGTGGCTCGGCACCACCATTTTATCTACGTTTTTGATGTACCAGTGCTCCCTGTATATTATAGATACTCTAAGCTGCAACACTACAGTGTAAATGTTACGTATCAATGCTTTTAACACGTTCTGTGGGAACCAAAAACAATGAAATGTGTTTATAAATAATTGTAAGGAGTGAATATACACGCAAGACTTTTTCTTGATTTTATTAGCAATAGTGACTACATAAAATATATAAGTAATGTGTTAACACTCTGGGAGAACCATGTGGATGATTTTGAATGGAATGGATTTTATGATTCTGTCGCTAACAGTAACTTTAATCACTCACAGGTATATTTTGTACGAAACTAAAAAGTAAAACTCGTCTAGTGACAAATGTATAGGTGTCGCTTTAAAAAAAAAGAACTTTCCTCCTTTTTTGAAGTTGGTTAAAAAACAACCAGTGTGGGACATAGCTAATGTGTAAATGCTATGTAAATGCTTCATTCAACATCAGGGGGGGTAACTCTACTGGGTGGAATCGCTTATCGTCCGGAAAATTTCATAGTGTATTGTGTATGTGAAATTAACGTTGTATACAATATTTATCATTAAAAACTACAAACTATCCCATAAACAATATCACTACAAGATATCCCCGAAACACATATTATTATCTAAATCACCCTACACTTAAAAGTGCAACGACATGTCAATACACAGACGCGCGCTTGTATGAGTCATGCCACGCTACAGCTGACTATCGAGCAGCGACCTTGAACTTATTTTGCCACTATTTATCGGTATTATTACTCTAAATATTACCATATAACATTTTGATTTTTTAGAATTTTAGTGTGTTAGGATCATTTAAGTAAATGTAGATGTTGGTAATTTGTTAAGATTTACATTTTAATTGAACATATTATTTTCATAACGTACCTAACATCTTAAAAAAGCTGCATATGTTTTATTTAAACCTTTTATTAAAGATGAGAATAGACGACTTCGCTGTGGAAGGTTACAGATTCTTGCATGATTAGGAAGTCTGAACTTACCATGATCGAGTAGCCTCGGATAAGTCTTTAAAATAGTTCTTGTGCTGGGAACTCGTGGATTCATCATTCATGATACCATTCCTACGCAAAGACTGCAGATGTTCTGGATCTGCATACTTCCTTCTTGCATGACCCAAGTTTTCATTGGATCGGACATAGCATGTCATCATTGCCACATACTCACTGTTCGTGTAATCCTTAGATTATGTACATGTCTAGATTGAGCAATGCCAACAAACGACGCGCTAAAAATGTCCCACTTTCGTTGATATGTGTGAGTACCGGTCGTGTATTTATTGTAATCCAACTGTCAAGGTGTGTGTGTTTAGGGATGCCTACTCCAGATTATTAACTTAACTTTTCTCCATTATTTGATAAACAAAATAGGTAAAATAAAATAATTTTCTTTATTTAATAATTATAAAATAATTATACTATTTATCATATTTATAACGCATTTTAGTAAAAACAATAAATACAATGGTAAAAATATACAGTAATTTTAGATCAAAACCCATCTCCTGTTTGTTTCGGAATAGAATTAACTCTTAGGATTTATTGCCTGGGCTGTGTTATCTGATTTCTGTATTAATGTAAAATATAAATCATCATAAGTAAAATGTTCGGAACACACGGCTGAAGTCTTGTGAACCTACGAATGGTCTTCATTTCGTTTCCGGTGTATAATGTCTCTCCAGCAATTTGCTAGCATGGAATCCATAGGAAGCCTAAAAAATACATATTAGAAAGAATTATCAAAATTACAATAGAGTTCATGACGTCATGGGTTTCGTTCATATTGTGTAGGTAAGTTATTATATGCTCATCAAATAATTAATGCCCTTCTTCTTGTTCTTCTTCTGATCGAAATATGATAAAATGATATTTGTATTTTATCTCCCATAGTTTCACCAAATCTCCCTAGTAATAAATTGACAACACTGGCCAATGAAACACATGTTCAAAATAATGAATTAAAAAATCGTGTTTTCTTCAATATTAGTGGTTTAACAACAAAGGTTACCGATGAAAAGTGATATTGGTGTTATTATACAGTTTTCCCACATAATTGCGATACAATTCGACAGCACAAACCGGCATAATTAATTATTTTTCGGGAGCACGTTATCCATATGTAGTTCAAATGACACTGACGTACGTGAGAAGCGAGTCTACCAAAGGAGATGTGCTATCTTGGGCCGTTTTGTGTACGTCTAATACAAATTCTAGAAAAAAATGTGGAATTCAAATAAAATACATTTAGATTTCTTGGACAACAGGGGGCTTTATACAAAAATGTGATTGTTTTAGTACAGAAGCAATATTTTCTTCTATAATCTGTCCTCCATGATGCCTAATTGTCATTTCGTTCAAAAATGCGCGAACCCATTATCTTTAACATGAATATGTCTTATTTTTAAAACCCCCCTACAAATTATAATTATTGTCTATATTTCTTTTTCCATATTCTTCGCTTTTTAAAAGAAGATATATGTTGTTAAAGAAGTCACTTTATTATTTTATTTATGTTACATGATTTTAGTTTAAGAACAAAAATGTTTAACTTGACAGCAATTGCAAAACTCTGTGTTATCTGTCTACGTCTGTGGCCGTAATTCGTATTATTTTTTATTATTCGCATACATTTCGCAAATGTGTATTTGCTTCTCTGTATACCTGGCTTTGTTTTATGGATTCTGATTCTCGCAGATGATATATCTTGACGTTTAAACGCAATTACTAGTTCGTATTTTGGTGAGTAAACATATTATTTTGAATGCCACATGTAAGTAATACTGTTATGTTTTTCTATGTTCATATTTCTCTTCTAACCCACAATTCTGCTTTTCAGCACATCAAAAGTGGCGCTTTGCTTGAATTGCACTTCTGCAATTGTTGTGAAATGGTTGAATTGCGCTTCTGCAATCAAAAATTGAAATGGATTCTATCATTCAACAGAATCTTAGTAACTACATGGGCTGCCAATTCACTCTCGTGTAGAATATTTCAAAACGTTTATTGCTGAAATGGCAGAATAAGAAGTAAGTATTCTATTTTCTTCATTAATTTGGGAAATGTATGTTTTATGCCAATTAATCAAGGTCAATACAAAGTATGGAGTATTACAAAAGTATTCATGTTAGAGCTGCATTGCATTGTGTCCACAGGACAAGTCTACTAGTACATAAATATGTAAGAAGTGATATTTTATATATTGTTGTTTAAATTGTTAAATGAATTACATTTTCTTTTATTTCCCTCTGGACACTCAGATGATCTTGTGTTATGTATAATATATTATATTATAATTATATCCATAATAACAACACTATGTCTGCTGGTAAGCACAAATGCCGTCCAGGAGGAATATCTAATGGCATCAGATGACTGTCCCAATACATTTCATACAATTATCCGGCCGGCCTGCTAAGATGCTTCTTTAAACAATAGTCCGCTATTGTTTAAAGAAGAAGACCTGGGATCATACACATGTGACTGCAAGAGTTATTTATTCATCATAATTCTTCGATATCTTCAATATTAAATCTTTTTTATTTTGTTTTAGTTATCAGGACAAGCAATTATCTGTACAAACTGCTGGCTGCAAATAAATCAAGCTGTAGACAATGAGCAAGATTTTATTCCAACTCCGCCGTAAAAAGATTGTATCAATCTCGATTCTTTTGGACATACTTAATACCCACAAGTGCTTCATGTTGAAAGGAACATGGCTGGATACTGGACAGTGGGTTGCTGTACTCATACCATGATTATACTGTGGTATTTAGCCTTTAGGTTGGGCTACCAATAGTACAATATAGGAGCACCGGCATTGTTCCTAGATGTTTTGACTGGAGATTATTTTTAGGCGAATATAAATAAAAAATATAAAGCAAGATCTGGTTGTACTTTATTGTCCTTAAGTTTTGTTTGATTTTAGTTTTCTTTCATCAATTAATCCTACTTTTTCCTTATGTGTGCTCAGAAATAACCAGTTAGAATTAATGTCAAATACATTGTTTGAAAAATAATATCTTAAACCTTAGGATAATATTATTTTTAAGTATGCAGAAGTCTAATATACTAAAGTATATTAGACTTCTAGGGGTAGACTAAATATAATGTTTGAAATGTTAGCTTGTACAGAAATGATTGCTAGTATGTTCTTTTACTAGAAATTAAGGTATAGAAATAAACATGGCTGCTATCAGATTCGATTCCATTTTTATAGCGTATTCATTTGTATGGACTATAATAACTAAGAGCTTATTAAGTGCATATGCCTAATAATAAAATGATTATTTATTCATATGCACATAGGGAACACCTCTGACTTTTCGGAGTCATGTGTGTATTGATAGTCAATCACCACGCACTAAAACGGTGAAGGAAAACATCGTGAGGAAACCTGCTTACCATAGCGATTCATAAGAATTTCTATGGTATGTAAGTCCGTCAACCCGCACTAGGCCAGCGTGGTGGACTATATGGCCTAATCACTCTCAATCGTATTCTTGATTGTAGAGTAGGCCCGTGCCCTGCAGTGGGACGTATATGGGCTGATACAGATGCTAGCAGTCGCGACAAGTGATCAGTCTGTGCCGTGCTGTATCTCATGCCTAGAAGATTTTTATTGTGGATTATTTAAATAGGTTGTTTAGCAAGTAGTATGCACCGCACTTACGGCCAGATATAGGTACACTTTCTTAATATTAAATAACTATAAACATGACGAGATTCTGACAGACTTGTTGCAATTTATTGTATAGACATTATGTTATATTATATTAGATGATCAATAAATTATGATACTAATTCCGTTGACGTAAAAACATTTACGAGTTATATAGAGTACAGTAATTTATAGCACAGACGACTAAAAATAATATTTGATTTATAGGAAAACGAATTACGACTTCATATTTCATAAATGTCAAGTTTTGACATCGGTTGTCAAACATGCCGTTTCAGACGCCATATTGTCCCCTTGTAGTGTTGCTGTTCTTGGCTTGGTATTTATTTTTGTATAAAGCTAATATGTAACGTATAATAGTATTTCATACAGAAATCGAATGCCAATTTCACTAAGTAAATTTGGTGTAATGTACTACAAACGGCCCAAGGCCCATACATTTCTGGCCCATCTCCTTTGGTAGACTTTTTTTTAGCCGTGCGGTGAGGTGTGATGTGTCATCTAGACATGTATATAATCTAAGGTGTAATCACTCATTTTGACCGCAAAAAACTAACCAATAACCAAAATAATTTCGTACAACGTCACTCGGTACCGCATTTCGCGCGACTGAGAAAGTAACAACGTCACTCGGACGGCGTCGGCGGCGCGGGACGGGGCGGCGGCACGCTTTGTACTTGCGCTTGCGGCGGCGCGGCGGTGAGGGCGGCTTCATCAAAGGATTTTATTACCTAGATTTAGAAGTTTCTGCTCGAATTCATATTGTATAAAGTAGGGTAACAATGATGTGTATTTATACAGTTTTTTTAAATTTATGTCATCTTTCTCTAAACAACGTTTTTTTATGAATAACTTATTCTAAATTAGTAACTAGTAGTGGTGAATTAATTTTACACCACATAAACAAAAACAAAAAATAAAATAAAATAAGTATGCCAAAGGGTTCTAAATCATGTACTTGCCATACACAATTTTTTTCGTGACGATAAGCGATTCCACCCAGTATAAAATCGATACGAACTTCGAATGTTCGGACGCCTTACATAAAACTTCACTAGTGTGCCTAAATACTCCACAAAATGTTGGATTCGTCTATCGTACGTCGCTACCATAGACTCAGTTCCGAGAAAATGATGAGTATAATAGAGAATAGTATTGATTTTTAGAAGGTGGAATCTTATATCTATCTCCGGACGTCAAACATCCGAACATTCTTATCGTTTTTATAGACTAATCCCTCAGAGGAAGTATTTTACCGGAAATTAACAGAACTCTTTGAGGTATTGGCTACAGGACACATTAAGTGGAATAATCTCAAATGTTTGCATGTCATAAACCTTCAAGCTGGTCAAAATGTGCAGGGATTATAATGGTTGATTATGGACCAACTGACCAGCATTTTGTGATCATTGACTTATTATCCTAGTCACACCCCGTGCTTCTGTCAATTTGATACATCAAATAACGTAACTGCATGGTGCTACATGTCTTGAATCTCATTGTATAGATTGTTACGTAAAATTTACTAAACTAATTAATTATAACCACCGTACAATGTTAATAAACTCATTATAATTTGTTTCTATCTTTTACTTTATCCACCCAAGAACTGCTCCGACGCCTAAAACTACAATTTATAAATGCAAGTTACATGTTCAGAGTAAACTGCACTATTCGTATAATTATCTGTACGGTAATCAAACTAGCGACCACTCAGACCAAAAACCAACATGAACATTTCACTGCCAGGTGAAGTGATTTCAAAACTAAAATAACTGGAATACACATTAACCTTAATATTAACAATAGAAACTTCTGTGACGCTTACACGTTTTTTAAAAACTATGATGAACTCAATAATATAACGTTAGATATAATTTAAATAACTGAATAAGAACAACGAGTTACAGCACAGGAATGCCGTACCTATACGTTAAATAGCTACAAAATAGTTCCATAAAAGTCCAAGAAATGTCACTACCATGCGTATTCTCACATGGTTATCGTTTCTAACTGGTTATCATGGATGTAATATAAAAACAGCTTTGCGCACGAAGAAAATGGTGTCATCCTGAAATGAGACATGTGCATGTAGCATAAGGTTTAATTTACTATGGTAAATGACATGGAGGAAGGCCGAAACCGAGTGAGACAGTATGAGAGGTTTCTATCCCTTCTTATTTGTTAGCGTGACCATAATAAAACCCGCCTTAGAACTTTTTTGATCGACAATTCAAAGTTCAGATGAATTATTGAATAACTTTTAATCTGCTTGAATATTAAAAGCAGTTCTTTTTTCGTTAAAATTTTATTATTTAAGTAATGTTTAATTTATACACATTAATTTGCATCTACTACATACTATGTCTTAAGTGAAAATAAACACGTTAAAAGTTTTTCTAATACAATTGATCATGAATTACGTATAATTAAAAAATATTTATTTCTTGCGATAGTTTTTATTTACTGAGTGATGTAAAATTTCGGCACGGACGTATTACACTAACTGCTATATTTTCACGCCTAAGCCACTGAACCGATTTTGATAGAATTTGATACAGAGATAAATTAGACCTTGGGTAAGGGCAAAAGGTTCCCGCTTGTTATGTAGACAACGCTTGAAGGGGTTGAACAAGGGGATACGCAGTACGCATGGAAAAATCTAAACTGTTGAAGCTACAGATGTCAAACTTTTTTACTTATTTTGTAACAAAAATAACTGCACACTTCGTTTTCTTAAAGTTAAACCATAAAGGGGTTATAATAAGGGTTGAAAGGTAGTGAAAATAATGGCGTGAATAATATTAGAAAAATAGCATTATGGGATTTCATTTCATTTCTTTATTGATCTGGTGGTCTAAAAATTGATATCTGAACGGGTGGTTCACACATTTACACGACAAATTGAAATTTAGAGACAGAATTGATAATTGTCACCGCAATTTTGAACTTTATTGTTAATGATTCGATTAAAATAGGGATATTCGTTAGGGATGAGATAGACGGTATGTTGATTTTAGTTATTACAAGAGTTGGTATGAATAATAACATGTATCTGGTACGAAGTAGGCCAGGGAAGCTCCTATCTAGTGGTCATTGCGGGGTATGCGATCTCGGCCCCCTGA
Source organism: Hyles vespertilio (assembly GCA_009982885.2). Lineage (NCBI taxonomy): Eukaryota > Metazoa > Arthropoda > Insecta > Lepidoptera > Sphingidae > Hyles > Hyles vespertilio. Next base: position 579,410 of record CM042825.1, on the reverse strand, counting down.
GCTACTGCTATTACTACCGACTTTCCCCTCCGTGGCTGTAGTATCCATCTCTACATTCCATACTTTCCTATCCAATAACATCTTCTAGCCGCAAACTTTCCCCGGTTGAAGACGGACAGCAGGGTCATCAACGTGAGTACCCTCCTGCGCTCTCGAATCCGTCTGCCAAGCGTGGTGAGTATTGGCATAAAAATAAAAAAGCCTAATAGTTGCTAAAACCAGGATCAGAACTCCAGTCCCCGGCAGCCCCGCTATTCCTGGTTATGGTAGCGGCCACGGTAATGGCGGGACAGAGGGTGGTAAGAATCTCTGTGTAGACCCCGGCTACCACACCCTGACGAATGGCACTGATAATACACAACATACGCACTTTGTGAACAGACGAGAAGATTGTTAACTGTATTTTGCTGTTAATAAAGGCTTATTATTATTATTTTCATTTTTCATTTCACCTATAAAAAGTATACGTATAAAACTATGATTTTGAACTTTTTTGCTAGGTCCTAATGGTGGACCATATTTTGGTGGTCAAATATTTTTTAAACGGTTAGACAATATCACGTTTGTTACCTCAAAAACAAAATGCTTCATTCGACGTATTACAACTGAAATATTTACCATATTAGCCAATTTGATTAAAATTCCTGTATTTCCCAAAACATATATAGGAACGGGACACAACCCTACCTTCCTACACCTCTCGCTCGGCTCGTTTTTCCGATGACAGTGCGCAGTCCTGTTTATATACTACGTCCATGCTGGTTATCAACATTACTCGAACTCGTTTATAGAAACGTTATGAAATATCGTTGTAGCACCTTGGTAGGGGTTATCACAAAACGTCAGATTAAACACTTGACCGTTATTTGAAGCTTACTAGATTGAGAATAGCATCATCGTCTTCCGCTTCCTCTTTTGTCTCTTTCACTCCTTTACCCTTACTGTATGTTCCTATCTCTTTCTTGCTTGTCTCCCACCAGGTTCCCCCACCAACCGAGTGTATATAACATCGGTGTCGTTGGGTTTAGTTCATTGGCGTCAAATTTTCCGCTGACTCTGGTCGTCGTCTGCAAGACGACCGAATGGAAACTATTGTTTCCATAAGAAATATTCTCCACGAGTCGTGTCGACGAATCAGTAAGTGATTATACTATTTATTATTACACATTTTTTAAATAATTGATTTAGAATTACCCTTACTTAAATATATTGAAATAAATCGAAAAATTTTAATTGTTTTTATTTACGGCACACACAAGCCATTTAATTATTTTATTTTATTTTGCAAAATACCGTATGCAGTCGCATACTAGACGTACTATCTAAATAAATACATCTTAATTTATGTGCCTTATCGCTTAATATTCTTTAAAAGATTGCCCGTTTAATAATGTCGTAAGGTGTAACTTATAACATGGTATTATCCATCATTTGCTGAGGTAAAGAAGTACTTCCGTTTCTTTAAATTCTTTAGCCCCGTCGGAGCCACTTTGAATCGAAGAAGGGGGGAGGGGGTCAAATAAGCACATGGATAATCTGTAATTCAAATTACAGAAGTGCTATGTATCCCACAATCACCCCTTAAGATTCGATTCATTACCTACGGTTAAATATCTATGATAATTCAATGACCAAGACTATACCTTAATTTTGCTTAAAGAAACGGAAGGTACACATTTCAATAATTGTAACAAATTTAATCTTTATTTTATAGCAACTTTTTTAATATAGCTATATGAGAAAAGCACTAACAGAATTAGAGTATAATAAGATAAAATAGCCTTCTTGGCTGCTTTTATGGTCATCAGATAATACAAAGTCTTACAAATGATCAAGGCTTACGGAATGGCATCCTTTCCTTCGAATCAAATCTGTGCCTATACTCGTATAACTAGTTTGCAAGCCACATGCTGAATTCCGTATGGGTCACTTAAATATGCTGTGTAGTATACACTGTTTAATTTAATGACCTTGTTGATCAATGCTGTATATTGTCACCTGCTATAAGGATGTCTTGAAATGTTTCGCAAATAGTAACGAAACGACACGCTGCCTCCCGCAGAGGTCATATTATTTTGGTGCGTCGCAAGTCGTTTAAATCTATGCTCACACCAATCTTGGGACTGTTGCGAGCAATGTCTATGGAGCTATTTATAAAAACATGAACTGTTTGGCAAATACTAACTTAAACGTAAACCCTACACTGCATCCGACAAGGGTCAGTTTATTTTGTTATCCTCGCAGGATAACTACTGATTAAAACCAACGATCTTGAAGCTTCTGCAGACAGTGACGTTGTAGTTTTGTGAACAGCGTAGGAGGTTTTACAAATAGTATAACCACATACTGCCTCCCGCAAGGGTTAGTAAGTTTCTAGTTACCTCCGCAGGGTAACCACCCTAATAAAATGACTAGCTATGAAGCTGTCACATATACTCACTATGGAGTTGTTACTAGTAGCCTTTAACTGGTGGTAGGTCTCTCATATGTGAGAGGTCGCCTGGGTAGGTGCCACTGCAATGTCTATTTCTCCCGCCAAACAACAGTGTAAATGCACTGTTGTGTTGCGGTTTGAAGGACATTGGAGCCAGAGTAACTACTTGACATATTGAGACTTCATATCTTATGTCTCAGGACGGCGAGCGCAGTGGAATGCTAAGCGTTACCTTGTAATTCAGTGTTCTGTTTTGCTCCTATTCATAGCGATCGTATCGCTTACCATCAGGCGAATGGCATGCATGTCTCGCCATTGCAATTAAATCGCCCGCTCTTCTTCTCAAGGGCTTGCAGACTTTATCGGATACCTCTGAGGGTTATCCATTTAGCACCAAACCTACCTAACTAGTTTCGGCTGGGTACTATTAGACCAACTCCCAACGTGGTGGACTATATGGCCTAACTACTCTCAATCGAGTCCTCGATTGTAGAATAGGCCCGTACCCTGTAGTGGGACGTATATGGGCTATATATGGTATATGATACTAAAATACAATACGATACTACTAGACCATGCACACGCTCTCGATTATATATTTGACTGAAAATTATGATTCAGTAGTTATAGTTTTTTAGAGCAGGATAACTTTAAGCATTATCTGTCAGTGAAATACCTCAATTTTAAAACCATCACGTAATTTTACAGGATATAGGAATACAAGATTTACTTTCGCAAAGAAAAAATGATCTATTTTTCAAATGACAGATCAAGTAGTCTGGGAGATAGTCCCAGGATATTCTTAACACTACCGGTCACAAACTATTGTCATGGCATTATTCGTCCTACAAAAAGTTACAGAACATCTTTTTGATCTTTTCATCTCGTGAATTTGTCAGATCTACTGACCCGCACAAAACTGTCATTAGTTGGAAAAATAATAAATATACGTACGGACTTGTTCTGTGTGCTACCGTTTTAAGAGTAATTTACCGTGGGAGATTACTACTTTTCTGTAATCTGGTCTCGACAAAGCCCTAAAATATTCGAAGCTATGACTTAGCAAAGCCATTATTTGTTTCTTTTGGAGTTGCAGCAAAATTAGCAAATTCTAATTTTACCTCACAGATCACTCCCAAGTGTTCTGTTTGGCCTATACCTACATGGTAGGCACCTGGGTAGGCAAATAGAACTTCAGAAAATAAGATCAGTTTGTGGTGTACATGCAGAAGTGTAGTTATACCTGAACACTCAACATTATAAAAGTGACGGGGTCTAGTTAAGTTTTAAACGCTCCGACCACCGTACCAACTGGACAACGGGTTGTAAAAACAAAATAAAAATAAAATCTTATCTACCCACAGCAACGCGCATAGAACCCAATGTGTTTAAAAATTTATTCTGCATTAAGTGACTTGTGTGCATATTGGTACTGATGTAGGTAACATATTTTTGAACCGTGCATCGATACAAATATTGCGTGCGGTGTTACACCAATGGCCTCCTACTGTTATATTGTTGGTGCTGGTCATAGGATGGTAACAGAGGTCAGGCTTGTGTATATGCTTCGCTTTTGTTGCCACACTCACACTGCGCTCGGCGTTCGCGCAAAGCATAGCGCAAAGGTTGAAACTCGCTCTCGCAGTGGTCTCGACTGGTTTCGAGTATCGTTTCAGTGAGCGCTGTCTGTGTGCGTTGATTTGGTGCGCTTTGTGTGAAGCTTGACTTCTGTTAGTTTAGTATTCTGTGTGCTGGTGTAATAAACCGGAGTCCTTAGTTTCCTGTATACATTGCTTTGGCATCGAAGCTTACAATAATTTCAGAGGGGACAAAAATATTTCCTTGGACGAGAATGGCACTCCCGCGATACAATAAGATGTGGAACGCAATACAACAAAATTCCCCTTCAGGTTGTTATCGCCAATTTTCCATTGGTAATTGTTCGAAATCATTAGATAAATTGAATGAATTACCGAAAGAATTACCACACATTTCGAATTACACTATATGCACATTTTTAAAATGTTGAAATTTGATAAGGGTTGTTCCCTACACAACCATAATGTAAACAGCAAGTTGTTAAACTGTATTAAGTGCACAGTTTTTGTATCATGTACGTCATATAATTTATAAATAGTATATGTAGTATATGCGTAGGACATTTACTAAAGTCCACTGTTGAATAATGATTACGCAATACGCTAAATAAATATTATTATTGTGTATATACTTGGCAGCGATATTCTGTTGTTTTCACACACTTTCACATTGCTAGTGTAGACTGTATACACAATAGGTAGAAAATGCATAGTCCTGGTCATGAAGTCTATACTTGGGCATATGGAATAACAGGTACTGTTCACATACGATGGTGATTCATAGTCTCGGTCTGCCTCTATGTGTTGACGTGTGAAGATAATGTGTTCGCATGTTACAATACAATATGTGAGTAATTATAAATCAAGTTTTCTACTAGAAACTGAACAACTCTCGCAGAGAAACTCAAAGAAACAGGTAGTAACAGCCTCGTTCATATCGGAGGTATGCTAAAGGCAGCCTCCTTTATAATACTTACTTATATAAATATTGGTCCACCTTACGTGACCTGAGACTGATGTGACTAATCTCGGTTGAATTGAATTCCTTTCAAAGGATAACCATTTATTAATTCCCTAAAGCAATTCTATTCGGTGGTATAGAATATTACTAGGTGTGAAAAGGATACGCCTAGTATTTGTTTTTTGTAAGTATCCGATAAAACCTTATGGTTTGTGCATCTGCAGAACTATTATGTTCCTACTTAAATTATAGATGTAAATATGTTATTATCAATCCAAAACAGATCGCTTATATCGCAAATAAATGCGAATGAACAAAGAGACAGACTGTTAAACCTCGAAATCATAGGTATCCCTGAAGTCACAAATGAGCAACCCCTTGATATCATTCTGAAGATCGCGAAACTTTCAAAAGTAGAGATAACACCAGCTAATATTATCTATGCAAACAGAATAACACCTAAGAAAAGTATGCAAGGACGCCCCCGTATTTTGATTGCGAAGATGTCATCAAGCCTTCTGAAAGATAACATTATCTCAGGATCCCGGAAACTCCGTCTGACTACAAAAGATTTAGGCATGAGTGGCGAAATTAATCCCGTCTTTGTCAATGAAAATTTGACATCTCGCAACAAACAACTTCTCAGAAAATCCAAACTACTAGCTAAAGCTAAAGAATACCAATACGTTTGGTCAAAAAACGGAAAAATATATTTGAGAAAATGCGATACCAGCCCAATGATTCACATACTGGACGAAGAAGATTTGGAGAAGAAAATAGTTTAGATGTTATATTTTATTTTATAAGGTTAGTGTTTAACGCTTCAGCTACAAAATTACATTTTATTAAGTTTACATATTTTACTGAGGTAGGTGTGGAGGTTCAACATTTCTTAATTGTCACTTCTAGTTATTCTTATTCTCTTACAAGCAAACACAATGAAATTAGTATGTGTGGGTACTCAGAAAAAAAAACAGTTGTTGTATCTTTCGCTTTTTGCATACATTTAACTATTTATTTAAAATATGTGTATTATATATATTAGTGTTATTATGGTTTAGTGATTCAAACTTGGATGAGATTATGTTCGTGATTGGAAATGTTATGTGTATGCTGCACAGTGTTAAAATGCCTAGTATAAAATACGAGTTAAAATATACCTCTTATTTTTTAACAATTGTAAGTATATATAATAATTCTAAATGCATGTGTAAACTATATTTATTATACATAAACTGGAGGAATATAGTGATAGCTCATTGTTATACGAGTCTAAGCATTTCATCATATCAGCCACAGGAAGTCCACTGCTGAACATAGGCCTCCCCCAATGATCTCCACAATGACCTGTTAGAAGCGGCCTGCATCCAGCGACTTCCTGCGACCTTAGTCAGATCGTCCGTCCATCTTGTAGGCGGGCGTCCAACACTTCGCTTGCCTATACGTGGCCTCCACTCGAGAACCTTTCGGCCCCAACGGCCATCGGTTCTACGAGCTATGTGCCCGGCCCACTGCCACTTCAACTTGCCAATCCTATGGGCTATGTCGGTAACCTTGGTTCTCCTACGGATCTCCTCATTTCTGATTCGATCTCGTAGGGAAACACCGAGCATAGCCCGCTCCATGGCTCGTTGAGTGACTTTGAGCCTTTTAATGAGGCCCACAGTGAGAGGCCACGTCTCGGTGCCGTATGTCATCACTGGTAACACACAACTATCGAAGACTTTCGATTTTAGGCACTGAGGTATTTTGGACGAGAAGACGTCGCGAAGTCTAAGCATTTATTCGAGACATTTTGTTCTGTTTTTAAATTGTATACATGTGTTAATAAATCATCTAGGATAATCATTTTAAGGCCACTTTTACAATAATTGCGTAACCTAACATAATTATTTTTTATCAGAACACCCGAGGTCTGAGAACAAAATGTTTGCAGTTTAGACAAAGTGTCTTGGGTTCTGATTATGACATTATTGTTATAACGGAAACGTGGTTACATGATGGTATATTTGACAGTGAATTATGTGACGACAGGTACGATGTATTTCGACAAGATCGCAATTTAGCTATAACCAATAAAAAGTGCGGAGGTGGTGTGATGATACTAACGAAACGCGAACTTTGTGCGGTACGTGCGGAATGTCGTGCATCGCCACCGGCCGAGATGTTGACCGTGACAGTACCTGCGCGCGTGCTGGCAACCGAACCGGGGGGCTTGTGCGTCGACTTACATATTAGTGTCGTTTACGTCAATTCTGAGAATTTACCCACTGAAATAAATTATATAGTTAATGAAATCGAAACCATGATTTCTTTTCGCAATCCGAAACAAAACTATGTACTGTTAGGAGACTTTAATTTACCATGCATTTCTTGGACTGCAAATGGCCCAAGGTATAATAAATACGGATGTCTTGATACACAAAATGCGGGCATGAAATTAGTTGAAGAACTTAGTTTATTAGGTTTGACACAATTCAACACAATACAAAACTATGCCGGTAATACTCTGGATCTTACCTTTAATAACCTACCCCTGAATATACAACACTCATCTACTCCCTTAGTAAATCTCGATCGAGCACATCCTGCATTTAATATAGACATATGTGATGTATCAGTTTCCCCTCTTAAGGAGGTAATACACCCAAAATATAATTATAGAAAAGGTAATTATGTTGCGCTGAATGAATATTTTAGTAATATTGCTTGGCAGGAGCTTTTTTCAACTAAGAGTGTAGAGGGTTCAGTGAGTGCTATGTATCAAATAATTTATGATGCAATTGGTCGACATATTCCCCTGACTAAACGTAATAACTCTTATCCGACATGGTTTAGCCGTGCTCTTATTAAAATAATTAATGAAAAGTTAAAGGCACATAGGAGATGGAGAAAAAGCGGAAATAAACGGGATTATGACGAATTTGCTTTATTACGTAAAAGACAACGTTCAGTTCAAGCCAGTTGTTACGATAGATATACAAGTAATATGGAGGATAACATTAAAAACAATCCAAAATCGTTTTGGTCGTTCATTAAGAACCAGCGCAATGGGTCTAATTACCCAAAAGTGTTATCCTACGGTGGTAATAAATACTCAGATGGTAAACAAATCTGTGATGCCTTTAATTTATTTTTCCAAAGCGTATTTGGAACACCTTCTACCACCACAATAAATGACACGGGTGTGGTGCGCTGTAATGATAGTATTAGCAAATTACATATAACTGAAAATACTGTGGAATCTTTTTTAAGGGCACTCGATGTATCAAAAGGTCCGGGGAGTGATGCATTCCAGCAATATTTTGGAGTTCCTGTTCTTCTAGTTTAAAAACTCTAATTACTTATTTATTTAATAATTCTTTGCGTGAAGGCATATTTCCTTCTATTTGGAAAACGGCACATATTTTACCAATTCATAAAAAAGGATCCAGGACGAAAATTGAAAATTACAGAGGCATTTCTATATTGAACACGATCGGTAAGATTTTTGAAAAAATAGTATACAATCGCATTTATCCTACAATTACCAGAGGTATTTCTTCCCACCAGCACGGTTTTCTGAAAAACCGATCCTCTGTGACAAACTTGATATTATTTTCTGATTTTGTTTTGACGAATATGTGCGGCGGTGGTCAAGTCGATGTGATCTACACGGACTTCGAAAAAGCTTTCGACCGTGTAGACCACTCCATTTTACTTAGGAAACTTTCCGAATTAGGCATTCATGGCGATCTATTCAGATGGATAAAATCATATTTGACAAATCGATCGCAAGCTGTAGTGATTGGTGGACACCGTTCAGACTTCATTATAATTCCTACTGGTGTCCCTCAGGGATCTCATTTAGGCCCCTTACTTTATAATGCGTACATATACGATATAACTAATTGTATTAAGTTTTCTCAACATCTAATGTATGCCAAAATGCCAGATGACAAAAAAATCTATTGTAAAATTAATTCTATTCTTGACTGTACTAACTTGCAAACCGATTTAAATAGCTTAAGTAAATACTATGCGGATAACAATATAACAGTGAATGTACAAAAATGTCAATCAATCAGTTTCTCTCGTAAAAGAAATCCCCTATCTTATGACTACAATTTTAATGGAATTATTATTGAAAGGACCAGTATGGTAAGGGACTTAGGGGTATTTTTTGATAATAAAATGTTACTTAGCGATCACGTTGATGCTATTACGGTCAAGGCATTTAAAAGTCTGGGCTTTGTTATTCGTATCTGCAAATCATTCAAAAATCTCTCAACAGTCAAATCTGTTTATTTTGCGTACGTACGCAGCATCTTGGAGTACGCTAGTCAGGTATGGTCGCCTCAATATTTAATTTACATAAATCGAATTGAGAGTATTCAAAAAAAGTTTATTAACCACCTTAATTACCGTCAGCGAGCTGCGGCTGTGTCTTATACAGATGATTGTCGCAGGCATGGCCTTCTCACATTAGATGTATGCTTTCTTTACGATATTGTCAATAGCAAAATAGATTGTGAAGAACTGGTGGCGGGTGTGGCGCTACGGGCACCGTTGCGTCGCACTCGCCACACGCCTTTACTTCATGTGCCTGCTCGAGTGGCAAAATACGCAGCTAATTCCGCACTTGCTAGAATGCCTCGGATTTATAACACCGAATTTGCGGATGCAGATATTTTTTTTTATAAATCCAAATCCAACTTCAAAAAACACATTATACAACTTATTACAGACAGATAATTTAATAACTAAAGTATATGTTCAATGTTGCACAGTATCACGTTTTATTTTACATAATTAGGTATACCTCACCCTCCTTTTTATTGTTGTTTGTCTTTTTTTTGCAAACCTTTATTATTAGTGTCATAATTCAAGGTATTAACAACTCTTATATTTCTTTTGTAATGTTTCTGTGTTTGTATGATTGGTCTACTTTTTTTTTGTTCTTTTCGTTCCGTAAGGAACCGGCTAAGATCCAAGACCATGCTGCCAAGTCAAAAGTATTTCTTGTTTCTTAAGTATAGTACTTGTGGACTATTCTTGATATAATATATAAGATAAAATATGTCTTCAGTAGTAGTGCTTCAATTTCTTGACTTTAAAGTCAAAACTCAAAGGTATTCATTAATATGTCATAAGTTTTCCCATCAGTGGATATTGGACAATTCCATTGGTGATTATGTACCTCTCAAGTACATATATCAAAGAAAATTCTTAATTCTTCACGCTCAAATTGGTATTTAATATCAAATTATATAAATCCAGTCAAGGGCCAATGCCGGGTAAATTAAAATATTTACAAACGCTCTATGTTAAAATTACCTTCCTTTAAATTATTAATTGTAAACCCATTCAGAGATAAATTAATTACTATATCTAGCATTACTAGTAGGTACCTATATAAAATGTGAATACGAAAGTTCAAATCACAAGACAGTAACCACAACAGTAACCAAGAGTGCAAATATTCAAAATTCTAACGTTACAAAGTATATACCGTAAAATGGGGTGAATAGAAATCGCGGGGGGAATAGACAAAAAAATGAAATTTAATTTCAAACATTTTTTACGGGAAACGGGGCAATGTTTCCGAAAATCACGACTTGGTAACTAATTGGCAGTTCATGGCGTTTTACTCTGGCAAAATTTATTTTCTAGCCACATTTTCAAAATAAAGTCATATTAAACATTAAAGTTGAAAACAAAACCGTGGGATCACAACACTCGCAGTCTAATATCCGTTAAAGTTGCAATTTTGGTGATATTTTTGAAGTTTGTTGTAAATACCATAGTGAGTGTTATTGTGAATATATTTGGCTACATAATTTAAGGTAAGAATATGCATTTTTATATTAAAAAGGCTCAATTGCGCAAGCATTAATTATGTTGGAAATATTGAGGTGACTAGATACGCGAAATCGGTAAATAGACACACCCGAAAGGTTAATAGACACGCGAATATAGTAAATAGATGCAGCAAAGGGGTGATTGGATACGAAAGTGAGGTGATTAGTAATTATTACTATAGGGCTGCCACAAAGTTTAGAAACCATTAGTATTGATTTAGGTAGGTACTACTTGTTTATAATTCTACTTTTTTATAAAATATTGGATATTTAACTGATTGTGTGATTTTTTTCTGAATTGTATTAATTTATTAACTATCTAAATATGTATAGTTTAAATAAATCCTATTTTTAAATTCGTATCGGATGTTTTAATGCTAAAAAATTACTTGCGTATGTACTACATTACCAATTAATTGATTTTGTTATTTATTGTTGTTTTATTTCTCAGGTACACAATGCCTCGAGACTATAAATCAGATCCAAGGGGTAGGCAATATCGCAAATATGACAGTAATATTATTAAGCAAGCTTTGGAAGATATTTGTGAAAACAATTGATTTTATTAAAATAATGTTAATGAAATATCATTTTATACTTCTTTTTTATACCTTAATCCTAAACAATAAAATAATGCAGATAAACTAACACGAGATAACCCTGAGATATTTTTCCATTCACTCCTTAGGTGTGACTATTGTCCCCTAACGAGAGTTCAATAGAAATCGCGTATATTTTGTGGATCATTTAAATAATCAAGAATATATATCAATAAGAACGAATATATTTCATAAGTTTGACCTAAGACTCAACATATACAGACGCTATAAGTTGTGTATCGCATTTGCAACACTACAAAAAACGCCACTAAAGATCGAAAACCTATCTATTCACCCCATTTTACGGTACTCAGAGTGCATTAATAATATGTAATAAGTTATTAATCATCTACAGTGGTTTCTTAATTTATAAAATAATTGAGAATAAAAATAGAGAAATCAAATTAAAAACCCAAGATCTTATGTACATTAAGACGAAACTATTTACAAACCTCAATATTTACGAACAATTAAATTTGCCCAACAGTACCAACAATAAAGTCAAACAACGCTGTGTACGTTGAACCATTTTCAAGAAGAGCCTGGATGGAGCGCGGAATTAAGTCCGTTTTTTTATAAATTTTAATCAGCTCACCCATCAGCACAAGGCGCTGAATGCCAAAGGATGAGCAATGAAAGAATAAATGAGACAGAGATTGCTCAACCTGAACATTACAATGGTCACAGTAAGGACTTTGCACCAATTTCAAACGAAATAGATGATAGTTTAAACGACAGTGTCCAAAACGAAGCCGCAAAACGGTAGTGTAAAATTTTCGACTTTTATAAAATCGACTTTTGCAGAACCAAGGTGTTGAGCCAATGGCGACATTGTAAGTAGCATACCATAGACCTTTATTTTGAATCTCAACTGTTTGTTTCCAATGCCTCGTCCACAAGTCGATTGATCTTCTTTTAAGGATAGGGACCACATCTGTGTGTGGTACAAAAAAAATTAAATTTCTACTGGAGTCAGGAACAGTTGTTGAAAAATGTGTAATAGTTCTGGCCAGAAAATCAGCCTTCTCATTTCCCAACACTCCCATATGAGAAGGAACCCACATAAATACAAGCTTAATATTATTAAAGAACAAATCCATACAAGTCTCCCTGATACGGGGAATTAAATAGTTAGTGTCAGCATTGAATCTACTGTTTTTAAGATTTTCAAGAACACTCATGCTGTCACTGACTATTACCCATTCATAACAACCATCATTACTATGTTTTATATGCCTTAAAGCAGCAAGAATAGCTACAGCCTCAGCAGTGAATATGCTTGCATGAGGGTCTATTTTATGACCAACGCCAGAATTCAAATATCCATCATAAATAGCAATTGATACAGCAGACTCTGTTTTGGACCCATCAGAATAAACAAATCTATAATTGGTAAATTTAGAAAATTTACAGTATACATCTTCTTTAGAGAATAAATTGTGATCAATAATGATGTCAATTTCAGAAATTTACTATTAAAATCTCCCTGATAACATGGAAGAGAGGAAGATTTATGGATATACAGATTTTCAAGAAAATTTACATATTGTGAGAAGCCTTGGAGAATATATAGGGAGCTACAAGCAGAAGATTGAGCAGTATGTTTCAAATTTAAAAATAGGTGATTATTTGTTTTGCTGTATAATTTTAATAAAAACTTTTCTTTCAAATAACCAAATCTTATACTTAATGGGGCAAGATTGCACTCAACTTGCATTACGTTAATAGGGGTGCTTTTAAATGCTCCAGTTATTAACCTCAAGCCTTTGTTTTGTATATTATCTAAGATGTCTACCAATCTCTTATCACCAGCAAAAGACAGGAACCCATACTCAAAGTGGCTACGAATTAGAGATTTATAAAGCAACAACAATATTTTGGGATCAGCACCCCAAGATGTTCTGCATAAAGTTTTCATAATATTAAAGGCTCTATTAGCTCTAGCACTTATTAACTCAATATACCTTCTCCAGGAAAGATTATGGGTAAATGTCACACCCAAAAACTTTGCATCATAGGAAACTGGAATAGAGACATTATTAAAATACACAGAGGGACTTACAGATCTACTTTTACCAAAAACAACCAATTTTGATTTAGATGGATTTATGTCCAGATTTAAATAAGAGAAATATGCACACAGAGATGCCAAAGACTTGTTGAGAATGTTTGTAACATTATTCAAATTGTTCCCAGTGGTGTAAACAACTAAATCATCAGCAAATTGAAGATTTTTTACTTCAGTGCCCAAAACAAGATTCAAACGACGTATATACAAGATAAAAATTAGTGGAGAGAGTATTCCCCCCTGACATACTCCAACAGATGAAAGTCTTGGTCCATAATATTTACCATTGTACTTTGCATAGACTTCTCTTTCTGTTAAAAAATTCTTAATCCAGTGAACTATTTTGTTTGGCATTCCAATTGAAAGTAATTCGGAACAAAGTACATTAATATTAACACTATTAAAAGCTCCAGCAACATCAAAAAACACTGACAACAATAACTCCTTATTAACAAGACTATTATGAATATCCAATTGAAGCAGTCCTATGCTTTCACGGGCCGACACTCCCTTTCGGAACCCAAATTGATTAGCTGGAAGAATATTATTATGCTCAACAAAATATTCAAGCCTTTGTTTGAGTAATTGCTCAAATACCTTGCCTACACATGATGTAAGAGCAATGGGTCTATATGAGTCAGGACTCATTCGAGGTTTATCTGGTTTTAAAATTGGTACTAAGCAATCAGATTTCCATGACTGAGGTATGTCATTGTTTAACCAAAGGTTATTGAATATTTGAAGTAAAATGCAGAGAGCTTTGCGACTTAGTCGTTTCAACATTATATAAGAAACTCCATCCAAACCAAAAGCACTATCCTTTCTAGAATAAATGGAAGATATTAGCTCTTGTATTGAAAAAGGTTTGATTAAAAAACTATTTACAGAATTTGTTGCAGAATCAGAAGATAAATTAGGATGATTATTTACATAATCTGGAGTAAACTTTCGTAAGAAATCATTAACCCAACTATCATCATTAGTATTACAAGAAAATGTTTTGTTAAATTTCCGCATATATTTCCAGATCTTTGAAAGAGGAGTACACCGATTAAAAGAACTGCATAATTGGACCCAACTATTTGATCTTTCTGTTTTCAAAATAAGTTTTTTTTGAGCTTGTAACCTTTTAAACTTAACATAGCTTTCATCTGAGGGATTATTTTTAAAATTGAGATAAGCATACCTTGAATTTTGAACTGCTTCAGAACATTTTTTATTCCACCAAGGAAGAGGAGGATGTTTAATAAATTTCCTGCTTGGGGAGTTAATATTAGGTGTATTTGTAGGAGATATCATGTGTTGATTACAATATGGAAGGGATTTATTGATCGCAGAATGCAACAATTCACAAAATAATGTGTACATTTTCAATGGAGTTTCAATGCAACTTTGAGTTTGGAAATTTGACAATTCCGAATCTACATTTAGTGTATACATTTTCCAATCCACCATTTTATAATTGGGGTAGATGGGCAAATGCACACTACCATTGTTATTTGCAGCACAACTATGTATATTATTATTTACTATAACTTTAATAATTACAGGAAGATGATAACTACCGAGAGGATCATTATGTACAGACCAGTCCGAAGAAAGAGCAAGTGATGGAGAGACCAAAGTTAAATCTAGAGCATTTGGACGCCACGTCAAAGAACCAACTGTAGTTACTGCACCAGAATTTAACAAAATCAAGTTATTGCCGTCAATGACATCCAAAATATCTCTACCTCGTGCATTAACAGAGTTACAACCCCACAGGGTGTGATGGGCATTAAAATCGCCAGCAAATATCATAGGTTCCGGGACAGACTTTATTAAAGAGTCAAATTTATTTTATCAAAAGATGGAGAAATTTGTAGGACAATAAAAGCTAACGATACTAATTTCTCTATTATTTAGATTAATTCTTATACAAATATTTTGCAATGAATTATCACAATAAGTATTAATTCTTTTGTAATCAATATTATTACGAATTAAAATAGCTACGCCATTATGTTCATTGCCAACATCATTTCTTTCTACATTGTAACCTCTTATTGCAAATGTTTTTTTGGGTGTCAGCCAAGTTTCCGATATGATTGCCAAGTGGATTTGCTTCTCATATAAAAATTGAGTTAGTAAGATCTTATTACTTAAAATACTCTGAGCATTCCACTGCATGACATTAAGGTCCATTTTTCAATAAGGAACTGTTTCGGAGCGTTTGATGTAGTATATCTTTTATCGATGCTGAATTTATAGGATTGTCCTTCTGATTGATGATTATTTTAGTTAATGCTTGAGTCAATAAGTTCATGAAAAAATCTGATTTTGTTAAATTTTGAAGTTGAGTTTCTATGTTAGATGCAGTTAATTGTGGGAATGATTTTTCATTAAATAGCCCTGCGTATTGAGTATTTCTTGTTTTTATTTTATTTTCTTCTAATTTAAGTTTTTTTTGAGGGCAGGAGTTGGATATCGCTATGTGGTTGCCACCACAGTTAGCGCATTTCGCGTTTTTACTATCTACAGTGCATTTTTTAAAACTATGTTCCTGACTACAGATAGAACACACTTCTCCATTTTTGCAGAATTTTGCAATATGTCCGAATTTCATGCAGCGGAGGCATTGCTTAACCGGAGGGATGTACGTTTTAACCTCATGCCTCCAGGAGTCCAAGTAAACATATTCAGGTAGTTCTGTGGAGGCAAAAGTTACCGCCACAGTCTGCGTAGGCTGGTATTTTATTTGACCACTATCATCCCGTACTCTTCGCATGAAGCGCCTCACTTGAATAACATTACGGGAACTACCAATAAGAGAGAATATTCTTTTATTCGACATCTCTAGAGGGACAGAAGTAAGTACGCCAGTCGCCTCTGTGTCACCAGCAGGTATAGATGCTTTTAGCTCGAGTTCCTCCAGTAATTTTTTATTTTGTAGAAATACATTTGCATTATTGGACAAATCAAATGTTATTCCTATTTTAAATCTATTAATAGATTTAAGATGTAGTACACCTGTGACGCAATATCTGCGTAAAGCGCGGGAAATAGACAGTCTGTCTTTATCGGTGAACATCAAAATACTACAAATTCTTTTTTATTGCTATTTTCGGGATACTTCCTAAAGTATCCCGGTACCTTATAGATTTCAAATTTGCTCGTGGAGTCATCATCGGAGTCCGATGAAGTCGATGAAGGCAGCCCATCGGGAGGAACTTTTTTCCGCCTTTTCGTGCCTCCCATCTTCTTCAAACAATATTGTCACTTTGCGAAATTACAAATAATTAGTTATGTTATAAGAAATACTACTAAAATACAAAGAAAATTGCAAGTAGCTTAAGGCAATTTTGGTTTTGGCGCCTTTCACTTCGAAGGTTCCCGCGCGAATCATGATTGGTCTACCTTGAAACTGACGATTTTTTTTTTATTTTTATGTTTTGGCCTCTCACACTTATTAATTTTGTAGTCTAATTTCATATCTTAATTGTTGCTTTTCTTATATATCAGCGCCAATCAACATATTATTTGTCAATAATTTGAAACCTATTATTAGCCTTAATTATGTGTAAGTATAATGATATGTAACTCTTATTTGTAACGCCGTTGGTTTCTTTAAATAAATAAAATAAAAATAAAAAATAAAAAAATCAATACATTGTGTATTAATCAATTTGATTTCAGAATTCATGTTCTAATCTATACTTAAAATAATTTTTAATCCATATTATGTACCTAACTAATCAATTTTTGTGCGTCTTTCACATTGGCGTCATTTCCCACCAGGAATAATAAACACGTCTAAATCTAGTAAGCTTCAAATAACGGTCAAGTGTTTAATAGAAGTGTTTTACCTGAAAATAAAACACGTATTAAATACTTACCTTATTTGAAGCTTACATTTTAATCTACCTGGTGTGGATTATCGACTTAATGAACTAAACCCAACGACACCGATGTTATATACACTCGGTTGGTGGGGGAACCTGGTGGGAGACAAGCAAGAAAGAGATAGGAACATACAGTAAGGGTAAAGGAGTGAAAGAGACAAAAGAGGAAGCGGAAGACGATGATGCTATTCTCAATCTAGTAAGCTTCAAATAAGGTAAGTATTTAATACGTGTTTTATTTTCAGGTAAAACACTTCTATTATATAGGTTAGGAATGGTTAGGAAATTAACCACCAGATAGGTTCAGACAAATCATTGTTTTAATAGCTCTGAAATACAAATAAATGTCGAAAATGATCCCAAGGAGGAAAAGATCTCTACTATGGAATTATTTCAATAGGAATGACAACTCTAATAAAATGGCGAAATGTTATGCATGTGGTAAATACTTTTCGTATACTTTTATACGAAAAGTATTTACCACATGCATAACATTTCGCCATTACGAACACATCACAAAATTTAAAATCACACCTGAAAAATCAACACCAGAAAGAATACACCGAACTGCTTCTAAAAACAAGAAAGACCGGTGAACTCCACGTCAAAAGGGAAGGTAAGTTATTAAAATATTATTAAAGTTGTAATATATCTTACGTCATTAAGTTGTAATGAAATAACATGGACGTAGTATCAAATGGACTCGACATTCGAGTTCCACCGTAAGGGACAGACATAAAGTAAAAAAAAAGCATTTTTATTTTTTATGCAAATATAATCCTATTTTTCAATGTATTCTATGAAATACTAATTGCAGATGTTAGTAATAATGAACGTCTACATTTATTTTTACCAATATACTAAATAAAATGCACTTACCAGTGAGAGGTTATATTTTCATATTATCGTTTAGATAGGCTATCACAGCCAATAATAAAGCAGCACACCATACCTTTTGTCTTATAATCAGTTTCAACACTCTTTTACATACATTTTTGACCGCAAATATTCGTAAAATACTCAGTAATTCAAGTTTATAACAAACCGCACGTCTTATTTGTTTGGGTACACGCAGTGTTCCCCTACAAAATTATGTGAAACTATGACAAGGACCGCAAATTGTGTTTTGTCACTTTCATTTTTTAAGGTTTATGCATAAGTCTAAGTGAGATGGACTATATATGTCAAATGCATGTCAAGTCTATTGATACTACGTCTATGCGAAATAATAACCGGTTATGTAGTGCTAGTGATAACCACAGACGACTAAAAATACAGACGGCCAACTCCATACAAATTTTTTAACACGTTATGAAAACTCACACATCGAAACCAAACATGCTTTTCTACATATATAATTCATTCAATCTTCATCGGTTCTTTCTTTCTTTTCATTGATAATTTTGTCACTGACCAATAGTATTAAAGAATTTTGTTCATCGTATTTGAGCCATCTCTTTCGTACGTTATACGTATATATATTATATAGATGCGGTTCCCACCAGAGCTGATCTGAAATCGGTACTTTACCGAAATTACAGATTTTGAAATATTTAGGGATGTACGTTATACTTTCAGTTATCCGATTTTTACTACCGGAAATTTACCGGTTTTATATTTGGGTTTCATGCTTTTATGTTCAAATTTATGGATTCAAAATGAAAACAAATAAAACCAAGTTATAATTCTAAACCTTTAATCAATAATATATTCTTTGATTTATTTGATGTTATATTTTTATATTAAAACACTTTTATTTAAACATTTTTATCCTAATGAATATTATAACCTCCAATACTTTTTTATATATCTTCAGATTAATTTAAACATTTTCAATTTGTTAATATCTCTTAATTTTATCACTTAAAATTCTCTTAATTTTAGGACCAATAAAACAATGCCAAATTTAAGAACATGACTACAGAATTGAAATATGCATTGACAAATAAAAGTTTAAATGGAAACATTAATAATTGCAAATTGTATTTTACAATACCATGAAACAGCACAAGATTACTTTGTTGGCAAATTTTATCTAAGACACAATTGACATTAAGTAAATAACAAAGCGATTTGGCTTACTTTTGGAGAAATTGAAAAGCAAAAACAAGACATACATAATTAAAATAAGCTATCAATTAACAAATAATTAGTCAAATCATGGAACGCATTAAATGCATGATAGCTATACTAAAACTTTTTTGATTAATTATTATAATATACTAGCGGCCCGACCCAGCTTCGCCTGGGTGCATATATTTTTTGATTCCACTCCACACCAAATACATGTTATTTTTCGTATTAATCTCTTGTATACCTAAACTTGACATAGCTATCCTACTGTCTGGCTCAATCCCGTCTCATCCGTCTGTTCAGTCTCTTCCCGGTCCGTCCCGTCCTTTTTCTTTTATTATCCATCCCGTCTTATAACGTGCATTTACATTTCGTCCTACCAAATCTGTCAGCTATCCCAGCCCTCTCCCGTACCTTCCACTCTTTTATATCCCGTCTCTCCAAATACATGTACATATAAAGATTGCCTTATGAAATTTTGACATTAAAAACTTTAGCGTTTTTATTGTCCATCCAATATTCCGTCCCTTATTTCAGCACCAAAATGCTGTTTTTCCTAATAATATTGCACGCCATTACTTTTTGTTAGTAATAAAGTAATAATAACAATTTAAAAAAAGAATTGGCCAAATTGGTCCAGGCGTTGTTGAGTTATGCGCTTACCAACACATTTTGCGATTCATTTTTATATTATAGAAGAAGATATTATAGTCCACCCTGCTGGCTTAGTGCGGGTTGGCGGATTTTATTTCACGTAGAATTTAATCCGAAAAGTCAGAGGTGTGCCCTGGGATTTGAACCCGTGACCATCGTTAACTTGTTGGCAGTCGCGTCTAGTATGTTACCATATACAAATTAATAAAACCTTCATACTGCCTTACCAGGTGACGTCAGTAATAGAACAAATATTTAAAAATATAAAACTGCATATCGTTTCGTTATAATGTCTAGATACGGCATCAACGTACCAATATTCTTTTTATTCTTGAGTCTAAAAACAATATTAATGCGAAATTTAAATATGTCCCCCAGCGCATCTAAAAGTATCAATTCAAAAACAATGTCGTTTATGAAAACGAAAAATTATAATTAGATATATTTTGGTGTACTCCGGCAAAACGCTTCGATAGAGTATACCTTGTTTAAAACTGTTGCAATAATCTCAAAAAACAATGGGCGATTTTGGTAGATATGGACATGATTTCAATTTACATTTCACAAAATTATGCGCAAGACGCCGTATCTAGATAATATTATATACACGATATACACGATGTACACATTTTTTGAATTTTGTTCTATTTCGTCAGCCGTCAATGAAAGACAATGGAAAGATAGATCATTTTACGTTGGATGGTAGTTGAAGCTGGACCGTCTTTTACGTCTCCCGTCAAATAAACAAAGATCATCCTATATTGGCTGGACGCATCACGCTTAAACGATACCCAAAAAAAAGGTTTTTAGTATCTTCCTCAGAAATTTTCTTATTTTTCTCACCCCTAAAACCTTCCCAGGACTTCCACGAATATTTCAAGACCAAAATCAGCCAAATTGGTCCAGGCGTTGTTGAATTATGCGGTTACCAACACATTTTGCGATTCATTTTTCAAGATTAAATAGGCAGAACATATGTTTAAAATAAAGTCATTTTAAAGAATGTTAATGCTATTACTATTATAGTATGCACAATATAGGTCTATAATATAATCTTATAAACAACTGCATTGCACTGAATTTGAAAATATAACCAAAATCTTTAGCAAATGCATTTTTATGAGAATCTTAATTATATCAAGAAGTATAAATATTATATACAGATTATTAATGAACATAATTACTTCTGTTGTGATTTAACCTTCACCAATATTAACATATAAGTCTACAAAAAGTGATCCTGCAGACATTCTTTGTACTTCCAACGATGAACACATTTGCCTGCAAATTGCTTGGACTCGAAATTTCACCCGAGTCTAGCCTAGAAATTATAAAACAATTAATAAAAAAATAAATATTATAAGGGCACAATCTGTTGAAGTTGACTGCTTTCCTGACTTTAGATACATATAACCATAAACTGATAATTATACATGAATATGTTAGGAACTTGGAAATACCTATACCAATAGCTTTAATCTTGCACTGTACTTTTTTCTTTTTTTTTTTTATTGCATTGAATGGCGAGACGAGCATGCCGTTCGCCTGATGGTAAGCGATGCGACCGCTCATGAACAGTAGCAAAACCAAACAACACCTTGATTTACAAAGCATGCTTGGCATTCCACTGCGCTCGCCATCCTGAGACACAAGATGTTAAGTCTCAATATGTCCAGTAGTTACTCTGGCTACAATGTCCTTCAATCCGAAACACAACAGTGCATTTAAACTGCTGTTTGACGGGAGAAATAGACATTGCGGTGGTACCCACCCAGGCAGCCTCTCACATATGAGAGACCTACCACCAGTAAAACAGTGTACTGTGCTGGATCGACTTATACTTTCCACTGCAGAGCACAAGCTTCCTCTACAGTCGAGAGTACAAATGAGAGGAGTAAAGCTGAAAACACATTGTAGGTTTTTGTCTTACGCATAGAGTAAAGAGTACAAAACTATGGTAAAGAGCACATCTTACATGGTTCGTACGGGTCGTCAGAGGGCCCACGTACGTTTTTATTTTTTTAATTTCATTGACAAAGGACGGTTTTCTCGTCTGCCAATGACTAAGCTTTTAGGGATGGAAGAGTCGATTTTTATGTACTCTTTATCTCATCTCTATATAAACAAATAAATAATATATTTTATTAAATGAAATCAATCCTAGTTGGCGCTTATTATAAACAGTTCTTATCTTTGATAACCTGTGGTACTATCACATTCGAGTTTGCAACTGTTTTATTGTCAAAAACAATGACTCAATTAACATTAAATCACACATCAATCTTATATACAGGGTATATCAAGACTGCTACCGAAAACGAAGCCGGGTGGTAGTTTATGTGACTTCAGACACCATGCAATAGAAAAAGTTGCAAAAAATAGCGACAATTTTTTTTTGTTATTTTTTTCCTATTACCATATTTGTATGGCAAATACATTTTTTCCTAAATTAATAGTATATACCCTTTTATTTATAAATACTCTAAGGTATAAAAAAGTTTAAATTATTATTTTAGCAAAAACTATGGATTTACCACCCAAAAATGACGATATTTAAAAAATCATAAAAAATAATTGTCGCGTTTCTTAGCGAAATTTTTAGTTGCATTATGTTTGTAGTCACTAAAACGACCACCCAGCTTCGTTTTCGGTAGCAGTCTTGAGATACCCAGTATGATACTGTGATTGATTAAATTCTGTACACAAACATAGATTACATATTGAGAATAAATTTACTGTGGAAAAATGTTAAGCAACAATGCCGTGTACACATATTAGAAATACTTATGTATAAAATGTGTGAATTCCAAAGTAGGCAAGATCGTGTTTCGAGCACACGTCTTGTTCTTGTTGTCTTTTTTTATATATTTCTACTACCAGTGTCATTTTAAAAGAAAACAAAAAAGAGACTACCTGAAGACAAATAACAAGGTTAACTTTTTCCTATTATAATTCCTAAAACAGCGCGTGTATTTTGAAATTTTAACATCAATAACTTAATATTTGATTGTATAAAAAATTACTCCGTTATCTTTAGTATGATACTTTATTATCTTTAGTACAAATAGGTACTGACTATTTGTTCCCATACTTCTTACTTTAAGTGAGCATATTTGTATTCTTTACATTTAACATTATAAATAATTTCTCTATTACGCACATACTCTGATCGTTTTTCTTCCATTTTTTAAATGAACGCACAGACGAACTTTTGGCTAATTACTGATAATTAAATAAATAAATACACTTAACAGTCACATACATAGTCCTGACCCCACATTAAGATCAATTAAGTGTTGTGTCGTGGGTATCGGGAACTACGAGAGACTTTTCGGTCTCTCAAACATCCAGACCCGAGACCAATACTTACTGGGTCTCACAAACATTTGTCTCGGTGCGGGGCTCGAACCCGTGGCCTCTCGTTTCACAGGCGGCGCCTAACCAACTGCGCCACGGAGGCTGTCAATTACGTCCAGTCTAGTATTTACAAACAACTGGTCAAAGAACTGCGGTGTTTATTTCTGTTAAGTCAAGTTAGATTACCAGCAACACCTCATGTAAATAATTAGAAATGTCCAAATTGTATTCAAAATTTTTAAATTGTATGCAGATTGAATAAAGAAAATTATACCTTGTACGTATTATAAATTCTAATTTAATTGTAAGTTTTAAGAAATTTTATATTAGTTTGGCTTAAAAAGCTGGTAGCCATATTTACAAAACCGATTGTTGTGTAAACTCAAGTTGTCCACAATCGCAAATCGCTCAAAAGCGCTGTGGTGCACGGAGAAATTGTTATTTTTTTCTCTCTTCAAATTTCATTACATTGGACATTATTATCATTACTACTATTGGACTACTAGTATAAATGTACATTGTATAAATTATGAAAGAATATTTTAATGAAAGCGTTGTAGATATTTTTTACTTTCATTTCTAGTTCCTAATTTCACCACTTGTCAATTTATGTTAGTTGCGCTGTATGTCTCAGACGTTTTTTGTTTTTGATTGTCATGCCCTCGAATTTCGACCGACAGTGTGCACACAACAAAAGAATCTATTGTTCAGATCGCTGTAAGACGCGTTGCTCTAGTATTTATGGCCGCTTCTTTACTCTATGCGTAAGACAAAAACCTACAGTTTGTTTTCAGCATAAAGCTGAAAACACATTGTAGGTTTTTGTCTTACGCATAGAGTAAAGAGCGGTAAGTACGGGGCCAACTGACCAATCAGGACAATGGAACGTACAATGTTCTTTCTATGTAGTCTGTGGTCACGTCTTAAGCGTATGACCTATAGTGTGCACACAACAAAAGAATCCATTGTTCAGATCGCTGTAAGACGCGTTGCTCTAGTATTTATGGCCGCTTCTTTACTCTATGCGTAAGACGAAAACCTACAATGTGTTTTCAGCATAAAGCTGAAAACACACTGTAGGTTTTTGTCTTACGCATAGAGTAAAGAGCGGTAAGTACGGGGCCAACTGACCAATCAGGACAATGGAACGTACAAGGTTCTTTCTATGTAGTCTGTGGTCACGTCTTAAGCTTATGACCTATAATGTGCACACAACAAAAGAATCCATTGTTCAGATCGCTGTAAGACGCGTTGCTCTAGTATTTATGGCCGCTTCTTTACTCTATGCGTAAGACGAAAACCTACAATGTGTTTTGAGCTTTACAGTTACAGAAAGTGACTTTCCAGTATGTACGTTCGGAAATTAACAATATTATACATTTTTCGTTATAATTTATTATCGGAATATTTTAAATATTTACATTTTTAGTTGTTTCAAAAATGTTATATCATGCATGATAGAGTGAGTAATTATTAAATCTTAACTAAAGGGTTAGTGTTGCGTAATATTAATTCTTAGGTCTGTAATCTGACTAATTATTTTATTTACTGCACATCAACGTTTCGGAACGCCTCTTCAAGTTCGAACTTTTGACGTATTCAAAGCTGTACTTAAGAAACAAGAAATACTTTCGACTTGGCAGCATGGTCTTGGATCTTAGCCGGTTCATCAGGGAACGAAAAGAACAAAAAAAAAAAAAAGTATTCAAAGCTGTTTGTTTGGAAGTTTTTTAGATTCGAACTAAAGCCTTAAATTTATTTTGAAAGTTTTCTAAAAGTGTTCTTGTTAAGTTTTTGTTTCTTACCATAAATTGCGTGAAATATTAACTGTAGTAATAACGACACGAATTTTACGAATTGTCTGTCTGTCACTTTAAACGTTGCAAATAATGTAAATAAATATGTTGTAGAATATTGTGTACATAATGTCTGCGCCTAATAAAAGAACAAGTGTTGTGTGGGACCATTTTACTGACGTTGGAGGTTTCCATGCAGTGTGTAAAATATGCAAATCAACATTTTCTTTCAAGTCCTCTGTGACTAATTTAAAAAAACACTTAGACAGAAAGCATCCAACGAGTAGTGTCGTAAACCGCAACGCAATTCCAGTCGCTAATAATGATGGTGAGGTAAGGATTAGAACATAGATCGGCAATGTGTCATTTTGAGCGCGACCAAAACTGATTTACGATTGTGTGCGTGAAGTTTACATGTGTTCTTGACATATAGTGGTGTACCATGCACTTTCGATACTATCATATCGATATCGATATAGCTGTCGGCCTGTAGTTGTGAAATAAAATGTTATGGATATACATATGTGACATTTTATTATATAATAACAGAAACATATTTATATGTTTATTTCAATACAGATTGATAAACACACAAATAAATAAAGATAAATTGTCATATTATTTGAAAACATTTTGTTTGAGATGTTTTGAATGGGTCTTTATGTTCACCTGAACAAAATTATTTTTTTCATTGTGATGTATACATAGTACATACACCTAATTAAACTGAGAACAAAAAACACTTTTATAAAATAAGACTATAATTTACAAAGTTTTAGCGTTTTCGGTTTATTTTTTTTCATTTTTAATTTCCCGTCGCGAAGTTTCGATTACTTTACAGCTTTCATAGTCACAGGGTGGACTCAGTCTGCAACAAAATCCGTGATTATTAGTTTTTTCCAATGAGTAACATTCTCGTAAGTCTAAGAAACACATTTTTACTATATGTATACTAGAGTTAAAAAAATATGCTTATTTAAGTCAATTAATTGACTTGTAACAGATTGGGAAGTGTTGGACGCCTGCTAGGCTGCGTTGGAGGTGTACGCAGGAGCTTGTAGGAGGTCGTTGGATGCAGGCAGCTTACAACAAACTGATTTAGACATTCTTGTGGAAGACCTATGTTCATTAGTCGCATTCCTGTGGCTAAAGAAAGAGAAAGCTTAATAAACTATGAAGCTTTTCTCGATCACGTCACCTAAACTAATGTTTTTCCTATGACAATTATAAATTTTTAACCTATACCTAATGTTATGATAAATTAATAATGTTACTTCAAGGTTTGGACGATGATACTGTGCATAGAAATATAGCATATTTTATAATATTATCGAATATGTTCTTGTTTTACTATTATAAATTGACAGCCTCTTGGCAGAGATTGAAACAGGTTCTTAATTCATAAATCACACACATGAAGTGTTATAATAATTACTCCACAAATATAAAAAAAAATGAGAAAAAGTAATAAGTAATATTGTAGAATGAATACTATAATAATTGCCGGGGAAATATGGCCGGGATAACTATACTAACTATATAGCTCTATAAAAATGTAGGGTAACATGTATTGTCATCGACTATTTTATTGACAACTTTTTATTGATCGAACCTGTCAGTCAATCCCTAGCAACTTTTGGTTGAAATTATTGTAAATTCACGTATTTGATATTATTTTTTATACGTAATGGATGCTTTCAGCGTATTTATATAATGAAATACTAACTTCTTTTCTACCGATATGTATACACGGATTTCCATTTAATTCTATAATATTGTCACAAAATAGTATTGTGCAAAAGTGGCCGGTACCTGTGGAAACTTTAATTATTTCGGATTTTTACGCCTGCATGAACCACACCTTGGCACTGCACAATGCACTATAATAAACTTCCTACGTTTAATAAATATAACCAAGTACTGTAAAATTAAATAAATTATGAAAATAAGCGAATTTTGTTGTTCATTTAGTTTGACATATTTTGACTCTGGGTCACTGCAGGCTACTTCTGTGTAAACGTATGGTCGCATCATGCATCTCGCTTTAACATATGAGTTAAATTATTCTATCTCTTTCACATTGCCGATCTATGTTTTATACTAAATCTATGGCTTAGATCATAGACATTTTGTAAGTGCTAAATTTAAATACAATATGAAGGGAAAAATACTCGTTTAGTATTATTTTATGTGGCCATAATAGTATTTGATTTTAAGTACTACTACAGCGTTATTTGAAGTGCCATCTACTCAGACCAAAGAATAGACCACTAGACCTAGACCATACAAATTACAGAATACAAATATAAAAAGATATTGGTCACGATATCACACTACTCCTTTTTTACATTAGGCGCTGCTTGTCAAAAAAAAAATTATTATTTTTGATAGATATGTACATAAAATGAGTATAAAGATGTGGACGTACATAATATGTGCTATGTGATTATGCTTATTTAGGGAGGCGGCGTAGAAAGTAGAAGGGAATCTTTGCCCTTTAGGCTTTCTTCAAAAGTCTTCAAAGGTCTTATAATTCTCAAAACTACCTGATACGAAGTCTTTATTTTTGAAATCACCGTCAGTTCCTGTGGTGTGTATTTATTGCTTAATCAATTTCTCATTTTCATAAGGTTTTTGAAATTGCATAAACTAACTTCCAAGTTATACAGCGGCGGGTGATTTATATAAAACTGAACGATTTCTTAGAAATTCTATTGTAAGAAAATAGTCTATATTTTAACATTTATATTAACTACAGTACGGGCTACAGTGCCATCTATCGTCGTCGGTGGTCCGCAACTCGTCAAATAGGTAACTAAAACAGTGTTCATAGGAGTCTGGAACTACTTTGAAAGTTTACTAATCCGCTAATAGATGCCTCTGGCTAACATCATGTTTTTATTTTATTTATTTTTTTTTCTCTCCTCATGGCAATTGTGATGGCAATGTACTATTTGTTCTTCTGCCAGTTTCAAAGTATATATTTTTTAACCTCGTGATTATTTATGCTCACTCGATCAAATTTATAGATATTTGGATCTATGCAACTTAGATAGAAAAACACATCCCATCAACAACAAAACTTGTAAAAAAAAAAAACAAATTTCGCAATTCAGTTCCTATACCGTAAAAACTTGTGAGATCTATGAAATACCGAGTCGGTTGGGTGTAATTTTCAGAAACATATATTTTATAATAATTTCAAATTGAAAATTACTGGAAAAATGCAATTTTTGAGCTTTATTGGAACTTGTAAATTGCAAAATTGATTTTATCATTTTATATTCTTAATTAATTAGCTAATAAAGTAAACTTTCGTACTGTAGAGTCCCAAATTCACGGTGGGGATCAAATCTGATCGCTGGTTTTTGAACAAAAATCTTTATCCATAATCAAAGCTTTGGCCGTTTGTAACATTTGACATGTAAATAATATTTGTATAGTTTCTATTTATATTTCTCATCCTTCCTCTTCTATTCTCAATGAATTCAATAACCTCCTGAAATTTCTTCCTAGACCTATACTTATTCTTGGTGATCTTAACTGTCACCATCAATCTTGGGGTAGTTCATTATCTAATTCATATGGTGAAGCTCTATTAGAGATATTAGATTCACAAAATTTTTAATAAAAAAAATAAAAACCGACTTCAAAACAAAAATCCACTAAAAACCAAAAAATAATAACTACTTACCACTCCAAAGCAAAAAAATAATATTTATTTCATGGAACTCGTGCATGTTGATTAATTTGCTTAATGACTTGACTAGCCAACAAATCAAAATATATGCGTAACATATTGAAGGCGGGTCGCCCAGTACCAAACATATAGATATTTAAATTAATATAGGTCCTACATGTTTGGTACTGGGCGACCCGCCTTCAATATGTTACGCATATATTTTGATTTGTTGGCTAGTCAAGTCATTAAGCAAATTAATCAACATGCACGAGTTCCATGAAATAAATATTATTTTTTTGCTTTGGAGTGGTAAGTAGTTATTATTTTTTGGTTTTTAGTGGATTTTTGTTTTGAAGTTGGTTTTTATTTTTTTTATTAAAAATTTGAGTTATTTTTATCTTTTTAGTGTTGATAGGCATTTAAATGAAGAAGATTTGGTCCCCACAAGGAATATGTTCTTTCCGATGACAATGAAATCGCTAAAATCGGCTAAAAGCTGCCAAAGATATTAGAATATTCACATGTTTACTATTTTTGCTCCCCCCCCCTCCCTTCGCGCCTACCCCTTTTTCCCTCAACCACTGTAGCCTAGCTTTTTTACTGAACCCAATGCAAAAAGAACCGTTGAAATCCTATTAAATTTTGAGGAGTTCTACTCTCCAGGTCCGAACATGATATTCAGATCTTAATGTTGTATTCCTGGGATCAACCTGTCAATACGTTTTTTCCAATGAAAAATAAATCACTAAAATCGGTTTAAAGCTGCCGAAGATATTAGAATTTACGTGTATTTTAATTTTATCACCCACCCCCCCTCACCCCTACCCCTTTTTCCCTCTCTCACTGTAACTTAACTTTTCTAGTGAACGTAATGCAAAAAGAACCATTGCAATTCTCCTTAATTTTAAGGAGTTCCCCTCTCCAGGTCCGAAGATATTCATCAGATCTTCACCATATTTTTATGGGACCAAACGACAAGCACCAGCTTTCAATCAAAGAAAGAATGATTGAAATCGGTTCACACAGTACAGAGAAACGAGGTAACAAACATAAAAAAAAAGCAACATACAGTCGAATTGAGAACCTCCTCCTTTTTTTGAAGTCGGTTAAAAACTTATGTACATTAAATACAGGTGCCCCTACTCGTCGAAATGACCCCATCCATTCTAATCAAAGTGCTGTGGATCTATCTATATGTTCTGCTAATTTGGCTTCCTCTCTTTCCTGGTCTCCTCTTTCCTCTTATTTTGGCAGTGATCATTTCCCTATTAAAATATTTTATCCATTCTTGCATAATATCCCTTTCCAATCTCACAAAAAACCTTATTTGAAATACAAAATACCATCAAGATCTAGTACTCTTTGGGATAATTTTAGAGAAAAGGTAGACAGTCTGATTCAGTCTCTTCCTATTGTAACTGAGGGTAATGAACATGTTTGTGCTGAGGCTTATTCTCATGTATTAACATCAGCAGCTGACATCTTACCTCCCAAAAAAACATCAGCACATAGAAAAATACCCTTACCTCCCTGAGTGTTTGGAGGCTGTTAAAAAGCGAAAGAAAACTGAGCAGATATACAATTATAACATGTCTCCAGAAAATTTTGCTTCTCTTTCATTAATAATTGCTCAAACCCGAAAATTATTTAAAAGAAAGAAAACTGAAGGTTCGCATAACTTCTGCTCTACCATTTCACCAAACACCCATCCTTCAACTGTTTGGCGTAACATCAGACGTTTCAGGTCCTCTCTTTCTCACGTGCCATCTCCTCAAATTTCTAAATCTGTAGCTTGCATCTTTATGGATAAACTTGCTCCACCTTGGGTACCACATAATCCTCTTCACCTCCCTCCTCCCTTAATTTCTGAAAATTTAAAATCAATTCATGAATCCCACTCATTGTTAAATCTCCCTTTCACAATATTTGAATTAAAAGGTATCATAATGAATATAACGGATTCAGCCCCTGGTATAGACGGCTTTCCTTACTCTTTCTTTTCTCATATGAGTGACAATTCTCTTATGTACTTTTTAAATATTATTAACCAATGACGTTTTACAAATAGACACGTCATACACTAACAAAATGGCACAAAAAAATGGCGAGATGCGTATTGTTATTTCAATTTGGTTCGAAGAAAGAGTAAAAAAGCAAGAAACATAAGTTAGAAGAAGATGAATAGACATCGTTAGTTACGACACAATAAGTGCCGCACGATTATTGGCTAAAGCGCGTGTGACGTAGCACCAAGCATGAAGTACGGGATGACGTGGCGGGAGCTGTCAAACGTTGCCATGAGAGCGAATTTATTAATTTTATTCAATAAAAAAATTAAATTAGTGCGTACTTACGCACTAAATAAAATATTTTTTTTGTTTCACAGTTCAGAATCATTTGTAATTTTTTTTAAATCACTTTAGTCTATTCTTCCGCATTTGGTTTCGAGAATACAGATAGTCAGAGAAACGTGTATCCGCGACACTGGTTGAAGCGTGACTGATTACTAGTGCGGCAATTACCTCCCAAACGTCTTGCCATTATAAAGCTCGGACAACGCATCTATGCTTTATAAACATCTTAGTTATTAACTCCATAATGTGCACAGGAAATATTCCACCAGAATGGAAACGCCAAATAGTGTTGCCAATGAAGAATGTTAACTAATTTTGATTATTAGCACTCCATATTCTCTGGCAAAAATAAAAAATACTAGTGAAAGAATTACTTCGATATGTCAATTAGTTTCCGATTTAGAAGTAAAACAAGTTGTAACCGTACGACCCGGGCTGCCGGTTACGGTGTGACGTCATAGCCCAACACGCTCACTGGCTCACTCAGTCCGCTCGTGGTCGCGCGCCCGTGCCGATGAATTTATACCCACAGAGTACTATAATATTACGTTTATACCTAAAGACTTTTAACAATGTCCAATCCAAATACTAGGAAATCATGTGTTGTGCCTAAATGCACAAACACAACTACCAATTCGCCAGAAAATTTGTTTTTTATAGTTCCAAAGGACGTTAAAATGCGAAAAAAATGGATAAAGGCTATGAAGAGGTTACTTATGAATAAGGTGTGGTACGTACGCGGTGTTCTGGCGTGATTCTACATTTAACCGTACATACATCACCCAGGCCCGGATCTAGGGGGGGCAAGTCGGGGTCTGTGCCCCGGGCGGCAAGTTCAGGGGGCGGCAAATTGAATCTTGGGAGACAACTACAAAACTCATCAATAAGGTCGCCGTGCGCGAATTAATGATTATGCGATAGGAGCGCGTGAAAAAGAGATGAAAACTAAATATTTGAAATGTAATTTATCCAACTGAATAATTACGTTTAGTTTCAAATATCCAATTTGTGTTTACTAGTTAGTTTTAGTTGATTAACCGAACGAAGAAGGAATGTCTTTTGGCGGCAATGGCGAATTTACTAGTAAGCTGAGTAGGTTGGAGCCTAGGGCGGCAGATTTTAAGGACCGGTAAATCTGGGCCATTTTTTTTTGTTTTGATTTACTGAAATAATAAAAGGCAATATTTTACACACTGAAAAAATGGGGTTTGAAAATTAAGAATAGTTTAAATATTTTAGTAATATGTTCCCACGTCTCCACGTTGACAATTTAATAATAAACACTTTATTAAATAACTATATTGGATATTATAAAATATTCCAATAGTGATACATTAAAAAAAAATCTTGCTTAAATGTGAAAAAAACACCTATTAACATTGATTTTAGTCTTTACAGTTTTTTAAATTGGTTATTTATTGTTTTTACGCACCCAGTGGTCAAGGGGCGGCAAAATTCCTCCACGGTTTCCTTTGCCTGTCGTAAGAGGCGATTAATAAGGGTCATTGTGGTCGCTGGCCAACTCTAAGATGTGCGGCAGAACTCGTGGCTTCATAGCGGACGGTTAGGGCGTCCGTTGCAGAGAAAATCGACGCCTACCTAAGTTGTGAGGAGCCATATTAGGAAGTGCGCCGGGTGGCACGGCGAGTCAACTAGGTGCTACTCGCTCATCCGCATCGCCTATCGTCCGTAATACCTGCGATGGTCAACATGAGGTCGGTATGCCGGCAAAAAAATCTTCTTAGATTTTTTCAGGGATCCAGCCTGGCTGCAAAATCTATGCGGTACGGACAATAATTGTCCCCGTGCGCTAGATTGGAAGGCTGGAGACCCCGACATGCACCTTATGATCTCCCGGTAGATATCGATTAAAAAAAAAGGTATTGTATTCACCCCATTTTTAGGAAATTGTGTTTGAATCAGACCTGGAAGTTTTGAGGCCTGACAAGGCTATCCTTATAATATCCGTCATAATATCTGTGCCACTGTACGTATGTATAATGTATATAAATGTACTCTGCCTTATTAACCATAAGACGTTCTATGGAGTCGTTAATTCGTCGTGAGACATGACTGAATATTCGAAGTATACGGGGCCATACTATCTCGGAAAAACGCTACTTGATGCCGAGTTCTTGAAACATTTGTGTGGAATTCGGACCTGATATTCCAAGCATTCCAACACCTCATCTCTAATCTACATTTTTCTTCTCCCGTAACGTCCATGTTTCAGCGGCGTACAGAAATACGAGAAAGTGCTCGGACAAGCCTGATCTTTAGTAGCCTTTGTAGTAGTAGTACGATCCCTCCATATTTTCCTGAGCTTCTTTTTTTTTTTTATATTATAGGGGGCAACCGAGCATGCGGTTCACCTGATGGTAAGTGAACACCGCCGCCCATGGACATCTGCAACACCATAGGGCATGGAGATGCGTTGCCGGCCTTTGAGGTGGGAATACGCTCGTTTTTTGAAGGTCGCCAGGTCGTATCTGTCCGGGAATGATGCCGCTGGCAACAGGTTCCACAGATTTGTAGTACGTGGGAGAAAGTGCCGGGAAAAACGTACTGTAGTAGATTTCCAACCTCCAAGGTGATGTGGGTGGTATTTGGAGGTTTGTCGTGTTGTACGGTGGTGGAACTCTGCAGCAGGGATAAGTCCGAACAATTCTTGAGAACACTCCCCGTGGTACATGCGATAGAGAATGCAGAGCGAAGCTACATCTCTACGCAAAGCCAAAGGATCAAGCCGGTCGGAGAGAACCTGATCGTCAATGATTCGAGCAGCCCGACGTTGAATGTGGTCGAAAGGAAGAAGCTGGTACTGGGGTGCCCCTGCCCAAAGATGGGAGCAGTATTCCACGTGGGGCCGGACTTGCGCCTTATAAAGTTGCATACGTTGACCC
This sequence comes from Hyles vespertilio, assembly GCA_009982885.2. Lineage (NCBI taxonomy): Eukaryota > Metazoa > Arthropoda > Insecta > Lepidoptera > Sphingidae > Hyles > Hyles vespertilio. Next base: position 545,210 of record CM042825.1, on the reverse strand, counting down.
GACGTGAAATATCGCCTCGATCTGTTGAGCACACCAAGCTTCTTTGAGGCCAATTTGGCCTTACTTTCAAGGTGACCGCGGAACTGAACGTCACTCGATATCTCGACACCAAGAATTCCGATGCTGGCTGTGGCGTTTAGAGGAGTGTCTTGAAATTGAGGTGATACGACGAAAGGTGATTTTTTTGCGGTAAATGCGCAAACTTGTATTTTTGAGGCGTTAAATTCAACCAAGTTGTGTCGGCCCCAATCCGAGACTCTGGATAGTAAGGACTCGACTTCAGACACAAGTTTGTTTCGGCACTCATTGACGTTTTCCCGAGAAATATTGGCTCTGCCGGTATATAAGGCATCACCCGTGCTGTCATCCGCATAGCAATGTATGCCGCTAATTTGCAGCATATCATTAATATGCAGAAGAAATAGCGTGGGAGATAGCACACAGCCTTGTGGGACACCAGCGTTCACGGACTTGAGATCTGAGCATGCACCGTCGACAGCGACCTTGATGCTCCGGTCCGCTAGAAAGCTAGCTAGCCATTTGCACAACTTCTCGGGAAGCCCGTAATAAGGAAGCTTCGACAGAAGCGCTCTGTGCCAGACCCTATCAAAAGCCTTCGCTACATCCAGACTAACGGCCAGCGCCTCCCCCTTACTCTCGATTGCCTTCGTCCATCTATGTGTTAGGTACACGAGAAGATCACCAGCCGAGCGGCCCCTACGGAAACCGTATTGACGGTCACTTAATAGCTGATAATCCTCAAGGTACCCAAGGAGTTGGCTGTTGATAATGGATTCCATTGTCTTCGAGAGCAAGGAGGTAATGGCTATGGGCCTGTAGTTGGAAGGATTCGAGCGTTCGCCTTTTTTAGGTATCGGATGCACTAATGCTGTCTTCCACGAAGCCGGGACTACGCCTAAGAAGTAGGAGTGCCGAAAAAGACGCGTTAAGATCGGAGCCAACTCAGGAGCATACTTCTTCAAAACAATAGGAGGAATACCATCGGGTCCACTCGATTTATGGATGTCGAGGGAGAACAGCGCTTTACGCACTAGCCGTTGCGAAAACCGAATTTCCGGCATATTGGTGTTGCACCGCGGGATAGTCGGCGGTTCGCTTCCCCCGTCATCCAGAAAGGAGTTAGACGCAAAAAGAGCGCCTAGGAGATCGGCTTTCTCTCTTGCGCCATGGGCCAACGATGCATCCCCCCTACGAAGAGGTGGAAAGGAAGGGCTACAAAAATTCCCCATGGCAGCTTTGGCGAGTGACCAAAATGCACGCGTTCCCGAAGGAAGACGAACCAATCTCTCGCCAATTCTGCCAATGTGATCCGATTTCGCCATTGCTATCACTCTTTTGAAGGACCTCGAGGCAAAGTTATACTCCTTTTTTAAGACACTGGTATTTACATCCTGAGCTGCCACTGCATCGGCCCAAGCCTTGTAGCATGCCTGTTTACGGCGATTTGCCATTTTGCAGGAGCGATTAAACCAAGGCTTGGATCTACCACCAATGGGCACAACAGAGGATGGAATAAATAGTTCCGTTCCTTGCAGCACCACATCGGCAATAGAGTCAGCAGAGGCGTCAGGATCATCCGGCGTGAAGCAAACTCGCCCCCAAGGGTAGGACGCAAAGAATGATCGCATCCCATCCCAATCTGCTGACCTGTAGTGCCACACACGGCGACAGACTGCAAACTGTGGGCGAATTGGGCGCATGAGTGGCACCGTCGTCCTTATCAGACAGTGATCAGATGATCCCAGAGGGGCATCGATCCCGATCAGATAATTGTCCGGATGTGAGGTCAACAGAAGGTCCAACAGGGAAGGTGTATGGCCTTCCACATCGGGTATTCGCGTCGGTGCGGCTACCACTTGTTTCAGGCCATATGCCAAGGCGATGCCTTGGCATATGGATTCTTCATTGCCCCTCTATCTATCTATCGCCATACGTCGTTTTATCTCAATGATACAACCACCATTGTTTTTTTTAAACAGCCCAGGATAAATGTACGACTGTCGACTGAACCAGTCTTGGTGGAGCCCAGCGACAGTTTGTGATGTGCATTGAAATCCCCCAAGACCATTTCAGCCGACGGGAACTGCGTCCGCCCGTCATCAGCCACATGGCTGAGATACCTGAACAGCCGAGTTGTCTCATCGTCCCCATTGTGAAACCTGTAAAGGCACACGTCGATGCGGCTCAGGCAACCAAGATCCACGTGCAAACACAAAGCGGAGAAGGAGGGGCCCTCCATGCAGCTTAAACGGTGACAGTAGATGTCCAACCGAATATACACACAAGCATACCCCGGCTTTAGGTTTGAAGCTTTCTTCAAGCGACAATGAATCCGCGTCTCCATCAAGAAGAGCAAAGCAGACTAGGCCGTCTCGAGATGGTGGTGGACGGCATTAAGGTCATTTGGAGTTCGCAGATGTTAGTGAACTCCATAGTGAACGCGATGTTGAGGTTATGCACCGCTGAAAGACCTGCTTAGTTTAATTGCGCTGTCATGAGGTTGAAGGGACGGGTTTGATGAAGAGGCATCAAGAAGCCAAAGTCCGGGCATTAAGTAGGCCAAATGGGCACCGGCATGAAAGGGTCGGCATGTCGCTAAAGGTCGGCCACATCCGGTCACCAACCGGCACGACGTACCCACCCAAGATTATGTACGACATGGTGAGGTAGTCCCTCGTGGTGGTTAGCCACGATTGGGCTCTTGTACTGTACTGTCTCTTTGGCCGGTGGGTCAACACTTCTCCTTTCGAGAGCGACCAAAAATACGTACAAAATCACTATCAGATCACTATGACGGTCTTTACGCCCCGTGGACGGTGATCGCTACCCAGACGGACACTTAAGTCCTACCACCACGAACTGTGTCACTCATTTGGCACTACCCAGGGGTCACGTGTAGGAAAACTAGAGTCAATGCCTACAGACGTGTGTGACGTTAACCCTCAAAAGTGACGCTAATATAAAGCGTGTAAAAATGCTTAACATGGTGGTAAAATGAAGTTCTTTCCCGAAAGCCTGTGTTGAGTGGGCGTCTGGTTGCTAAAAATGATGATGATGATTAAAATAAAAATATAGACAGGGGGGGGGGGGCATTTTTCAGTTTTTGCCCCGCCTCGAAAAATACCTAGATCCGGCGCTGACATCACCTATACTTTTTACTTGAATATGACCAATAGCATCATCGCCATAGCTGTCTCTTGCCGATCTGAAATAAGTTACAAATAAAATAAATGGCCTAACGTATTTTATTAGTAGAAAAAAAAAACAAATAACTAAAAAAGGTTTAGTACATCTGTTCAAACATCTATATTTGCAATAAAAATGAGATTAAAATGGCCTTACGTATTTTGTAAGTAAAAAAATACAAATAAAAAGGTTTAGTACATCTGTAACGTTCAACCCACTACATCTACATAAGTACCTATCCTACTTCCTACTAATATTATAAATGCGAAAGTTTGTTAGTGTGTGTGTTTGTTATCTTTCACAAAAACAACTACTGAAAGGATCTGGACGAAGTCTGGAATAACACATAGGCTACTTTTAATACTAGGAAAATGTACAGCTTCTGAGGAAAACTGGGGCGAAGCTGCTGGCGGAAGCCAGTTTGCAATAAATCAATATAGTTATGTATGTATTCATTTAAATTTACTAACAGCCGTTCTCAATAATTTATCTATCTTTAACAAGAGATTTTGTTGGATATTTATATGCATTTTATGTTTCAGATAACAAAGATAAAGAGGTAGAAACATTTTGCATATATTTATAGATGTCTAAATTATATAAATATATGAGTCTGTTTTTATTTTATGAAGCGTGGTATTGTACCGACATAGCCATGGTAGCTATTTTAACCCCGTGTTAAAGATAGATAGGATATTGAGAACGGCCGTAAGAAGAGCGTTACCTACCTATATTATACATACGTGCCTACCAATAGCTACAAAACTATAATACATACATATTTGTTGTCTTTAACTTGTTGTCTTAAACTGGTAGTTCTACTATTTGAGTTGCATTCTCCATTACGACATTAGTTGGGTATTTTGTTTTGATAAAACAATTTAGAACAGATAAACTATTAAGCATAAGTAGTAGCACGGAAATTTCACTTACCGTTGCATTTTTATTCCTCGCATTTCGGCGGCAACGAAATCACTATTTGTTGATAAGTAATGCGCAACCATTAATCCATCTATTTTAGGTAGATTATCCGATTGCCCTTTTTCGAATCCTTCATCCATTTTATTAATCGAATAATATTTACTATTATTAAACTATTAACTTAATACGCGAACGAAAACCAACAACAAAACACTGCGCAAGCTATTACAACTACTATAATCGCTGGCGATTTGTTACGAAGCGAGTCGTGGCCCGTGCGGCGCGTTGTGAAATGACGTCACAAGCGATCACGTGACTGTAGCGGGACTCGATATTTTTCAAAACTTTGAATACCTATAAAATCAAAACTACTAGGTATTTTTGACTACAACAAAAACTAGTGTGTTTGTATACATAAAGGCTTTACTGAGACAACATTTCAAGCGATTTGGCATACCTAGTAACATTGTCCATTCTCAAACCTAATAAAATACTCAATACTCAATATCTTTATTGCACACCACATGTTATAAAGATGTTAACATTTTATAAAAGGTACAATGTGGACCCTGTTGGGCACGGCAACAATTTAGGAGAGAGGAGGAAGCCATATTATTAATTTTATGTCAATGAAGCCATATTATAAATTCCATCTGATCCTTCTTCATATCGCCCGATAGTTTTATCTTCCGCTCTAATAAAATTATCAGAACACTTAATAAAAAATCGCCTAGAGTGGTATGTGGAAAATCAAAATTTATTATCAAATTCACAATATGGCTTTCGTAAAGGCAAAAGTACTTTAGATTGCCTAAGTATCTTTACTTCGGACATAAGATTATCTTTCTCGAAAAATCTAAGTACTGTTGCTGTTTTCTTAGACATCAATAGTGCGATTCACGTAATAAAATAAGTTCAGCTGCAGTGCAGTTGCGGTTAAGTTTCGATCAAAACAGCCCTTTTCGTATTCTCGTAATACGCTCGCGTCAAGTTCGCGTTACGCAAACGTTTTAGCGTATTCTACTGCTGCGCGTATATGTCAATGTCAAACAAATTTCATACGTCTGACGTACAGTTGACGCGCAGCTCACGCGCAGTTCACGCGCAGCTAAACACACACTTACAAGAATACCATTTTTAACTCAGATTTTACAATATGCAGATGACATTCTTTTATACTGTTCTTCTCCTTCTGTTACAAATTCTTGTTGTGCACTTAATACTTCTTTACATTCCCTCAAATCATGGCTTTATACTAATGGTTTAGACCTTTCCCCATCTAAAAGTGTAGCAATGATATTTTCGCTTGCTAGAAATCCCCCTGTTATAAATATTTTGTACGATGACGTTCAGATTCCAAATAAAAATAACTTCAATTATTTGGGTGTTATTTTGGACTCCAATCTTTCTGGAGTACATTGTGAACATGTAGTAAATAAAGTCGAGCGACAAATAAATATGTTACGATGTTTATCTGGTGTTTGGTGGGGAAGTCATCCTTGGTCACTAAAGCTTGTTTATAATGCCATAATCAAAAGTATTTTTGATTATGTTACCTTTCTCTTAGAGCCTGGTAATGTTAATGCTTTTCGAAAATTAGACCGGCTGCAATCTAAAGCATTGCGTATCATTTCAGGGGCTATGAAGTCCAGCCCTATAAATGCCCTACAAGTAGAATGTGGTGAAGCTTCACGTTTCCTTAGGAGACAGTTTCTTTCCGACAGTTATCCAATTCTCAAATCATCCACTCATTCCATTACTTGAGTCCTTCCAAACACAAGTTAACTCCGGCTATTGTAACTTTAAATCTCTTCCATGTCTCATAAAAAGTTACCAAAAATTTCAATCCCTGTCTGCTCCCACTCATCGCTCTGGTACTCTCCCTTTATTTAGTAATACTTATGAACCCTTAACTTATTCTCGTGAAATTATATTCGATTGTGTTGATAAACACTCTCCAAATATTAGAGTTTCTTTTAATTCCTTTCTTGCTGGCTTTGAGGGCTTCCATTATTTGTACTCAGATGCTTCTAAATTATCTCCTTCTCAATGTGTTGGGATCGGTGTTTTCCATTCCCATTATAACATTGTACAAAAAATAAGACTTCCTCCGGAAGCATCAGTATTTACTGGTGAATGCCTTGGTATTCTAAAGGCCATTGAATACATTCTAACTTTTAAACTCAAAAAAGCAATTATTTTCTCGGATTCTTTAAGTGCACTTCAGGCCATTGCAAGATTTCCTTTTAAAAATAATACTATGCTTCCGATTATTTTCCAAATTAGGGAATTAGCATTCAAGTGTATATCCATGGACTACTCACTAGTTTTTGGATGGATTCCTAGTCATACGGGAATTCATGGTAATGATGCTGCCGATAAACTTGCCAAGGAAGCGGTACACTGTGGGGATTTGTTTCCTTTTAAAAACTTCAGTATTGATTTTTATCTTTGCCGAAAACATTTCTTCGGGATTCATGGACTGCAGCTTGGTGTTCCAGTGCACAGACTAAGGGCCGCTATTACTTTTGCATTCAGCCAGATATTCCAACAAAACCTTGGTTTTGTAAGGCCAAGTTTGGGAAACTGGAAACCTCCATATTGATAAGATCTAGACTTGGTCACACTTGTTCTCCCGCTCATCTTGCAAAACTTAATATAATAAATAGTTTCATTTTTTTTTTATTGCAGTGAATGGCGAGACGAGCATGCCGTTCGCCTGATGGTAAGCGATACGACGGCTCATAAACAGTAGCAACATTCCACTGCGCTCGCCATCCTGAGACATAAGATGTTAAGTCTCATTATGTCCAGTAGTTGCTCTGGCTACAATGTCCTTCAATCCGAAACACAACAGGGCATTTAAGCAGTGTTGTTTCACGGAAGAAATAGACATTGCGGTGGTACCTACCCAGATGGCCTCTCACATATGAGAGACCTACCACCAGTGAATTTCATGTGTTCTTGTGAATCTGATGTCGGCGACTTAAATCACATACTGTTTGCATGTACAAAATATGATCGTTCATCCTTTATTAAATCTCTTGTTCGTCTTCGTATTCCTTTTCCATGTTCCATCACCACTCTTCTTAGTAGTAATGACATTTCTGTTTATAAATGTATAGCATTATTTTTCATTAGCAATAATATAAAAATATAATTTTATATTCTTTTATTTTATCTTTAATATGGTATTATTACTTTTTATTTTCTTTTTGTCTTGTTAAATTGACATATATTGTCTATTTATTGCGTAGACACATTTATCGATTTTTCCTTTTCTCCATCCTTTTTCATAAAAACTCTCCTGATAGATACTTAATCCACATTCCTTTCCGTTTATCTTAAATCAAATAGTTTCCCTACCTTTACCTTTTCCTTAAACCTTTGAGTCCAATAAGCTTGTCAATATAGCTATACTCGACATTGGCTAAATGTACAAGAAGTGCGAAGCCAAAAACAGAAGGAAAAAAAAACATTTGACATAACTGCACTTTTTAATTCTGTCGTATAATTCCATGGATCTAACAAGTAAAATATATCTATACCGGAACCCGGTTCCTTCGGATTTCAAGCAATAAGCAACCTAATGTCATTGAAATAGGGGCTATTTTTGAATCAAGGTCAGTAGGCGGCGCTTACGACAGTCCAAGGGATATTTCATACCCAACATAGCAATTTGACGATTCATCAGTGAACATGAGCCGTCCTTAGCACATATTATTTGTCTCATTCTCTCCCATGATGTTGGCTCATTGGAAAAAACAGGATAAGTATATGAGTATGTTTCAGACTCCTTCTATGCTTTATATTGTTCTGAGCGTGACGGTGACTTGAAAGCATGGACGTAGTATCAAATGGACTCGACATTCGAGTTCCATCGTAAGGGACAGACATAAAGTAAAAAAAAGCATTTTTATTTTTTATGCAAATATAATCCTATTTTTCAATGTATTCTATGAAATACTAATTGCAGGTGTTAGTAATAATGAACGTCTACATTTATTTTTACCAATATACTAAATAAAATGCACTTACCAGTGAGAGGTTATATTTTCATATTATCGTTTAGATCGGCTATCACAGCCAATAATAAAGCAGCACACCATACCTTTTGTCTTATAATCAGTTTCAACACTCTTTTACATACATTTTTGACCGCAAATATTCGTAAAATACTCAGTAATTCAAGTTTATAACAAACCGCACGTCTTATTTGTTTGGGTACACGCAGTGTTCCCCTACAAAATTATGTGAAACTATGACAAGGACCGCAAATTGTGTTTTGTCACTTTCATTTTTTAAGGTTTATGCATAAGTCTAAGTGAGATGGACTATATATGTCAAATGCATATCAAGTCTATTGATACTACGTCTATGGTTGAAAGTCAAAGTTATCTTTTTAGTCTGTGGCGTGGGGTTATCTATAACAGCTTGTGTCGTTTTAACAGCGTGTGCTACATGCTATAATTCAAAACATGTATTAGTTACATTAAATATTTTATATTAAATAATTACTGCTATAATTTGATATCTGCGAACAACGAAGTGGAAGTTTAACATATTTTCGAATACGTTGATTATTTTGAATTTACTTAGGTTATTTCTTTTAACTTTTTGTGACCGAGTTCATCAACAAATAAGTGAGTGTATGTTAAAACTGGAAGTGTAAATAATAAATACTAAAAAGATTAAGTGAAAACTGAAGAGTGTGGAAATGTCAAGACAATCTCAGAATATAATTTGGACCTACTTTAAACGTGCGAGTGATGGCGATAATAGAGTTGCTAAGTGCTATGTGTGTGGAAAATATCTGTCATATAAGACAACTGTTACCAATCTAAAGACTCATTTGAAACAAAAACATATCGCTTCGTATAATGCCTTGATGAACGATATATCAGGCCCGAGTAATATAATGGTCTTAAATGAATCGACTGATTTAGGATTGGGTATTAATAAGAAGGAAATGTGTACACTGGCAATGTCAGGTAATATTTTCAACAAATTATAATGGCTTATACGTATAACACCTGATGCCTGATGCATTGATTGAACTATGTATTAGAGGTATGATCGAAAATAATTTACATAGTCTACAAAATATAATGAGCTTTTCGATTTCCTTGCATCGTAATGTACATATTTTCATTTAATTATTCAATATAATTATAGCATTTTTGTATTGAATTAACTATACAACAATAGCAGATCTTCACTTAAATTTATTTATTTTCTCAATATCTACAGTTTACTGGGAGAACAATGGAACTTGAGTGAAACAAATAGTATAAATAATTAACATTAAAATGGTTTATTATAGGTGAAATAATTAAGTAGTTATGACTTATGGCGGCTTTGAAACACATAGCTTCTCTTCATTTACTTCTCAATATCATAAATAATTATATGTTTCAACTTTTAAAAATTATCTTGACCATTCTGGGCACAGGCAGTCCGACAGAATAGATACTTTATTTTATTCTGAGAAGTCTACTATCTTATTTGATATGAATGCCATCGACTACCAACATTTTGAGGAATTCATTGGACCTAAGTTCAGCAGTTTGTCTCAGTATGATTTTATTGTTCACTACATATTACATACAAGAATACAGTTTACATTTCTTTTGAAACAGGGTAGCAACTGGTGATCGTTAATTGCTGTAAATAATCTCTTAGGTACTTCATATTCTGCAAAGTACACATTAATTCAATGTTTTTCTTTTTGGTTTATCTTATCTCTCTGTCTCTCTCTGTGCATTTAGTCACAGAAAGTCTATTGCTGAACTTAGGCCTTGCCTAAGGATCTCCACATCAAACTGGTGGAAAATGTTTTTGGAAGGGTTTTCAAGGCACAGATATCTTACATTTACAAGTTATCTCATAATTAAATATTTCTCCATTGGTACTTACATATTATTAGTTACTAACAATGTAGAAAAACAATGTGAGGGGCTTTTTTATTGATTTTTTTTTTAAATAAATATGAACATAATTTCAAATGAATAATTATATGAACAAGGTTTGTCAATGCAATATGGCAGTTTTGTGGACTTGCTAATTCTCTGTGGCAGATGTTTAATGCCTGACTGTTGACTGTTGAGTTTATTTTGCTGATTTGGAATTAAATAATTTAATTTTATAAGAATATAACTTATTGATACAATTGGTAATTATTTTCAAGAACAATTATTATTTTTACCCACTAACCAGTACTTTATTATTTATTACTTTATTATATAACCATTTATTTCTGAATATGTATTTCTTTTTGCTTTAACCGTTGAGGTCCTTTTTCTTATATGTTCCAAACTTGTATAACATAGGTATTTTATTTATATTGTATGCTTATATCCAGTTGTAACTTGTAACTATGTTATTTCACATTGGTTTTGAATGCTCCATATATGAAAAAGTTGTTTCTATCTGACTTAACTTTGTTTCTAGTTTTAATTTATGTGGTTACAGGTTTAGTATTTTATGACTACTGAAATATATGCAAGGCGCTCCTTTATAATCAACTTCATTACTATTTACTAATAACGTTTACTATTTATTCTCGTTTTGTCAAGATTTTCTGATAGATGGCGGTAATCGTTTAATTCTCCCGACAACACGCGATTTTCACATTTAACGTATCCAATTATGGTAGCCAACATTAAACGAGTTGCCTTCGATTGTGCTAACCAGTTGATTAAGCTTAATATCTATATATATTTATATATAAGCGGGATACTACTACTGCCTACGGCCTACTGGTGGTAGCTCTTTCATATGTGAGAGGCTGTCTGGGTGGCTACCACTGCAATGTCTATTTCTCCCGTCAAACATCAGTTTAAATGCACTGTTGTCGGATTGAAGAACATTGTAGCCAGAGTAACTATTGGACATATTGAGACTTAACATCTTATGTCTCAGGATGGCGAGCGCAGAGGAATGCCAAGCATTGCTTTGTAATCAAGGTGTTGTTTGGTTTTGCTACTGTTCATGAGCGGTCACTAAAACGGTGAAGGAAAACATTGTGAGGAAACCTGCATACAATAGCGAAGAAGAATTTCTATGGTATGCAAGTCCACCAACCCGCACTAGGCCAGCGTGGTGGAGTATATGGCCTAACCACTCTCAATCGTACTCTAGATTGTAGAGAAGGTCAGTGCCCTGCATTGGGACGTATAAGGGCTGATACAGATAAGCGTTGTTAAGATATCATTAATGAAATTTCTCTTATTACTCCTCAATCGATATTCCTCTAAGAAGACCGTAGTGCTGAAACACGCCTTAAGGAAATTCTTTAATTGAATGTTTCTTAATAGGGATATTCCAAATCCATTTTTCAAAACTCAAAAAAGGTGAAACTTTATCAGAAATGAAATGTAATGTTTACAACTACCTACTGTAAAATACATGTTGTCTTCCAACAACACTTAATTCCAAGGCGTTCACGGAACCTGCATCTACCTAAATATTTATTATTTGAATAAAAAAAAAACAGACTTACTGGACAACACGGCCTGTCCTACGTGATTTCCTTCACGAGACGACCGAGCGTCGATAATCAACCAATTAAACACGACACACGCCATTTTCAACCGTTATCCTATAGCACTACGCACCAAAACCCCCTGAAGCGACATCTTGTTTACATCTGAATTGCGACTCAAAACGACGTAACTGCAATATCTTGTTCACCGTTCTGTGATGTAATATTATGAAGATTAGGCTGAAAATAGTCTGTATCTGTGCTGTAAATAAGTTACGTGCGAGCAGTAACACCGTTTAGAGAGCGTGTTTTGAACGTCGGAGCGGCAACGTCGCATGTTTTCGTATCGATCATTGCTATAAATGGAATCGGGATTGGGAGTTGCGGCTGGAAACCGGGAGAGCTCGAGAGTACTGTTAACAAGTGTTTGTGTGCTCGGTTATTATTGACATCGATTTTTTGCCAAGCGTAAAGGTTTCCTCGAAAACAATTATTTTCCCACAGCTTTATTGTATAAATAGTGTAGATTACACAAACATAATGCTAATATAAATATTGTCATCGTCATGGAAATTACAGAATTTTCTATGAAATTCTATGTGAATGCATTATGTAGCTCCAAACCACCGGTGCAGTGGTCGTATTGATTGGCTATTAACTATTCGTCTCATGCTATAGGAGCACGAATTAGAAATATTTGAATTTTGAACACTGTCGTATTAGCTGCAACTTCGGTAGGAATAGCGTAAACGAAATCAAAACCCATGTAAATCAGAATTCTGTTAGGTACCTAGAATTGTACAAACCTAGTTGAATGATATTACGAAGTCTTTTAGACTTTGTTCATCGTTTTATATCCTTTTCTACCACACATATGCAGGATTGACTCAAATGCTAGTTACATATGATATTTTTACCACGACCCGACCCTATGACATTTGCCCTTTCAGGAACGAACATCTCGGGGGACTGTTTCCCGAATAGAAATATAGATTTGTCAGTAGACGATGTTTCTAGGCTCACTAGTGTTAGAACATTGGTGTGGTGCCAGTGTAATTTATATCGCCAAATTAGGTCATAGGTAGTAGTTACTAATAACTCCGATTCAAGTACCTTTGGAGGAAAAATCACGCGAGCTTCAGTCAATTCGAGAATTACAGTTGTTTGCTTTGTTCTTTTAGTGTTACAATCAATAAATATCTCTGAATGTTAAAGGAGTCGTTGCTGTCCGGAACACTGCTAGTGATGCATGTTTATTGTCAATGTCTACTGTAGTTGGAACTCAGGAGGTCTGTGTTCCTTTATTATTTCCTTATGAATGTATGTACACTGAAAGGCAAAGTACTTGTTTTTCAATATTACGTTGGTGGCTGTTGGGTCAAAACTCGGCGGTTGAACAATGGGTGAGTCGTGCAGTAACATCGCTGTCTTAACACCTTGACATGCGTTGAATGCTAAACGCTACGGTGCCTGCACTCCAATCAGTGAGAACGTGTTGTGAACCCTATATGTGCCTTTGTTTGCCCGTACTTCTGTTGGCAGGCAGGTAGAGTGTCTGGGAAACTGATTGATATCGGCTATATTTAACATCGAGGCAAAACATGACGCTGTGACCATGAATGTGGGTGTTTGAACCAAATTGGAAGCTCTAGATTGGCTAAGATCTCTTCGTCAGGATAACTCTTAATTTGGGGAGGGGAGCGGCAAGGAAAAAGGAATGGAAGAGACATGGGACAATAGTGTGGCCCTACCACTACGAAAAACTAATGATAGATTTACTATTTGAAACCAGAATCAGATTTGTTATTGGATACGTATTAGGTTCTGCTATAATCATAAGCAAGAAATGATATGCTATCAAACATATTACACTCTTATCCTAGTATCAAAATCACGCCATTATAGTACATTTATAACACAACACGTATGCTATCGTCGAAACTATGAACCCTGAAGTAACAAGCATCATTAAATCTTTTGCTTTCTAATTGGCGTCGTGGCGACTGGTGACCTATGCCACAATATTCACTTCCTCTTCACTCCATGTACTATACTTGCTTCGGAGAGCCCTCGAGCGACTATTGGCTCTCATATCTCCCACTTAATATGTATATATTAAACTTTATTATAAATGTACTGTTGTTTGGTTGTAACTGACTTCGGCTATCGAGTTGTTTTTATCTTGTCTGGGATACCAGCCCTGGTCGTTTCCGAAGATAGATTTCGTGGTGTTATTCATAGATTTACACACGAATATTTTTTATACAGTCAAGTTTTTGAGCAGTTTTTAACAGATACTATTAGTTCTTATATGCCTTGATTACTAGAACATTTTTTTTTTAAATAGTACTGCGTGTTTCTGAGGTTCTTCTTTGCATACAATTCACAAGCATTACCATTTGTGTCGTACGACACGTAATCATCGGGACTTGTGTGATATCAAGTTAAATATTTAGTGATGAAAGGGAACATTATTACTTTGAACTCCTGATATAAGTACGTAGGTACTAAAAATAAATATCATTCACAAAAACGAGGGATTTAAGTCTTTCATGTTCAAAATAACGTTGTTTTAATTCTATAATTTAGCTAATCAATCAATGTATACTGATACTGATGTAAGAATTATAATAACACACCGAAATATCAAAAGCGTCAAATTTTTATCAATGAAATTGTTGTAATCAACGTCTGTTACGTCTGTACAACTTTGGTAGATAACGTGTAGATAGGCTTGTAGCCGTGTTATAAGGAAATATAGCGTTTCGTTGGACGGTTAAAAGGGATTTATATAAATTCCTTGTAATAAATGTGAATAATCCGCACATACCACGTTATTGTTTCCAAATTCCCCGGGTGTACCTCCATAGAGTAAATTATAAATAATTTCGTGGTTATGATGACTACAATCAACGTTTTACATTTCCGAATAAAACCAAAAACCGTCAAAATATTATGTATAAAAATGTTAGCTAGCAACCCAGTAGCTAACAGAACACTCGTCCCATTTAACTGGTTGGGTTTTGCGTCAGTTGTTTTGCTGTACGGAGCGGCAACGTCGCCTCTCTCTCGAACCCGTCGCCCGCGCGCCGCACCGCCGCGCTCTCCAAGCGGCCGCGGTAGGTATCAACATTGGACGCTGAATAATTTCTAGAAACTATTTGAATTTGATTATATTACGCCTATATCAAGTTTTGTATGAAACGCACTTTTATTGTTTGTTTATGTACTTACTTGTTTATCTATGCTGTAATAAAATTTGAGGTCAGAGAATTCGTACACCTTATTTTTACGTAATTAAGCGATGTTGGTAGCATCCAGTAAGCAGCTAAGCTGATCAAACACTACAATAATTTCGTTTATCTAAGTGCTCAGAAGTATCTTTATAATAATTTTTAGGGCATGTGAAGTCTGCCAACCCGCAATAGGCCGACCTGGTGGACTATGACCTAAGCCCACTCAACCAATCTCTCGATTGTAATGTGTAGAACAGTCCAAGGCTCGGCATTGGGCGATAAGGTGATACAGTTCAGAAGTTAAAAATCAAGGTGCATAGGTAACTCGTTTCATCAAATACACAGTCCACAGTCCACACTATGTGACGTCTCACGTCAGGCCGGTGTTATGAAATAAACGTGTCGCTAGGAGCGCTGTTTGCTTTGTGCGACTGCGAGCTAAGAAAGCGAACAAGTATGGGCGCGGCCAAATAAACATGACAATCCTATTTATATGCTTTAGTATTCAGAACTAGCTTAGCTGCAGTTTCCCTTGGCCCAATGTCTATAAGTTAATACTCCAAGCCCGTATTTCGATTTTCTTTTTTTGCCTACGTGTTTAGATGGTACCTACCTTATGGAAAGTCTAATGAAGTGTGTTGGTTGGCAATATAGCGGTAAGCTAGCTATCAGTCATTACGCTTTGAAGTTTGCATATTTTATGCTGTAAAATACATACTTAACTCCTAAGGCAGCTGTGTAAATGTGAGATAGACAAATATTTGAATTCACAATATTACTGTATATTTTAATTTAAAGTGTGGATACCAAATTAGCATCGGTTGTTAGTTTGCAGAAGTATAGTCGGTTTGTCCGCCTGACTTCTGTGTTATTCCTCACTTCTGTGAGGTCAGCACCACAAGAGTTAGTTTGCTCAATAATCAGGAAGAGCGTTGCTCTTTGTCCAACTCCACCGATGACGAGCCTCAGAAAGTCCAAACTTAAAACCAGTAATCTTAATAAATTCTTTTTTTGAAATCCATAAGAAAATTATTTTATTTTTGTAACTAAGGTCTTGTGCGTTGTCTGCATGGCGTTGGGGAATGACAAAGAATTTTATGTTGTTTTGGATCGGGTTGATGTCAGTTGTGAAAGCTTAAAATTCCCTCCACGAATTACGAAACAAACATGAATTATGTCATCGTGGTTTATTTCTTTGTTGTTACATTTAAGAAACTTATTCACAAGTATTCCGTCTTACAAAACAAAGCATTCAATAAACAATACCGTATTCAAAGTTTCTATAGCTTATCAGGTGTTTTTAAACGTATTATCAATAATTGTTTTTATTATTTGTTTAATCGCTACGTACTTACGGTGAACGGCCAGCCGGAATAAACTGCAAAAAGTATTGATAATAGTGTTATAAAAATACTTGTATGTATGTGTGTATTGATAGTCGATCACAACTTAACGGTGAAGGAGAACATCGTAAGGAAACCTGCATACCATAGCGATTTATAAAAAAATATATGGAAGGTATGTAAAGCCAGCCAACTTGCACTAGGCCAGCTTCATGGACTATTTGACCGAACCCCTCTTAATCGCAGAGAAGCCTCGTGCCCTTCAATGGAACATACATGGGCTAATACAATACAAACCACTTCCGTGATCCGTGCTCATGGTAATCTACGATGCCAACTATTGTAGGTACATGATGGTAGCAAGCCCTGCTCACAAATATATGCAAGTATGCTGCTTTTGCACTTCGGGTTCCACTATCGCATGATCTGGCACTTGGCAATTCATCTTATTGCTGTTCACTGTTCAGTCTCCGCTTTGGAAAGTAACATCGCGTGTCCAAAAACCCATTTATATTCAGATTTGAGTTATCTAATTGGAAAGGAGGTCAAAATTTAGCACCAATCCTCCGCTTTGGTATTGGTAATTATTTTTATTTTAGCAATTTGATCTCCGAGCAATATTTCAGTAAAGCGTCCTATGAATGTAGCGGCAACATCAATGATATAATTACCGTGCGGTCACGTATTGTAATCATTGGTTGGGTTAACCTTTGTATGTTTTACGGCTTCATAAATCTCGTAAGGGTCTCCTTTATTACATATTGCGATAAAAAAAGACAAGTTACTAAGAAACTAACCAAAAAAACCATCCTAAGGCATCTATCGTAACCCTTTTCGCCATGTCATAGCTTAAGTTATTTATAGTAGTAATGTCCTTCAGTCCTACGTTTACTCCTTTCAAAGTTTAGTTATCGCTTCAGCAATTTAGGTGTGAAAACGTAACGTATTGCATTTATAATAACAGAGCTACGTCAGTTTATTCAGTCGCAGTGATTTCTTAGCAGAGGCTAATCTTGCTTGGCTTGTGTTTGCAAACTTGACCCGATTTTCAAGCATAAATGTTTACAAGATAATGCAATTGTTATGTTACATTACGCACATAAGAAAAACACAATAGGTTCTTTTATTTTGTATGCATTTGCTCCATACGTATTATTTTTATTTGTTTCGTTTTCTTTATAGATAATAGCGTTTCACAGTGAGATTTCTACAAAACCGTTTTTTTCATTTACAAACATATTTATCATAATGTTATCATACCTTATATGGACAAACGTCAAAACATGGACATGTCACTATAACAGTCACAAATATAGCCCTGACCCCTCAAAAAAATTAGACTTGTGTCGTGGGTTTCAAAAATTATGAAAGATTTATCAGTTACGCAAACTCCAGGACCCGAAACAAATACCTGTGGATGACAATAATTTCTCTCTGTACAGGGATCGCACTCAAGACATCTCATTTTGATTGACAGTGGTTAGGCTATATAGTCCACCACGCTGGCCAAATGCGGTTTGGCGGACTTTGCATTGAAATGATTCCAAATCGCTATGGTATGCAGGATTCCTCACGATGTTTCCTTCACCTTTAAAGTTGTAACTGCCTATAAAAAAGCCTAAATATATATAATTTGAAGACAATCAATAAAATAGGTGTCGATGTTATTGCTGCAAATGATAGAAACACTGATTAGTTACGTGCTCTAACAAAAAGTTCCCTGCAATTAGAACTTGTAGACACAATACATTATACAAGGAAGTACTAGTAGTAGCAACTCGTTCGCGGAAGCTGCCACTTCCTGCTGTATCTGTCGTGACAGCTTCCTGAATGTTAGAACCTTCTAGAATAGCACTAAACCACTTTGTCTTGTATATGTGACCTGCCTATGGATAGCTGTATGGGGTTGACCACCTCTCGGTCCATGTTTTGGTTATCCAATGATTAATGATTGAACTTTAGAAAAAACAGTTTTGTTATGTAAACGGTAAACCTGCCCATAAGAATTCTATTGTAAGCTATTACCGTTCGATTAGCGAAGTTTGTATAAGGAATACTTACGTATTTCTTTGTCGAATTAATTTACTAATAAATACTTATTTAGAAAAAAAATTGAGACTTGCGCCATAAACTGCTGAAATCGGGTTCGATATTCCTTTAAAGAAGCTATCCTACTAGGTACTGGAACAAGTATAAACTAGGCCAGACCGCTTGGTAACAGCAAAAAAGTAACATTTTCAAAATGATCACTTGTCGCCCAAATAATATAATATATCGTCACATGTGGCACCGGGCCAACAGGAACACGCGACAAACCTACACACATATTGCAAATATTTCTATTAACGGCCCGGCCAGGCTCTGTCCGGGTCCAAATCCACTTTTTGGACAATATTCTATCGCCTACATTCAACAGGGATAATGTAAGATTCTAATGGCGAAACAAAAAAAAAAACAAATCTGTCCAGTAGTTTCAACTAGTTTCAGAGTCTGTTCAATTCAAACAACCAAATCTTTCTTCTTGATCATATTAGTTTAGATGAGGCCTACAAGAAACATTCGCCAACAACTAATGTCGCGAAAAATTTCAAAACCAAACATCACGTTTTGTTATCATTATGCCATCATGTTTTATTCCATTATCGTCCAGATTAACATTACTTACAATGTTGTCGGTATTGCGACGTTATTATATCCTATATGAAGAGAACTGTCTACATAAATAACGGCATGTTTTGTAAATTAAACAGCTCCCTGTTCATGGCAGGAAAATGGCTGTTATAATACGGAAAAATCAATGATAATTTTCGATTTCCATATCACAATACTTGAGTCTTAGTATAGGGTCAAGACTATGTTGACGACAGTTGGATAAAAAGTAAACATTTCTAAAGACAAAACAACGACATTCGAACCGCACAACTTGGGAGTTATTTGGCAGATATTTATGAGGCTAACCTTATCATACTTCCCTTCGTATTAGCCTTGCATATTTGCTTTGTCGATTTCCTTCCTTCTCCGTGTGCAATTAGTCTTAATATTTCACAGTTTTGTGCACTCTAATTGAAATTACATCGTTCACTCGACAAATACCTACACCATCCTATCTATTACTTTGCTACGTAATATGTATTAAGTATATTGTTGAAAGTGCGTGGTGGCCTGTTGGTAAACGGACTAGACGCAACTGCCAACATGTTCACGGTGGTCGCGGGTTCGAATCCCAGGGCACACCTCTGACTTTTCGGAGTCATGTGTGTATTGATAGTCAATCACCACGCACTAAAACGGTGAAGGAAAACATCGTGAGGAAACCTGCATACCATAGGGATTCATAAGAATTTCTATGGTATGTAAGTCCGCCAACCCGCACTAGGCCAGCGTGGTGGACTACATGGCCTAACCACTCTCAATCGTATTCTCGATTGTAGAGTAGGCCCGTGCCCTGCAGTGGGACGTATATGGGCTGATACAGATACAGATATTGTTGCCAACTTGCCAATCCTATGGGCTATGTCGGTAACCTTGGTTCTCCTACGGATCTCCTCATTTCTGATTCGATCTCGTAGGGAAACACCGAGCATAGCCCGCTCCATGGCTCGTTGAGTGACTTTGAGCCTTTTAATGAGGCCCACAGTGAGAGGCCACGTCTCGGTGCCGTATGTCATCACTGGTAACACACAACTATCGAAGACTTTCGATTTTAGGCACTGAGGTATTTTGGACGAGAAGACGTCGCGAAGTTTCCCGAACGCTGCCCAACCGAGTTGGATTCGCCGATTGACCTCTCTCTCGAAGTTGGACCTGCCTAACCGGACCACTTGTCCTAAATAGACATATTCGTCTACAACTTCGAGAGTCGAGCCCCCAACTCCAATGGGAGTGGGCACAACATGGATATTCGACATGATCTTCGTTTTATCCATGTTCATTTTAAGACCCACCTGTTGGGAAACTCGATTAAGGTCTTCGAGCATAGTGCTAAGGTCTTCCAGCGATTCTGCCAAGACTACAATATCGTCGGCAAATCGAAGGTGAGTAATGAGTGGCAGTGGGCCGGGCACATAGCTCGTAGAACCGATGGCCGTTGGGGCCGAAAGGTTCTCGAGTGGAGGCCACGTACAGGCAAGCGAAGTGTTGGACGCCCGCCTACAAGGTGGACAGACGATCTGACTAAGGTCGCAGGAAGTCGCTGGATGCAGGCCGCTTCCAACAGGTCATTGTGGAGATCATTGGGGGAGGCCTATGTTCAGCAGTGGACTTCCTGTGGCTGATATGATGATGATGATGATGATATTGTTGCCAATTGCCATTGTAGTGACATCTAACTAGCTAGTAGTTCCTACACAAGTTACTGCTAAGTACTTTTGGGCGAATTCAATTCATTTAAGTGTAAAAAGTACTTTTTTTTTAGTTTATTACCCAATATCTCAAAAACCACTCAACTTTTTAAAGAACTCTCTTTCGACGGAATTAGTAGAAGTTTCACCGATGATTGCCAAAATATCCGCAGCCATTTGCGGCAACAGAGCTCGGATGATTCACGTTCGAAAATAAAATTAATTATAAATACCCTGTGGAATCAGTGTGCGGGAACTCGACAAACAAGCTATTATTAAGATATTGCAGGCGGATCCGCATGGTATTATTAGTGGGCGTGGGCGGGATGATGCCACGTCACGATTGCTGACGCTCTCTGGTATGTACCGGCATGTGCTAGTTGCCAACCCTGAGGTTTTCCCTTGCCAACTCTCAGGCAGGGATCGAAACCGGTTGCAAATAACGGTACCGGTATCGACCAATTTCGGTTACCTTTAAGATTTGGGGACCCGTTATGACGGTAACCAATGCAAATTATAAAGGTTACCCTTATATACGGGAACCGATTTAATACCGATAACCTAAAAAAGACCTTGACGGCAAAAGAGAGCGCATTGGAGAATAGTTACTCATTTCCATATTGTATACCAAGTGAAACATATACTTGGCGTGTTGTTTACCCAATATTCCTGGAATCGGTTCATTTTACTTGCGATGTAATAGTGTTGAAAATAAAAGGAAATGAGTAAAGGCAAGGATTTGGTGTAATGTACTGTATAGTAAAGACATTTTTATATCTCAGTATACTTAATTCAATAAATAAATAGATAGATACCTAAATTCACATAAATAATATTATTTAGTACAAAAACCCTATATTTTTAAATTATAAAACATTAAAATAAGATAAGCCACGTCCCGAGCAAATGACCTAGAGCATTTATGTCTTTCTAATGCCTACTATACACGACGTCATATTCGGTTGCGCCGACGTATAAAGGAGGTGATTTGTGCGTCTGTTATAGGTATTTAACGTCCACAGATGCGTCCGCCTCGAATCCGATTGTTGTCGGTTTTTGTGGTACGGATCAAAGGGTTTTGTTGCGAACGTCCGACTTCTGTCCACAAGTCTTCGCTTTTTTTACCATCGCACCACACTTTACCGCAGTAGAGTTCATTCGAGGGGGTTAATGTCACTCGCGTCCGTAGGCTTTGACCCTAGATTCCCTACACTTGACCCCTGGGTAGTGCCAAATGAGTGATACAGTTCGTGGTGGTAGGACTTAAGTGTCCGCCCGAGTAGCGACCACCGTCCACGAGGCGTAAAGGCCGTCATAGTGATCTCCATAAGGGGATCGCGTTCCGGGATCAGCTCATGGTTTTCCGGATTTTTCGAGGGGCTTGAGTCCAGGCATGAGGTTGTACCGTGTGGGTATTTTCGGTCGTTTGTCGAAAGGAGGAATGTTGATCCGCCGACCAGGGAGACCCGTAGAAACGGTTGTCCGCTGGCCGCCCGCGGTATAGTACAGGGGCTAACCACCTCAAGAGGCTGCCTCACCATGCCGCGCATAATCTTGGGTGGGTCCATCATGCCAGTTGGTGACCGGAAGTGGAGTCTCGGCGGCCCATCCCGGGAGGGTACGGGGGCCCTTCCGTCCGGCGGATCAACTCGCTTCCTGCCGACCCTTTCGTGCCGGTACCCATTCGGCCTTCTTAGTGCCCGAACTTAAGCCCTTCGTTGCCTCTGCACCAATCCCATCCTTTCAACCATGACAGTCCAATTAAACAGAGCAGGTCCTTCAGCGGTGCATAACCCCACCACTGCGTTCACTATGGAGTCAACTAATATCCGCGGACCCCATACGAACCTCAATGCCGTCCATCACCATCTCGAGACGGCCCAGCCTGCTTTGTTCTTCCTAACGGAGACGCAGATTCGTTGTCCGGCCGATGATTCTTACCTGTTGTATCCCGGTTATTCGCTTGAAGTAAACTTCAAGCCTAAAGCCGGGGTATGCTTGTGTGTTCGGTCGGACATCTGCTGTCGTTCTCCGGCTCCGGCGGCTCAGGGAACCTAGATCCACGTGCACCGAGAGAACGGAGAACGAGGGGTCCTCCATGCAGTGCAAATGGTGACAGCAGATGTCCGACCGAACACACAAGCATACCCCGGCTTTAGGCTTGAAGTTTACTTCAAGCGAATAACCGGTATACAACAGGTAAGAATCATAGGCCGGACAACGAATCTGCGTCTCCGTTCGGAAGAACAAAGCAGGCTGGGCCGTCTCGAGATGGTGATGGACGGCATTGAGGTTCGTATGGGGTCCGCGGATATTAGTTAACTCCATAGTGAACGCAGTGGTGGGGTTATGTACCGCTGAAGGACCTGCTCTGTTTAATTGCACTGTCATGGTTGAAAGGATGGGATTGGTGCAGAAGCAACGAAGGGTTTAAGTTTGGGCACTAAGAAGGCCGAATGGGCACCGGCACGAAAGGGTCGGCTGGAAGCGAATTGATCCGCCGGACGGAAGGGCCCCCGTACCCTCCCGGGATGGGCCGCCGAGACCCCACTTCCGGTCACCAACTGGCATGATGAACCCACCCAAGATTATGCGCGGCATGGTGAGGCAACCTCTTGAGGTGGTTAGCCCCTGTACTATACCGCGGGCGGCCAGCGGTCAACCGTTTCTACGGGTCTCCCTGGTCGGCGGATCAACATTCCTCCTTTCGACAAACGACCGAAAATACCCACACGGTACAACCTCATGCCTGGACTCATGCCCCAAAATAATTAGTACTCATTTTAGAAAAGGTTGTCATCTAGGGATTTTGGTGGAAAACATAGATTGATGGATAATTTGTGAGCACTATAAGGATTACTGAACACAAGTTTCGTTATTTAGGCTTTAAGTGGCAATTTAGAAGCTTAAGATGTCCGAAATCACTAAATATAAAATGAAAATAAAAATATTATCCGACTTATAAGACCCTTATGGAGGGATTTTGCTGAGAAAAATAATCTTCGTATGTTTAGTTTCTGAAAAATAAAAATTTAAACAACGCGAAATTATTCAGAAACTCTCGTCAAGAACATATTTTTTTTCACCAACTTATCGTACATAATTTTTTATAGCAATTTCATATTATAATAGAAGAACATCTTATCAATAAATTGCCATTTTTATATTTCAACAAAATTAGTTTTCATGTTTTCTACAAATATTTTAAAAACCACTATAAAACACGCTGTCCGACCGGTGTCAAATAAGACCGCCGCAAGGCCTTCTAGAGGGAGGACGTATCGCTCGTCGCTCCGGCCTGGCTGCAGTCGATTTTTGCCGTGCGTAGTAAAAATTGCCACGCGCGGACTGCGATTACCACATCTTAGTACTTTGGTAGTAAAACATATTTTTTCTTTTTATTACCTACAATGATTTTGTAGTGAGTATAAATTATGTTTCAGATAATATAATGGGATGTAATACCGAGGCTAAATTATGTTATATATTGTAATATAAAATTAAATATATTTCGTAATTGTAAGGGGTTGTAAGGCCCCGAACTCTTTTCATGTGTTCGAACACGAAATGATTAATAAACGTCCGTAGTGTCTACTGATTGAACACTGATTTGAATGCAACTTAACAATGTAATAATAACGAAAATATGATTAGTATCTAAATTTGTATTGTTCATTGCTTGCACGGTAATATTTGTCTACTTATAAAGCAAATAAAATATTTTTATGATATAATATTACCAATATATAAATCATAAGTTACATTTCAATTGAATATTAGAATTTTGAAGCGCACGGATCAAAGTTGGTTGCGCTGACTGTATAGCGAGGCGACGCGGCAGGTCTATGCACACAGCTTTGGTCGCTTATGTGTGCGTGAAATTAACGAAGAAATACCTATAGTTGACTTTGCGTGCAAGGTGTAAACGCTCTTAACCCCCTCGAATGAACTCTACTGCGGTAAAGTGTGGTGCGATGGTAAAAAAAAGCGAAGACTTGTGGACAGAAGTCGGACGTTTGCGACAAAACCCTTTGATCCGTGCCACAAAAACCGACAACAATCGGATTCGAGGCGGACGCATCTGTGGACGTTAAATACCTATAACAGAGGCACAAATCACCTCCTTTATACGTCGGCGGACGCAACCGAATACGACGTCGTGTATAGTAGGCATTAGAAAGACATAAATGCTCAAGGTCATTTGCTCGGGACGTGGCTTATCTTATTTTTTCAAAGTATATAGGTAATCCGATTCCAAACCAAACAAATAATTCAACACTCTCGGCGACGTGCGTACTGAATGAAATATCAATTAAGAGTCTCAAAATTCAAAAATCACAAAGAACGCGTTTGCGTCGAATTAATGCAAGTAACAATATGCACCAACCGGGGCGACGGCCTTGAGGTCGTGTTTGGTCGACACACGGCGCATCGACGCTTTGACTTTTGCCGACGACGCTTGAAACATAGAGGTAATCCTTATTTCGGTTACCGGTATGATACCGGTTAAATTCTAGGAATCTAATAAAATCGGCGTATAGGGGTTACCTTTAAAAATACCGGTATATTTTTTTTCGGTTGATACCAAAAAATACCGGTATTTCCGGAACCGTTTTCGGTCCCTGCTCTCAGGGTTTCCACTGAAGCGGAGATCAGCGGAGCGGATATATGCATCGATCAATATCAGTTCAACACATCAATGTTGAAATAAATGACTAATACGATTAATCGATTTCTATTTCCTCCACTTTAGTGGGATCGCAGCCAGATGTCGAAGGACTGTAATTGCAGTAATATGATTACGTATGATATGGAATATTCCTAGAGAGAAGCCTTTTCTAAGATTGAAAGGTATTTAGAATTTACTGTATCAAAAGTGGCACTTAGTTTTGCATAGGTAGATAGACTTCCCACATCTTTGAAATTCTTGGGAAGAACACACAAGGTTCCAAGTGTACTCATGTTTTTTTTTTAAGATATGATTAGGTCTTAAATCGCTATAACTTAGAATTCAGAGGTATATGACTGATTTCAATATATGATTATATATTTTTCAACAGTTCATGCAGTCTCTAATATGCCTATACAAATTAAAAATAGTTTAAGAAAGTTTATTGGACCAGCGCCCGAGTCTTTGATGTCGTAGACGTCATCTTCAGTGACAAAGCTGTTGGTAGGCATTTATTATGTGTGGTCTGCGGTCACGAGGATACGCAGAGCGCTTCACGCATAGTGGCATCCAGTATGGATCTTAATACGCGTAATAACCACAGTACTTGTAACCGGTTTACCGACGCTGTTTAATAGTTAGGGATCAAGCAAGTCGTAAGATTTACAATCAAGACGATAAAGAAAGCCAATAACAGCCTAATACACCTTTCATAGAAGACGTCGTCATTATGTATGAAAATGACGGCCAAAGAATAATTATTATTTGTTAGATGAAGGTATAGATAATCGGAATAGCCGACTAATGACTTTACAGTAAGCTACATTACTCCTAATGATAATAACAGCATAGTTTGAAAACATAAATTAATACTATACTCAATGATCTTGGGAAACGGAGGCGATTCCGCAGTAATGGGAAGAACCGCTCATATTCAATAGGAATTTCCAAATTATACAAAAAATATCTTAAACCTCGAGTGGCTCAAAAACCTTACTTTAAAATCCACTGATAATTTGAATTCAGCTACCATTGTTATATTATTGCCTACTTCCCTCTACCCGTTTTAATTGACGATTTATTTATTTTATTTACCTCACCAAAGCAATAATTACATGACGATGATCAACTTCTAAACAGACTGTATTACGTACTGAATACAACTGTTTTAACTTTTAATCATTTTGTGCGTATCAAAGTAGCGTCACTCGTGCGCAAATAATTACGACATCTGCCAATAATACGTCACACGTCTCCCGCGATGCTTCCAAGTATGAGCATATAATTTATTTATACTATGACTCGTCGATTGATTGTAAATACGAAAATCAAAGTATTAAAACGTACTATTCACTCACTACATACGCATCCGAGTATACGGAGCCAATTTCTTCTACTACCATCATCTGCCTTTTAATTTTGTTTAGTATTCAAATTGTACGGGATATTACTAGCAAAAATCCCCTAAGATACATTTATGATATTTCCTCGTTCTATATCGAGCTATTGTACTGATTTGCGTTCTGTGGTTACTATGTGAATCAAATAAATTATTCGGATTTTTGTAATGATAAAAATATTATCTCCAAGGCACTAGAATATTTACAGGTAGTTTTATCTAAGAACTAAAATATAGATACAACAGTTTTATACAGTTTGTGAAGTCGGGCGTCCGCCAAGCGCGCCAGAAATGAAATACCGGCGTAGATCTATATTTGTATTTTCTTTGTCTGGGTTTGAATAGTAGGTGCAACGTACTAATCTCGACTTAGACTTTCAGCAAAACAGGGCCCCAGAAATCTCGGACTGCTTGGTTGATGTATTTATCAAATTTCATACAAGTGGTTCATCGGTACATCCCACAGTACATCCCCATCATTGTGTCGAATATCGAAAGTAATGCTCTGTCACGTCACGCGCGTCACTCGTGACGTCGCGGCATGTCATTGGCGCGTCGAATATACGCGCGGTTGCGTCACGCGCGCCGCGCGGGCTTTCCCACTATCGCGCACAGCGTATCAGGAAACCCCTTTATTCATAGATGAGTTTAATGAATTAAAAATGGCCACGATTACTCACTAAAATGTAGTCGGGTTAAAAATAATTCGTCCCCTTGAAGCAGCCGTGGTGCTACAAACTTGTTGCTATGAGAATCAAATGGTAACGATTGCGACTGAAGGTCATCATTACATTCTCGCAGCTGTAGCACTAATACGTGGAAGCTATTAGCTAGATGAATGAACGTCAATGACTTACAGACCGACAATTAGACTCTGTCTACCCTGATAAAGACCATTACCAAGCTACCATTCCAAATGTTCACAACATCATTCAGCCTTGATGTTACCCAAGGCTCTAGCGCTATTTATTCTATCCACAAGGTTAAAATGGAGTATTTGCAACGCTTTGGGCAGTGGCTTAATTATGCCCTTGGGATCAGGTGGGTCGACTCTTAGTATGTAAAGGGTGAAACAATGAAAAAAAATGTAAACTTCATCTATCTTATAGCGTGTGGCGACTTTTTGGACTAGAATTTTTTACAAATACGGTGTAGAAAATTCTATTAATTGCATGGTTTGAGATAAGTTTACATAATATCAGCAACAAGCAATTTATATTCGTAATCTAATAGGTTTGATATTGTGTCCAATGAGTGAGAAAATTTAAATAGAGAAAAATAGTTTAGTTATACGCCAAAAGTCCGTACAAGTTTAGTCTCCAAAATATCCGTAATTGATGAATGTGCTGTGGTCTGCGTGGGTTGTTCATACAAAGTGATTGGAGGTCCGCAGGGCATCCCTCGTGCTGTAGTAGGTAGACACGATGTTTCCGAAGATAACGACGTCAACGCAGAGGTCGTATTAATAAACGGACAAACAAATCATTTAGGTCAAGAACGAGACGAGCCGTTACTCACATACTTTTATAAATATATGTACATATGTGTGTATAGTGCAGGTGATGAACAGACTTTGTGGCGAATGGGAAAAGGAAAAAAATATAACAATATTATCATAAAAACGGCGGTGATCACCAACCATATGGTGAACCGAATGCACGTTTGCCCTATAATATAAAAAAATACTCAAGCCATATTTTCAATTTCTAGGCATAGATACTAGTATTTGTATTGATTAATGGATACTCGATTCGTCTAAAATGTACTATTGATGTCGGAAATTCATATTATTATTGGGAAATACATATGCTTGTAGTTTTTGATACTATAAAAGATTTGCTTTATTTAGAAAAAGACTTCAATTTTGCTGCGTTATTAGACCTCGGTCCGATGGTGACTGAATTTATTCAATACACGATTTGAATTATAAAAACTATGGATTTTCCTTAAGGTTGGTTTTTGGTAGTAACGTTATTTAGTTTATTAAAGAGTTGTTTCTCATGTGTGAAGGCCAAAGTGTGTCATCAGATTGATCTAATGGCAATGTGTATGAGACCGTAAGATTTTCATTCAGGCTCATGTAGTCATTCATTAGATTCTAACCTAACTGAAGGTATAATGCCAATTCTGCCAATAAAACAAATCAAATGAAAATAAGGGTATTTTGTTGAATAACTACGCAACGAATTTAAGAAGTTTTTATAAAATCACAACACAACTTGGCTTACAATTCAATATTGTAACTTTTGTCGCCGAACTCTTTCAAAACTTCAATAAAGTTGCGCGTACTTTTTATTAATAATAGCGGCTATTGTCGACAGCACTTCTAAAGTTAAATAATAAATTTTATTCAATTGACGAGGGCGCCACCCTTCGCGCACCGGCCCCTATTATTCACCCCTATTGTAATAATAATATCTGGACGCATGTTATTACGGGTTTGTGTTGATAAAGTGCCCTGGACTGGGCGCAGCTTTTTAGTTGAATTTTCAACTAAGTATGTACCTATATTTTTAACACTGATATTAATAAGAATATTACTGGATTTATAAAAAACTACGATGTCTTTTTAAGTCATTTTAACAGGACTTTTACAATTAACTTAGGCCATAGACCACGCCGACGACGCTCTCCTACTCCAAATTACTGATAAGCAGATATCCCAAGATTTAAAAATCCTTATAAATTCTAATCTTAAAACAGATCTTCACATGTCATGGTTAAAAAAATACCTCGGAAAATTTTACTTCAAAATATTTATGTATGCGTACTTACACTGTTTTACTCATCGATATCAATGTTACACATATAAGTCAATGTTTTTACTCAATGTTATTGACGCCGTTTTTGCTTACTTTTAAAATGGATATAAGTATAATGTTTGTTTTCATTTTACCGCAGTGTCATCAAATATGAATTAAGTACCTATTATATATTTATTGATCGCCAACAGTGCAACTTCAATAATATTTATATTGGTGACATTTATATTTGCTGTAAATATTAAAAATACCTATTTCCGTACGTTTGGATGTTATTTACATTGGGTTAATAAGATTAGCTTTTACCTGATAGAACGGATTGACGTCATCAATTACAATACGTCCCTAGATTAGTTTAGGTTTGTAATCTAGATGGGGAACGATCTCTCACGTCCATAAACTTTGATAAGTTCGGCCGCTAATCAAAGTCTCCTCACATAATGTGTTTCAAAGTTTCTTACTTAGCAATGAAATGTAATACGTAACGAAAGATAAGCCCATTTGGTGTATCTGTTATGGGCCAAGTGATTAATCGGGCATTATTCATAATGGCCGGGCAATATGAATAATGCCCAATAAGAGCGGGCAATGTGATTATAAACAATCAATTTATCACATTGCCTGGGCATTATCAATAATGCCAAGTGCCTATTGGGCAGAGTGATGTAAAGCGAATCAAAATCAAAACAATTGCAGCACGAGGGGGTGGGTTGGGAGGAGTGGAGGGGGAGGGGGAGTGTCGCACCTCCCCTGGTACCACTTGTTGTCAATACAAATTAGCTTCTGCATCGTCTCCGGCGCTACGGGAAGTTCAGCCCCTTCGCCCTTGCGTAACAAAAGATAGGCACCCATGCTCACCTCCGCAGCTTCGGCTTGCTGGTCGCCTCCGGCGACCAGGCTCAGCCGCTACGGCTCGCACGGTTGCTTATCCTTCGTTACAGCGGGCGGGGGCTGCTCTCCCTCCGCGCCTCCGGCTTTTTATATACACTCTAGGGTCGGCAGCCAAAAGACTACGTGAAGTCGGAGTGTTCCGAGTCGGATTTAGGGCACAGTCGACCTAACTGATCCGTAAAGTGGTTACACTAATTTTCTTCTATAGATAATGTTTCGGACGTTAAAAACAACTAAACATAAGTAGGTCAATTCAACCTTTCTTATTTATGGGTCTATCGCAGATGCGACAACTAACTTAATATGCGTAATAGATTTTTATTGACGATGATAAGAATAAGTAGATACTTATCTTTTTTCTATCACTAAAATTTGTGTCATAATACAACCAAGTATTTAGAAGATTGGTGCGAGTGACAATTAATTCCATTAACGCCACACTGTAGAGGCACTGGAGCATCGCACCACTTACGTCAAAACATATTACGCGTTGTTCGCTCAGTAGTGCGATTCACGTATTATAATAAGTTCAGCTGCAGTGCAGTTGCGGTTAAGTTTCGATCAAAACAGCCCTTTTCGTATTCTCGTAATTTTGACAACCGCTGTCATATACGCTCGCGTCAAGTTCGCGTCACGCAAACGTTTTAGCTTATTCTACTGCTGCGCGTATAAATTCAATATCAAACAAATTTCATACAGTTGACGCGCAGCTCACGCGTAGTTCACGCGCAGCTAAACATTTACAAGAATACCATTTTGTACCAAAGCGTAAACTTAATTGTAACCGCACCGCAACTTGATTGGCGCGTCAAAAAGTTACGTGAATCGCCCTACTGTTCATATATTTATGTAAATGGTGTAATATATGTAGGGATGACAGAGGGGACTTCAGTATCAGTAGGTTCCATGAGGCAGGTAGGCGTGGGTATTCGGGCGAGGAGAATAAAAGCTACAAGTGATTTAGAGTTAATAAGATAGCTATTGAACTAAGCACACAAAATCACATAACACTCCACCAAGCACGTAGCGCGTTAGTCCGACATGATACGATCGCCGTTCTTGCTGGTAATCATGGTTCTTGCCGCACTAGCACCGGGTGTCGCGTCAGAGAGTAAAACGACGGTGACAGCTTCCGACGTTTACCCCTCTTGTCAAATGCGCCGTCACGGCCAGCCTGACCACGTCCTCGTGCGCATCTCACTACTTCAGTGTTTGATGGCCTGCAATAAAAGAAAGGAAACCACAGGGAACACAATTTCTACTTCACTCGTCCATCCTGACATTTTTTAAAGTATGATTCAGTACACACACGTAGGTCACACACACACACACACACGCACGCACGCACGCACGCACGCACGCACGCACGCACGCACGCACGCACGCACGCACGCACGCACGCACGCACGCACGCACGCACGCACGCTCGCATGCACGCACGCACGCACGCACGCACACACACACACACACACACACACACACACACACACACGCTGTTAACTGAAACCCGCCGTCTCAGCCTCTAAATTGATGGTTATCGGTTCAGACATGACTTCCGTTTCTATTTCTGAAAATGCATAGATAGCAAAAAGATCGCATGGAGAAATGAAACATTATGGGATTAAACAAATGTCTAGTACAAAAGCTGTCAAAGTTGTGAAATATTATAATTGTATGTAAACAAATAGGTCACTACAAAAATCAATGTCCGAGTTTGGATAAGAGCAACAAAAGAAAACAATCAACGAATGCTTTCAGTTCAATATTTCTGACCGGAAAGTCTTTTAAAATTGTGAAGTTTTTTAAAAGTTCAAATGTTTTCAGTCAGTGGTTAAGAAAAAGAAAGATCAAAATCATCAGAACAGACAATGGCAGTGAATTTTGTAGCCTTGAGTTTGAAAACTATTTAACAGAGCAAGGAATAGTCCATCAAAAGACTAATGCTTACTCACAACAGTAAAATGGTTTATGCGAATGCTTGAACTAATCCATGGTAGAAAAGGCGAGGTGTTTGCTATTTGATGCCGGCTTAGATAAACAACTTGGGGCTGAGGCTGTGAATACTTCAGTATACTTAAGAAATAGATCTGTTGTTTCTGGATTGAATGATAAAACACCTTGTGAGGTATGGACTGGTCTGAAGTCGGACTTAAGTCACTTGCGAGCTTTTGGAAGTACTGTTATGGCACACGTTCCAAAAGAGAGGCGCACCAAGGGCGACAAAAAGGCGAAGCAACTTATTCTTGTGGGTTATGCTGAGAATATAAAAGAATACAGGATATATGATCCTGGTACTAATTCTGTAACCACAAGCAGAGATATAGTAGTTATGGAGCATTTAGAAAAGAATGCGAAAGCCAGTATAGCCAGGAGTTTGTGCAAAACTAAACATTATTAAGTACTGTATGAAATAGCTAAGCATTTTATCTCTTTCGTAATATGTAGGTTTAAGTTTCTCTTTATTTATTTTGTTATTAGTAGATGTTAAAATTGGTAACAAAATAAGTAATAGCGCCAACTGTTGATAAAAAGTGTTAAACTGTATTGTTTATTGGTAACTAAGCTACTAAAATGTGTAAAATGTTCCAGAATAAATTAGTCTGATTGCAGCCGTCATGCAGTTTTATTACCATCAAAATTTAATGATTACCAAAGTCATGTCTCAAGCGGAGAAATAACACGCACCACGCAGTCTATCAATCTGTTCATTGATTATAGGCAAAGGGGTAGTGTTCAGGACGCGTATTGGCATTCAGGTCGCGGTAGTCAACACACATGCTATCAAAGTTGTCCTTCTTTTCACGAGGAGTACCGGGCTAGCAAATGCAGATGTACCTTCACAGATAACACCAGCTTAGAGAAGACGTTTCACTTTATCTCTAACAACCTCTTTCTGAGCGGGAGAAAACCGATAAGGACATTGCTGTACTGTTTTATTGGGGTATATAGGTTCAATTCGCATGTACCCGGTAGTGACACGACGCGTAGGTATACCAACTATGAAGAAGTCGCTATATTTACTCAAGAGTTTGATTAGAGCTATCCTATGTTCCCCCTGCAGATCGGTATAGATGCTATCAAAATCTTGTTGACTGGATTTTTTACGCAATACAAACCGAGTATGATCACTGTTTACCTCGACAGTTCTTACTTACTACTTGTTCACTTATAGTTGTGTCGGGACCGCGTGAAATAACACACTAAAGAAATACCTTGCACATTGATGGCACTAAGGATTTGGGAGTTGCACTTTACTACATTGTTTTCGCCTATCCCAGTAGAATATACGAAATCATCACGCATTGTGCCCGGGAGCATATCAGCTCTGCTATGATTTTCTAACGAGCAAGCAAAACCACTGTCAAAAAGAAAGGAAACGAGCTCACTGGAACATGTAGTCAAGGTGCCGCCCGCCAGTCGTCGCTCGCACAGGTGGACCTCTTTGACCACCGGCTGCTTTTTTTTTTTTTTTTTTTATTGCATTGAATGGCGAGACGAGCAAGCCGTTCTGTGCTCGGAGTGATCTGTGCTCCCAATAGATACCTAATGCAAGGCAGCGGTTGCGCCCAACACATATAAACTATCAGATAGATATAAACCGATGCCAAATGTCGCGTCATCAGTGTCGTCCAAGTAGTGGACCCGCACATGTCGTCGCACGTTAGCGAAAACTACATTTTTGGAACATAATATTACAGTTAATAATGATTTGTTCAATAAAATGGTGTGCAAAAAACTCACAAAAATAAAGTATCTATAAAAACGCAATAAGTTTTCATCGATAACTAATATTCTTTAAATTAATTTGGTCCCGAGCGAGCTCAATTTATACTGGTTTTTTATCAATGTCAAACAGTCGAGTTCGGATGGAGAATCAGCCCTCTCTTTTTCGCATAGCAATAACCGTAATAAGCCATCTTTTTTTGGCGAAGTCACGCGTTCTTCTAGTGTTTGACGCATGTTTATAATATAATTCCCAGAAATATCGATATTGGAAAACAATAATGTAAATTAATTTTATTAAATGACAATGTCACAAAATATATTATATTGATTTAAATAAAAATTGCAAATTACCAAGCTGTTGCACTAATTTTAACATACGTTGTATATATCGTCTCAAAAACATTCATAGTTCGTCAAGTGGGTTTCATCGTCACTTGTCGATATTACATTTACTACAGCCGCCGTCAGAATTCAAGAAACGGAATAAGTTATTGTAGCCCTTTAGGGCGTGAGGTTTAGTTATTTACTATTTCATATTTTTATCTGATCTTTTATATCAACACTTATTTTGGGTATTTCGCCATTATGGTATGCAAAAATACACGGTGAATAATAGAAATAAAACCGTTAAATACTAAAGTATAAATCTTAATCCTAATTTATTCGTAGTTAGCGGTTGCCGGTTGGTATGATTTATCAGATCAGGCCGGTGAAAAAATATTATCAAACATTTAACAAGTTGGTAATTAAGTTATAGAAGCGATCATAACACATTAACTTACTGGCAAATCGAACTATCGATACATTTTTTTATTTATCGACTTATGCCTCATCTCTCCAGTGAAGTCCACGTGACCGCGCTGCAACCCGCCCACCCCCCGGCAATGATGTTTTAATAACGATGACGCATATTCATACTGCGTGACGTTGTACTTCTATGCATATACATACTCATTTGTCAATACTTTATGACAATTTTAGTGAATGAAACAGATCATACAGAAAGTACGAGACGAAAAGAGATAGCATTGCGCTATCCAAACATAGAATCGAAGCGATAGAAACAGAAGGGTGACGATAAATAAAACTACCTATTTGGTTTTATAAGTATATAATATATTAACTTTGAGGTTGCTACATGAGTCCACCTGTGGTACGCCATCCTGAAACAAATATATTTTTATTTGCACATAACTTTGATTAAATAAAAAAAAATAAGTTATTGCCGTTTTTTATGTAAGTTTATGGTAAGCATGCACTGAAAAATCGATATCTTATTAATATTTTTTTTTGTTGTAATGATGACAAGTGATACGACCGCTCGTGGACATAAGCGAAACCAAGACACCTTAAATTACAAAGCAATGCTTGGCATTCACTATGCTCGCCATTCCGAGACATAAGATCTTAAGTATAAGTACAGCGAATACTCGGGCGGGAATGTCCTTTGGATCGGAACATAACATGGCATTTAAACTGCCGTGTGGCGGGGGAAATAGACATTGCGGTGGTACCTACACATGGTGGTAACGTATGAGCGACCTGCCACTGGTAAACAACCGATACTGCAACCGATGGTGCAGGTTTTTTTAGGTGGATATATATATTTTCGTAGTTGTATATTTTTATTCATAATTAAATGTGCTAAACCAATATTAATCAGTTTTAAAGGCATCCAGTCACGAACCTCTCTTTTTGTCCGAGCTGTGCTTAGTGCATATCCATTAACGTCTCAAAAGCTCATCACGTGGAAATCTGGAAACATTAATTAATGTTACATGTAAATATGACATATATATATATTCAAAATATATAATGAGGCTGCTAATGTATTTTGTAATGTTCGTGGTTGGATTAAGTTATTTGAATTGATTATGAAAATAATTCATAACAAATAACTTAATTGTTTTAAATGTGATTAAATTAGAAATAAATATACAACTATCCAAATCCATTCAAACTTTCATCGTCAATTTTCTGTATGATCGGTTTCGCTTCTGACTTGTTAATCTATGACGTACGCTTTTTGTCCCTATCGCACTTCACAATCTTTGTATTACGCGATCCTTCTTACACAATTGAAGGCGGTGTATACTAATTTAAAATAAAAATTAAATTTTGTGTGGTTTTTATATACTTACGTATGGTGTGTAGGTCCCATTTAGTTTCATATTTTTGCACCATTGTTTTAACACTCTTAAAACACACAATTCGACACTTTAGACAATATTTTCGAAATAAATTATGTTGACAGCACTGAGGTCTTCCCTCTGTCGCCGTTGCTATGCGACTAGATGAAATTACACCAATTGCCCGAATTTGAACGCCTCACTTTTGAAGTGCTAGTGCGATATCTACGTCGTATTTGTATAATATATCATTGCCCCCCCGGGCAGTTCCCTTCGTTGGCGTTTTCGGTTCAAAACAAAACTATCGTAATGCGGTATCTATTGGAAGTGATCTGTGTTCTTGCCGCACTAGCACCGGGTGTCGCGTCAGAGAGTAAAACGACGGTGACAGCTCCCGACGTTTACCCCTCTTGTCAAATGCGCCGTCATATAAAATATGGTCTATAGATACAGGGTAATGCCGAAACTACTTCATTAATTTAATCAGTGGGCGTCATAATGTGCTGTATAATCAAGAAACCATAAAAATAATTAATTGCCTCTTATGAGAAAATGGTGTTTACGCAAAAACATGTTTCTAGAAAGATATTTTGCGCCGTATTTTTAACTATGGCGGCTGGTGACTTCGGCGTAGGTGACCCTGCGACGACAAAACATTTAAACAACTGCGCAGCCATTTGCAAGTTACAATACAAAAAAAAATACCTACATAGGTTGTTTATAATTTAAAATCATTGCTGCCCACATGGATGACTTGTGCAAACGCTTTTAAAAAAACCTTACGCACGAGACTAACTATTGGCTATAAACAAACATCAAGTATGATACGATGTTTGTTTTTAGCCAATGATGATATTATACACAATACTGATACGTACCCGTTATGTAATCGAGCACGCAACTATTAAACAAAGTGCTCAGACAGTAGCCGCTGCGATACACAAACACTTAGATAAGTAGGTACTTAATTAAATAAACAATTATATCCTAATGTGGTTACCACACGGTGGATATAAGCAAATATTCAATTAATTTAATTTAAGTTGTTTTGGGGGTAACACCGTAATAATAGTGCGTAAGGAGTAAGAACGTAAACTCATATCTGTATTAGCCCATATACAACCCACTACAGGGCACGGTCGTCCTCTACAATTGAGAGTACGATTGAGAGTGGTTAGGCCATATAGTCCACCTCGCTGGCCTAGTGCGGGTCGGCGTGGCAAAATGGCAAACTCATATAAAATATAGTAATTTACGTTCTTAGACCTTCCATCCTCGTGTTACGGTGCTATCCCAACGCACCTTAAATAATTAACATAAACCTTACTGCGTAAGACTGCTGATCCTGATTGGGCTGGCGCCTGGCAAACATAATTTCATCGAGTCGTACGATATCAGTTAATA
This sequence comes from Hyles vespertilio, assembly GCA_009982885.2. Taxonomy (NCBI): domain Eukaryota; kingdom Metazoa; phylum Arthropoda; class Insecta; order Lepidoptera; family Sphingidae; genus Hyles; species Hyles vespertilio. The sequence goes on along the minus strand of CM042825.1, from coordinate 507,700 downwards.
CTATATTTATTATCCTTACATACTTCTTCACGTATATAGGTTCGCTACAATATGATATTTTGTGCATGTTACCACCTGCTACCCATTCCATAAGACAGAAATAGACTTTTACATCCACTATGCTAATCAAAGATCTACACTTAAACTGTAAACTTTGAAACACAACATTTTTTGTCACGATGTTTTACGATGTAGACGCAGCAAGCGATAGTAAGCACGCAGTCTTATCATTGTTGTCTTCACACATTGTTTGTCAACAGACGAGGAGTCCAATGATTCGGTACACCAGTCGACGGACATCCTGAGTTACTTCGAGAAGGAGACGGGCGGCCGAGTGCGCTGCATCGTCTGCCGCGCCTCGCGCTCCAACAACCCAGACGAGCTCAAGAACCACCTGCGAGAGAAACACCCCAAACTCATCGGCGCCATAGGACAGGTACGTTGCATTGCCAATATTAGTATATGTATATGCTTTCATACCATCTTTCATAAGCTATCAGTGAAGTCTGAGTAGTAAAAAATATTTGGAGGAGCTATCTTGTTAAGTAGTGCAAAGATTTATGAAAAATTGTTATATTTCGCCGTAAATAAGTAGCGTAGAATCGAAATTAAAGCATATTCTAGTAGAAAGTTTAATCTGAGTTATAGACTTATGTGTATGATAAAATAATGTTCTCTCATGCAGGATGTACCCATGTCAGATGCTTCTGGGAACGAAGAAGATGGCACATACACAGAAGTTATTTATCTAGAAGAAGACTCAAAGAAAAAGCCAAAATACGTATACAAAAAGGACCACAAGAGTCGCCAATCAGCGCACAAAATTACCATGAAAGCGAAACACAGAAGACTGAGCTCATCATCCGATGACATGCCAATCAAGAAACTGAAACAAGATGATATCAGTGAGTTGGATACGTTTTTGACGTACATCAAATGTTTAATGCGGCAGGTGCCAAATGACGTGTGCGCGAAACTACAGATGGACATCATCAACTTAATAGTGAACGCGAAATTGAACAAGAGCAATAGTAACGATGTCAATATTCTGGAAACTTCTATGGGGATAGCAAAAGAGTCCATGGATAGGACTGGTGTGATAACCGTTACTGAATTACCCGTAAGTAATTTGAATACATTGGATTCGGTAGAGCATTGCTATGTGGAAGCCGCGGTCGAGAAGACTGACAACTGAAGGTTTGGTTAAATTAAGAAATAAATAAAGTGTTAGGCCTGAGAGCGCACAGAGAAATTTAAGTCACGGATGGCGAGTTCAGCGAAGTGAAAAAACATCTGCTGGGGGAAATATAAGTCTTACTAACGACATATTCAACCCTGAGATTGGAGAATAAAAGAAGTTGAATTCAATGAAAGACCTTAAAAGAAACTAGTGAAAAGGAGGAGAATCGGGCAGAGATTACTTTCTAACTTCTAAGATAAGAGAATATGTAGCTCTGGCTACGAACACGATTTATTGATTTATTTGACGCAGTTAAATATTGTTATAGATAAGTGGAATAATTGAAATATATTTTTTTATGAATGATCCAGCCTTTGCACATTATTTTCTTTATTTTTCCAATAGTCTGTTTCCTTTAATGATCGACGAGAGTCAAAAACACTGTGCCAAAATAATGGACCAATGCAACCTTAAAACGAGTATAAGCGTAAAGATGGCGAAATGACGTTGACAATTATTGCAATAAGTCAAAAAGTATGCTCGGAAAATGAGCTGAGTCAAAAAATATGCGAGTTTAGGCAAGAATACGGGCCAGCAGTAGGATCGTATATACTCATCTAGTGGTACAATATTATTTATAATGAATAAGAAAAACAATAACTGGTTAAATTAATTTAACAACTGTACATACAAACACACCCCCGTACGTGAGTTGTGCGCATCTTCGCCAGCTCGTTACAATTTGAGCTGTGTTGCAACGTGTTAGGACACTATTTTGAATAGATTTGTTAATGTTACAACACTTTTTTTACCCAATCGCAATGCTTGTACCGCTCCTCGGAATACACGTACGACATTAAGGTTGTACTGTTACTGATATGTCGATTATATTAACAATTCGGTCGCTTTAGTAACTTTACTATACAAATATACCGGCCATTTGAGTAATTAGGTAACTTGTTAAAGAACGAGATTTGCGGATTTCATTTTTTAACTTCATTACGTTTGAAGGACTTTACAGCTTCATGGTCGGGGGAGGACTGAGTGGTAAGCCGCAACGTTTTCAATGAATATTTTAGCAGTAACATTGTGGCCCTATACATTAACAGAAATAGGTACTACATGAATCAAACAATAAAAAATTACGGCTCACAATTGTCCAGCCCGTGAGCTCTTATTGAAAACCTAATAGCTACATATTTTTGCGAAATTTACCTGAAACACGTCGGCAACAGTACTTAAAATGTCTCGTCATCGATATCGATAATGGCCAAGTCTCGTCTCTAATTGAAAGTGGAGCGTTAAGTAAGTGGCACGCCATGCGCGTAGCCTGCAGCTTGCAGTTACAGCAGTAAACTCGTGTCGAACCGTTTGCAAAAATATTCATCATCTTAAACTTTATTTTGACGCTAGTTGTATATACTCAACAGTTCTATAACTTCCAATATCCTCGAGGGAATCAAAATGTATGACACATCATTATGGTCACAACCCCCAGATGCAAAACTAACATGTTTTAAGACACACATTTGTCTCGGTCAGGAAAGAAAACTCGCGATCTCTCATTTTACGGGGGGCTTCAACTGTGTCTTGGGAGTTGGGAGGCTGTCACTATATGTATATTTTATTTACATCCCGTTTTGCTTTATAGTAAACATTATTTATGACTCCTGTAATTATTCTTTCTGATAAAAATCGTTTTGGATTAGAGACAATCTAGTGTCAGAGGATCGCCAATCTTTGGTAGTCATATAGCTACTTCAAAATGTTTGCCTCTTTGTTTGAACAAACTGAGGTCGCCTGCCTACGGCCTCTTATTCATAAAACATAATAACAGCCGCCGTTTACAGTTGTTTTTAACTCAGATAAGCATGTAGGTCATAGGTTTAGTTCGTTATCAACGTTTTTTATTATTATCAGTTTGAGGCAAAACGTTATTAAAAATTATTTAGTTTTAAAAAGCGAACCGTACTGTTAAATTAGTACATTGAATATTACATTTGCCTACTTTTTAAATCACTGATATTGCGATATTTTTTGCAATATTATGAGTAATATGAGGAAATATTCTTTGATTTAAAAATGTCACATCCTGGTTAGATTCTCAGCTCGGTTAAGTACCTGCCTAATAAGTTTTTTTTATCCTATTTATATTATAATGTGCAAAGTATTTATGACTTTAGTCATCTATGACTACTAATCTTACTGCCGTGGTAGACATTAAATGTGTGGGCACATCCCTTGCATTTATTCCAAGGGCTACAAATTAAATGAGTAGTCAGTAATGTATGCGTGTATGTCGAATAAAATGAACGATATAAGATTATTATTACAACTAGTTTATGTTTACGGAACCGTCCTATTTGTTACTACCCGAAGTGAAGCTACTACATAGGCTTGTTCTAACGCTTTCTACATATTACAAAATAATTTAAATTTTACTTTTATAAAAGTCATCGACATCGGTCTCTGCAGATTTTTCGATGTTCTAAGTAGTTCGTCATGCACACAGCACCGCCCACGTGTCTAGTAAGTTATTAGAGATCTTATTTGCACCCTATCTTACATCCAATTTATTCTCATGAGTCACGTTGGTTTATTCACACTTCATTTTAAAACTAATAGGTATTAAGTAATTTTCTTGCTACTTGTGCTGGTGGTGCTAATGGTGGTAGGTCTCTCATATGAGAGAGGCCATCTGGGTAGGTACCACCGCAATGTCTATTTCTCCCGTGAAACAACACTGCTTAAATGCACTGTTGTGTTTCGGATTGAAGGACATTGTAGCCAGAGCAACTACTGGACATATTGAGACTTAACATCTTATGTCTCAGGATGGCGAGCGCAGTGGAATGTTGCTACTGTTCATGAGCGGTCGTATCGCTTACCATCAGGCGAACGGCTTGCTCGTCTCGCCATTCCATGCAATAAAAAAAAAATACTTATTTCTGCCCGTGAAGAGGAAGCAAACCCTACTATTTTAAGGCTTGTTTTCCATCAGAAATATTTTGTGGACAACATTTTGTGATCGGTATTTGTTGAGTCCATACTTATTTATAGCTATACAAGCAGTACCGTTGACATGTTAGTTACCTACAGTTAATTATACATCGTTAGTGCTACGCACTTACCTACACAATATGCCGTTATGTAGAAACTATTCAATATTACACATTCACTGAATAGAATTATGAGACCAGGTATTACAACTCTTTTTAAAAACACAAACTATTTACCTATTGATACAACTTGGCAGATCCGATAGAAAAAAAAGACGTTATAAAAACCATATTATTAGATTTGATTATACATACATCACTACATAGTATAAAACAAAGTCGCTTTTTCTGTCCCTATTTTTCTTGTTCGCTTAAATCTTTAAAACTACGCAACGGATTTTGATGCGGTTTTTTGTAATAAATAGAGTGATTCAATAGGAAGGTTTATATGTATAATAACATCCATTAAATAGTGAAGAAATATTGTTATTTTTGAGGTTTCTAATGTGATGTCGTTAATTATCAATATTTTTCCGCTTACATTGCAAACGCAGGCTGAACCCTACGAGATTTATCAAAATAATGTACTACATATTTGTACACATTGAAAAGGTCTACAGAAAACTCCGCGATGGTCTATCTCTTATGGATATCCCACAATAACATTATTTTGTCATTTACTTTTTACGACAAATAATGGCTAATTTTCGAAGCGATTTTAACCAATACAGCATTAATCCTTATCCAATTAAATAGCTTAAATACATTGTTGATTTAATATACTTAGATCTATGTGGTCCTTTACAGCACAAGATTTAAATGAATATTTTCGAAGATATTACAGATTTAAAATTGCGGGACGTAGCGCTTGCGGCGGTACTGGCCGGCCGGGGCGGCGCGGCGCGGCGGCAGCGTGCTTCTATAGGAATGTTTATATGTATAATAATAATACGTACATATTATTGTACAAAAATCTATTTGAACCCGGACGAAGCTGGGCCGGGCCGCTAGTATAGTATAAATAGTGTTAAAACCTTAAAGTATAATATATACTAGGTTCTTGGTCATTTCATAAAAAATCCTCAGTTGGCAATGTTTGCAAATTGTGGAACCCGTTACAAATGTAAAGCCACTTGGCCTGTTTCGGATGTCGCTATTGTTCTAACACCTATATTCTTAAGTGAAAACAAGAAGTTACAATACATACACACTACACTGTGTGACGTCACTATAGTCGCCATGTGCTAGATATCCACTTTTATTCAAGACAGCTCTTACAATTTGCAACACCCATATCCGTAACAAAATAATATCGCGTCCTGCTGAGTAAATACTTACAACGTTCATATTAAAACGTGCATTTATAAAAAAAAAATATTATTATTTGCGTTCTTAATTCATTTGATTTCTTGTTACATGAGTTAATACGAACAAAAAAACCCGAGTTACGCCTGCGACCACGGTAGATAAACCTATAACCTAACAGTCGCCGAGCCTCACTGCCACGCACCACGTGGTGACCATCGAGACGTTTCTACGCACTTATGATTTGATTATTAGAATCGGATTTGAAGACGTTTAAAATTACTTAGAGCTCTGTTAATAGTTCAAATAATGTCAAACTTTCGAACAGCGACATACTTTATTATAACTCTTAAATCACGAGTTTTTAATGTAATAATGTACTAAAAGAGTATTATTTTTTCCGTAAACCCCATGACCCCACCGTTGAATCAACTTAAGAGGAGGGTAGACGCCGATGACCTTGCTCGAACGGGCGGCACCAAATCTCACGCACCGGCGCACGCCGGCTCACGACGTGCGAGCGAGCGCGCTGCTTTATACCTATTCATTCATTATTTCGCTGCGGACAAAACGATATATTCGTAGTGTTATTTCACTCGATGTTCCCATCAAGTACGTAAGTAAGTTAGGAGCGGTTGACCGTAGTGTATGATTAATTCACTTACAAACGTCACAGCTATCGTGGCAGAATTGCTCGAACGCTGACTGTTAAAAGAGAAGACGCGGGTTCGGTCCCCGCACTTGTAGTTCAATTTTTGTGTTTACTTATTTCATCTATCTATACCAATATTACATTTTAGATTTTAATATTTTTATTTTTGTTTTTCTTTTGTAATATTATAAAGAGGATAGATACATTTATATTTTTGGATTTTTATTTACAATGAAACTCAAAAATTACTGGACCAATTTAAAAAAATATTTCGATTTTCTAATGGTAATTATCCGGGATTAACAGAAGCTATATATTTACCTGAAGAGGTTGAAATAAGGGTTTAAATGGAAAATAAAAATATTTAAAAAAAATTATCTCGAATGGTTTTTATTTTTCATTTCAACCCTTATTTCAACTCCTTTAGCCAAACATAATAATAACAGCCAATGTTACTCCAGGATAATGTTGGATTCGAATGGTGAAAGAATTTTAAGATTAAGTCGGTCGGTTAAGTAATTTTTGGGTTTATTCATCATCCATCCATCCATCCATCAGCCAAAGGAAGTCCACTGCTGAACATAGGCCTCCCCCAATGATTTCCACAGAGACCTGTTGGAGGCAGCCTGCATCCAGCGACGTCCCGCGACCTTTACCAGGTCGTCGGATTTTTGTTTATTCATAATAAACAAAAATCGAAATATTCAAAAATCTATAATACAAAAATGTAAAAATACACATGTTACAAAAATGCAAAAAATGAAATGTTTCTTTTATAAAATATTATAGGTTAGACATATAGATGAATTTATAAACAAAAACAATTGTAACGATGCGGGGATCGAACCTGCGGCCACATCAATCATCATGCGATCGGTCAATCCTTCGGGCCAACAATACTTACTTCCCGGTGACCAAATTACCGGTAACTATCTATTATATTAGTGCCTATTTTGGTGTTTAAATGTTACCTACTATTTCAAATATGATCGGAACATAACAATTCATTTATTTATATGTTGGGTTGGTCTCTCATAAGTTGCATGAAATTCAATTGAAATATTAAAACATCGCACGCTACTTATATATTTTGCTATGTAGGTACAATATTATGATCGTTAACTTTAACAAAATAAATCTACTATTATAGTACAGTTACTTTCTACTAAGAGCATAAATAATAATTTTATAAAATATGGTAGAAGATATTTTTCAAAAAAATATCTTCAATGATTTTTATTTTCCATTTTAACTCATGTCAACCCCTTTAGGCAAATACACAGCCTATGTTACTCCAGGATAATGTTGGAATCGGATGGTAAAAGAATTTTAAGATCAGTTGAGTAATTTTTGGTTTATTCATAATAAACAAAAATCGTAATATGCAAAAATCTAAAATACAAAAATGTAAAATATAAATGTTACAAAAATGCAAGAAATAAAATGTTTCCTATATAAAATAATGGGTTAGATAGTAGATAGTTGAATTTATAAATAAAAACAATTGTTTCGATGCGGGATCGAACCCGCGGCCACACGTTTTTATTTGGTATCCAAGCAACAGCGCCACAGTTGCAGTGACGTAGTATAGTGATTTACTACGGTTAGACCGGCCGTAACCGTTCTCAATGAATGTGTCGAGCGAAATAGCAATATTAAATTTACGTTGATATTGCGAAGACAAGCGACATAGGTCCGTTTAGCACGGCGGTTCGTCCCGCACTGATTTGTTGGGCGACAGCGGGGACGTGCTCGCGATTTAGAGTATCGATAATGTGAAAAAATTCGTTAAAAATAAATGAGACAGAAATTAGAAAAAATAAAAAGAAGGTCCCATCCGCCTTGCATTTCTTAATATCCTGATAATAATAAAATACTCCTAGTGCTCGTAGTTTAAGAGAAAAAACGTTGTAAATGCGAAAATAGAGGTCACTTTGCAATTTTATTTCAAGTACTTTTAATACACTTTTAAGAATTCTGAAAAGATGGGCCCATGCTCCATATAGTGTAGATCAACATATATTTTTTTTGAAGACCTAATAATAAAGATCACCAAGAAAAAACGTTGTGAAAAAGGCCATTTCACATAGACCCCCCTCTTAAAGATGTAATGACAACACTAAAAATTTACATAGCATTACTGAATTATGAACGAACCGCTACGACAAAGCTTTCGACCACAAAACAAAATATATCTCGATTCTTATACTTACATATTTCTGTGCTTTAGACATAGTAGCATGAAAATATAATAATAATATAATAAAAAAAATGTTGTCATAACTAATAACTTAAAGTATTTGTTTAAGTGATAATCTTTTACTACAGATTGGTCACAACACTTATCTGTTATGATAAAAAAAATATGATATATGTTACACACTATTTCTAAATAACTCGAACTGCAGACATTCTGCGTTGAAATTATTCCATTTATTTTCAGTGTAGATGTATAAGCTAGTTTTCATTTATCAACCAAAATCTGTTTATCTTAAGAGCGTTTACACCTTGCGCGCAAAGTCAACTATAGGTATTTCTTCGATAATTTCACGCACACATAAGCGACCATATCTGTGTGCGTAGAGCTGCCGCGTCGGCTCCCTGTAAAGTCAGATCAACCAACTTTGATCCGTGCGCTTCAAATATTCAATTGAAATGTAACTGTATTATAATATAATAAAAATATTTTATTTGCATTATAAGTAGACAAATATTTAACTGCACAAGTAATTAACAATACAAATTTATGTTGCATTCCAATTAGTGTTCAATCAGTAGACACTTCGAACGATTTATTAATCATTTAGTGTTCGAGCACACACGCACTTGTTCGAACACATGAATAGAGTTAGGGACCATACAACCCCTTACAATTACGAAACATATTTAATTTTATATTACAGTACATAACATAATCTAGCCTCGGAATTACATTTGTCGCAATGTATTACTATTATTATACTCACTACAAAATCATTGTAGTTAATAAAAATAAAATAAATTTGTTTACTACCAAAGTGCTAAGATATGGCAATCGCAGTACACGCGTGGCTATTTTTACTACGCGCGGCATAATCAACTGCAGCCAGGCCGGAGCGACGAGCGATACGTCCTCCCTCTAGAAGGCCTGGCGGCGCGGCGGTCTGATTTGATCCACGTCGGACACCGTGTTTTATAGTGGTTTTTAAAATATTTGTAGAAAACATGAAAACTAATTTTGTTGAAATATAAAAATGGTAATTTATTGATAAGATGTTTTTCTATTGTAATATGCAATTGCTATAAAAAATTATGTACGATAAGTTGGTGAAAAAAAATATGTCCTTGACGAGAGTTTCTGAATAATTTCGCATTGTTTAAATTTTTATTTTTCAGGAACTAAACACAAAAAGATTATTTTTCTCAGCAAAATCCCTCCATAAGGGTCTTATTAGTCTGATAATATTTTTATTTTCATCTTATATTTAGTGATTTCGGACATCTTAAGCTTCTAAATTGCCATCCGAAGCCTAAATAACGAAACCTGTGTTCAGTAATCCTTATAGTATTCACAAGTTATCTAACAATCAATAATGTTTTCCACCAAAATCCCTAGATGACAACCTTTTCTAAAATTAGTATCAATTATTTTACCTTTAAATTATTTATTGGTGGCTATTAACTCGTTTGAAAAGTCCTGTTTTTAAGACAAAAAGCACGCGGAAGGTATAAACGCTCTTAATTTAAAATTTTATAACACTAGTTCTAAACAAGAAGTCGCTGCTTATATTAAATATGTAGTTGAAGATTTGGCACACGATTTTTAACTTGCTTCTTCTGTGATGTGAACATTAACTAAAACAACTCGAACCTAGGCCAATGTTTTCACAATTGCAACGATCATATTAAAATATCATCTAACCTGAAATGGAATCAACTTATGCTTTATATAGCCCAGGTTCTCTGAATGTACGTAAATAATGTAGCAATTCTACAAAAGTATGATTGATTATTAAAGCTTCGCTCCTATAGGTCATAGCATAATGTTGCATAGGCTTAGGCTGCCTCGATAAATGGGCTATTCAACACAAAAATGATTTTGGTATTCGAACCAGTATTTCCCGAGATTATCGCGTTCAAACAGACTCCTATTAGAAAAGATTTGTGGATGCTAACTAAATATTATATGCGTAAATAGCAAAATTATTCACCTCTGTACTGCCGTAATAATAAAGCATAGTTATTTCAAAGCATAGCTTTCGCCTTTCAGTCTAACCTAGGCATAATAATGTTAAGCTTTATTTTTTAAACCTAATTCAAGTCTCAAACAGGGCAGTGAAAGCAACATTTAAATTAGAACTAATTTTGTTAGTGGTTTAAGAGTTTAAAAATTTGACACTTACGGGATGGGGGAGGGATGAAACCTTGGGAGCTGGATGCTAAAACCCTCTCGTCTGTCTTCTTTGGACGAGAGGAGGCGTCCCAGCGCGGGCAGACACTGGCGTCCCGAGAGGTCGAGGCAATGCTGGCCTCCCTCCGCAGGATCGCCGTGGAGGAGTGGCGTTCCAGGTTGGAGAACCCAAGTGCTGGCACGAGGACCGTCGCGGCAGTGTGACCTGTCCTCCAACAGTGGCTGGATAGGCGACACGGTGCGCCGACATTCCGGTTGACGCAGGTGCTCACCGGGCACGGCTGCTTCGGTGCGTACCTGTGTCGCGTAGCCGGAGCTGAGGAGTCCGCCACCACCACTATGGCAACTGCCGCGAGGACACGGCCCAGCACACACTGGAGGAGTGCCCAGCCTGGGACGAGGAGCGCAGCGCTCTCACTGTGGTTTTGGGTGGAGATCTCTCGCTGCCGGCCGTGATCGCCGCCATGGTCGGCAGCCAGAGGTCGTGGCGAGCCATGCTCTCCTTCTGCGAGCGCGTCATGTTGCAGAAGGAGAGCGCCGAGCGGGATCGTGAGCAGAACGATCCCGCTGCCGAGCGGGATCGTGAGCAGAACGATCCCGCTCGTCGTCACCGCAGACGAAGAACGAGGCGCCGGGACGCCAACTAACCCGGCGCCGCAGAGGCCACACGGGGCCGCCTTCCCTATCCTGGCGGCCCCCGAGACGTAGCGCTACATGCGTCAAAAAGCCGCGTCGCTGTAAGCGGCAGTGCACGTGGAGGCGGTCCCGTATCCCGGGGCCGTCTCCAAAGTGCACCGATGGTAGCCAACGCGGGGTTTTTAGTCGGTATTTCGGTGCGCAGACTACGATAGGGCCCCGACCCAGCATCACGTCTCGCTAGGCCGGAAGGCGCACCGGTGAGTCCGACACACCCTCGCCCCTTCGGGGGCGGGATGGTCCGTAAAGGGATATTACCCGCGAGAAAAAAAAAGACGGGTTGCACTCCGGGAGTGCCGGCAGAAGTGAAAACTTGATTATTAACGTTGAGCATGTTTGATATTTTGGAATGGTTAGGGAATAATTTTGCACCAATTGCTTTATCAGTATAAAAGTACTATCATTTATGTGGTAGAATACAATATTCATTTATTGCGCTATCGTACACAAACATGACAATTTATATTACATTAAAAATTTAACACTTTAAAACTATTACAATTATTTTACATTAAAAAGTTTATCTCTCCGAAAAATCAACTTTCATCCATAATTTCAACGACTTTTTCACCATCATCATTACCAGAACTATCATCGCCAATCTCTAAAACTGATACGATAGGTTTATGGTAGCTGAAGTAAGAAACGAACAGTTTTGATTCGAACCTATTTAAATGTCTAATAAAGACCGCATCAATAGTAGTTTTGTATTTCGTTGTGCTAAGATTGCGATCATTCGACATAGTTAAACCAAATTCATTATTTAAAAATTCAATTAATAGTTGATTTTTATCGTCTGCGAAGTTTATGTTGAAATCTCCACTCAAAATCATTGGCAATTCATCAAAGCTTTATAAACTGACAGCTAACTGACAGCTGTCTACTCTCCATCCGTCTTACGCTTTTTCGATCAGGTCACGTGTCCTGACGCGAGTTTAAGATTTTATACCCATTACAGAAAAAGTGCTCAACGCCGCTAAAGAAGTTTTCACTTCAAAAAAAAAGGCATGGAACCTTGTGTGGGAATATCGGTTTTAAAGAAATATCCTCCAAAATTGGAATACGTACCTTCTAGTCAAAAATAATGAGATGACTCATGTTTTTTTTAAATGGGAATGATAAAGCTTTATTATTCTCACAATTTCATAACTAATTTTATGCGCAGTAACAGGCATAAATAACATTCATTTAAATAATACATCATTTTCCGCGCAAAGAGTACTGAATAGGTATGTACCTACATATTTATGTCTGGGAGGGAGTATTGAAATGTTGTACAGGAGTGACGAGTTTTTAAGATGATTAATAAATTTCGCAGTATTTGCGTATCAGATGCATACAAAGTTAACAAAAGCAGTTAGTTAATAACGATGTGCTGGTACTTACTAAACTACGTGGCATAACGCCGCTATATAAATCCACGCATCATTACGATAAAGTATTAAGTGGAATAGAGGTTCAACAGTCGAGTACAAGGATGATTAATCCAATTCCGAGAACAGAGCGGCACTGGTGACAACCACGTTTCTAGTGGTTAAAATATGAAATATGGTGCAAGTATGTAGCGAGCTCCCATATTGGAACAAAAGAGAACTATTAAGATGGTGTCTATAATAATACAACTACCTCTGAGCGCGTAAAAACTGAGATAATGTTAACTCTTTCAATGTTGCGTACATAAATCCTTACAAATAAAGTATTACCCAGATATTTATATTATAGAAACTTGTAATTTATTTGCTAATCGCAATTCACTCTGCAGGGCTCTCTTCCTCACCAATGCCAAGAAGATCCATCAAGGGTTAATAACACTCTTTCCAAAAACAAGTGCAGTGCAAATGTTAGGTGGTAATGTAATATTAGCAAAGCTACATATAAATATTCATAAAATCTAGAAGTAATAATAAGTATCAAAGAATCTCGACTTTATACACAACTATGGGGGTTAACGTCACTCGCGTCCGTAGGCTTTGACTCTAGATTCCCTACACGTGACCCCTGGGTAGTGCCAAATGAGTGACATAGTGGTGGTAGGACTTATGTGTCCGCCCGGTTAGCGACCACCGTCCACGAGGCGTAAAGACCGCCATGGTGATCTCCGTAAGGGGATCGCGTTCCGGGATCAGCCAGTGGTTTTTCCGGTTTCTTCGAGGATCTTAGGTCCGGGCATGAAGTTGTACCGTGTGGGTATTTTCGGTCCACTGTCGAAGGGAGGAGAGTTGATCCGTAGAAACGGTTGTCCGCTGGACGCCCGCGGTATAGTACAGGGGCCCAATCGGGGCTAACCACCTCGAGAGGCTGCCTCACCATGCCGCGCATAATCTTGGGTGGGTACGTCGTGCCGGTTGGTGACCGGAAGTGGGGTCCCGGCGGCCCATCCCGGGAGGGTACGGGGGCTCTTCCGTCCGGCGGATCAATTCGCTTCCTGCCGACCCTTTCGTGCCGGTGCCCATTCGGCCTTCTTAGTGCCCGAACCTAAGATCCTCGTTGCCTCTTCACCAATCCCATCCTTTCTACCATGACAGTGCAACTAAACAGAGCAGGTCCTTCAGCGGTGCTTAACCCCACCACCGGGTTCACTATGGAGTTCACTAACATCCGTGGACTCCATACGAACCTCAATGCCGTCCACCACCATCTTGAGACGGCCCGGCCTGCTTTGCTCTTCCTAACGGAGACGCAGATTCGTTGTCCGACCGATAATTCTTACCTGTTGTATCCCGGTTATTCGCTTGAAGTAAACTTCAAGCCTAAAGCCGGGGTGTGCTTGTATGTTCGGTCGGACATCTGCTGTCGCCGTTTGCACTGCATGGAGGACCCCTCCTTCTCCGCTCTGTGGGTGCACGTGGATCTAGGTTCCCTGAGCCGCATCTACGTGTGCCTTTACAGGTCTCACAACGGGGACGATGAGACGACTCGGCTGTTCAGGTATCTTAGCCAGGCGGCTGATGACGCGCAGGCGCAGTTCCCGTCGGCCGAAATGGTGGTCTTGGGGGATTTCAATGCTCATCACGAACTGTGGCTGGGCTCCTCCAAGACTGATCATGCTGGCAGAGCTGCCCATGCATTCGCTCTGACTCATGACTTGACACAACTGGTGAACCAGCCCACCAGGATCCCGGATGTGGCGAGTCATGCGCCTTCTTTGTTGGACCTTCTGCTGGCGAGTCACCCAGCCGGGTATCATGTGACCGTTAGTGCGCCTCTGGGCACTTCCGATCACTGCCTGGTTGGGTCGTCAGTACCGATCGCATCACCTCCACGTCCCGTGCAGGTTAGGCGAAGGGTCTGGCATTATTCGTCGGCAGATTGGGATGGTATGCGGGAATATTTTGCATCCATCTCTTGGAGGCAGCGCTGCTTTGAGGGTAAAGATCCCTCAGCGAGTGCCAACGCTATTGCTGACGAGATCAGACTTGGAATGGAATATTACATTCCTTCCTCCGAAATCGCCAGTAAGGGCCGTGGACGCTTCTGGTTCAATCGTGCATGCGCCGATGCTGTCGGTGACAAACAGGCGGCGTATCGCGCTTGGATCAAGGGTCGCGCCATGAAGGATCCCAATATCAGGTCCCTCAAAGAAGCCTATAACCGTGCCTCCAAGGCCTGCAAGAAGGCCTACGTTAGGGCGGATGCCCAACGCGTTAGCAGGATTGGGCGTGCGTTGGCCGATCACCCAACTAGCAGTCGTGCTTATTGGAGGTTAGCCAGGGCCGTCCAATCTAACTTCTGCTGTCCAGCGTTGCCGCCGCTGAGGTACCCAGAAGGGTCGCTGGCCCACAAGCCGCAAGAGAAGGCTGCCTTGCTGGCAAATCTCTTTGCGGCTAATTCCCGCCTCGAAGACCGTGGTTCCCAGTCGCTGCCTACACTGCCTGATTGCGGTTTCTCAATGGCAGATATTCGCATCATGGCAGTGTGATGTGCGGCGTGAGTTACGGTCTCTCGATGTGCGGAAAGCCAGTGGTCCGGATGGGATACCAGCGGTGGTTTTAAGGGCTTGTGCAGCCGAGTTGTCTCCAGCACTGACTCGCCTCTACCGAGCGTCCTACCGCACAGGTGTTGTGCCGGAATCTTGGAGGGAGGCCAATGTGCAACCGATCCCCAAAAAGGGTGATCGATCGGACCCTACCAATTACCGCCCTATCGCTATCACCTCAGTGATGTGTAAGGTCATGAAGCGGATCATAAACGCTCAATTGGTCCGCTACCTGGAGGATCACTCGTTGATCAGTGACCGACAATACGGATTCCGCCATAATCGATCGACGGGTGATCTTCTAGCGTTTGTCCTGCATCGCTGGGGTGAGGCGATAGACCGGCGTGGCGAGGCTCTTGCTGTGAGCCTCGACATTGCCAAGGCGTTTGATAGGGTCTGGCACCGTGGTCTTCTGTTCAAGCTTCCGGCATACGGTCTACCCGGCAACCTGTGTTCGTGGATTTCCGGCTTTCTGCATGGGCGTAGAATACGTGTAGTCGTAGACGGACACGCTTCGGCGCTCATGTCGGTAAATGCCGGAGTTCCTCAGGGCTCGGTGCTGTCGCCCACCTTGTTTATTCTGCATATCAATGACTTGTTGTCGCTTGGCAACATTCATTGCTATGCAGATGACAGCACGGTTCATGGGCGATACCACTGCGGGCCTCCAGGTTGCCGTGTCGAAACTGTGAAGGGACGCGAAGATCTTGTCATTGAGCTCAACCGGACCTTGGATCTCATTTCTACATGGGGTTCCAGGAATATGGTTGAGTTCAATGCCAAGAAAACCCAGGTGTGTGCGTTCACGTGCAAAAAATCCCCGTTCTCTCCCCTCCCCATTCTTCAGGGTACTCCCCTCTCAGTGCGGAATGACCTGTGTATCCTTGGTGTGGATATCCGCTGTGATCTCAATCCAAGGAATCACATCGAGGGCGTAATATCTGCCACATCACGCAGGGTTGGAGTCCTGAACAGGGTGCGTCGGTTTTTCACGCCCGGTCAGCTTTGCCGCTTATATAAAGCGCAGGTCCGGCCGGGTATGGAGTACTGCTCGCACCTTTGGGATGGATCCGCCCAGTACCTGCTCGATGCCTTGGATGGATTGCAGCGGCGGGCCATCCGCATTGTGAATGATGCAGACGTTACGAGCAACTTGGAGTCGCTACAACTCCGGAGAGATGTCGCCTCTCTAAGCGTGTTCTACCGCCTGTATCACGGTGAGTGCTCTGAGGAATTGTTCAACTTGCTCCCCTCCTCTCCATTCCTAACCAGAACCACGCGTGCTGGCTTGCGAAGCCATAGCTTGACGGTCCACACCATCCCGGCGCGAACCAAACGGTTCTCAAATTCGTTTCTGTGCCGCACCGTCAGGCTGTGGAATTGTTTGCCGGCGCACGTGCTCCCTCCTTCCTACAATCCTGGGTCCTTCCGCCGTGGTGTGAAGAGGCACCTAAGCAGGCCGGCATAATTGTTTCCATTGGCATGGGACTGCCGTCCGATGCCAATGGATACTCTGCCTGGGCGGCATTGGCACTTTCCATCAAGTGCAATGCAGCCACTATGCCAGGCCATTATAAAAAAAACAAAAAAAAAAAAAAAAAAAAAACCTGCGGCCCGGTCCAGCTTCGCCCGGGTACAAATAGATTTTTGTACAATAATATGTACGTATTATTATTATACATACCGGGTATATCAAGACTGCTACCGAAAACGAAGCCGGGTGATAGTTTAAGCGACTTCAGACACAATGCAACACAAAAAGTTGCAAAAAATAGCGACAATTTTGTTTTTGTAATTTTTTTCTTATTACCATATTTGGGTGGTAAATACATTTTTTCCTAAAATAATAGTATATACCCTTTTATTTATAAATAATCTAAGGTATAAAAGTGTTTAAATTATTATTTTAGAAAAAACTATGGATTAACCACCCAAAAATGAAGATATTTAAAAAATCATAAAAAATAATTGGCGCATTTCTTTTCGAAATTTTTGGTTGCATTGTGTTTGTAGTCACTAAAACTACCACCCGGATTCGTTTTCGGTAGCAGTCTTGTGATACCCGGTATAAACATTCCTATATAAGCATTAAGCACGCTGCCGCCGCGCCGCCCCGGCCGGCCAGTACCGCCGCAAGCGCTACGTCCCGCAATTTTAAATCTGTAATATCTTCGAAAATATTCATTTAAATCTTGTGTTGTAAAGGACCACATAGATCTATATTAAATCAACAATGTATTTAAGCTATTTAATTGGATAAGGATTAATGCTGTATTGGTTAAAATCGCTTCGAAAATTAGCCATTATTTGTCGTAAAAAGTAAATGACAAAAAATGTTATTGTGGGATATCCATAAGAGATAGTGATATCTATTTTTGATAGAAACACAGGAATACCGATGACGACGGCGCTCCGACTGCAAAGATACGCCATCATTTTATCAGCTTATAATTATACTGTGCAATATGTATCTAGTGACAAAAATATAGTAGCCGATTTTTTTTCCCGTGCACCTGTACAATGTTCACTTAAACCAGACTCTAAAGCTACAAATATCGATAGTGACTCAGATACACATACCTTAAAATTTATGAATGAAGTTTTACCAGCGGTTACAATAGGTGATATCACACAGGCAACGAAACTTGACAAAACCCTTATGATGCAAAACGGTTGGCCGCGCAAAATAAACTGCAAATCAATTTTACCATATTTACAATGCAAATCGGATTTGCAGTTTGAAAATGGTTGTTTGTTACGAGGTCACAAAATCGTAATACCGTTTTCACTTCGAGAAAATATGTTACGCGAATTACATAGTACCCACTTAGGTATTATTAAAACTAAGAGCAACGCACGAAGTAGAATGTGGTGGCCGGGCATCGACGCCGAAATTGAGCGATGGATTGGGTCTTGTGAGACTTGTGTAGGTGTAAGATGTGCGCCGCCGCGTGAGCCGCCGACGCCGTGGCCAGCCGCCACGGGTCCGTGGCAACGCGTGCATATTGACTATATGAGCATTGGGCAGAGGGTCTATCTAGTCATAGTAGATGCTTTCAGCAAGTGGCTTGAGTGTATTCACATGCAAAAATGTATAATAAAAGATAATTTACCACTGAGAGAAATGAATAATGTATTACTGGGCTACTTGTTTAACTATAGGAACACCGTGCACTGTACCACACACACCGGCTAAACTTATGTTTGGTAGAAATTTACGATGCCGTCTCGACTTGATACTACCCGAGGAAGAAACATTTGTTAACATAGATTTACCTTCACTATCTAGGAAGAGTTTTTGAAATTAATGATATTGTTTGGGCCCGATGGTACAGCGCAAGGAAAGAAACGTGGGAAAAAGGTATTATTATAGAAAAGATTGGCAATAAAATGTATAAAATATTGTAAAAAAAATTAAATATCACATGTATTAGGCATGTCGATCAAATATTTAAATACACAGGCAAAGATAATAATTCTGATAAAAGTAGTGTTTAAATCAGACGATGGTGGAGAAGAATGGGGCGATTGTGTGATTGAGCAGCATGAGGGCGAGATTAAGGCAAATGAACCTAGTACGTCCTTGTCAGTAGCACCTGTCCATGGGGACACGTTGGCTCAATGTGTAACTGCTAGTGCTTCAGAAACAGCCGAAGCACCCTCACCTGCTCATGGGCGTCCGAAACGCCACACGAAAATTGTCGATAACAAAAAATATTTTTAAGTTAATATTTCCATGTTTTATTTGTTTTCTTTATTGTTATATTTAGATTTTAGTTATTAAGTATTTTATTGTTCTTTGTCACCAGATGTTAATAATTACTTGTGGAGGGATGGTATGTATTTTACGTTTCCTTTGCCTCGCAAAAAAGGCGGGAAACCGATGCGCGCGCTTTTCACTTTTTCTGAGCTGTCAAGTCAGTAATAAACTAGCATCTATTGGACTGGTTGTTTTATTGAGCTTCCACATTTATATCAGATAGACATGTACCATCGCGGAGTTTTCTATAGACCTTTTCAATGTGTACAAATATGTAGTACATTATTTTGATTAATCTCGTAGAGTTCAGCCTGCGTTTGCAATGTAAGCGGAAAAATATTGATAATTAACGACATCACATTAGAAACCTCAAAAATAACAATATTTCTCCACTATTTATAGAGCCACAAAGTTATCGGATCCGGTGAGAGAGTCGCTATAATCGAATTTGGTGTTGCCATTAAAAATAGATATTGCAATTAATGGGGTAAAGTAAAATTTTTCAATCCGATCAATAGTGTCGAGAAAAAGACCAGTTTCTTCTGCATATTATTTTTCCTTCACACGATTTCTAACAAATCGCTCCCCAAAACCCTTAAAAAAGTGTATCTGTATTCTCCTCCACAATCGAGAGTACGATTGCGGGGGGTTAGGCCATATCACAGGCCATATAGCCCACCACTCATGCGGGTTGGTGGACTTACCATAGAAATTCTAATAAATCGCTATGGTATGCAGGTTTCCTCACGATGTTTTCCTTCACCGTTATAGCGCGTTTTTATCAATACAAGCATGGCTCCGAAAAGTCAGAAGTGTGACCTGAGATTCCAACCCGCAACCAGCGTGAACAAGTTGGCTGCCGCGTCTGGTCCATTTACCAACAGGCCACCACGCACGTAACGTAAAATGAGACGAGTAGGTTACATTTTAGTTTATGATATGTACTTACATATTATATTCTACTAGTACGTACATAATTCTGTTTTCGTGGAATTTATTTTATAAAGCTGACAACACAAACCTTTGGTGGCAGCTACGCGTTAATACAATTTTTCGAAGGGTATTATTGATGTCGGAAGACGCTTTTCATCCTACGTAAAATTTAATACCTGAAGTATAACGTTCCTAGCATCACTTTTTAAAGCTATCGGCATTTTTCACTAGTTTTAAATAATGCAGGAAAAATAAATACACTGAGTAAACAACCAATGGCGGATATGTCAGCGACTGGCAGCTAGATTGACAATTTCAAATGACGTCTTTGTTTCCAGTTTTGGCCACCGGGCCAGATAACTTTGTGGCTCTATAATGGATGTTACTATACGTGTAAACCTTTCTATTGAATCACTCTATCTATTAAAAAAAAAAGCATCACAATCCGTTGCGTAGTTTTAAAGATTTAAGCAAACAAGGGGAAATAGGGACAGAAAAAGCGACTTTATTTTATACTATGTAGTGATATCTAAAATTGTTTGATAACATAATATCTAAAAATGGTGTTATAATGAGCTAGAATAGTCAATAATTCATAAATAGAGCGGGAAATTATATAATTTTCTAGTGTGAATTGATGACACAAAAAATAATAAGTATAAATACTTCACAAAATTTATAAGTATATAACACATCAAGTCTTACCCTATTGCAATACCAGGAACTATAGTTGTGGCAATAGATGTGTTTGATGTTATGATTGTGTGCCATTTATCTTTCAAAGTCCTCACAGCAGATTCGTCATTTTAATTTCTTTGGCATTCTACATTGTTATTTAAATTCTCTTTGCTAGAAACAGTGTTATCAGTTTATAAAACACCCTGAAAACAGAAAAAAACATTAATGTATCTACTAAACATGTAAATGATTTAAATACTGATGAACCGAAATGAATGACTAGATCCCATAATAATGTTAAAAATCTTTATAATTTCTGTCTGTTTCTGCAAATGTGTAACCAATCTAAAAGCTAACTAGTCATATAAAAGTGCAGTTGCCTGGACATAGGACAGGCCCCCGCTCCAAAGTCTGCTGTTGTGTTCTAGAATAGAATAGCTAGACTACACAATATATTTATTACTGAAGTTGGAACTTGATACTAATGATCAACAGTTTAGTATTAATTTGATTTTGTAAAAGTAATGTGACCTTGTGTTGTGTTCAGTATGTAAAAATTGCAGCAAAAGCAGATGTGGAGTGCATATCGATAGCAGCAGTATACTCCAAATTGTGTGGTTTTAACTCACCAGGTTTTGCGCACCATATTGTTGAATAGACAGGATCATTTTATGAATGTTCTGCACATCTTCCTGTGTTCCACTCCGTTCTGCATCATCTCAAAACTTTTGCTATTACATTGCTTGCTGTTTGCTTTTTCATATCTTGAAGTGCTAAAAGAAAACCCAGCACACAAGTGTGGGATGTACTTTTGACGTCTAGTTGAAACTCATGAACCATTTGGCGGGCTCCGAAGAGCCCTGGGACAAGACGGGAACAAGGAAGGGAGCAGGTGGGGACTCAGGAGTGGGGAAAGAGGAACAGGGTGGTTATATGCTGCGGGCTGTCTCCGGCGGGCGGACGGCGCCGCCGCCGCGCACCACCTTCACTTAAAAGTACTTTACAAACTAATTATAAAAAACTTGTAAAATTCCAAATATACTCGTTTTTTTTTGTACATCACAGAAGCTCCTAGAGGAACGGGCCGCAGACACCCGCAGCTGAGATCAATACACTATCCGTACAAACATATATAATTCTCCAATTCTCAACAGTCGGTCACAAGACACCGTATCGTTCAATTTCAACGTCTATACTACTAGAATTAGGAACACCGCAACGCCTCCGCCGCCGCGCTACGGTTAAAGCTGTCGCCGACGTGGTCGGCTCGCGCGGCCGGCGGGGCGCCGCCCGGTGTTTACAAACAAATGTACATTGGTCGCAGATAAATAAACGATACGACTAGCGGAGCCTCCGGCCCCGGGCCCGGCACGGCGGCCCTCACGCTACACAGTTGGCGCTCGCCACCGCGACGCCCTCCAACAATAACAACGTGGGGCGGCAGCGCCCGCGCCGCTCGCGCCGCGCTCCGGCAGCGCCGTGGCACCGCGCGGCGCGGGCGCGGGCGGCGCGAGCGGGCAAACAATAAAAAAAACAGGGTGCCGCCATGAGAGCGTGCGGCCGCTAGGCACCGCAGGCGAGGGGCGGCGCGCCGGGCTCCGCAGCACTCGGTCGCCGCCGCCGGCGCGGCACCCTCCCGCGGATTTTTTTTGTGTTTTTCTCATATTTTAGAGGCGGGAAAGGGATGCGCGCCGGCGGCAGCGCTAACAAGCGCTGCGCTCCACTTATCTACTAAAATTTTCACAAAATAATACCTAACGCCGGAATTTAGGGGCGCCGCGACGAAGCCCCCCGGTCTAGCGATCGAGGAGTGACGTCGCGGGCGCGCTCTTTAACGCGACTCGCGTTCACAAAATAAAAAACTTAGCACGAGAGGCGGACGCGGCGCCCCGGGCGCTCGGCTCGGCAGCGCCGCGCCCGCGGCACTAACACTAGCAGTTAGGGTCCTTAGTGTGGCCTACGCCGTCACGTTGAGGAGCAATTTGAGCGGCAGCGCACGGTCGGGCTCTGGCCGGCAGCGGCCCTCTCGTCGCCAGTGGGTTGGCGGGGGCGGTAGTGCGGCCGCGGCGGGCGCTGCGCCCCACTTGCTGGCGGCATAGCGCTCCTCGCGGTCGCTACGGACGATACGTTCTCGTCGAGCGCCTAGCGCTGGGAGTGGAGCGCGCGCGTTGCGTCTTCGCCCGCGGACTTGTCCCGTGGTGTTGTTCATGACGGCGCGATGTTGTCTTGCGCGCACACTGATTTTAGGATGTCTGACTGACTGGTTGCTTGCCTGTGTTCACTGGCGGTTGGATGTCTGCGAGAATTCGCTCGCGTCCTCGGAGCGTATGCGTCACGTAGTCGCACGGTGGCAGTGGCCGATCGCGAACCGCCGCAACTCGGCCTCGAATCGCTGTCGATCAACGTTGATGACACGTCGAAACACTGCACTGCTTCACTTTCACGATAGTTGTTCGGCGGTCGCGCTGCTAGCTCCGGTGGTAATCGATTTTTAACAGAATGCAATATGGACGCCACCTATCCATTATTCACACCTTCACCTCTCGATTTCAACTGCGTGACGTCGGCGGCGCTCGTAGAATTTATATCGTAATGGCGGCTGCGCAGCTTGTGTTGCGCAGTGGGGATGTAAAGCGGTCCATGCATGTAACTGGTTATTGTATTCTTTAATAGGCTATTTGACTGTATAAAAAATATTGACTTATTTGTTTCCATCCGTGTAGATAATTTAATTTTAAAACATATTTCATCATCATACATTAAAAATATTGTATATTTTGGCTAAAAAACACTATTACAATTTAATTTATTTTGAGTTCGCGCCACGTGATCGTAAACGATTTTGATTGGCTATGACGTCATGCATTAGTATGAACTACTCACGTACAGGAAATGAATGGGATTGATAACGGCACAGATGCAAATTAAATATTAAAAATACCTTTAAAACGCGTTATTTGACATTAATACCCGTGAATTAATAATATCATGTTGAATGTAATAAAATGTGAAGAAAGAAAAAAAATTCTAACTCATTGAGGTATACAACTGGAGGGGACATCTAGACCAAATAATTTAGAATATTTGCAACGGTACATGTACGCTTACGCTTACAGTCGGCCCTGACAGTTGTCATTTATGCTATTTATTCTAATTGCTTTAAAAATACCGTACTCCCAACTGAAGACATGTAATATAGAATTTAATTCCATACGTAAATTAACGATTATTTGAATAAAGTAGCAAAAATATTAATAAATTAGATTATGTACCAATGCCGTTTTGACAAATATCATATTTTAACAAAATTATAGAATAAGATTAATGTTACGGACAAATAGGTAAATATTGAAAATTTCGTTTATTTACTTTATTTAATATATTTATTACCAGATACATTGGATATTGTATATATATATATATATATTCACTATCCATATTTTTGATACAAAAGTATATTTTAGTAGAATAACTAAATAGGGAACATGCACCAGACTTTAAAATAAGTCAAACAATATTTTTTTGTAACCTTTGCCAATATAGAAATAAACCGTAAAGATATTTTTTAAATTTCTCAACTCTAAATAGGTAAAATAAATACTTAAAAAATGACATTTCAAATTTGCCGCGCATTTTTTCCGAAACGCGATCTATTGCTTGAAAAGGAAAGTGACGACAATGGTCACTTCTTATGAAGTTTTAGCTTGTTGTTATACGTTTGTTTATGAGTTATTTTGTGCTTTCTTTATACTATTAAATAAAATGGATTATATTGTCACGAAATACAGTTCTGTAGCAATGCATGAAATAAACTTAATCCAAATACTACGTTGTTCATATCGTGACCTCTGACGTCACAGCGAGTTTGCGCCAACATGGCGTTTGAATGCTTCGGAACTGATAGCAGTTTTATGATTATTTTTTTGTACTTTTTTTGATTGATATTTTCAAAGACTTATATTTTTTTTCCGATATTAACATATAGAATTGATTAAAATAACAGAAATGACATGCATATTCCCTATTATAGGTTTTGTTGTTTTTAAAATCTATGTAATAATGTAGCTTTATAAGTTATTAAAAATGTACGATTATATTGGGCTTTTATATTTCGTTTTATTTTATTCTGAAACATTAGGTAACAAATGTAACAAATATATGACGTGTCGTATCTGCAGCAATGCCGACTTGATCTATAATCTAAGCAAGCACAAAATTTCTTCGATGCGTCCGCTCCAGTTGTAATACCTCAATGCAAAAACTCATTCGGACAATTGACTGATTGATTCAAGAAGCTTATATCCAAATGGAATCTCCATTTGCATTCCGTACATAAAAGTGAAGCACAAAAATTTTACCTTTGGTATGGTCTTCGATCCTTTTCTTATGTTGCCAAAGGTTACGAATTATTTCCCCAAATAGCACAAAGTATTGATGTTATTAATTAACTAATTAAAATAAAAAGGTTCTGTTTTCGACCTGTACGTTTACATAAGTTTGTATGGTCATGATATCCTAAAAAACTACGTATTCGATTAGGATTTGGTGTTTATTACTTAACTTTATTAATATTTTTGTTTTACATTATTTCCTCATTTAATTGCTCATTGCATATACATTGCTAGGCAACACTATAACAAAATGACAACTTCAAATAACAAAATCATTTACTGTTTGTTACATTTTGTAAATGTTCTTTTCTGCGGTTATTTCACATAATTCAACATCTTTACGTATTTTTCAGTGTGTGTAGTGATGTTCCAGAATGAGTTGTGTATTGTGTAGTTGTAAAAATGTTTGGCATCCAGTATCTACCGTGAAATTACACAGGTAAATCGATTGTTATAATTATTGTGAATATTTATACAAAAGTACTAAACACATAGATATTGTACATATGAACTGTGAGATTAATGTGTCTTGCATCATTCATGAACACTTTTTTCATATAAGCATAAAGATAAACGTGATTATTTATATTGTGAATATTTTGTAAACAAAGAGACTAGGGTGACCATAGTTTAACCTTTGGCTGCAATTAGAGTTATTGAATTATGAAGAGGTGAAAACTGTCATTAATAGATATCGTTTTTTGTTAGGTGTTTACAACAGAAACATTTCTGAAGTGCTATCAAAAAGTTTTTTAAAACATGAAGTTACTTTATTTTAGTTTGAACAACGTTTAAATTCGTAAATGAATATGCGAAATACCGAAAAAGTAGTGTCGCTATCATTTTTCTCTAATTTAAAACTGCGTGAATGATCTTACCGACTGCAAATACATTACTTAGGGATCCTTAAGTGAGTTAGGTTAAATTAGCCAAGGATCATATTTTGGCAAGTATGTTACCTAGCTTTTAAAAAACAATCAACATGTGTTAAAAATCGAAAACGTCATTGTTACATATGCCTTTCGATGTCCTTGTTGCTAAAAGTTATTGGAAGTTGTTTTGGTGGTGGTAGGTCTCTCATATGTAAGAGGCCATCTGGGTAGGTACCACCGCAATGTCTATTTCTCCCGTGAAACAACACTGCTTAAATGCACTGTTGTGTTTCGGATTGAAGGACATTGTAGCCAGAGCAACTACTGGACATATTGAGACTTAACATCTTATGTCTCAGGATGGCGAGCGCAGTGGAATGTTGCTACTGTTTATGAGCGGTCGTATCGCTTACCATCAGGCGAACGGCTTGCTCGTCCCGCCATTCAAAGAAACAAAAAAAAAAGTGCCGATGCGCTGAGTAACATTCAACAAATAGCCACAAAAGTTACACACAATTACAAAATGTTACCGTATTTCACAGAGATACTCCACTGCGGTGTGCACAATATAATAAAGCCGTGATTTACATTTTATTTTTGCTTAAAATGAGTATAAATTATTCTGTAGTTTAATTTCTCTTTACAGTTTTCCTAAAGATCCGAATAGGCGGGAAAAGAGGTTAAATTAAATACCATTAATAGGAAAAAATTATTAATCTGCAAGTTTTTTTTTTTATATTTTATTAAAGATGATTATAATTCTCAAAGGCCGGAACATCTTATTAATCATGGTGTACTATTTTATGTATTTGAATAATTGTCATAAATTAAAGGGCCGGGCTGAAAACGCGTAAATTTTTTCGACATATGTGGTGCGGGCGCTCCACTAGATCTCTAGTGGAGTGTTACTGAAATTGTTCATCCCTCTTGACGATTTTAAAAATGCTTGTTGTATTAATACAGAAATTTTATTAAAGTTTTTTTTTATGGCCATTTGAACGAAATCTATCAAATTAAGCTAATTCAATATTTATTTAAGCGTGATTTTCACGGTCATCTTTTTGAAACTCCAAATGTACTGATACTCCAAATGTGAAATTTGCAAATGCTGCAATATAAGGGTAAGCAATAAATATGTGCTTTTATCATTGTTATTGCCTCAGTGGCGTAGAATGTCTCGGTGCCTCGCAGTTGTACTACGGAATGATTCCAAAACCGTAATCTTGTATTCAAATTCCGGCTCGGGCAAAGTGATATTAGATTTTCTACTGATTACAAGCCCAGAGTCAGAATGTTGTGCCCGATATGGTAATAAGGCTCACCTCTTATCACATCTTGGAATGCAAAATATATGGTGAAACGTGTTTATGTATGTATGCATGATTGTTACCAGCAGCTGTTTTTAAAACAATTTGTAGCAAACGTTCAAACTATTCAATTTAAATAACCTTCACCTGAATGGCATAGTTCCGTTAGTTAGCTCCGTTTACTGTACTGTACTGTATCAGCCCAAAGACGTCCCACTGCAGGGCAAGGGCCTCCTCTACAATCGAGACTACGATTGAGAATGGCTAGGCCATATATTACAGCTCACTGGCCAAAAGCGAGTAGGCGGACTATACATACAATCATACCATTACAAACTTATAAATGGCTATTGTATGCAGGTTACTTCACGATTTTTCCTTCACCATTTTATTAAGCCTTGTTCATTCAAAACTATATTTTTAAGGCCTGCTTGTCCAGACTCACATTTACATATCTTATATTTAAACTTATTTCTAGCTGGTATTGTCAATTATCATGGTGAATTTAAACCGAATTATGTATATAGATAAATATTTATGTGATTCGTTATACTTTTGCAAGGAACTTATAATATACTTTGGTCTTATTCATTTTGACCAATATTATCGCGTTCATTTAATTCCGGTGAATTACCCCCGATAATATAGTTGTTTTTTATTATTTTATTTATATTCTTTATTGCATACCAAGAAATATGATTAAAAATTAAAATAAGTATAATCATATGCGTGCATAAATACGTCACAATATTACAAACTTATATTTAATTAAATATATATATATATAAAATACATATAAGTGCGTGGTGGCCTGTTGGTAAACGGACTAAACGCGGCTGCCAACATGTCCACGGTGGTCGTGGGTTCGAATCCCAGGGCACACCTCTGACTTTTCGGAGTCATGTGTGTATTGATAGTCAATCACCACGCACTAAAACGGTGAAGGAAAACATCGTGAGGAAACCTGCATACCATAGCGATTTATAAGAATTTGTATGGTATGTAATTCCGCCAACCCGCACTAGGCCAGCGTGGTGGACTATATGGCCTAACCACTCTCAATCGTACTCTCGATTGTAGAGTAGGCTCGTGCCCTGCAGTGGGACGTATATGGGTTGATACAGACAGATACATATATCACAGAATCATATACAAATACATAAATGTTATATTTGTTTATTGCGAAATTGTCAAATTCTATTATATGTCAAATTGTGTACAAATTTCATAATTTCCGCACGTCGCGAAATTAGTTTGAGAAACAATGATACAATTAGAAAAAAAGTAATCAATAATTTTAAAAAAAGTGTGAGTATGTTTGGGCCATTCACACAGGATATAAGTGAAACTTCAGAATCGTAGCCGAAGAGAGAATGAGATAAACACAGATTGAGAAAAAGTCACACCAAAAAAGCTGAACGTAATTGATAATAGGATTTAGCTCACGAGACAATGAGATATAATACAAGTATACAGTATGGTCCATGTGGGCTAAAAAACTTATCTTAGAAATATTTATTAAATAATACTCAGGCACACAATATACTAAATCTCAATGAAATGCATGTAAGCTTGCCGACGTCAACTTTTATGATCTAAATAAAATAAAGTCATTGAAATCCAAAAGATTTTTACTGAGATTGTATTTTTGATAACCGTTTTACTGCATTCAGTTTCTTTCCCAAGTTGGTTATTGCTATGGACGCATTATTCTATTACGTCCATGGTTATTGCTGACATCGATCGGAAACAATTAGTGATATTCATTTTGTTAGCATTCCTAATAATAAGGTTTACAATTCTTGTTAGTTCCTTCATCAATTCTCATATTATTATTCTCATGGTGGAGTAATTACCGAGAATTGAAAAAAAAACTGGTTAAAAAGATTGGATAGTAATTAAGCCAGACGTAAAACTTGTTGAAAATGTCATTGTATTATTTACTGGCCATTTAAAACATTGATATAAGTCATTAACTATCTTAATCCCTTAATTGTTTCACATTAACAGCCACTATTTTAAACTGAAAGCATTATTCAAATACTAGAATTAAATCGTTAAATATACTAGTTACTAATTTAGAATAAGTTATTCATAAAAAAACGATGTTTAGAGAAAGATGATATAAATGAAAAAAATCTTCATAAATACACATCATTGTTACCCTACTTTATACAATATGAATTCGAGTAGAAACTTCTAAATTTAGGTAATAAAATCCTTTGATGAAGTCGCCCTCACCGCCGCGCTGCCGCAAGCGCAAGTACAAAGCGTGCCACCGACGCCTTCCAGTGACGTTACTTTCTCAGTCGTGCGAAATGCGGTATCGAGTGACGTTGTACGAAATTATTTTGGTTATTGGTTAGTTTCTTGCGGTCAAAATGAGTGATTACACGAACAGTGAGTATGTGGCAATGATGACATGCTATGTCCGATACAATGAAAACTTGGGTCATGCATAACGTGACCATACGTCCCGCTTTAGGCGGGACAGTCCCGCTTTCAGGTAAGTCTGTCCCGGTGTCCCCAGCAAGGCGGACATTGTCCCGCTCTTGCAAACAGACCAAACAATAGTTTCAAATGTATTTTTCTCGAAATGCTTTACCGAACTACTACTGAAAACCGTGGGGTCGTATTATACCAACACTTTCGTAAAAACATCTTGACTTAATAAACTTTTCCACAATTATTGAGTATCCTGTATCGAAAGAGTTTTTTCTCACATTATCTAAATGTGGACAAGTGATAAAACACAGGTGAGTGTCACAGTAATGAAAGTTATTTTGATTACGATATAAATCAATCATGTACTGAGTTTCACACATCTAAAAACTAAGCCCGATGGTTTGAAACAATAGGTTCAGCCGACAAATACAAAAATACGATTTTGATTATTATTTATGTTATTCAATCATCTATGATAAAAACTTGTAAAACACTATAAACTTTATTATTATTTAATTCCACTGATGTCCCGTTCGGCACAAAAAATAAATGGTCACGTTAGTCATGCAAGAAGAATGTATGCAGATCCAGAACATCTGCAGTCTTTGCGTAGGAATGGTATCATGAATGATGAATCCACGAGTTCCCAGCACAAGAACTATTTTAAAGACTTATCCGAGGCTACGCGATCATGGTAAGTTCAGACTTCCTAATCATGCAAGAATCCATGACCTTCCACAGCGAAGTCGTCTAATCTCGACTTTAATAAAAGGCTTACATAAAAACATATGCAGCCTTTTCTAAGATATTAGGTACGTTATGAAAATAATATTTTCAATTAAAATGTAAATCTTAACAAATTACCAACAATTACATTTACTTAAATGATCCTAACACACTAAAATTCTAAATAGATCAAAATGTTATATGGTAATATTTAGAGTAATAATACCGATAAATAGGCGCAAAGTAAGTTCAAGGTCGCGGCTCGATAGTCAGCTGTGGCGTGGCGTGACTCATACAAGCGCGCGTCTGTGTATTGACATGTCGTTGCACTTTTAAGTGTAGGGTGATTTAGATAATATGTGTTTTGGGGATACCTTGTACTGATATTGTTTATGGGATAGTTTGTAGTTTTTAATGATAAATATTGTATATAACATTAATTTCACATACACAATACACTATGAAATTTTTCGGACGATAAGCGATTCCACCCAGTATAATATGTAAGTATATAGGAAGACTAATTGTTGGTATGTATGTTATAGACACTATAGAGGTAAATGTATTTTATTTACGAATACCATGCAGTCTTTTAGTTCGTACTATAGTTTGCGTGACCATACGTCCCATTTTAGGCGGGACAGTCCCGCTTTCAGGAAGTCTGTCCCGGTGTCCCCAGCAAGGCCGACATAGTCCCGCCTTTGCAAACAGAAGAACAGTAATTTAAAATGTATTTCTCGCTCGAAATGTAAACCGTACTACTATTGAAAACCGTGGGGTCGTATTAAACCAACACTAATTTCGTAAAAACATCTTGATTTCTGAAAACTGAGTTTAACACATCTAAAAACTAAACCCGAAGGTTTGAAACAATTTGTTCAGCCGACAAATACAAAAATACGATTTTGATTATTATATTATGTTATTCAATCTTCTATGATAAAAACTTGTAAAACACTAAAAACTATTATTTAATTATTTGATTCCACTGATGTCCCGGTCTGGCACAAAAAGTAAATGGTCACGTTAACTATAATAAACATAGTTTAAATATATTCTGCACAAACAATAAAACACACCTATAATATTATACCAATTCATAAGAATTTTCACATCGCTTTATAAGTTTATTGTACAACATGTTCCATGTATGAACAGCTTTACAATTTAGCTAGCACCAATAGGCGTATGGAGTAAAAAAAATGGATTCACGAAAACAAGGAGGTTGAGAACGCTACCCGACCGTGTTAAGCAGGTCGAGAACACAAAGACATACTCTATGTTACTATGTGCAAACAACTTTGTTGTGTTATAGCAAATGGCGGAGCAATGTTATTTTCATACACATACCTACTGCGATAAGCACTGTTTGTTTTTGTTACGTACATGTTCGCTATCTGAATTATTAATAATGTAAAATAATGACGTTGTTGACATTAAGCAAGATTTTGTTTCGTAATACTACATAGTTAATATGAAATTTACATTCATGTTGATTTAACTTGATGGGTGAATGTATTAATATTTTTAAATAAATCCTTTTACGTAGCGATCTTAGAGTAGGTATCTTTAATATATTATTTAATAACCTGTCAAATATCAGAAAATAGGAGGGCAGAAAAGGTTGGCCAGGCACCACTACTTTTATCTACGTTTTTGAAGTACCAGTGCAGCGCTCCCTCTATATATATACATATATATATACCCATTGGAGACTGCTACCAAAAACGAAGCCGGGTGGTAGTTTTATTTCGCAAAGAAACGCGACAGTTATTTTTTTAGAATTTTTAAATATCGTCATTTTTAAAAACTATGGATTTACCACCCTGTAAATCCATAGTTTTTGCTAAAATAATAATTTAAACTCTTTTATACCTTACAGTATTTATAAGATATTAAGAAAAAAATGTATTTACCACCCAAATATAGCCATAGGAAAAAAAATGACGCTTTTTTTCGCACTTTCTCTGTTGCATTGTGTCTGAAGTGGCGTAAACTGCCACCCGGCTTCGTTTTTGGTAGCAGTCTTGATATACCCTGTATATATAACGTGACCATACGTCCCGCTTTGGGCGGGACAGTCCCTCTTTCAGGAAGTCTGTCCCGGCGTCCCCAGCAAAACCGATATCGTCCCGCTCTTGCAAACAAAATGTATTTATCGCTCGAAATGCTTTACCAAACTACTACTGAAAACCGTAGGGTCGTAATATACCAACACTTTCGTCAAAAACATGTTGACTTAATAAACTTTTCCACAATTATTGAATTCGTTATGTATCGGCCTGAAAGTAACGCACCTATCGAAATACTTTTTCATATTATCAAAATATGGATAAGTGATAAAACACAGATGAGTGTCGCAGTAATGAAAATTATTTTGATTATGAAAATAAATATAAATATGACTGATTATTATTTTATGTTATTCAATCTTCTATGATAAAACTTGTAAGATACTAAAAACTTTATTATTATTTAATTCCATTGATGTCCCGCTCTGGCACAAAAAACCTGACATATCTATTCGATACGTATTTACTGCTGCTAGACTCACTAAAAAAATGCTTTTGAAAATAGGGTTACATGTTAGGAACTGCAATCAGAGTATCAGAATATTTATGAACAGCAAGCGGTCTGCCCTCGAGTTATCATCAGCGTTATCATCATTCTATAAATATTGACTTTATGTTTCGTGTTTGTCTTTTGCTCCCCAGAGTTGCGTTTAAGCCCACATATACCTCCTCAAAGACTAAAATTAATTTAATAGGCACACCACGCACCCAAACAAAAAATAAACGGTCGGACATGTGCATTCAAAAATTCCGGTGCATGTTTATGTCCGTCTACTACGCTCCCACGCCAAACTCAAACCGTCCCTTTTCCTCCAATGATTATTCCTTGAAGACGAATGAGACAGAAAACTCATCAGCTGGTAAAAGGGCACACCTAAACAGGTTTACAAACAGATGTTTTGTCTTTTTTTATATGAACGTTGAGTTTCTTTGTTGTTATAGTAACACAAATTCGTAATCGAATAAACCTATAGGAATTGGGTTTGCAATGCGGCTAACGGCAATTGGCAATTAAAATATGACCCTGAACACATAATAGGGAATTTTAATCTAAGTAAACTTTTTTTGTATGGTGTTTAGTTGATATGACATAGTAACGAAAGTTAGACGTTCTTTTGCGTCTGACAAACATTTGTCTCTATACGGGGATTTGGGATCAAACCTACGACCTTCAGTAGCCGGTCTCTGAACTGCTTGACGACGCCTGCCTAACACCCACTCATCTGAGCACAGGCTTTTCCTTTCATCACGATGGCATGATGCAACTTGAGAGACTTTAAATACCGTTGGCAATTTGTATAGAACTCCACATTTCCATAAACATTAAAACAAGAATGAAATATAAAAAAAAAAGTGAAAACTTGATTATTAACGTTGAGCATGTTTGATATTTTGGAATGGTTAGGGAATAATTTTGCACCAATTGCTTTATCAGTATAAAAGTACTATCATTTATGTGGTAGAATACAATATTCATTTATTGCGCTATCGTACACAAACATGACAATTTATATTACATTAAAAATTTAACACTTTAAAACTATTACAATTATTTTACATTAAAAAGTTTATCTCTCCGAAAAATCAACTTTCATCCATAATTTCAACGACTTTTTCACCATCATCATTACCAGAACTATCATCGCCAATCACTAAAACTGATACGATAGGTTTATGGTAGCTGAAGTAAGAAACGAACAGTTTTGATTCGAACCTATTTAAATGTCTAATAAAGACCGCATCAATAGTAGTTTTGTATTTCGTTGTGCTAAGATTGCGATCATTCGACATAGTTAAACCAAATTCATTATTTAAAAATTCAATTAATAGTTGATTTTTATCGTCTGCGAAGTTTATGTTGAAATCTCCACTCAAAATCATTGGCAATTCATCAAAGCTTTATAAACTGACAGCTAACTGACAGCTGTCTACTCTCCATCCGTCTTACGCTTTTTCGATCAGGTCACGTGTCCTGACGCGAGTTTAAGATTTTATACCCATTACAGAAAAAGTGCTCAACGCCGCTAAAGAAGTTTTCACTTCAAAAAAAAACAAATTCTCATGACCGTTTAGAAGAAATCCACTAAATTAAGTTTATTTAATATTTACTTCAGCGTGATTTTCACGGTCATATTTTTTTAACTTCAAATATACTGAAGGGCCTATCTTTGGTTTTTATATCAATGCAAATAAAATTGTCATAAGGAACTGACATGATGAGTACAACCCAGTGAATACAGTTTTGAAGATAGTTGTATTACTGTTACCGTCTGCAGTCTGCACTACGATATTTGTGCGAGAGAAACAGCATCATTATGTGCCTTGTCACTTCTCACTGAAATTATCCGAATTGTACAATTTGCTTCAATAGTATGTCACAAGATCTTATGGTACATGCTATGCGACCAATTTCAGTTGGTAACGCTCTTATCACGATATCAATCACTATGGTTCCATACTAATAAATATTTTACTAATAAAAAAAAACACGAAAACAGTGTAATTAAAGGTAAAAACTAGCACGATCTTATGCAAACTATGTGCAGTACTATATTACCATTCTCTTACTATCATTTTTATTTTATTTTATTTTAACAATAATCTATATATATAAAAATGAAACCCGTTTCGCGTTGTCACGGTGTGAACGGCTGA
Source organism: Hyles vespertilio (assembly GCA_009982885.2). Classification (NCBI taxonomy): domain Eukaryota; kingdom Metazoa; phylum Arthropoda; class Insecta; order Lepidoptera; family Sphingidae; genus Hyles; species Hyles vespertilio. The sequence goes on along the minus strand of CM042825.1, from coordinate 472,663 downwards.
ACCGATTTCGATAATTCTTTTTTTAAAATGTTTGTAGAAGTCCAAGGATGGTTCTTACGGCGAGAAAAAATCGAATAATTGCCGGAAAAACCCTAAAAACAGCCCTTTTCTTTTTCCCATACAAACGTTTTCTAACTAAAACGTAAAGTCAATTTGAGCTTTATTGCTTTATTCATATTTATCAAAACAGTGTGCGTGATTTTCCCATACAAAATGTTCATGGGTTTGTAACTGTCAAACATTTAATTTTCACCCTGTCGATATGGTAAACTCTGCCCTCAAATTAAAGAACGTATTAAAATAAAGGTTTCGAATCGAAAACATATATCCACAATATTCGATTAATGGCGTATTTTAGATTTTAAAGAAGTAAAATATTGACAGTAGTGAAAATGGATTGACATTTTAATTGATTTTAATTGTTTATGCATGCGTTCAGAAATTTATTTTGTATAAACTAAGGAGAATATATCTAGCTACATTAATATAGGACAATGAAATAAATAATGTTCACACGTAATGGTGGATTTACATGTTGGCTGAGGCTGGGTCAACGTCTACCAACTCCAAGCTATTAACTATGAAAAACATAAGGCCAGCCGAGCCAAACACTCCGTTTACACGCTGGCGTTGGTGGAGGCTGGCTGAGGTTGGCCAAGCGTGTAAATGCAGCATAAGAAGTTATACTTACTACTTTTCAAGATCAAATGCCATTTTTATCACGAATTTTTACAGTGGCCTTTCCTGCGCTATAATTCACTGATAGAAATGTACATCGTATCGGACTGAGATAGGTTATATTATACCTAAAGGGGGTAAAAAAGGGTTGAAATGTTATATCTAAGAAAATCTAAACCACTGAAGTTATGTCTATAAAAAAAATATTTTAACTCTTTATTACTAACAAAAAGTAATGGCGTGCAATATTTTTTGGAAAAACAGCATTTTGGTGCTGAAATAAGGGAAGGAAGGGATGGACAGTATAAAACGCTAAAGTTTTTAATGTCAAAAATTCATAAGGCAATCTTTATATGTATATGTATATGGATGTATATGGAGAGAAGGGACATAAAATAAAATAGAATGGAAGGTACGGGAGAGGGCTGGGATAGCTGACAGATTTGTTAGGACGAATGTAAATGCACGTTATAAAACGGGATGGATATTAAAGAGAAGGGACGGGACGGGTTGGGAAGAGACTGAACAGGCGGATGAGACGGGATTGAGCCGGACAGCAGGATAGCTACGTCAAGTTTAGATATACAAGAATTTATACGAAAAACAACATGTTTCTGGTGTAGAGTGGAATCAAAAAATATATGCACCCAGGCGAAGCTGGGTCGGGCCGCTAGTATACAATAAAAGCTTTCAGAATTAAATTAGCCAAAAGGCTTACACCGTTTTGTTACATATTATATGCTATGTCTTAACTTATAATTACTACAATAACTTATTAGTGCAGTAGGCATACAATTTTCATGTAAATGGATTACATTTTCCCCGAAAGGGTAAGCAGAGGTGCTGCCATGTTTGGCCTTGTATTTTCCGTCCCACGTCTTGATAGGGGACATGTCTATTGCCATATCGGACATAAATTCCTGACTTCGGACTGATAAATTATAGAAAAAGCCAATATCACTTAGCACAACTCGGGATTCGAACCCGAGACCTCAGCGATTTAGTTGTACCACGAGCGTACCATAGTATAACTCACAGATCACTCCCAATAGATACCTAATGTAAGGCAGCGGTTGCGCCCAACACATATAAGCTATCAGATAGATATAAACCGATGCCAAATGTCGCGTCATCAGTGTCGTCCAAGTAGTGGACCCGCATATGTCGTCGCACGTTAGCGAAAATTACATCTTGGGAACATAATATTACAGTTAAAAATGATTTGTTCAATAAAATGGTGTGCAAAAAACTCAAAAAATAAAGTATCTAAAAAAACGCAATAAGTTTTCATCGATAACTAATATTCTTTAAATTAATTTGGTCCCGAGCGGGCTCAATTTATACTGGTTAATGTATCAATGTCAAACAGTCGAGTTCGGATGGAGAATCAGCCGTCTCTTTTTCGCATAGCAATAACCGTAATAAGCCATCTTTTTTGGCGAAATCACGCGTTCTTCTAGTGTTTGACGCATGTTTATAATATAATTCCCAGAAATATCGATATGGTAAAACAATAATGTAAATTAATTTTATTAAATAACAATGCCACAAAATATAAATATTGATTTAAATAAAAATTGCAAATTACCATAATTACGTTATTTGATGTAACTTGAAATAGTTAAATTTGTTAACAAGGTACTTTTACAATATTTTTTTATTTATTTTTATCTTTGGCGTAATTAAATTTCCTTTTTTCCCTCTAGTTGTATACGTTTTCAAATATAATGGGAGGGTATTTACCATAAGTTTTAGTATACTAAGTTTATTGAGAATCAGTAGCACACTGCACAAGCTATTGCACTAATTTTAACATACTTTGTATATATCGTCTCAAAAACATTCATAGTTCGTCAAGTGGGTTTCATCGTCACTTGTCGATATTAAATTTACTACAGCAGCCGTCAAAATTCAAGAAACGGAATAAGTTATTGTAGCCCTTTAGGGCGTGAGGTTTAGTTATTTACTATTTCATATTTTTTATCTGATCTTTTATATCAACACTTAATTTGGGTATTTCGCCATTATGGTATACAAAAATACACGGTGAATAATAGAAATAAAACCGTTACATACTAAAGTATAAATCTTAATCCTATTATATTCGTAGTTAGCGGTTGCCGGTTGGTATAATTTATTAGATCAAGCCGGTGAAAAAATATTATCAAACATTTAACAAGTTGGTAATTAAGTTATAGATACGATCATAACACATGAACTTACTGGCAAATCGAACTATCGATAAAAAAAATTATTTATCGACTTATGACTCATCTCTTCAGTGAAGTCCACGTGACCGCGCTGCAACCCACCCACCCCCCGCGCAGTTCCCTTCGATGGCGTTTTCGGTTCCAAATAGTGCTGTAAAAGTAACGACAAATAATGTACCCGTATGTATTCGTCACTTTAACAATCAGTACTCGTTACTATAGTATGGTTACTTTACTCGTTACTTTTGATATCTCATATTTTATTTATAAGAGCGTCGTATTGCGTACGGATACGGAATGACGTTGAAGCCGCGTCGACCGTCGTCGTACGTTCAGTATGGGATACAGCATACTTACTTTTAGGTTACTTAAATGCGGAGGTTGCATGTTTTATTATATATTTAATAACTATATTTAAGCTATATTTAATAACACTGCGGTCCATTGTGAATCTACTAATTAAAAAGAAACAAATAAGCGTCGAATATATTAATTAATTGTTTCATGTTAACCTCAATTGACAGAAATATAAATCAGATTAAATGTATACAGGAAACAGTTGGTTTGTTATGGTTCAAGTGTATTACGAAGTATGCATAGCGTAAACATTTAATTTAATAGAGGGCCCTGATGCAAAACTGGTAACAAGGAATTACATAACGGTATTTAACATTTTATGGAATAAACGTAAATTGTTTTATATGGTCCTTTTTTAAAATCACAGCATAACCGCGCGCATGTTTATCATATAACGTACCTACATAGTTAGTATTATCGTACCTACCAAAGAACTGGTCATTATGTACCTAGCTACTCGGACACCACACCGTTTCAATTCACGCATCAAGAGTCCTTGCGCGAACCAAAATAGTCGTACTTGTTCGCAGAATCAAACTAACATCTTACATCAGTAGATACGAAAAATACGAGTAACGAAATTTATTTGTGAATAACGATTCGATACCGTATGTCAGACGGAGTACTCGTTACTCAGTACCGAATACATACGATTGGCTACAGCTCTAGTTCCAAACAAAACTATCGTAATGCGGTATCTATTGGAAGTGATCTGTGGTATAACTACACCACCAAGGCAGTTATATGAATAATTATGATCGATATTTTGGTAGTACGGTGGCTCTGTGAACTGTGGTTAATGTTTCAACATGATGCGGCGGAATGGAGGGCATGTGACGTGGCACCACGCGATAGGCTTGTGTTAATCTACGTCATTTTAGCCACGCCTAGTCTCGCGCAAAGTTGTAGTGCTGTAAAAGTTTTTTTTTTTTCTCATTTGTATCAGCAATCAGTCGCAAGACTATAAGCGGATGTGTTGTGTGCTGTTTGACTTGAAGGCAAAGAGACCAGTGCCTCGTCTGCCTATTTCACAATATGTCCTTCCTCTTTAGTCGTTTCGCAGTTACTGGAGGATTTAGGAGTTGAGTTGCTAGGGTATTAGGATGACCTGATAAGCGTTCACCATACTTTTTCTTTAGTCTTTCTATTTCAGATTGTACTGTTGGCATATTGAGGTGCTCATGGATTTCACTGTTTCTGGAGAACCATGGTGCATTTGTTATGGTACGCAGGATGTTGTTTTGGACTCGTTGTAAGCACATTATGTTGCTCTTGCTGGCGGAACCCCACAACGGAATACCGTATGTCCAAATAGGTTTCAGTACTGTGTTGTATATTAACAGTTTGTTATCAACTGACATTATTGAGTTTCTACCCATAAGCCATTTTAAGCTCCTGAATTTGAAATTAATTTCGTCTCTTTTTTTGCGGATATGGTGGTTCCAAGTAAGCCTTCTATCTAGATTAAAACCTAAGTATTTCACGTACTCTGTATGAGGCAGTAGATCTGCGCCTAGTTTTACTTGTGGACAATTGCCCCTTCGTAAAGTGAATGTAATATGGTTTGATTTTTGAGCACTTGCCCGGATTCGCCATTTTGTGAGCCACGCTTGAGTCTCGTCTAATAATTGTTGTAGCCTATTGCTAGCCTCACTTGGGTCTTGGGTCTATATCACTCGCTAGGTACGCAATATCGTCGGCATATGTAGCAGCAATCACGTCTTTAGATGTTGGTAGGTCTGAGGTAAAAATATTGTATAACACAGGGCCAAGTACTGATCCCTGAGGTACACCAGCTTCGATTGTGCGTAAAATAGATCTTGCGTCTCTCTGTTTCACAAGAAAGAATCTATTTTCGAGATAGGATTTGATAATAGGGTAAAGAGAGTGAGGAAGTTTATCTTTTACTTTACATAATAGACCTTCATGCCAAACTCTGTCGAATGCTTGTTGCACGTCCAAAAAAGCCGCTGAGCAATACAGTTTTCTTTCAAAACAACGTGTTATTTCGTGATGGATTCTGTGCATTTGCTCTACAGTGGAGTGTAGTTTCCTAAATCCGAACTGGTGCTTAGGAATAACGTCATAGTACTCCATGTTGTCTTTTAGACGAGCCAAGAAGATTTTTTCCCACAACTTCGACAGAACAGGCGTGAGGCTGATGGGTCGATAAGATGAAGCCTCGTGAGGAGGTTTTCCCTGTTTATGGATCATTATGATTTCAGAGAATTTCCAGAGCTTAGGAAAGTATGCTATACGTAGAGTTGCATTAAAGAATGCAGCAAGAAAAGCTATGCATTTTCTGGGTAATTTTTTCAATACAGTAGGAGTAATTAAGTCAAAACCAGGAGCCTTCTTTGGATCCAGTCGAGTAATTTCGGCTGCTATTTCTTTTGGGGATGTGGGTTTGATTGGTAAGCACATCTGATGATCCTGTTTGAGAATGGTATCAACGTTGAATGCTTCACCATTAACTTCATTTGGTTTGAAAACCTTCTCCAGGTGATCTGCAAATAGTTCAGCCTTTTCAGCGTCTGTTCTCGCCCACGAAAATGAGGATTTAAGTGGACACAGATGTTGTTGGGGTTTCCCAGTGGATCTTATTGCCTTCCAAAGTGAGGTTTCACTCTTACCCTGAGGCGACATGTTTTCCAGGATATTCCGGAGCCTAGAGTTTGCTGACACCTGCAGTAATGTCTTTAATTGTTTAGCAGCTCGATTATATGCCGTCTTGTCTGCTCGATGATGAGATTGATGCCAGATGCGTCTTAGCCGTCGTTTTTCCATTAGCTTCTCTTTAATATCACTTGATTGTGGCGGAATCGCAGATGAGTGCAATAAGTCAGGTGAGTTCTTCCAGGCGGATACCTGAATCAAGTTAGTTATGTACTCGCATGCATTGTCAACGTCTTCTCGAGATTTTAAGGGAATGTTTAACTGGATATTGTCGTCAAGGTAACTTTGAAAGCCTCGCCAGTCCGTTTTTCGATTAGTTAAGGACTCTGCTGGCTCCGTAGTTATAACTGTAGTGCTTAAAGTAAGAATTACCGGTGTATGGTCCGAAGATCCATCAAAGTTTGACTCAACAGAGCAGTATAGGTGACTAATGCCTTTGATTACAAAAAAGTCCAGCAAGTCCGGTAGTTTTTGAATTTCTGGCAACCCTTGTAGTTAGCTGGATGGTCGCAAGAGCAAAGAGCACACTTGGCAGGAGTATTTCGGTCTTTTTTTAAGCAGTCTGCGGTTTTATGTCCTTCTCCGCATTTCACACATCTGTACGGTCTCATGCAGTTGTTTTTAGAATGACCATATTGCTGGCAGCGTTGGCATTGGACAATAGTTTTTGATTTGCGTGGATCTTCTATTATGATTTTCTGGTGAAAAATAGTCTTTATGTCTTTGACAGCTTTATTGTTTTCATTTGGTTCGAGATTAACAAAAAATGTAAATGTTGGAGTTTTGTTTGGACCATATCGAGCGTTGATGATTTCACCACGTACTTTGTTTCCAGTAGCTTCTATTGCCTCTTTTATTTCGCAATGAGGTGTTGTATAGTGGAGTTTCCTTATCACTATGCGATATGGTTTCTTGTCTCTCTGTGTAAATGTATGGCCAATAAGACCTTTCTCCCTTATTTTTGACTTACTTACTTATTTAACTAGAATGCGTAGCAAGTTTTTGTTTACTATTTTTATTTTAAAGAGGTTAGGAATACATACTGACTCTATTAGCTTAGAAAGTTCATTGACGTCTTCAATGCCGTATAGGACAATTGGAGGTGGTTTACTTATTTTGGGGTCATTCCTTGATTCTTCGGTTTGATCTAGAGGCAAAGAGTTAAATCTGTTTGATACCGCTATTGTAGCTGTATTCGGGGGGGATTCACTGGTTCGTTTTCGCTTGTTAGTATTAGGTATGCGTTGCCAGGGTGGTGGTACTTGTTGGTTCGAAGACTTATCCGTGTCGTCCATCTTATCGCTTGATTTATTTCCTTGCTGGTCAGGTTTAGTTGAATCGTCGACGACAGTTGAGCGTGATTTGTGGAATAGTCCTGGGTGAAACACTTGTTGAGTGAGAGTTTTTTGATTTGGTTTGGTAGGGTTATTTTGATAGGATTCATTCATAATTATTCCCACGAGATGGGTCGGGAAAAATGGTCGCTTACAGGGTGACGCCCATTCCTGAAAGAGGGCGCAATCCGACGATGTTAGCCTGTCACATCGAAGTTGGTGCTAGAAGCTGGAATCCCTCCAGCCATTCGTCCTTTCGGCGCAGTCCTCACCTTAGGATTAGGGTAATTTTTTATTGAGATTTTCTTTCTCGTAGTCCGGACAATGAAGCCAAGACCCCCAGCTTCATGAGACATGACCAAAAAGACCGGGCTGTTGTGGTCATTTCCTACCGCCAACAAGGACAAGCTTTTACGCTTGCTAGATCGGGTTATTTACCGCCGCCCAAGACTCGGCGTTGTTGCTCATTTCGCACCACCCAGGGGACACGTGTAGGGTGTTCTTGCCGAAACAAGGTGGAGTATCCTACGGACGCGAGCAACATTGTCCCCCAAGCAACATTGTCCCCCATGTCCAACATTGAGTTGTGCTGTAAAAGTAACGAGAAATAAGGTACCCGTATGTATTCGTTACTTTAGCAATCAGTACTCGTTACTATCGTATCGTTACTCGTTACTTTAGATCGTATCTTATAATAGAGGATCGCATCGAGTCGTATCGCGAATGAAGTTGACATCGCGTCAATAGTCGTATGTTCAGTATGTGATACAGTATACCTACTTTTACGTTACCTAGTTGCGGAAGTTACATTTTTATTTTTTCTTATTTTGATCCATTCGTGTTTATCATTTGATAGGTCAAAGTTTCAAACAAATACAAGTATCCCGCAATTTATGGATCTTATGGCCCAGATACTAATTGGGTAACTAGGAATTACATAATGGTATTTAACAGTGTATGCAGCAAAAGTAATTCGTATCAAAACGGCTTTTTTTAAATCACCGGATGTTTATCATAAAACGTACCAGTATTTACTTACTCGGAGAACCGACCGTTTCAATTCACGTATCAAAGATCCTTGCGCGAACCGAAACAGTCGTACTTGATCGTACGTGAACATCTTACATCAGTAGATACGAAAAATACGAGTAACGAAATGTATTTGTGAGTAACGATTCGGTACTGTATGTCAAACGGAGTACTCGTTACTCAGCAATGATTAATTGTTACGTTTGTATCGTAAGATGATTTTGTAGCAGTACTGGAACTTTTAATTAAAACTGAGATTATTTTACTTTATATTTATAAAATTCTATGTTATCCTTAGCGAAATTAAAGTCAGTTTGTGATATTATGTAAATTATTGGAGCTAAGCATAACAATTAAAAACGCTATACCTATTGTCATTATTTTTCGAAATCATATATTTTACTGATAATATTATATTTATATTATATACCTAGTATATATAATGTATGATATAGTAGTAAAGCTAAAATTTTGCCAAAGCTTTAGGCATTTATGAAAAAAGTCAGATAACATTTAATTTAGAAATAATTACAATAATACTGATAAACTTTTTAAAAACTCTTGCACTTGTTCCTAAAATACCGTACCTTGTGGTGAAAGTGCTGAACAGCCTCGGGCCGTGAGCACCTGTCAGAAAATGAGAGTCTCAGGGAATTTCTGGAAAGTTGGATATACAATACTATCTGCTATCGAGGGGAGACTTACGTAATATCAACCAGACATTACCAATTGTGATGCAGTTACCAAAAATCAGAAGAATTTGAAAAATGAGTCAAGACTCAGCAGTCTACCTATAAAATGATATAATATACCTAAAGTCAACTTGCAAAAACATCACCTGCCTCAATTTACATGTTGTTCTTCCACATATTCAACATTAAGGAAAAATCTAGTGTTCTTGAAAAATATTGAGCCAGCTCCAAATCTTTTTATCATCAAAATCTATAGAAAATCCTGTAATTGGTCTCTCAGAATTGAATTATCATCGTGAGTGTAAGAAAATCTATAATCGAAACTTTCTCGCAAGAATTCCAGTGTGACATGTTGAAAATGGCTTGCACACCAACCAAGCTTTTATAACTTATAAGCGCTGCGTCGACTTTGTAGATGAGTGTCGATCGCTACGCTTCATGTGAACTCTACTCAAGGGCTTTTCGGCGACATTGGTCATCAGTTCTTCTCGTCACGTGAGCAGTGATCTCCTGAAATTGTACACTTAGATGATCTTAAATGGAAAAAATAATACGTTTAGAATAGGTGCAATACAAAAACAACATCAGGATCTCGATTAGCAAATGTTGGAAAACACAGAAAAACCAAGTACTTAGAACCAATTCAATAAGACATAAATGTTTACAGTTTTGACAATTGTTCACAAAGAATAAAAAGCAAATAACGAGAGCTCTCTATTAAAATTGTTAATTAGGAGAAAATGTAACTTATATTCACTGAATTTAAGATATTTAGTGCTGTTACATTGATATAACGGTTAGGTTATCAGCTATTTATGTATGAGATTGTACTTATTTTATGTGGATTTAAGTACTTATTATGATTTTGTTGTTAAAGAGGAAACACGTGTCCTCTTCAATGAGGTACCTATTAATTAAGCAACCCATATTTGTTGACTAACTCGTCCATGTGTGGATGTTATAGTTGACTCTACTTAATTATTAATAATTTATAAATTATTACACTTTATAACATGTATTTTATTAAATATATTGAATATCATAATCTGTTTAATTGTTTCATTTCATTTTGTTTTTAATTACTTAAGACCCACCAGCCCAAATGTTAAAAGGTCAATTAAATCAAAGTTATCTTAGAGTACACTATGATAATGCAGCCCCTGCTAAAAAAAACAATTACATATAGGATGTTCAATCAAGTATATAAAAACCCTGTTCCGATCTCATCTTCGTATAAATAAAATTGTGGATAAAACATAATAGTGATCGTAAAATGGACACGATAATCTTTATTAAAGGCTGGAATTCCTTACAAGGCGTTCGCGTGAATTTCTTGTGTCTGCATCGACAAAAAACTTGCAAGATACCTGGGAACGGAAACGGGCTTCCATCACCGACGGCGAGCGCGGTGCAGTGTGCGTGTATTTAACTGGCGCATAACATAATAGGCTGTATCCTGTTTCCTTTGTCTTTTTCATTAAGTTCGTGAGTTGAGTTATGCATCTTAAATGTTCATATGAGTCCTGTAAAATAAACCGATGCAAAAATTCTGCAAGGTTTCTGTCAGTTTCGGAGATCATTTAAAAGGATAGAAATATTGATCACAAATTCCTCGTCGACTTTTGTGAGCATGTCTCCAGTCTCTTATACGACATTGTTCTTAAATTAAAGGGAATTTTATTAAGCATTTTCTAGTCTCGAACAGCGATAATCATGTATACATAACTATTTTAATAAATAAATAACACTCAACAGTAACATACATAGTCTTGACCCCACACTAAGATTTTGTGTCGTGGGTATCAGGAACTACGAGACTTTTCCGTCCCACAAACACCCAGACCCGAAAGAAATATTTGTGGGTCACACAAATATTTCTCATTTAGGTGTCATTTAGGCAAATAGTTCTTATTGTAGACCTGGAACTAAAACAAGGTCCCAAAGGATTAATTCGTATCTGTCTAAGCAAAGTTAAGTCCATTTAAACGTCCCACTGCAGGACAAGGGTCCCTCTTACTCTACAATCGTAAGTATTATTGAGAGGAGGAAAATTGATGGAATTTTCATGACAACATACATAAATAAGTAATACAAAATAATCGTTTGCAGTTATGCGACATGTAATAGATGACTTCATTAAGGAAAACATTTTCAGGATCACATGTACTTAGGTACCGAGAACAGAAGCCACAGGAATCTTTTAGCTACCAAGCAAAAAAAAGGACATAATAAATTAATGATGGCCAACTAAAAAATATAATTATCCCCTCCCCTACGAGTATCTTACGCAGAAATACTGGAACGTAACTTAAATATAACATGTGTTTAACTACGTTAATCCCGATTAACTGTACTGGGTAAGTGAGCCGAGCGCTGTTAAGAGCAACTTATTATTTGAATAGCGTTCCAGTATTCGAGCGTTAGTCACGTAAGAAAGTGTCGTAATATTTATTTATTTATTTATTTAAAAGACACACCAACGACAGTAACACAAAACTTACAAAAACATATAACATTATAGCTTTGGACAGAGTGTACTATCCTTACAGGTGTATACAACATTCATTATAACTAGCTTAAATTAATACAGTTTACTTATACTAAACAAAATGGAAATAAACAATAAAAATGAAGTGGGTGATGAATATGTACAATCTAGATATTTAATAATAATAACTAATTTATGAGGAATACTATCAAAATAGAAAACAGAAATAAAAAAAAAATTAAACTAGGCAATGGACCACTAAGGTGATCTAGCTCAATCACGTTTCAACGACCTTAGTAAGATATTCTTAAATTTCCCAATAGGCACACTGAAGATGTCAATATCATTGTAGTTCTTATATATATCTATGGCCCGGTTCAAAGGATAAGTTATTTTTGTCCCGTATGATGTTTTACGGAAGGTTTCTTTCAAGGCATATCTAGGAACTTTTCTCGGTACCACCAATTGAAGTTGAGCGAGCAATTTTGGAGCATCTATAGAGCCATTTATTAATTTGTGTAAGAAAAGTACATCAAATACCTTCCGTCGATCTTGCAGGGAATTAAGTTTAAAATGTTTGAGACGACACTTATACCCCCAAATACTAGATAGCTACTCAGCCACCGGACTCATTTGATATGACGTTATTTTGAGGTTCCGTTAAATTTCAAAACGAAATACTGGATAGCCATTTAGCTCAAAAAACGGTCTGCTCAGCAAACATCTAGTTAAATTTCCACAGATTAACGAAAAGTTTGTTTTCAGTTACAATTTTTAATGTATAAATATAAACGTTTCATTTGACGCAATATTCTTCATACATGATTACTCAAAATTGGAAATTTAACCCTTTATATTTAATCTGAGGAATCATTGACACGTTTTTACTTATGTTACGATTATGTTTAAAGCTATATTAAATATTGCCAAGTTATTATTTTAAAAAATCTGTTGATAAAATCATGTGGGCGAAAAAACTTATGTCCCTATATCCAAAGCGAGTTGATTAAAAATATTATGATGTTTGTTTTTATTATTTATTGTTTTGCACGCGGTTTAAAAGTTAGTTTTTGGAAGATCTCTTTTAATAAATAGGTATATAAAATACCAAACAACGGCTGCAGAACTAGCTAAGTACCAAACGGAGAAGACTACGTAAATAAATACCATATGAGAATGAAGCTGTGCTGGATATTATAAACAGGTAAATATACACGTATTCCTCTAAGGTTTAACGTATTTATATGATCATTAACTATTTAATATATAATATGAATCGAATATTCGCTCATTTCAAATCATAATCGTCATCTACAGCCTGTAGGATCCCACTGCTGGGTACCTATAGGCCTCTCTCATATTATACCTCCCATATAATTATTATCTCCTTCTCATATAGTAGTATAATGAAATAAATATGGAAAATAAAGTATGGTACAATGTGTATAACTATGAATAATCCTTTGTTTCAGGTGCTGGAGTACATAAATATTCAATGTATACACATAATAAGATCTTTCAAGAAATATGGCTCATATAGTGCCATGTACATCATCTACAGACCAAATAAGTAAGCTCAACAAATATATATATATATATATAAATAAAAAGAGATATATAAAATTATGATATATTTTAACTTAAAAACTTTTAAAGGTAATGCTATAGAAATCATACATACAGCAAATCATTTGGACAATACACACCCTTTTGAAATGAGTATGTAATATAAAAATATACAAAAAAATGGTTGCCTGTAAAGTCGGTTTTACGGGCGAAGATTTTACGTGACAACGTCTTTTTCTCGGTAGAATATTTATTGATATGAATATAATTAAATTGCACAATAGGAACAAGGAATTGAATGAAAATAAGAATTGCACAAATTTTAACTATAGAAATATATTTTGTTTACTAAAACATTGTACATGTAATGACGAATCTAAGCACTCCATATTTCACTACAGACACAGCTGACGATACTTTAACCACACGTGTGAACTTGTATTGTGACGCTTTCTTGTTTTTCCAACGCCAAGAACGTTCGAGAAAGACAAAGACAGAGACACAAGCATGCGCCGATTCAATGCGCCTAATTCTCTAGTGCTGCGCGCGCACCGTTACGTTACCGGGCGTTACACTTTTTCATAAGTGACTCCCAGCCGCAACCTAATTTAAGACGTTGTCACGTCAATAAGAAAAATCGTATTTTGCCTGCTCTCGATTGTCGAGCTCGTCAAGACGATTCCTCTGACTCCAAACACGGGGGGTTTACTTTAAGAAATGACGGAGTTATGCCTGGACAAATATTTTAGGGGAGAGAGGGAGGAATTTGGGGATTTGGTTGGGGCCAATCTGTAGAGCTCACCGAGCCGGTTCCAAAGATACCAAACTCGGTGGGTCTACGATCTATATTGGCCGAGATAGGATTGGGGGGGGGGGGTGAGGTAAATTTTCGGGGTGGGGGTAAGGGAGGGGGGGGGGAGGAAGGTTTCGTGGGGAGGCTAACTTAAATTAATTTTTTGGAGGTAAAATATTTTTTTTTGGGTGGGTAATTTTTTGCGTAATTTGGGATTTCTGGCGGGGTCAATTTGTAGCCCTCACCAAGACGGTTCCGAGGATACCAAACTCGGTGGGTCTACGACCTATGTTGGCCGAGATAGGATTGGGGGGGTGAGGTAAATTTTCGGGGTGGGGGTAGGGGAGGGGGGGGGGGTAGGTTTCGTGGGGAGGCTAATAGGCACTATTTCGGAATAAGGGTGGGGGAAGGCAGGGGGGGGCTATGGGACAATTTTGGAAAAAGTGGGTGAAACTGAAAAATAATTCTCTAGTACTGCGCGCGCACCGTTACGTTACCGGGCATTACACTTTTTCATAAGTGACTCCCAGCCGCAACCTAATTTAAGACGTTGTCACGTCAAAAGAAAGACAAATTGGGTCAAGGAAGAAAAATTTGCATCAGAAAACAGTGTTTTAAATCAAAGTTGAAGAATGTTATGAATTTCAACTAATATGTAATTCATAATATAAATTGTTTATTTCACATATTTTCATAGTAACAAATGTAATATTACCTATATTTCTATTGTACATTTTTAATAGTACATTCATTAATTTAGTTTTAAATTAATGTCAAAATAATTCTTATTATTTTGTGTTATAAAGGAATATAGATATAAATGTAAGACAGATCTAAAGAAATGTAGATAAGTAAAAAATTATAATATGTACTAATGTTATTAAAATAAATATACTACAATAAAACATAATTCATTTTTATTTATATTCATTCTATGGTAATTCAATAAAATGCACTGTACGGTGTAAAATATGTATTTTATGATATTATTCCTTGTTACATTTTCATTGGTTATACTATGTGGAGCTGTTGGAAATCATTCAGAGAGATCAATCTCTAATATATGATCATTTTGGGAACATGCTATATTATGTAACAGCACATGCCTCTATAATAGTAAGCAAATTTTCAAAAACTTATAGGCTAACTTGGAGACACTCCTTGTCTTTGTTTTAAAACCAAAGACCCTCTTCACTGGGTTTCTTGTTTTAATATGGTATTGATTGTAAGCTTCTTCAGCCTCCCCTTTCTAGACATGCACATAAAGGAGAATCATTGAAAATTGTGCTATCATGCATTAAGCCTGGCCATCGGCCTATAATGTTTCTTATCCTCAAGTTAGGGTCGCAGACTGCTTGCACTTTTAGAAAAATGGGCTTTTCTGTTTCTGCTTGTGCTCCTCCTAAAAACAAGATAATTAAAATTAGAGCTCTAGCAAATATTCTTATATCAAACTACAGATTCTTTTACATAAATTGAAAAAATATATTTATAAAATTAGTTTCTTTGTAGGAAACTATTATTGTGGTTGAACATTGTTCCAGTATATACTAAATAGATACAATCAGTACAAATCAGAGAATGATTTATTTAAACAACTATTCAGAGAGCTTGGTTATATGGGGTACCAGTGGGCTAGGGAAGAGCCAATTACCTGCTAAATGTTTTGATTCCAAGAAACATACATATATAAATTATTGTGTAGAAATAATTTAGAGTGTGCCTTTATATTGTGCATACTATATTATTATATTCTATGATTAATAATATATTATGAATGTTATAAAGGGACACTCTAAATGATTACTACACAATATAAAATACCCTAGGCATTTTAGAAGCACATTTAGTTAAAATAAGATAAAAAAGCATATATTTGTGTACATGTAAAAGCATAATAGTTATGTATACATTATTATAAATAGAAATTACCTGGGGATTTGATCCTTATATATGTGAAATATATAACTCCAATCACTCCTGCGATCGCACAGAAATCATTCGCAATATGACATTGTTGTTGATAGTTGGGAAGTGGTCTATTCTTTGGTTGGGAATTTTCATGCCACGATTTTGTAGTTTAACTGGCTCTGCTGCAACTTTGTGATGTACAGTCGGGTGTTCCACGTGAAATACGTCTTCAATAAACTTCTGGTAACTGCCCCTGTCGCAGAATATCATTGGTAATGCAAGTAAAAGTTGGTCCCAAGTTTTTATCAATCGACTTCTATTTGTAGTGGGTTCTATTGTGTCTCCAAGCAAGGAACGCAGATGCAGAACAGTTTCTTTCTTCAGGCGGAACCTCACTTTGTTTGAATATTTTCTTCTTTTTATTTGTCGAAAGTATTGAATTTTTCTTGATTGACTCGCCTTGACGCAATGATAAAAGATCTGTTCTTTAATCATTGCCTTGACGAAGCTATATCGTCATCAGACAGCGATGAAAACGTCGCGAGACACATTTTAGTAAATAATATAAAGAATTGAAAAAGTTAACCCCCAAATACTAGATAGCTACTCAGCCACCGGACTCATTTGATATGACGTTATTTTGAGGTTCTGTTAAATTTCGAAATGAAATACTGGATAGACATTTAGCTCATAAATCGGTCTACTCAGCAAACATCCAGCTAAATTTCCACAGATTAACGAAAAGTTTGTTTTCAGTTACAATTTTTATTGTATAAATATAAACGTTCCATTTGACGCAATATTCTTCATACATGATTTCCCTAAATTGGAAATTTAACCCTTTATATTTAATATGAGGAATCATTGTAACGTTTTTACTTTTGTTACGATTATGTTTAAAGCTATATTATATATTGCCATGTTATTATTTTAAAAATCTGTTAATAAAATCATGTGGGTGAAAAAACTTATGTCCCTATATCCGTAGCGAGTTTATTAAAAATATTATGATGTTTGTTTATTTTATTTATTGTTTACAATTGCACTCGGTTTTAAAGTTAGTTTTTGAAATATCTTTTCAATAAATAGGTATATAAAATACCAAACAACGGCTGCAGAACCACCTAAGTACCAAATGGAGAAGACGAATAAATACGATATGAGAAAGAAGCTGTGCTGGATATTATAAACAGGTAAGTATACACGTATTCCTCTAAGTTTTAACGAATTTATATGATAATTAACTATTTAATATATAATATGAATCGATTATTCACACATTTTAAATCATCATCATCATCTACAGCCTGTAGGATCCCACTGCTGGGTACCTATAGGCTTCTCTCATATTATGCCTCCTATATATTATCTCCTCCTCATATAGTAGTATTATGTAATAAATATGGAAAATAAAGTATGGTACAATGTGTATAACTATAAATAATCCTTTGTTTCAGGAGCTGGAGTGGAGTACATAAATATTCAATGTGTACCTATATAATAAGACCATCCAAGAAATATGGCTCATATATATAGTGCCATGTATATCAGCTATAGACTAAATAAGTAAGCTCAACACATATATATAAAAAATAAAAAGAGATATATAAAATTATGACATACTTTAACTTAAACACTTTTGCAGGTAACGCTATAGAAATCATGCATACAACAAATCATTTGGACAATACACACCCTTTTGAAATGAGTATGTAATATAAAAATATACAAAAAAGAATGAGACAAATTGTGTCAAGGAAGAAATATTTGCATCAGAAAACAGTGTTTTAAATCAAAGTTGAAGAATGTTATGAATTTTAATTAATATGTAATACATAAAATAAATTGTTTATTTCACCTATTTTCATTGTTAAAAAATGTCATATTATATTTCTATTGTACATTTTTAATAGTACATTTATTAATTTAGTTTTAAATTAATGTTAAAATAATTGTTATTATTTTGTGTTTATAAAGGAATATAGATATAAATGTAAGACAGATCTAAAGAAATGTAGATAATTAAAAAAATATAATATGTACTAATGCTGTTATTAAAATATACTACAATAAAACATAACTCATTTTTATTTGTATTCATTCCATGGTAATTCAATAAAATGCACTGTATGGTTTAAAATATGTATTTTATTATATTATTCCTTGTTGCAACATTTTCATTGGTTATACTATGTGGAGCTGGTGGAAATGATTCAGAAAGATCAATCTCCAATATATGATCATTCTGGGAACATGCTATATTATGTAACACAGCACATGCCTCTATAATAGTAAGCTAATTTTCAAAAACTTATAGCCCAACTTGCAGACAAGAAGATCTTTGTTGTAAAACCAAAGACCCTCTCTACTGGGTTTCTTGTTTTAGTATGGTCTTGATTGTAAGCTTCTTCAGTCTCCCCTTTCCAGAAATGCACATAAAGGAGAATCATTGAAATTTTTACTATCATGCACCGCGCCTGGCCATCAGCCTATAAAGTTCAAGTTAGGGTCGCAGACTGCTTGCAAATTTATAGAAAAATGGCCTTTTCTGTTTCTAAATGTTTCTGCTTGTGGTCCTCCTAAAAACAAGATAATAAAAATTAGAGCTCTAGCAAATATTCTTATTTCAAACTACAAATAATTTTATGTAAATTGAAAAAATATATTCATAAAATTGAATTCTTTATAGGAAACTACTATTGTAGTTGAACATTGTTCCAGTATATACTGAATAGCTACAATCAGTACAAATCATTGTATGATTAATTATATTATATTATATATTTAGCCCTACAACTATTTAGAGAGCTTGGTTATATGGGGTACAGTGGGCTGGGGAAGAGCCAATTACCTGCTAACTGTTTTGATTCCAACAAGCATATATACGAACACCCTTTCCTTCACATATCCCCACAAAAAAAAGTCTAACGGGGTTAAGTCAGGTGAGCGAGGAGGCCAAGTTTGTGGCCCTAATCTACCAATCCAACGGTTCCCAAACATCGCCGTAAGACGCTCACGGACAGATCTTACGATATGCGGAGGTGCGCCATCATGTTGGAACCACGCTCTACGGTACTCCGCTAGCGGCAAATCGTCTAAAAGGTCTTGAACGGTTTCATTCAAGAAACTTAAATAGCTGGATCCATTTAATCTCTGCGGCAAAAATACAGGCCCGAGAATTTTGCCATTGAAGATACCAGCCCATACATTCACCGACCATCGTATTTGGTGTCCTGTTGTTTGGACCGCGTGGGGGTTATTTTCAGACCATACATGCATATTCCTCCTGTTCCACAATCCGTTTCTGGTGAACGTGGCCTCATCAGTCCAGATGACGTGTTCGATGAACCCCGGTTCCCGACTTTGTCGGTCAAGAAGCCATTGGCAATAATTCTCACGACGATTGCGATCGCCGGGCATCAAAGCTTGCACTTTGTGCACTTTGTAGGGCCGCATTTTGTTACGGCGCAATACCCTATGCACAGTAGAATGGGAAACCCGCGATCCGTCCCGCCCGCGCCGGAGTAATTTGGCAACGCTTTTTGTGCCTAAGCGCGGATTCCGGCGCACTATGTCCAAAATGCTTTCTTCAGTCTGAACATCATCTTGCCGCCCACCACCAGAGACCATAGGAGCAATAGGACGATTTTCTAAAACTCGTTGGTAAGCAGCGGTTATAACCCGTGAATCAACCGGGTGCCGAACGTTAGGGAACTTTTCTCTATAAATCCTCAAAGCACGAGAAGCATTTCCGAGAGCTTCCCCCAGACACATGAGCATGTGCCCGTACTCACGAGCACTGTATAAAAGCGACATACTTGCAAAAGGAATAAAAAGAACACAAACTTAACAAGAAACTAACTAAATAACAAAAAGTATTAACAAAAAAACTTATAGCAACAACCAAATTTAGTAAATTGTAACAGACGTACATTCGCGCGCGCATAAACATACGAATATCAAGTGATTACTTTCTCTATGCGAATATTAGCATAAACTGTCACTCGCAAACCTCTCCCACATATTCCCGCGCTTTTTACTAATTCCTTATAATCTGTTAAAATGTCCTTTTTTATTAAACTACACTCGAATTCGATAAAAACTCGCCATAAAAATAAAAATATTTTATGAATATTTTTTTGTATAGTAATTAAATTATAATAATTCACAATACTGATACTTAGTTATTAGGAATAATTTCCTTTGGAACATCTTGTGCGTGGCAAAAGTAACGTCCGCGCTGCATTTAAATATCAAATCCAGCCAATGTTTCTCATATCTTTTTAATTAGCTACAGTCAGGGGTGAATTAATCCTTTTGTAAATAAATAAAACATACTAAAAGAAATAAAACTACTAACATTTAAAGAATTTAGTAATCATTGCATTAATTGTACAGTCAACGTTGCATAGTTGACAGTGGATGTCGACAGATGGCTTAATAATAAATATTTTCGATTTGGCATACGCGGCTCGTGAATGTAATGTAATAGAGCCCTGGGTCCGCCAGCAAAGTTCTACCCCGTGCCCCATCGTCAATAAGTACTTTTGGTAATTCTTTCGCAATTTGAAGTTAGTAGTTAACCCGTAGCGGTTTTGCGTGATTATGATCTGTAGCAGAATTATTTATTTTTAAAATGTCTATACAAAACTCTTCATAGAGCATTCCATTCAATAAACAACATTAAACATTTACCATTAATGCGACTTTTCACACACTTTCCTGCCGAAAGCGCGGCGCCTCGCTGTGTGCATATTGCATACAGACTACAGAGCATGCGCCGCGCCCGCGCATGGCTCCGCTGTTTTAGAGTAGACCCCGAAGGATTTAAGTAAGTTCCTTTATAATTTTATCTTGTTTTTACACAAATTTATCTTGTGGGGATTAAACCTGCAAGCTTTAAGCGCCAAAGATCAAGTGCTTATGCTAATGTACTAAAAATCGGAAGAAAATTACAATGATTTACGCAGGGCTGTTTTAGAGTACATGCATCGGCTAAGAATGCGACATTGTTTAATAAAGCGCCCTCTATTGAAGTCGTGAACGCAACTAAAATAATATTTTTTTTAAATTATGTCGATTTGAACGATACATAAAATGCATAAGCTCATCTTTACATCTGAACGTAATTAATAATGTCAAAAATAACTCACATGACATGAAAAATCAAAAACGGTGTTATCTGGTCTGGGTTTCGATCACAGGGCCGCGACGATCGACACAGGTCAAACACGCGGCCACTAGGCCATTGAGGTGAATTACGTTTTTTTTTTAATTATTGCAATGTTTTAGTTTTATGTGTAACCATTACGAGTATGTATTTAAAGTTTATTAAAACCTGATAAATTAGAAACTTATTTTTCAATTCATACACGTTTTCTTAAAGAAGTTAATTGGTACTTAGAAGCGCGGTAATCAGGGCTCCGCGGGGTTCATTTGAGAGGTAATGGAGAGACTGGTGGGGAAACGTCTCGACTTCACTACGTAGTCTTCAGTATTTCATTTATTACTATTCTACTCTTTGCTTCAGTATGAGTATTGAGTTCTTGTTGTGACATGTACAAATTTCTGTTGTTAAGTTGTGAATTTGGTGATTTGTAATTGATTTAGGTTCTTGTGAAGTTTGTGTCGTTTTGTTGTGCCAATGTGTGTGAGTAGGGCAATATTCGAATGTTTTTATGAGTAGCTCAAACTCTTGTCGCGTATTGAGAATTTGTCGGGGATAGATAGTAGGTAACTATGGATTCTCCGGCGCAATTATGAATGTGCGGACAAAATGTGTCATTGAATTTGATGTGTCCGATACGCAGTGAGCGGAGTGTACTGAAGACACCTCGACGATACCCCGCCTGTACGAGGATTTGCTACAAATAGAGCACTTCGAGCCTCATATCGTGGGATGCCATACCGAGGGGTTTAGGTAAGTTTTCTTATAACTTTATCTGGTTTTTACTTTATCTTAAAATGCCTTGTGTACTAAAAACTGCTGAACATTGGTGCAATTATGCGAATTGCAATAAACTATGGTCGTTAGAAAATTGTAATTAATAATTATTGTAACTAATTTGTGTCTGTGTGCTCGACCGGGATAAATCGCGAATAATCATTGACTTATATTCTACCGATAGACGAGGCGCGTCATAGAAACTATTTGTCCCGTATTTGTCAAAAGCTCAGTAGCGACATCTAGTACGTTTACTTGAATATTACAAATTATGATCAAAGATTATTAGACAGACAAGACAGTTCATGTCAATAATAGCTTTGCCTAAGATACTGCCTAAGTATAAATACCGTCATAGCAATAATATATTTGCAATGTTTTTTTTTTTTATTTACGTGAATAATTAATGGAAATGATGTAAATGAAATTAAATACTCTTACAAGTGTACAAGTCTGTCAAGCAGTCAATCAGTGTACAATCAGTCTGACATTTATTATAATAACATTTATGAATTTTTAACAAGCCGATACAAAAATGACTACCGCATTTGGAATATCTGAAATCTTCGTGTCGAAAATAAATTGAACAAATATAGGTATAGTCGGGAAGTTAAAAATGTAAAAATTAAACTAAATTCGCGATAAAATCCGTAAATAATAGTTTTATTTCAAATATAGGTATGTTCTAATGGCAGCCACTTATATCCATTCCAATAATTGTGGACAAATATTATAGAGATCTCCTTTTTTCGTAACCGACGCGGAAGAATATAAAACAATATTAAATGGTATTAGTCTTCAATAACAATGGGTTCGAATAGTCCATTAAGTAATTCATATTAAGAAATGGGGTCTAAATACTATCCACTGTTTCAAAATATACATACAACACACATATTTTGAGTTAATAATTAACAACATATGATTAAAATAAAATACTGAAATCAATTTGCAACTACATCCTTCCTACATATTTGTATTTGTAATGTATTCGAATAGTTTATGCCTATTTGGTCCACTGATATGAATGTCCCTTGAATAATCTATATCTTATATAGTTCGTCTCTCTCACTCGACGGGCAATTTTTATGCGCGGAAATGAGATACACGATTAAGGAGCTCACCTTGTATTTTAACGAGCTCTAAAATATATTTAATCCATTAATAAATAAAAGATCTGTATTATCGGCATTATTCTGCAATATTATATAACTTACGTTGTATTCTTTAATTATATTGTAACTTAAGAAAATTTCGCTGTCGGTTTGACGGGGAAAAGTCAAAATAAATTACTTATAAATATAAACAAAGAGGCGTACTATTGCGCGGCCGTCACGCGGCAGACTGATTCGTGTGCGGTGCATGCACCGCACTTGGGTGGGACACGTTTGTTACAAAGAACGTCTTATCTAGTGTAACATTGATATCGATGCGAATAATGGTCTCGATTTGCGGCGCGCGCGGCGGCGCGGCAGTTCGGCTCGCAGTCAGCTGTCCGGGCCACGGCCGGGGGCGGGCGGCGCGGTGCGGCGCAGGGCGAGCGCGGAGCGACACGGCGCGGCGGGAGGAGGGGGCCTCGGCGGCCGTTGCTCGACGCTCGCTGCTCGGTTGGTAGGTACTATTTGGAAAAGAATCGCGCGCGGCGTGCGTTGACCCCTTGCGTCAGCTGATTATTTATCTCGTTTACATTGCTTTATTTAAAAGAAAAAAAATTTTTGATTATTTTAGCATAAATTCGAAGCATTCATGCAACTAAATACGACCATGAGTGAAACAAAATTTTTTTTAATTACTTTTTACAATTTTTTTTTTCGATTTTTTTAGTGGCAATTTGTTTGAAATCACTAATACTATCACCCGGCTTTGTTTTCGGTAGCAGTCTTGATTTACCCGGTATATCAATTATTGTGTAGAAATCATTTAGAGTGTGCCTTTATACTGTGCATAATATATTATTCTATTCTTTGATTAATAATATAATATTATGTACAGTAAAAAGGGATACTCTAAATGATTACTACACAATGTAAAATACGCTAGGCATTTTAGAAGCACATTTAGTTAAAATAGGATAAGAAAACATATATTTGTGTACATGTAAAAGCTTAATAGTTATGTATACATTATTATAAGTAGAAATTACCTGGAGATTTGATCCTTATATGTATGAAATTTATAACTTCAATCACTCCTGCGATCGCATAGAAATCATTCGCAATATGGCATTGTTGTTGTTAGTTGGGAATTTTCATGCCACGATTTTGTAGTTTAACTAACTCTGCTGCAACTTTGTGTTGTACAGTCGGCTGTTCCACATGAAATACATCTCCAATAATCTTCTGGTAACTGCCTGTCGTAGAATATCATAAAGCAAGTAACAGTTGGTCGCAAGTTTTTATCAATCGACTTCTATTTGTAGTGAGTTCTATTTTGCCTCCAGCAAGGAACACAGATGCAGAACAGTTTCTTTCTTCAGGCGGAACCTCACTTTGTTTGAATGTTTTCTTCTTTGTATTTGTCAAAAGCATTGATTTTTTTCTTGATTGACTCGCCTTGATGAAGCTATATCGTCATCAGACAGCGATGAAACCGACGCGAGAGTCATTTTAGTAAATTTTATGTAGAATTGATAAAGTTAAGAGTGGTCGCAGGCGGCCTTAAGACGACGGCTGCTTAAAACTAGAAATTCTTAAAAATTTGACTGTTTGACAGCTGTCAAACTCTTAGTTGCTTTCGAGAATACGAATCGGATGAATAATGCCCCATTAAATATTTAATTCTTAAGTGGTTTAATCGAAGTTATATTTAACTGGAATTAATTTAACAGGGCATTAGAGCTAGTTAACCGGAGTTAAAAGTTAATTGGCTATCCAGTATTTGGGCAATAGTCTGTCCGATAAGGACAGTTTGGATCTTTAAAGGCCAAAAATTTTGTAAATATTTTCTGTACTCGTTCTATGCGTGTATTGTGTATTTGATAATCAGGGCTCCAAACAGTGGTGGCGTACTCTAGAACGCTACGAACCAAAGCATTGTATAAGCACAGTAATGCTTGAGTGTTAGTGAAATCACGACATATCCGCTTAAGGAAGCCCACCATTTTTAATGATTTAGCGATAGTCATGTCAATATGCTCGACAAATTTCAACTTACTATCAATTATGACACCCAAGTCGCGGACACTACTGACTTCATTTAGCTGCTCTGAGCCAACGTAATAGTGTGTGGAAAATTGGTTTTTATTTTTCGTTAACTTAATATGTGTGCACTTTCCTGCATTCAAGGTCATGTTATTTGTAGAGCACCAAGTATTTATTGCATTAATGTCTCTCTGAAGGTCTAGTGAGTCGTCAGTGCATGATATTACTTTATAAAGTTTCAAATCATCGGCAAATAACAGGCACTTGCTATACCTTAAGTCATCGTGTGTACTTCGTCGCGTGCGCTTGTGTCGCAAACTAACGGATAAGTCATGACGAACATTGTAAATTGCAATTCGTGTAACATAATAATTGACGAGCTATTGTCGTATATCCAAAATAAAGTGTCAGTGGTGGATGAAGAAACTTTAGTGCGAATATGTACATCGTCCTTTACAGCAGAAGAAATAAAAAAATCGAAGACACTTCTGTTCGATTCGATTCCGACGGAAAAAACGAAAAATTACGATTAAAACGAGACCTGGGGGACATCATTTCATCCAACAGACCCAGATATAGTACCGACCTTTGTCGCTAGACAATTAGAGAAACTTCCACCTATTCTTTTCGACCACTTAGATTGTTCAAAACTTCTCAAGGACATGATGCGAATGAGAAATGACATAGAATTAATTAAGTCAACATACGCCACATTAAAAAATATTAATGACTTGAAGACAGAAGTTTTGCGATTCAGAAGCGATTTATCTTCATCGTCGAGCGCTTCCAAAGTGAGTTCGGAAATCAATATAGACTTAAATGGTAGTCCGGCTAAACTCTCACAAAATTGTATTGTTTCTTCCTTAAACATTCCTCAAGCATTCAATAAAAATGACCAGACAAATTCTGTAACTAAACAGCAAGTTATGAAAATCAGGGTAGGTGAAAATAAAGTGACAAATCTTGATGAGGTACAACCGACAGGTGCCAGCGGTGGCGAGGAAAGGCGCCTGTTGCTTCCGATACAGCAAGAAGCAAGTGCTCAGAATAGTTTTGATCCATGTCTTACGATGATGTCGCATGCATCGAACAGGGCTCGACACGATCAGCGGACTTCTACAGATAATACTGGGTGTAATATTACAATGCAGCAGTGTAATTCGAATCTACAGCTACATATAAATGAATTACATTCTAATGAAACGAATAGTCCAGTATGGCAGAAAGTCAACCATCGCAAGAAATTGGTTAAATATCGTTTCATGGGTAAATCAGGAGTAGCCGCTGATACAGATAGTACTTTTAAAGCGGCAGAAAGGAGAATACCTGTATTTATTACGAATATTCACCGTGATACAGCAGAACAAGACATTGTGAATTATATTCAAAAAAAGACAAATGAAACCGTGGAACTAGAGAAAATAAATATGAAAATAGAAAGAGATCATAAGGCCTATAAGTTTTTCACGAATGAAGCAAATTTACCAAAATACATGGATCCCGAAATATGGCCAGCGGGTATAATATTTCGTCGCTTTGTAAATTACAAGAGCAAAATATCGAACAGTGATATTGCTGTAGGCGGTCAAAAGGCGCATACTAATGCAAAGTAACTTATATCGCTTCGCTAGTTATAATTGCAAGAATGTGAAACGAGCTGTTGATGACGTTAGAAGCTTATGTTGTACATGCGATGTAGTGTGCCTGCAGGAAACATGGGTATTCCCGCATGATATACCTTACATTAGCACAATCAACAGTGATTTTGGTTTCACTGCGACTTCGGCGGTGGATACATCGGCAGGCATTCTGCGTGGACGCCCTTACGGAGGCGTCGCTTTGTTGTGGCGATACAGTGCATTCGAACAGGTGTCGGTATTAGAGTGAGATAATGATAGATTATGTGGAATTAAAATAATGACGCAGGACAAACCATTGATCGTCATCAGTATTTATATGCCCACAAATTCTAGTGAAAATTTACCAGTTTTTACTGACTGTTTAAGTAGTATTTGTGCCATAATAAGCGAACATGGGATTGAATCCGTTTTTATTTTGGGTGATTTTAATGCAGATCCACGAGAAATATTTTATAGAGAACTGGTGAGTTTTTGTAATGAACAGCAACTTTCGTGTATAGATGTGGATGTCTTGGGTTTGGAACTTGGTACGTTTACTTTCGTTAGTCAAGTGTATGGAACTTGTAGCTGGTTGGATCACTGTGTGGTGACCCAGTCAGCAAAGCAATGTGTTCTAGATGTACATATTGAATATGATGTTTTGTCGTCTGATCATTTTCCACTAATTATTACATGTAATTTAAAAACAGTGACTCCGAAAATCTTACCTCAATCGATTATGATTAAAAATGTAATATGGGGCGAAAGAAATGAGGAACAAATAGCCAAATATAATGAGGAGTGCCATAAAAAAATTTGCCTATATTTTTGTCTTAATCATCATCATCATTTTTAGCAACCAGACGCCCATTCAACACAGGACTTCGGGAAAGAACGTCATTTTACCACCATGTAAAGCATTTTTACACGCTTTATATTAGCGTCACTTTTGAGGGTTAACGTCACACACGTCTGTAGGCTTTGACTCTAGTTTTCCTACACGTGACCCCTGGGTAGTGCCAAATGAGTGACACAGTTCGTGGTGGTAGGACTTAAGTGTCCGTCTGGGTAGCGATCACCGTCCACGGGGCGGAAAGACCGTCAAAGTGATCTGATAGTGATTTTGTACGTATTTTTGGTCGCTCTCGAAGGGAGGAGTGTTGACCCGCCGGCCAAAGAGACAGTACAGTACAAGAGCCCAATCGTGGCTAACCACCACGAGGGACTGCCTCACCATGTCGCACATAATCTTGGGTGGGTACGTCGTGCCGGTTGATGACCGGATGTGGCCGACCTTTAGCGACATTCCGACCCTTTCATGCCGGTGCCCATTCGGCCTACTTAATGTCCGGACTTTGGCTTCTCGATGCCTCTTCATCAAAACAAATAAACAAAGCGGGTCTTTCAGCGGTGCATAACCCCACCATCGCGTTCACTATGGAGTTCACCAACATCCGCGAACTCCAAACGACCTTAATTGCCGTCCACCAGCATCTCGAGACGGCCTAGTCTGCTTTGCTCTTCTTAGTGGAGACGCGGATTCGTTGTCGGGCCGAATATTCCTACCTGCTGTACCCCGGTTATTCGCTTGAAGAAAGCTTCAAACCTAAAGCCGGGGTATGCTTGTATGTATATTCGGTTGGACATCTACTGTCACCGTTTAAGCTGCATGGAGGGCCCCTCCTTCTCCGCTTTGTGTTTGCACATGAATCTTGGTTGCCTGAGCCGAATCGACGTGTGCCTTTACAGGTCTCACAACGGGGACGATGAGACGACTCGGCTGTTCAGGTATCTCAGCCATGTGGCTGATGACGGGCTGACGCAGTTCCCGTCGGCTGAAATGGTCTTGGGGGATTTCAATGCACATCACAAACTGTCGCTGGGCTCCTCCAAGACAGGTTCAGTCGTACATTTATCCTGGGCCGTTTAAAAAAAAACAATGGTGGTTGTATCATTGAGATAAAACGACGTATGGCGATGGCTAGAAGGGCAATAGAGAAGCTCAGGAAAATATGGAGGAATCGTACTACTACAAAGGCTACTAAAGATCAAGCTTGTCCGAGCACTTTCTCGTATTTCTGTACGCCGCTGAAACATGGACTTTACGGGAGAAGAAAAATGTAGATTCCCTAGAGATGAGGTGTTGGAATGCTTGGAATATCAGGCCGGAATTCCACACAAACGTTTCAAGAACTCGGCATCAAGTAGCGTTATTCCGAGATAGTACGGCCCCGTATACTTCGAATATTCAGTCATGTCTTACGACGAATTAACGACTCCATAGAACGTCTTATGGTTAATAGGGCAGAGTAGACCGAAATAGACCTCGTGGTAGGACACCATACACATACATTTATATACATTATACATACGTACAGCGGCACAGATATTATGGCGGATATTATAAGGATATCTTTGTCAGGCCTCAAAACTTCCAGGTCTGATTCAAACTCAATTTCCTAAAAACGCGGTGAATACAATACCTTTTTTAATTGATATCTACGGGGAGATCATAAGGTGCATGTCGGGGTCTCCAGCCTTCCAATCTGGCGCACGGGGACAATTATTGTCCGTACCGCATAGATATTGCAGCCAGGCTGGATCCCTGAAAAAATCTAAGAAGATTTTTTGCCGGCATACCGACTGAATCTCATGGTGACCATCGCAGGTATTACGGACGATAGGCGATGCGGATAAGCGAGTAGCACCTAGTTGACTCGCCGTGCCACCCAGCACACTTCCTAATATGGCTCCTCACAACTTAGGTAGGCGTAGATTTTCTCTGCAACGGACGCCGTAACCGTGGGCGTCCGCTATGAAGCCACGAGTTCTGCCGCCCATCTTAGAGTTGGCCAGTAACCCCAATGACCCCTATTAATCGCCTTTTACGACACGCAAAGCCAACCGTGGAGGAATTTTGCCGCCCCTTGACCACTGGGTGCGTGAAAACAATAAATAACCAATTTAAAAAAAAAAACAATATTATTAACAAGGAACTCTAAAGACTAAAATCAATGTTAATAGGGGTTTTTCACATTTAAGCAAGATTTTTTTATAATGTATCACTATTGGAATATTTTATAATACCCAAGTATAGATATTTAATAGTGTTTATTATTAAATTTTCAACGTGGAGACGTGGGAACATATTACTGAAATATTTTAACTATTCTTAATTTTCAAACCCCATTTTTTCTGTGTATAAAACATTGCCTTTTAATATTTCAATAAAACAAAACAAAAAAATTGGCCCAGATTTGCCGCCCCTTAAAATCTGCCGCCCTAGGCTCCAGCCTACTCAGCCTACTAGTAAATTCGCCACTGCCTGTACCACATAAAAGACGTTCGTTCTTCGTTCGGTTAATTAACTAAAACTAACTAGTAAACACAAGTTGGGTATTTGAAACTAAACGTAATTGTTGAGATGGATAAATTACATTCCAAATATTTAGGTTTCATCTCTTTTTCACGCGCCCTTATCGCATCACCACTAATTCACGCACGGCGAAAAAAAAAGTGTAAGTGGTGTTACGTTATTAATGAGTTATGTAGTTGTCTCCCAAGATTCAATTTGCCGCCCCCTAAACTTGCCGCCCGGGGCACAGACCCCGGCTTGCCCTCCCCTAGATCCGGGCCTGGACATCACCGACATTGTTTAATCTTTATATAAACGAACTCATTGAGGCGCTCAGTAGCAACCATGTTGGCTGCCATGTAGATGATGTCTGCGTTAACAATTTAAGCTATGCTGACGATATGGTGCTGCTGAGCGCTTCAGTCTGTGGATTAAGGAGTTTATTACGCATTTGTGAAGAATACGTATGTGAACATGGCTTAAAATATAATGTTAGTAAAAGTCAGTACATGGTGTTTGAGGCCGGTGAAAGGTTGCCCTCTAATTTACCGGACGTCAGACTCAATGGCGTCGCCATTGAAAGAGTGCAAAAATTTAAATACCTGGGGCATATACTCACTATTGATCTCAAAGACCATGAGGACATCGAAAGGGAGCGAAGGTCATTGTCTTTGCGAGGAAATATGATAGCCCGCAGGTTTGCTCGCTGTTCGCGAGAGGTGAAGACTATGCTTTTCAAAGCATATTGTACATCCCTTTACACATGTAGTCTGTGGGCTGACTATACAAAGAAAAGTTACAGTGACCTTCGCGTCCTTTATAATAATGCATTTAGAGCAGTAATGGGACTGCCCCGATTCTGCAGTGCGTCGGGCATGTTCGCTGTGGCACGGACAACCTGCTTCCACGCAACGATGCGTAAACGATGTGCATCCTTAGTGTGTAGAGTGCGAGCTAGTACTAACTCAGTCCTGGCAATGGTTGCCAGCAGGTTGGACTGTCCCTATATACGGCATTGCTGCGACAGACATATTGCAGTAACGCCGCCTGGTAGGATTTATTGATTTTGTTTTGTTTTCATATTAATTAATTTCTCTTCTTTTAATGATTGAATTTTTTGTGATATTTATTTTATTTTATTTTGGTTTTTGTATATTTGTCCTGTTTTGAGTAATTTTGTATGGATTTATTTACCTGAATAAATGACTTATTATTATTATTATTATTAAGTCAGGGTTTCCCAACCTTTTTCTAGTGCGGACCCGTAGCGCCACTTTATTATGATTAGCGGACCCCTATAAATAATACTAAAAAAAACTTTTATTTGCAAAAAAATTCCATGGGTATATTACTTACATAAATTATTTAATTTTTTTTTATTTTCTTTGACTGCCTCGGTGGCGTAGTTGTACTAGGGTACGGTTACAAAGCTGAGGTCTCGGGTTAAAATCCCGGGTTGGGCAAAGTGATATTGGATTTTTCTATTCATTATCAGCCCAGAGTGTTGTGCCCGATATGGTGATAGGGTCGGCACCTATCACATCGTGGGACAGAACATACAAGGTGAAATGTGGGTGTCCTGGCACATCTGCCTACCCCTTCTAGGAAAAAGGCGTGAGTTTATGTATGTAAGTAAATTATTGTAAAAATGCGATGGTTGATGTTGCCGTTTTGCGGCCAAAGTTGTAATATTTGGGTCATTGTTGCTCAGTTGGAGCCTTAAATTTGCTTCTAGTTGTAGTCTATTTCTGTATTTTGAAAACCCTTTTCGCTTAAATTTGTTGTGGGGAAAGGCGACAACTGCTTCTGCTTAATCATATTTAAAATTTTGCCAAAAATTTGTTAATGCATATTCTTTGAATGTTCTCTTTAGTGTCGAATCGTAACTTATTTTAATTAATTGATTTTCCTGAACCGTTGTAAGGCCTATGACGTCTGTAACATTGACACGGAATGGGTCCATAAACCAATTGTCACCGCGGTCTGAATGTGGAAAATAATCTCGAAATGAAGACTTCAAAGCTCGCAGGTGCTCAACGATTACTTCCTGAGTCTCCTTTTGCAACATAGCCCCGCCAGTTGATAGCAAAAATGACGAGAGTAGGAAAATGATCAAAATTACCTTGAGAAGAGCGATTTGTTCATCTTAGAGTAAATATACAACATGTAACAGATTTAAATGTAAAAGCGGAAAGTAGTACGTTCAGAATCAGCTACTGAACCGATATCAACATTTTTTTCGGTAGGTATTTTTTTTCAAAATAATTAGTTAAGACCAAGTAAATTACAGACACTCCTTCGTTTAGTACTCCGAACAAACGAAATTGAAACGTAACTCCAGCACATAAGATCATTTTTAAATGAATCACTAAACGAATACTCTAATAAACTAAATAATGAACAAAAATGAACTTTATTTCGATAGTCATAAAGTTTATTTAAGCAATCTATCATTAATCAAACGCACACAACGATAGGCCTCAATAAACGTAATAAGCTACCAAAATAAATAACTATCATATTCTCTTTTCCGCACATTTAACTACAACTAGATAGAGCAGGATGCAGCTATTGTTTAATGCAATTTGATCCATCCGACAAACGATGGCGCGCGCGGCGGTATAGGGATGCGCCGCGAAAAAAATTACTCCCGGTATTTGCAAGGCCGGGCGATCCAAATCCCGCGCAATACATGCACTTAAATGAAACAAATTAAATGTAACAAAATCAATATGAAAAGAAACAACAAATAGGTATTTCTATGAAAAATAATTTCGGGGAACGTTAAAATGGTGATTAAATTCGGTTTGTAATTTTGCTACAATGTATGCGGAATCCCGGTGTGTCAGATATCCCGTTATTGCAATCCCTAAATGGGCACCGAATATGTGAAAAAAATCTAGTCGTGCACCGCAGTTATCTGTGTCTACTTGTGTTTAAGTGTTAAGTAGATATTTCGATAACTTTCGCGCGCGATGTCTTATCGGTATTCGAATATTCAAATACACTGAAATGGTGAGAACTTTGGCACTGTGTGGTGATAATGTATCATTGGCATGTCTGACGGTATCTCGATGCTGAGTTCGGAGAGCGCTGGATAGGTCGCGGCGAACCTGTGCAATGGCCTCCTAGGTCACCTGACCTGACTTGACGTCTCTTGACTTTTTTTGTGGGGACGTAATAAATCTCTGGTATACTTCAGTGAAAGTACTAATGTGGAGGATCCAGGATGAGGAGGGTAATGTGGAGCAAATTCCTAAAAGTGAAGAGTGACACTGAAGTTTTACATAAATTACGTGAACAATTACGCAAATGTGCATCAAAATGTATCAAGGTGGTGGACATGTCGAACATATTTTAAAAAGAAATCGCCTCATGAGTGCCATGTAACACGTAAGTTAATTTTGTTGTATTTTTTTGTGTTGTGATTAGGTTGTGATTCCCAATCTAGTATTCGTTGTTAGATATTGCGTTATCTTATTATCTTATTCAATAATAATGCAAAATAAATGACGCCCGTATCCTGCCCGCCTGTAGGAACTAAGTTTAGGGGAAGTGAAATTAATAATATTTTATAGCCGATTCATGCAAAATATTGTCTTATGTTGGGTTCGTACGCATTATATCTAGTAAGTAAAATATTTAGATTTTATAGTTAAAACACAAATGTTATGCTTACAGATTAAATAAATAATAATTTGTTTACCAAACCACCCAGTAATCAGTTACGTACGTAATTTGTAATTTGTATTTCGTTTATTGTCAGCTGTTTCTGCCGGCGCGGCGCGGCGCAGCGGTCGGCGACCGGCGTTAGGTACTCGTGTGAATGTGTCTTGTGTACATGTGTGCGTGTCCGGCGAGCGTGTGTAGTAGTACACTCTTATTTGTAACTCGTAAGGTGACCATGTTAAGTGCCTACATTTGGTATAACTAATTTCATAAATAAAGATTTTGTAATTATGATAGTATGATTTCAAAGCATAAACTATGATTGCAATAATATTTTAAAGTTGGGGTGTCTGAGGTTGTGAATTAATCCTGTTACACGTTGTATATAGAGGGAGCGCTGGTACTTCAAAAACGTAGATAAAAATGGTGGTGCCGGGCCACCTTTTTCTGCCCTCCTATTGGCTAATATTGGAAGAGGTTGTGCAACATACATAAATTATTTGAAAAAATAATAAAAAATAAGTAGTTTAGGTATATTTAATTCCACTCAAACTCGTTTTAAAAGGATAATAGCTAAATATAATTTCGGCGAATAAAGAAATTTATAGCAATTTATTGCTAAATAATTAATTCAATTTTTACTAATATAGATCCGCTACCAACATTACGAACAAGAAAATATCTACGTTATATAATATATCTATATATAAATACTCTAAGTTGTTCATAAATCAATTTTTTTATCAAAAGTTTTTTTTTTGTTGTAATTTTTATGTTGTCTGCGGGCCCACTGAGAACAGTCCGCGGACCCCCAGGGGTCCACGGACCCCAGGTTAGGAAACCCTGCCTTAAGTGATCTGGAATATCGTCAATAAAAATAGTGAAAAGTAATGGGCCCAAATGTGATCCCTGAGGAACTCCAGAAGAGGCAATATAGCTTTCGGATTTGTACCCATTCATTGCGACTCGCAAAGCTCTATGTTTGACGTATGATTGAAACCACAGAAGCAATACATTCAAATATCTTGGAAAAAATATTCAAAATGGATACCGGGCGGTAATTCGTTATAACCCCCTTTGCACCTTTTTTATAGATAGGAACTACGTTTGCCTCTTTCCACAACGTTGGAAATGTGTATGTTTGCAGAGACCTTTGAAAGATTAATTTCAGTGGTAGCGTCAGATGTTTTTGGGTCGATTTAATAAAATATGGATGTATTCCGTCTGGCCCAGCACCCTTACTTCCTTCTAGTTTGGAGATTGCTTTGTAGATCATGTGCTCCGTTATGTGAATACTATGTAATGTATCTTGCGGATATACCCGTTTATCATTGGTGTGCTCGTTTTTATAAACATTCCATTGCGAACCGTCTAGTTTACCAGAATATAAAGCGGAGAAGTGTTTTGCGAACAGGTCACAAATGTCTTGACCTGTAGAAGCATTGTCATTACCTAATGTCATTTGACGTGGGATTTCAGGTGATTTTCTAAGTCCTTTGACAAACGACCAAATTTTCCTCGGGTATTTTTGCACTGACGTTTCCACTGACGCAATATAAGTTTTATAACATTTTCGGATTGCATTACCTACACGCTTATTAGCAGTATGAAGCTCTAATAGATCCCTAGGGTTCTTGTACAATCTATATCTCTTTCTTAACGTTTCTTTTTCTTTGATAAGTTTAACTAATGAATTGTTAAACCATAGAGGATATTTCCGAGATCGTTGCTTGGCTTTAGGTACGAAAGAATCAATTATTAATTGTAAAATATGGTAAAATTTCTGAGTCATGACATTGACATCCCCGTTAGCCAACTCCAGATCCCAGTCAACTTGACTTAGCTTGTCCCTTATAATAGAGTAATCAGCCTTTTTAAAATTATGTGTAGCGAAAATTTTGCGTGTCAGATGTAATTTAGTATTAAGATTTAAGTTGATATCTAAGGCTGGATGATGTAAGTCAATTTTACTTAATGGATCGATGGCTTCAGACACACTGACGTAGTCAACATTACCCAGTATCAAATCTAAGGTTCTATGATTAGCATTTTTAACATTATTAAATTGCTTAAGATGATTCAGGGATAAAAAGTCAACAAAACAATATCCTATAGAATTATTATACGTTGACGGTTTCAAGCTATTATCACTGTCAGTTACCCATTCAATAAAATTCAAATTAAAATCACCGAATATGAGTGTCTCATATGGACAAGTGCTCATGCTAATATTAGTATTGCTCAAGAACGACTCCAAAGACCCTAAAGTTTGTGGAGGTGGTAAATACACAGCGCATAGTAAAATATACTTAGATTGTTACTCTTAATGTCAATCGAGATCCATAGGTCTTCATTGCGGCTCTCCAGGTGACTCAACCTCGAATTTCACGAATAAAGATAATTGTAATAAAAAGAGTTTTTAATCAATGTTTTTTATTGATAAGTTGTATGACAGTGTGCCGATACCGTTGTTTGTGCAATAGGTATTTCCAAGTTATCGCGTTAAAATGATGGACTCATATCCTGCGATATCACGATAGAAAAAGATAATGGTCATTGACTCAACCAGTTTGTATCATTGTAATAAAGTAATGACTAATGATTCTTTTTATTTCGTAAGATATGCTGCTGTAAATAGATATGCAATTTTTAAAACATAAACATAACCCATAGTAGATACTTGCCACTGTTTACAGTCTCCTTAGTTCTTACCCTTCTGCTACAAGTAGGTTGGCAAAATTAAACACTATCGAACGAAACAGATGCGATTCTTTAATCGATAGTGATATATAGTTTATATTACAAAGATATTTGTTTTAAACATAAAACTAGGAATAGTAAGCAATAGTCTAGTTGGCAGCGAACCGTACAGACTGTGAAGCTAACCTCATAAAAGCTTCATGACTTAATTGTTAAGTATCGCTCACTATAAAGAAAATGTATTTTAACAGTGAAACACATAGGTATACCAAAAGAGTTATCCAAAGATTTAAAATATTAGAGGTTGAAGTTCGAAGTTGCCGTGTCAAACAGGTCACCTGATGGCAAGTAATCACTGCCACCTATGAAAATCCACAACGTTTAGAACATTGGATTGAAGATGCGTTGCAGGCACATCAAATCAGGAGGGGAGCGCAAAGGTAAAGGGATGAGAAGAGGAGAGGTGTATTGGGCATCCGGCAAATGACAATTTCAATCACCGAACGAAAGACGACAGTGGAGCTTACTCTTCATGTTGATTTCCTGTGAGACAGTGATACCTACCTCTCCGAATGAGCTTGCAAATTCATGCCGTTTCTGACTGACAACAGGGTGGCTCTACCACTATAAAACATATTTAAATATAAAGACTGCCTCAATGGCGCAGTGGTTCGATTGCAAAGCTGAGGTTTCGGGTTCGAATCCCGCATGAGGCACTAGGCAGTGATTTAAATTTTTTCTATTGATATCAGTCCGGAGCCATGAGTTTGTGCCCGATTGAGCTATTAGCTCGCCCTCTACTCCTATCCTGAGACGAAGCACTCAAGGCGATACGGGGGTGTCCTGGTAGCACCTCTGGTTACTCTTTTTGGGGAAAAGGCGTGAGTTTATGTATGTGTGTAAATATAAAGATGTTCTATTATGAACGCAGATTTTGTAAATACGTAGATAGATCATGACTCATACACGCATTAAACATATTTTTTTATATCCATCTATGATTTATAATTAGCCTTACATTGATTAAACTTCTATTAATGACAATTATTATTTTATTAGTCGACTATTTCTGAACGAAATAGCAACTGTCATGTTTTCTGATATTGTCAAATTGTTGTCAATCGTGCGAAAACGAAAGGCCGTGTTGCAATCAAAACAAAAATATCTGCAGCAATGCGTCGAGAATTTATCCTAGTTTTGCTGGGAATAGTGTGCATATCGACGTTATCGTCTCTGATGTCGAGCTACGTGCAGACGGAGACGGACAAGCTGCTGCTGGACACGGTAGTGGGGCAGGTCGGGTCTGGGAACTTCTCGTACTGGCAGCTCGGCCACACGGGGCCACTGCTCATCGAGCTCACCTCGCTGTCGGGAGACGCCGACCTCTACGTAGCGGACCATATCAGGTTAGTTCCACTGCCTTACAGGCTAGGTATAACACGGAAACCTAGAATCAAAGGCTTGTCCATATTTAGTGTTCAGTGTTATTAAAACTCTTGAGTAATGCAGTAGCTAGGATGCGTGCGACATGTAGGGTATAGACTATTACTATGATTATGTGAAGCAAAATAAAAGTGCTTGAATGGTTGGTAGTAATTAGTAGTCTGATATTATTTATGTAAAATTCAATTAAAATAGCTACTCATTAAAGTTTCAAAGCAAATGCTGCACAAATCCTGTACTAAGCTACTATAAAAAGTGATTGATAATCATTTTGTTTTATTGAAAATATCCTCATAATTATAATTTACACAAAGTAAACTGCATAGTAAGGCCTCTACTGAGGGTTTATGTAACAACCTGTTGTGTGCCGTCAGTATCTAATTACTAACAAATTAAATCAGTTTTCTTAAAAACTATTTTTTCTGGCATTTACTTCTAGATTTTTATAGTGTCTAAATAAGTTATTTCGTATTTGGTGGTCTTTCATATTGTTATTATCAATGAATTATTTGTTTTCAGGCCAGGCTATGAGGTGCACCAGAACAGCTTCAGTTCAATAACATGTGGCCCAGACATTGTCTATGTCCCTGCAGATTTTGTTAGACCTATTGGTAGGTATCAAATCATATTTACTTGTCATTTTCACAAAGATTCCACAAATAGCACACTAAGTTACACAAAGTGTTCATATCAGTTCAACAAACTGACTAAAATGCGTTGGTGTGAATGTTTATATTATAGTACATGCAAAATCTCATATATACTCCACATTTTTTAGAGTCCTTGGAAATATATTTTTTATACTTATAATTTTTAGGTATTGGTGTATATGGCCATTGGTCTCATGAGATATCGGAGTACAGCATACAAGTATTCCTGGACACTTCCGCAGTAATGAGTGAAGATGAAATAGGGGAAGGCGAAAGAGCCTACCGGCCTTCAAAAGACAACCATGGTAGGTTCTAGACTTTTATTTATGTAACATACCTTAGAATACTTGGCATAGATATTGTAAACTTCTGATTTTCGGAAGTCTTTGATTTAGTAGAAAGAATTGCTTGTACAGTATTGACGAGAGGCAGATTATCTCTTGTTGTTCAATGATACCATGCAGGTATTACTTTTATTCAAACCACATTCTAAAAGTTTAAATATTTTGGCATAAGAATTGAAAGAGGGAAGAAGTATGCTGGCAAACATTAATAGTTCAGCAAACTAACATAATTTATAAAATAACATCTATTTATTTTGTAATTATACACAGTAATTACCAATTACAGAGTAAACAGTGGTTGATTAAACTAGGTCATGTTTACATTGTGGGGTGATTGAACTGCAGCTATTATAAAAATAGTCCAACGTGTTTGTGTATGCACTCTCGTATTTATTTACAACTTCCATTAGTTTTACTGTTAATTAATTGCATTTGTGGTTTTCAAACAACATTGATAAACTTGTAGAGCTTCAATGACCAGTGTTTTTTTTTTAATATGTGCCAATATTTTACTGGTGTAAGTCTCCTATGTTGAAACTTAAAATCTTATGCCTCAGATACTTTTTTTTTATTGCACTGAATGGGGAGACGAGCATTTCGTTTGCCACTCATGGACAGATGCAAAACCAACAACACCATGAATTCCAAAGTAATACTTGGCATTCCACTGCGCTCGCCATCGTGAGACATACGATGTTAAGTCTAAATATAATAGTGGTTATTATTTTTAATAATAATAATAACTCTTTATTTAAAACACCACAAAGTATTTACAAAAATAAAAAAGAGAAAAACAAACAAGTGTTAAAAAACGGCGGTCTTATCGCTAATAGCGATCTCTTCCAGACAACCGAGCAAGAAGAGGAGATAAGTGGTAATCATTGACGGTGCTTTTATGATACTAAAAGATAAACTTACATAAACAATACATAAATACATATTCAAAAATAAAAAATAAATAATAATAATATATATAACGGTGCAATGAAAAAACATACACCAAAACATTAAACAACATACATACAATATAATAATAATAAAAATATATTAATAGTAAAGTATGGACACAGTTTTAGCTTGCCAGAAAGTGTGCTTTCACTCTCGATTTAAAAGTTTCCAAGGACGGTGACCGTTTTATACTGAGAGGCAATGCATTCCACAATCGCACTGCATCTACAGTAAGGGAATGAGAATTTGCAGTATAGAGGAAACTAAAACGGTCCTGAAGATAGCGCGGAGCTGAGCAAAGATCCCGCAGTCGCAAATATTTTGCGACTGACAGCCATCATCTGAGGCCCCTAAGACAGACTGCGGTCGATAATTACGCCAAGGTTTTTCACGGTGTCACTGAATGGGATGGTAACCCCATCAAGCAACACGCGAGGCAAAAGTGTCCAGTCGACCTTACTTAGATGGTTCTTGGGCTCCCCACAATAATGGCTTGGGTTTTATTAGGATTTAATTTGAGGCCGTAAACTTTACTCCATTTGTTAATTTTTTCGAGATCACTATTCATAAGGTTGTGGTCTACCTACACTGCATATACACATAAACAACCTCACATTCACACATTCCACATATTCACGCATACACATCCGGATTCGAACCCGCGTAGGCACAAACTCGCACCACTCAGCTGACGCCCGGCCGATCGTCGGGGACGGCTTCACTACCGAGCGGAGCCCCCCTCGCCGGCGGCCCGAGGCGGAGATGCCCGAGCCATGATAGCCCCCCGCGCCGCGCAAACACTGCGCGTGCGACGGCAAACGGCCGGCACGGCTCGCCAGTCGGAACCTATGATTGACGCTCGGTGCATGACGCTCGTTTCCGTACAACTGATTGCCTACCGCTATAGTATTCCGCGCTTTGCTCTTGGACTCTAAGCTTTCTTTCTTTCTTTCTCTCTTCGACTGTTATTCTTTCTGTGCTTCATTTATTGTGTATGTACGTGTGTTATTGTGACATTATACGGTGTTGAGACTTAAGACTGTGTCGTGATTTTTACCACCTGATCCACACTCCACCAACTACCAACGCACCATCATACCACTAAAAGGTGAATAGCATCATCCAGATGGAGTGAGAGGAGATTGACAATAGAGTTGAAGATCGTCTGCATAAAGGTGGTAGGATGAAGAAAGATTACAAGATATGGAGTTAATAAAAACTGAATATAAGAGAGGAGATAAGACGCCACCCTGAGGTACACCGGCAGAAGTGCTACACCACGAGGAAGTCATTTCCCCTAAGCGGACACATTGACGGCGGCCATACAGGTAACTTTGAAACCAGTCAATGACGCTTGGAGATATGTTGAAGGAGCGCAGTACAGCAAGGAGAATATCAAAGTCAACTGTGTTAAAAGCGTTACTGAAGTCTAAGAGCGTAAGCACTGTCAACTGCCCGTTTTCCATACCGAGGCGAAAGTCGTCGGTGATTTTGACAAGTGCAGTGACTGTGCTATGTCTTCGACGGAAGCCAGATTGGAAGGGATTAAGAAGGTCATTTCGGGTAAGGAATGAGTGTAATTGATTATAAACTAGACGCTCGAGGACTTTGGATAAGAAAGGAAGAATGGATATGGGACGGTACTCGGAAAAGGCTGTAGGGTTCGGTTTTTTAGGTAAAGGAATAATCTGTGCTTCCTTCCATAGAGAAGGAAACACAGCATTGGAAATAGAGAAGTTTAAAATATGACATAGGATAGGGAGAACAATATCAATGATAGGAAGAAGCATTTTGCGGCCTATACTGTCCATCCCAACAGCATTAGACGCTATTGAGAGGATGCTCCTCCGAACATCACAAGCAGTGAATTGACGAAACACAAAAGAAGGAAGGTCAGGAGCGGAAGCATTCGAGAGAGAATTGATAGTAGAAGCTTTAACAACGCCGTCTATATTAGGCATAGAAGGAAAGTGCAGATTCATTTGATTAATGTCTAACTTGTTAGAGGAATCCTCTTGGCGAGGCTTTCCAACTCCTAATGACCTGAGGAACTTCCAAACTTTAGCTGGATCCTCAACTTGAACTGAGTCATGAATATGGCGTCTTTGAGCTTCCCTACACACCAAATTGCAGCGATTTCTCAACTTAATATAATAGTGAGCTCTACTAGCCTAAGTTGGATTTTACTTATATTTAGTTTGGGCTGCAGACTTTTTCTTTTGGAGCTCTTTTATTTCCTTAGTAATCCAAGGTGCAGGCAGGTGTTTAATTTTAACAGTTCTCAAAGGGGCATGAATATCATACAACTGGGTGACAATGCTGTTGAATAATGTGACTTTATCGTCTACAGAGTCAGCCATCATCACAGGTGCCCAATCTAAAACATTCGCATCCTTTAAGAAAGCCTCTTTATTGATACCACTGAAATTGCGCTGCAGAATGACCGTGGGTTTCAATTTAGGAGGCCGAAGTTTATAAGAGACAAAGATAAGATGGTGATAAGAAAAACAATCAGCTACGCATTGACCGTGCTTGGCGAAATGCACTAGTGATGAAACAAGGATTAGGTAAAGTAAATGAACGAGACCGCCTTCGAACAGCCTCGTTCAATGTAGAATGTTCGGGGTGCTGGGTGCGTGGTGAATAATACCAGTGATTAGAAAGTAGAAACGGTTTATTCGCACTGAGAAGTACGTTTTTATACAGTGACGTAATATACACGTAATTACGACACGTAATTGCGGCACCGTCGTGATGTAGCTGCAGAGCGGCGTACTGGGGTCTCCCGGCAGCGATTCTGCTTGATTCTTCAATATTTGCTGACTACTTGCTGACTTGCTGATTACTTGCTGACTTGCTGACTTCTTGATGTTTTCTTCACTATAGGCCGGAACCGAACTGATTTGCCCGACCCAGGGTGCCGATCTTTATTCCCAATTTCAGGCTAATCCCTACGGTCACAGGCGCGCTCGGCCAATGGGAGCGCGCGCTGCGGGGTGTCGCTGTAGCGACTTGCGGGGCGGTAGCTCGGTCGTGCGGGGAGTGCGGGGCCGCGAGGTGTAACTCCGCACCGAATTTGTGGGAGGCACCTAAGTTCGGCGGACCTCGCACCCGACATTAGGCTTAAATCCATATATATACTAGGTTCTGACAATTTTAATTCTAACTACACAAACGTTATATAATCTCTGATACATTAACTCCAGTATATAAACTCTAGTATATATAACATGCAACAATATTGTACATAACA
This sequence comes from Hyles vespertilio, assembly GCA_009982885.2. NCBI lineage: Eukaryota > Metazoa > Arthropoda > Insecta > Lepidoptera > Sphingidae > Hyles > Hyles vespertilio. The sequence goes on along the minus strand of CM042825.1, from coordinate 429,864 downwards.
ATTTACACAATCAATATATTTAAATGAGAAATATACATTTACAACACTGAACGACTTACATGTATAAGCTTATTACTAAGGGATCTTTTTACTTTATTTATTCAACAAACATTTACATAAGGACATTATACAAAACAAACTTATAACTATTAAACTAGTCTTCGTCCTGCACATTCTCCCGCCGTGTACCGTAGCGACGCGACGGTGCATCTTTATAGGGTGCAGGGCGACTCGTCGTTCTCGACGCTCTGGATCATGATGACTTTTCTGGATGGGCGTCGTGGCACGCCGCCCCTCGTGGCGACGTCGACGGTCCGTGTGACGCCATCCGGTCCCGGGTACGTGGCACTAATGCGCCCGCGCACCCACGTGTTGCGTGGCAGGTTGTTGTCGACGACCCGTACTAGGTCGCCGACACGAAGTTCATCGTCCATGGGTCTCCCGCCGGTTTCGGAGCTCGGGCAGATACTCCTTTAGCCAACGCGCCCAGAAGGCGTCGGCGAGTGCCTGTTTCGCACGCAGGCTGGCGTACGGGCTAGCGGTGTGGTCCGCTGGCAGGCCCGCAGTGGTGAAGTGTCCCTGACCGCCCAGCAGGAAATGGCTAGGCGTCAGGGACTCAGGGTCGGCAGGATCTACCGACACATGTGTTAGTGGTCGACTGTTTAGTGTAAGTTCGACTTCGTTTTCGTCATGAACAAGAACGCAGAGTGTCACGCGGAACAATACCCGGAGGCGGCAGCGGCCATAAAGAGAAAACACTACATGGACGACTACCTAGATAGCTTCGTGAACATCAACCAAGCGTTGAGCCGCGCTGTAATTGAGATACAAACGGGGAATTATTATTTTGTTTATATTTTTTAGACAGCGTATCCATTTTCCCCATTCTGCGGCTAGGTCACCCTCTAGATGATCGTCCCAGTCGACTCCTTTTCGCCACACTTCTTGTAGCAGTTGTTTCGCTTGTATTGTTATAGGAGTGATGAGACCAAGTGGGTCGAATATCGACATCACTATCTTCAGTGCCCCCCTCTTTGTGGGGGGTCCCTCTAGAAGGCTCGGTGGGATGCGGGTTGCATCCAGGTTGAATTGAAAGGTGTCCGCCTGTGGCTCCCAAGTAAGGCCGAGCACCCTTTCAGTTTGTCCGCCTTCAATATTTACTGTTGCGTTGCTTCCAACGTGCTCGCCGATTTTTTCCAAGAGTTCGGGCGATTCGAGGCCCATTTGCGCAGCTGGAAGTTGGCCTTCTCGTGAATTTCCTGTATCTGTTTGACGACTGTTTCCGCTTGGTTGATGTTCACGAAGCTATCTAGGTAGTCGTCCATGTAGTGTTTTCTCTTTATGGCCGCTGCCGCCTCCGGGTATTGTTCCGCGTGACACTCTGCGTTCTTGTTCATGACGAAAATTGCTGTAGCGAGTGAGCACGACGCCCCGAATATAAGTGATTTCATCCGATATTCTTCAGGCGGAGCGTCGTCCCGGCGTTCCCCTCGCCACAGGTACCTCAGAGCGTCCCTGTCTTCCTCGCGTAATTGGATACGCATAAACATTTCTGTTATATCTGCGGTGATCGCCACTTTGTGTTCCCGGAAGCGCATTAGCACCCCTGGGAGTGGTTGCAGGAGGTCGGGTCCGGTCAGGAGCATGTCGTTCAGTGACACGCCCCTGGTCTTGGCGGCTGCGTCGTGGACCACCCTCAGCTTGTCAGGTTTCAGGGCGTTGACTACGGCGAAATGCGGTAAGTACCACGTCCTTCCTGGCATCTTCTTAGCGGGCGCTGGTTCCGCGTAACCCTTTTTAAGTAGCATGTTCATTTGTTCGTTGTACTTCTTTTTCAGCAGCGGGTCTCTATCTACTTTTTTCTCAATGCTGTGAAGCCTTCGCAGGGTGTTGTCGTAGTTGTCGGGGAGTGTTGCTTCCTCCGACTTCCAGAGGAGGGCAGTCTGATACCCGCCTCCTGGCAGCTGCGTTGTGTTTGTCTCAAGTATTCGGAGCGCCTTTTGCTCGGGGTCGTTTTCCGGACGCTTCGGATTCAAATATGTGTTGTCGGTCGTTATATATTCAGCCACCATTTTTTCTATGTTCTCGTCAGATGTGTGACCGACGAAGTTTACTTGATGTCCGAGTGTTCGGGTTCTGCTGCCGTGCACCACCCAGCCCAGTGGCGTGAGTGAGGCCACTGGTTGATTTCTTCTTCTAAGTTCGGCGGACCTCGCACCCGACATTAGGCTTAAATCCATATATATACTAGGTTCTGACAATTTTAATTCTAACTACTCAAACGTTATACAGGGTGGACAAGAAAACGGCGCACCTGCCAATATACATTATAGTATATGGTGAAGGCATCTTAATTAAGACGGATTTGCATGGCGCTAGCGAATATTAAGAAAGATGCCGAGAAAAAAAAACTAACGTTACATATGCTAACCCTTAACACATTACGCTAAAGTGATTGAACCTTACAACTGAACGGTAGACACTCAACAATAAATAAGCAGAGCTCATTATTTACTTATAAGTCGTGCGATTGTGTACATAACGCTCAGGGTACATAAAAAGATATTAAATTAATACTGTCAACAGTCACATCCATGGGTACTAACCCCACACTAAGATACAAATCTTGTGTCGCGGGTATTACAAAAATAATTATGGTTCCTTTAAATGATTTGTCTCGGGGCAGAAACCGAACCCGCGGTCTCTCATTTCACAGGCAGTTCTTACCAACTGCGCCACGGAGGCCGTCGGTGACTCATATGGGCTGGTTAGTTGTCATTAGTGACCACTAAAATAGTTAACTGACCTTGTAATATAAACCGTAATGACCTTGATAGGCAAGGATGGAAGCGCAGGATCCGCCAAAACCCGCACGAAAACACTGTCACAGTTTGGTAGCACAAATCACTTTTTCTTTTACATTTCACATAACACAAGTTACATCAAAAGCTATCAAATTGGGTAATGTTCAAAGCATAGTGAAATTAATAAAATTTACTCAAAATAACTGAAAACGAATTTACAATAATATGCTCACGACTAATACATGCACACGCGATCGCAATCCGAATTCAACTAATAAAAAATAAATTATTATTTGGATTTTTGAAAGATAAAGGCCTGTTCACATTAGATACAAAGCTTTCCTATTCGAGTTCATAATAATTCATGTGAACAATTAGTATTAGTACTGTATCAGCTCATATACGTGCCACTGCAGGGCACGGGGTCTCCAGTGCAGTAAATTAGTGCTTAATGTTTATTGATTTCACTAATTTTATCTCACAGAAGTCTCATATGCAAATTCTATGCTATAATGGTAGACGACATTTCTCTAGGTATAAGAATTTAGAAGAAATTGTATCACTTTAAAGTAACATTATTTTCAAAACACATTAAAGTAATGTTAAATACAATAATAAGCAAAATTAATAGGCAATTTGTAACTGACTGGATCGGTTGATGACATATTTAAATAATATTATAAGCTCTTGAGCAAGTAAGGACCATTCTATCAGTCCAATAAGATCTTTTTTTTTTAACGTAACTTTTATATCGGAGTAGGTACTTAATCAAATTAAGTTATATCAAGTGTGTAGTGTGAACACACCTCAAGATGTCGGTCTTCTTTTGCAAAATGCTAAAAGTTACCGACAAAGAAATTGCCGCCTTTCGGCTCGCGCTCACAAAGGGCGGCGGCAACCTCAAAGGAAGAATAATCGAGCCGCGTTGGATCGGACGAAGTACACTATGACCGGCGGCTTCCTTTGACTAATAGGGCCGAATTGGGCCATCATTTTAAAAATCTTATTTTTTATTAATCAGTGTCATCAGATTATTTTTTCAATGAATATTAATTATTTAGAAAATTTAAATGTTATGTAGGTATTACCAAAACTTTTCTAATTATAATTAAATTCGCAATCTTACATGATTTAAGCGATGACCAGTGTGATTTCTTGGTGTCTTTCAGTTTGGATTTGTGACACTAAGGAAAATAATGACAAACAAAATAGTCAATCCATACACGATGCAACTGCACCTAAAGTTATTATGTTGTTAATTTATTGACGTTTTAATCTAAGTACGTCCCTGTTCAACTGATTGATTTATTTGAAATGAAACAAAAAATATCCTTTTTTGAAGTTAGAGAAGGATAAATTATACAGCTAAGAGTTCAAGACCTTACCCATGTGTAAGCAACGGTTAAAGCGAAGTCTAAGAAAGTTTTGATGCTGTTAAAAATGGTTTTCGTGGTATATTTCGTTAACCGTTCAATTAACGACGAAACGAAAAAATACGTATGTGTTTAAATCTTGTTCTTCATCCATTCCAACTGGTTTTATGCGAAAAAGTGGTGATTAAACTTAAAACTTTAAACGGTCATAACTTCAAAACGGATAGGTATTTTCCAAATATTATTTTTTTATTACTATATTAATATTATGCCCTTGTACCCAACTGAGCAAGTGCGCCATTTTTTTGCGCTCCCTGTATAATCTCTGATACATTAACTCCAGTATATAAACTCTAGTATATAACATGCAACAATATTGTATGAGAAATATACATTTACAATACTGAACGACTTATATGTATAAGCTTATTACTAAGGGATCTTTTTAATTTATTTATTCAACAAATATTTACATAAGAACATTATACAAAACAAACTTATAACTATTAAACTAGTCTTCGTCCTGCACAGTAAAGAAGGAGTCCAGTTTGGAAAATGATGGGTCGCAGTAAAGGGAAGAATATGCATGTTGCTCGATTTCACAATGCGTTCAAGAGAAGTGGAACGATGATCTTGTTTGAGAAGGCACGTATTGAAATCACCCATAATAAGATCTTCTTAAGTCATCTCAAATGAAGCAAAATAATAAAAACGTAGGGAAGGGCTCAGCGGCGTGCACAGGATTATGACACTGGGTATGCGGCGGAGTACTCAGTCACAAAAACGTTTTCTTTTATAGTTTTTTAGCATAGCCACAGCCACGCGACGGATCTCTAAGTCGGAAACCATGCCAACATAACAAGTCTTAGATGTACTACTATTCATGTCCATCTTCTACGGCAACGCAGACAAAACAGCGATCGATCGTCGCGACGGAAGAAATTCTAATAAGTAAAATAAAAAAAAACTCACCTAGTCCGCTTTAAATTTTCACATATTCAAGGTTCCGGTTAGTTGAGATTACTATACCTATCCCGATGTAAATAAACGCAATATTTCGGTCACCTCATTCATTCATTTGATAAACATACATTTTTAACACAAACCTCGCAATCAAATAACATTTAAAAAAATAAATAAACACACTAGTAAAAGCAAATGACTACAATTAATATCGAAACTTAGTCATAAACTGTTAAATGTTAAAATGAAAAATCCGTTAAGAAATCTATTTTTTTTACAAACATACTAGTATAAAATAGTAAACAATGCAAAAACTCATAAAAAAGCAAAATGGCCCCCGCGAAACACAAAACATTTCTATTTAATCAAATAAAACCTTACTAACCAAAAATGCATAATGTGCATAGGTGATTTATTAAATTCCAGCCTATTAATTTTACTCGGATTATAGGCAACGAACATTTACGATTACTCCCGACAACTGCCGAACTCCCGACCGAGGCCTGCCGCAGGAGTCGCGGCTTTCAATATTCATGGGTGTGTGCGTTTGCGACTGTGCACGGACATCAACATTACTACACACATGCAAACAAATGTAATGCGGGACGCGGCGGCATGACTTGGTTGATTAGGTACATTATTTTGCTTTGCAGCGCCTCTTGCTTTTCGCGTGGCAACCATAATGTTTGCGTGATTGCAAATAGGTGCTTGTTATAAAATATTAGGCGTTTTTAAGTTATTATATTTTGTTTATTCATTTATTTACTATAAATTAAAGTCATCTAAAACGTACGAACGTTATAATAAAATATCTGTGAATGGCAAGTAAAGCACTGCATTTCTGCCTACAAGGAGTGCACGCCCCTGGAAGGGCTATAAAAGACTCCGAGTAGTACCTTAGTATGCGCAAGTACGACTTCAATGAAGAGGTGCTCGCCGACATTGGGCAGGGGCGGTTGAGTAGAAACACTAATAACGGAGAAGGGAATATGTGCTCGCAAATAAATTGCCACGCCTCCACCGCTACTCCCAATCCTGTCATTGAATCAGATTGAAGCCGGGTATAGCATATGAAATAGAAGGAAGAGAAGGTTTAAGCCACGACTCGGAGACTAATATAGCATGAATATCCTTAACGTCAAAAGACATCACCATATCGGAGAAATGAGCCGGAATGCTCTGCGCATTAATGTGAACTACATTCAAATTCCTAGGAACGTCAGAAAAATGAGAATCCAATGTTTCTGAAAGAGAGGGGATAGTCGCAAAACTATCCTCGCTGCTATTATTATCACTTGTCGAACCAAAAGATAGGAACTCACTGCTATCACTGCGATCAAAAATATTATTCATTACTAATATATATACCTATATACTAGCAGCCCGACCCAGCTTCGCCTGGGTGCATATATTTTTTGATTCCACTCCACACCAAATATATGTTGTTTTTCGTATAAACTCTTGTATACCTAAACTTGACGTAGCTATCCTACTGTCCGGCTCAATCCCGTTTCATCCGCCTGTTCAGTCTCTTCCCAATCCATCCCGTCCCTTCTCTTTATTACACAAATCAACAAAAAAAATTTTTTTTGGGTTTGTTATTAAACTCATATTTTCTGATTTTCTACAACTAAAAGTAGCAACGGACTCCATTCATAACAAATAAAGTTTGCTTTTGTACATTTTACAATGAAAAATAAATATTGTAATATTTTGACTGAACGTTTGAGGAACAACGATTATAACACGCAAGAGGTGGGGGTGGGGGGTGCTTACAGGGGAGAAGCGGAGAGCAGCGGGTATTCTCGGCAGTATGTTACTGCTTAGTCTGTGATGCGTGCGAGCATTACCGAAAAACGGCGCCATTTGTGTAGCGCGAAGTCAGAAGTAGCTTCCAAAAAGTGTAAAAATTGTAGGTAATTGTAATCTGTCAATCATAAAATGTAATGTGGGTAGGAAACGGAGGATTTGAAGAAAGTCAGTCTGAGCCTGGTCATGGAGTTTGATTATCGTGTAACCTTTACATGGCGCAGCCGGTATTAAGTCACAATGGAATCAGTTCTGCGACCTCCAGAGCCTTTCAAGTTTGAAAATAATTTGGCAAATATTACACCCGGAAATCTAAGCAGGGATTGGGACAAATGGAAGAAATCTTTCAACACGTACTATGAAGCATGCGAGTTGCAGAAGAAGGACAGCAAAGTGCTAGTGAATATATTGTTGCACATAATCGGCGATCAGTGTCGTGAGGTTTACGATTTATTTAAAATAGAATGCAAAACTGTTAATGAATTATTGGAACAATTCGATACATTTTTCATACCAAGAAAAAAATTGGCGGTGGAACGTCACAAATTTTTTAAACGTGATCAACACGAATTCGAGTCCGCGGAACAATGTGTTTGAATTGAACAAGATAGCAGCGAATTGTGAATTTGCAAATCTTCGTGATGATCTAGTATGCAGTCGATTGATTTGTGGCATAAGAGATGTGGCGTTAGCGGAGCGATTATTGAGAGAATCTGAAATTACCCTACCGAAGGCTCTAGACGTTTGCAGATTGGCTGAAATGTCGCGTGTTCATGCGCAGAACATTAAACAAGAAAATAGTGATCATCATGTGCACCAAATTTCACAAAGCGCAAATATCGTACCAAACAATTCTCAAATATCGGTGGTGAATCGAAGGCGCAATTTTGAACGCAGTGATATTCATCCGCAGTCACAACGTTATCGGGAAGCGCACTTGCAGCCAACGTCACAGCGCTCGCGAGCGTCGTTGTATCAAAACAACTATACTTCAGACACGAGCTCTCATCGCACATCTGACATTGGCAGAATTGTCGACATCGGCATAATTTGCCAGAGAAAAAAAAAAACTATACTTCAGCCCGCGTGCAAGTCTCTAGGCAAGCAAATAATGTGCAAATGCCACGGAACCGTTCGCGTAATATGGACATTAATAGCAGGAACATGTGTAATAAATGTGGTCGTATACACAATCGTGATCAGTGCTTCGCATACGGACAGAAGTGCAATAATTGTTCTAAAATGAACCATTACGCTAGGATGTGCAGGGTAGGCAATGTCCATGCGGTCCAAGAGGATGACTCCACCGATCAGGTAAACATTCAAAATAAAAATAAGTGTAGTGAGTGGTTGGTCGATTTAAAAATTAACGGCTGTATGATTTGTTTCAAGTTGGATACTGGAGCTGACGTGAATGTTTTACCGCGCAAATGTCTTGGTAAAATCAATGTGATAGAAAGTGACCTTACTAAAACGTCTATTAAATTGCAAGGTTATTCCGGAAGTTCAATTATGGTTTTAGGCAAATGTTACTTGAAGGCTATATATAAAAATACCACATATTTATTAAAATTCATTGTTGTGAATGTTAATTCAACACCAATCCTAGGTAAAAGTTCATGTGAAGAATTAATAAAAAGACTTATGGCGGTAGGGACAATTGTAGACAGCAAAAAGTCTATTTTTGATGAATTTCCTAGTGTATTTGAAGGCATGGGCTGTTTGCCCGGTGAATATAAAATAAAATTAAGTGAGGGTGCTCAGCCGGTAGTCCATGCGCCTAGAAAATTGCCCGTCGCTTTGAAAGAACAAATTAAAAATAAATTATTAGAAATACAAAGTGAAGGTATTATATCTAAAGTTGAGGGGCCAACAGATTGGGTAAATAGCATGACAGTAGTAAAAAAAATTAACGGTGATTTACGTATTTGTTTGGATCCACGTGATTTAAACCGAGTAATCAAACGTGAGCATTTTAAATTACCAACTTTTGAAGAAATTGCAGCTTCTTTAACTGGTGCAAAATATTTCACCACTCTAGATGCAAAGCAGGGGTTTTGGCAACTAAAGTTACATAAACATAGTAGGTTTAAATTCTTACGTATGCCTTACGGAATATCGTCTGCCTCAGAAGTGTTTCACAAACGCTTATATGGCCATTTTGATGGTCTAGATGGGGTTAGCCTATTTATCGATGACTTGTTAGTTTACGGTCCTACTAAAGAAATCCACGATCAGCGTCTACGAGCAGTACTTAAACGATGCCAAGACATTAATATAATAAGGAAAAATGCAAAACCGGTTTAACAGAAATAAAATATTTAGGTCACAAAATAACCAAAGATGGAATTTACCCAGATAGTTCCCACGTAAATGCAATTAAAAATATGCCACGACCGAATAATACAAAAGATATCGAGAGATTTTTAGGGCTCGTTACCTATGTAAGTAGTTTTATTCCAAATTTTTCAGAAAAGACATTTATTTTACGCGAATTATTAAAAAAGGACATTGCATGGCATTGGACTGCCGAACATGAAGAATGTTTCAAAAATCTAAAGCAATGTCTAGTTAAGCCACCTGTATTGCAATATTATAACTTAGAAAAACCCGTTGTTATATCAGTAGATGCCAGCAAGAACGGTTTGGGGCTTGCTTATTACAAGATAATTTGCCGGTATGTTATGCATCTAAATCATTAACCAAAACGGAAAAATCGTACGCTCAAATAGAAAAGGAATTGTATGCATGCGTATTTGCTTGCGAGAAGTTCTATACATACATATACGGCCGCACAGATGTTATCATTGAAACGGATCACAAACCATTAAGTGAGCATAATAAACAAGCCCCTCTGCAGAGCGCCGGCGCGATTACAAAGAATGTTATTACGATTGCAACCGTACACATTTAAATTAATATATAAACCCGGTAAATATCTATACATTGCTGACACATTATCTCGTGCAGTTGCACCGGTGGCGCAGAGCGAAGTGTCCCCTTCCCGTGACTATCTGGAAGCGCAGGCACAAGTGTGCGCCTTAACGGCGAACAATCCGCTGACTGATACACATTTTTTGGAGATACAAAAATATACTAAGGAGGACATAGAATATCAGGAATTAATTAAAATGATAAAACAAGGGTGGCCTAGTGAAAAATGCAAAGTATCAAACATGTTGAGGTGCTATTGGGACAGCAGGGATGAATTGACAGTAGACTTTGGTATCATATGGAAAAATTCTCGAGTAGTTATACCAAAATGTATGCGACGTGATATGCTAAAAAAAATTCACACAAGTCATTTGGGAGTAGAGAAATGTAAGCTAAGGGCGCGGGAAATAATGTTTTGGCCGAATATGAATTCAGAATTAGAGGATTATTTATCACGTTGTCAGGCTTGCTTAACTTACAAAAAAACAAAATATTAAAGAACCTTTAATTCCACACGAATTACCCAACCGGCCTTGGTGTAAAATAGGTACAGATGTTTTTCACTTGGGATCAAAATCGTATATTATAGTTGTAGAATACTTTCTATTTTCTTTCTTTCTTTTATCGTCACAAAATATAATACATCACCTACAGAACATATTTTGTAGACTGGGTATACCAGAAATTGTTATGTCTGACAATGGCCCCCAATTTTCATCGAATAATTTTAAGCGATTTGCGAGAGATTGGCATTTCAAACACGTGACGTCATCTCCGCGGTATCCCCAGTCCAATGGTCAAGTGGAACGAACAATACAAACAATAAAAAACATGAAAAAAACAATTTACAGTAAAGGTGATTTGAATTTATCTCTGTTAGAATACTTAAATACTCCCATTAGCAAAGAAATACCGTCACCTGCAGAATTAATATTCAATAGAAAACTACGAAGTATCGTTCCATGCTTGCCGAAATTACTTTTTCCCAAGATAGTTAATGACACAAGACGTAAATTGATTTCTCGACAGAATCTTCAGAAAAAATATTATGATAGGGGTTCTAGATCCTTAAAACCTTTGTCAGTAGTAGAAAAAGTTAAAGGAGATGGGCCAGAAATGTATGGACCTTGGGCCGTTTGTAGTACATTACACCAAATTTACTTAGTGAAATTGGCATTCGATTTCTGTATGAAATACTATTATACGTTGCATATTAGCTTTATACAAAAATAAATACCAAGCCAAGAACAGCAACACTACAAGGGGACAATATGGCGTCTGAAACGGCATGTTTGACAACCGATGTCAAAACTTGACATTTATGAAATATGAAGTCGTAATTCGTTTTCCTATAAATCAAATATTTTTTTTAGTCGTCTGTGCTATAAATTACTGTACTCTATATAACTCGTAAATGTTTTTACGTCAACGGAATTAGTATCATACTTTATTGATCATCTAATATAATATAACATAATGTATAAATAAATAATAAAGAAGTCTAATATACTTTGGTATATTAGACTTCTACATACTTAAAAATAATATTATCCTAAGGTCTAAGATATTATTTTTCAAATAATGTATTTGACATTAATTCTAACTGGTTATTTCTGAGCACACATAAGGAAAAAGTAGGATTAATTGATGAAAGAAAACTGAAATCAAACAAAACTTAAGGACAATAAAGTACAACCAGATCTTGCTTTATATTTTTTATTTATATTCGCCTAAAAATAATCTCCAGTCAAAACATCTAGGAACAATGCCGGTGCTCCTATATTGTACTATTGGTAGCCCAACCTAAAGGCTAAATACCACAGTATAATCATGGTATGAGTACAGCAACCCACTGTCCAGTATCCAGCCATGTTCCTTTCAACATGAAGCACTTGTGGGTGTTAAGTATGTCCAAAAGAATCGAGATTGATACAATCCGTTTACGGCGGAGTTGGAATAAAATCTTGCTCATTGTCTACAGCTTGATTTATTTGCAGCCAGCAGTTTGTACAGATAATTGCTTGTCCTGATAACTAAAACAAAATAAAAAGATTTAATATTGAAGATATCGAAGAATTATGATGAATAAATAACTCTTTGCAGTCACATGTGTATGTTCCCAGGTCTTCTTCTTTAAACAATAGCGGACTATTGTTTAAAGAAGCATCTTAGCAGGCCGGCCGGATAATTGTATGAAATGTCTTGGGACAGTCATCTGATGCCATTAGATATTCCTCCTGGACGGCATTTGTGCTTACCATCAGACATAGTGTTGTTATTATGGATATAATTATAATATAATATATTATACATTACATACAATTAGAAAACATGATACAGAAACTAGACTCAGAAAGCCAAAAAAGAGGTCTACACATGAATGCAAGCAAAACAAAAATAATGACAAACAGCCACAAAAAGCCTATCCAAATTGGAGGAAATATAGTAGAATATGTAGATGAATATGTATATTTAGGCAAACTGGTTTCTTTCCATACAAACAATAAAGAAAATGATGTTGACAGAAGAAGAAATATAACTTGGAAAAAATACTGGGCACAAAAAGAAATCTTAAAAGGGGACTATGACCTAAAAACAAAAAAACTAGTAAGGGACTCATGCATACTCCCATCTTTAACTTATGCAAGCCAGACATGGGTATACACAGAAACAATAAAGAACAAAATAATATCTTGCCAACATGCAATGGAAAGAAGCATTTTAAAACTAAGAAGAATACAGAAAACAAGGAACACAGAAATTCGAAAGAAAACAAAATAATAGATGCCCTCGAATACAGCCTACGCCAAAAATGGAGATGGGCAGGACATATAGCAAGATACCAAGACAACAGGTGGACCTACCTAGTGACAAAGTGGACAGGCCCAACAGGCAAAAGACGCGTGGGGAGACAAAAGAAGAGATGGATAGATGATATTGTAGAAGTAGCAGGAAAAAATTGGATGACTATAGCTACTAACAAAGACAAATGGAAAAAGATGGAGGAGGCTTTTACCCAAAAGGGGACCACACATCAGAGAACAAAAAATAACTAAATTCTAAATAGATTTGAATATAAATATGTATATATTAGTGTCACATGTGTAGGAAATTAAAGCTAAATAAATAAAATAAATAAATAAATATTATACATAACACAAGATCATCTGAGTGTCCAGAGGGAAATAAAAGAAAATGTAATTCATTTAACAATTTAAACAACAATATATAAAATATCACTTCTTACATATTTATGTACTAGTAGACTTGTCCTGTGGACACAATGCAATTCAGCTCTAACATGAATACTTTTGTAATACACCATACTTTGTATTGACCTTGATTAATTGGCATAAAACATACATTTCCCAAATTAATGAAGAAAATAGAATACTTACTTCTTGTTCTGCCATTTCAGCAATAAAACGTTTTGAAATACTCTACACGAGAGTGAATTGGCAGCCCATGTAGTTACTAAGATTCTGTTGAATGATAGAATCCATTTCAATTTTTGATTGCAGAAGTGCAATTCAACCATTTCACAACAATTGCAGAAGTGCAATTCAAGCAAAGCGCCACTTTTGATGTGCTGAAAAGCAGAATTGTGGGTTAGAAGAGAAATATGAACATAGAAAAACATAACAGTATTACTTACATGTGGCATTCAAAATAATAAATAATATGTTTACTCACCAAAATACGAACTAGTAATTGCGTTTAAACGTCAAGATATATCATCTGCGAGAATCAGAATCCATAAAACAAAGCCAGGTATACAGAGAAGCAAATACACATTTGCGAAATGTATGCGAATAATAAAAATAATACGAATTGTGATACGAATTACGGCCACAGACGTAGACAGATAACACAGAGTTTTGCAATTGCTGTCAAGTTAAACATTTTCGTTCTTAAACTAAAATCATGTAACATAAATAAAATAATAAAAGTGACTTCTTTAACAACATATATCGTCTTTTAAAAAGCGAAGAATATGGAAAAAGAAATATAGACAATAATTATAATTTGTAGGGGGGTTTTAAAAATAAGACATATTCAAGTTAAAGATAATGGGTTCGCGCATTTTTGAACGAAATGACAATTAGGCATCATGGAGGACAGATTATAGAAGAAAATATTGCTTCTGTACTAAAACAATCACATTTTTGTATAAAGCCCCCTGTTGTCCAAGAAATCTAAATGTATTTTATTTGAATTCCACATTTTTGACGTGACAACGTCTTAAATTAGGTTGCGGCTGGGAGTCACTTATGAAAAAGTGTAACGCCCGGTAACGTAACGGTGCGCGCGCAGCACTAGAGAATTATTTTTCAGTTTCACCCACTTTTTCCAAAATTGTCCCATAGCCCCCCCCCCCCCCCCTGCCTTCCCCCACCCTTATTCCGAAATAGTGCCTATTAGCCTCCCCACGAAACCTACCCCCCCCCTCCCCTACCCCCACCCCGAAAATTTACCTCACCCCCCAATCCTATCTCGGCCAACATAGGTCGTAGACCCACCGAGTTTGGTATCCTCGGAACCGTCTTGGTGAGGGCTACAAATTGACCCCGCCAGAAATACCAAATTACGCAAAAAATTACCCCCCCAAAAAAAAATATTTTACCTCCAAAAAATTAATTTAAGTTAGCCTCCCCACGAAACCTTCCTCCCCCCCCCCCCCCTCCCTTACCCCCACCCCGAAAATTTACCTCACCCCCCCAATCCTATCTCGGCCAATATAGATCGTAGACCCACCGAGTTTGGTATCTTTGGAACCGGCTCGGTGAGCTCTACAGATTGGCCCCAACCAAATCCCCAAATTCCTCCCTCTCTCCCCTAAAATATTTGTCCAGGCATAACTCCGTCATTTCTTAAAGTAAACCCCCCGTGTTTGGAGTCAGAGGAATCGTCTTGACGAGCTCGACAATCGAGAGCAGGCAAAATACGATTTTTCTTATTGACGTGACAACGTCTTAAATTAGGTTGCGGCTGGGAGTCACTTATGAAAAAGTGTAACGCCCGGTAACGTAACGGTGCGCGCGCAGCACTAGAGAATTAGGCGCATTGAATCGGCGCATGCTTGTGTCTCTGTCTTTGTCTTTCTCGAACGTTCTTGGCGTTGGAAAAACAAGAAAGCGTCACAATACAAGTTCACACGTGTGGTTAAAGTATCGTCAGCTGTGTCTGTAGTGAAAATATGGAGTGCTTAGATTCGTCATTACATGTACAATGTTTTAGTAAACAAAATATATTTCTATAGTTAAAATTTGTGCAATTCTTATTTTCATTCAATTCCTTGTTCCTATTGTGCAATTTAATTATATTCATATCAATAAATATTCTACCGAGAAAAAGACGTTTTCACGTAAAATCTTCGCCCGTAAAACCGACTTTACAGGCAACCATTTTTTTTCTAGAATTTGTATTAGACGTACACAAAACGGCCCAAGATAGCACATCTCCTTTGGTATTATGATAATTGGATCTCGGCAACTGTTTATCGCGTAGTAGGTCTCCGATCCTATTTAATTAAAATGAATAATGGTAACATAATACGACGTAACAGAAAACATTTGATTATCGATTCGCACCGAAGCGACGATCCAAAACTAATTTTGTATGATGACATAGGATTAGGTGGCAATGTCGGGACTTTTGCGCCTACTGTTCCCTTCGGCTCCAGTAACAACTCACAGCCACCAGTTGTATCAAATTGTAACTATTATCGCACTCATTCCGGCAGGACAGTGAGACCGCCTGATCGGTGGGGATACTCTGCTGCATCGAGTTAGCGCGTACCTCCCCACGTGTGTAGCAAGCTGCCATAGATTCGCCTACATAGTTTTAGAGGAAACTATATGTTATGTGTTTTTGTAGTATTTAAGAAAAATAAAATAAAATAAAAAAGATTGTGCAGTAATAATTATACTATCGGTTTATAGCTTAATTATATTGAAAAATAAATTATTTTATATATAAAATTAAGTAAATTATCTACATAAATTTAAGTGAAATTATTTATAATTATAAAATAAAATAAAATAAACAATAACAAAAAAAAATGTAAGAGTATTGTGAGATTTTGTCATATTATCTAGCATCTCTAAATTAATTAATTAATAATATTCATTAATCATATCATATTGATCGTAATATGAATGATGTATAAAATATAGATTTGTATAAATCCTGAGTAGGTATCTATTTGTCTGTAGCCGTTATTATTTATATCTTCATGTAAATTGTCTGTATATTGGTTATGAAATTATTGATTTATTATATTTGTTCTTATTTGCTTCGTAAAACGTATAAAGTTGTACCTGCCTTTATGATGTAAATGTTTATTACTTCCTAACCAAAACAACAAGTAAATTTTTATATGTTCTTTTTCTTTTCTTTTTAAGAAAGGGATTGTTGGTAATTGTAATCTGTCAATCATAAAATGTAATGTGGGTAGGAAACGGAGGATTTGAATAAAGTCAGTCTGAGCCTGGTCATGGAGTTTGATTATCGTGTAATCTTTACAAAAATAACGTCACTCTTTTGGTTACATATGCGGCGAAATTATTAAAATAAGATCTAAAAAAGTTTTTGGTCAAATATAAGAAGAAGCTTATAAAGCTTCTTTTAATCTTTCTTTTCGTAGTCAAAAACACATTAGAAAGTAAAATAGTGCTTCAAACTTTAAAGTATGAAGAGTATGCCTGGCCAGTAATAAAGGATTTTAAGATGGTGTTTTCTGGTTGGAATGCAATGCACACATCAGATGATATTCTGATTCCCCCGTTGTATATAAAATTAGGTCTCATGAAGCAATTTGTGAAGGCTCTTCGTCATGACTCTCCTTAAAAATTTGAATACTTAAAGAGTTTTTTCCCTAAATTGTCAGAGGCTAAAGTTAAAGCTGGTATTTTTGTCGGTCCACAAATTAAGAAAATAATGGACAGAGAAGAGTTCCCAGAGTTACT
This sequence comes from Hyles vespertilio, assembly GCA_009982885.2. Taxonomy (NCBI): domain Eukaryota; kingdom Metazoa; phylum Arthropoda; class Insecta; order Lepidoptera; family Sphingidae; genus Hyles; species Hyles vespertilio. The sequence goes on along the minus strand of CM042825.1, from coordinate 413,013 downwards.
GAACGCCGACGAAAAACTAGCGTGGATCAGCCTTAAAGCAGTGATCCATGTCTTTCTTGGAAATAAAAAAGCTGCAAATCACAAAGACCTTATTCCTAATATGCTTGATAATTTCAAACTCGTGGGTTGCAGAATGTCCTTAAAGTGCATATCATGTTAAATGCTCACTTAGATAGCTTGGGGGCATATTCAGAAGAGCAAGATGAACGCTTACACTAAGATGTGATCAACTTTGAATAGAGAAATGAGAAAATGATGGGTGACTACATTTGGAGCTTAATACGAGAAAGCTCCTACTTAAACAGAAAAGAAAAACAAAAGAAATGTTCATTTTGAAAGTATTTTTCTATTTTTCAAATGTATTTAGATATTTACCTTTATTATTCTTTGTAAATAAAGGAATTCATATATAATTTAACGTTCTTTTTCTTACTTTTGTATTGTAAGGAATTTTAAAATTTTGATTTTATTTAAATTTTAAATTTCGTTCTGGTTGCTACAAAAGCAAACTTTATTTAATAAAAGTATTTTTTCCGTGTATAGTTAGACATAGTTAATCAAAATCAGCACCACAGAACTCGGACTCAAAAATTGTGTTTACTTGTGTTATCCATAACGTGACCATTTATTTTTTTGTGCCAGAGCGGGACATCTGTGGAATGAAATAATAATAATAATAAAGTTTTGACAATTTTTTATGAGTGTGAAACTCTAAATTTTCTGAAAAACTAATTTTCGTAATCAAAATAACTTTCTTTACTGCGACACTCAACTGTTTTTTATCACTTGTCCATATTTTGTTAATGTGAGAAAAACTCTTTCGATAGGTGCGTTCCTTCTAGGCAGACACATAACGTACTCAATAATTGTGGAGAAGCTTTATAAATCAAGATTGTGTTTACGAAAGTGCTGGAATAATTTGACCCCACTGTTTTTAGCAGTAGTTCGGTAAAGCATTTCGAGCGGGAAATACATTTTAAATTATCGTTTGGTCTGTTTTCAAGAGCGGGACTATGTCGGCCTTGCTGGAGACACCGGGACAGACTTTCTGAAAGCGGGACTGTCCCGCCCAAAGCGGGACGTATGGTCACGTTAGTTATCCATCCCGTTTTATAACGTGCATTTACATTTCGTCCTAACAAATCTGTCAGCTATCCCACCCCTCTCCCGTGCCTATTTTACTTGATGTCCCTTCTCTCCATATGCATCCATATACATAAACATACAGGGTATATCAAGACTGCTACCGAAAACGAAGCTGGGTGGTAGTTTTAGTGATTTCAGACACAATGCAACTAAATTTTGTGCAAAAATTTGTGACGATTTTTTTTGTTACTTTTTTATCTTCGTATTAGAATGGTAAATAGATAGATTTTTCTTAAATAATAGTGTACATTCATTTATTTTTAAAGACGCTATGGTATGAAAGGCTTTAAATTATAATTTTAGAAAAATCTGTAGATATAGCACTCAAGCTCGACAATATTTAAAAAATCATAAAAAAACAATTGTCGCGTTTCATAGCGAAATTTTTAGTTACATTGTGTTTGTAGTCACTAAAACTATCACACGGCTTCGTTTTCGGTAGCACTCTTGATATACCCGGTATAAAGATTGCCTTATGAATTTTTGACATTAAAAACTTTAGCGTTTTGTATTGTCCATCCAATATTCCTTCTCTTATTTCAGCACCCAAATGCTGTTTTTCCAAAAAATATTGCACGCCATTACTTTTTGTTAGTAATAAAGAGTTAAAATATAAAATATAAACATAAATTACTAAAATGACTATTAAAAAATAAGGATTGATTGTAGAAGGGTGAAAATTGAGGATTGTATGTATTTTTGTATGTTGTATCATAAAAAAATAGAAATTAAAAATTTCGTCTAAAAAATAAAAATTTAGGGGTGGACTACCCCTAACATTTAGGGGGATGAAAAATAGATGTTGGCCGATTCTCAGACCTACTCAATATGCTCACAAAATTTCATGAGAATCGGTCAAGCCGTTTCGGAGGAGTATGGCAACGAAAACTGTGACACGAGAATTTTATATATTAGATATATATATTTTTACCTCCCTTTAATTATAAAATCATAATATAATAACAATATATACTATTTTTGTTACCAGAATCAGAAAAGAAACGGAGCAAAGAACGAGCCGTGCCACGCAAGTCGGACGACGAGGACAAGCCGCGCCTTCTCAAACTGCTCAACATTCTCGACATGATATTCGACATGTTCGTTCTATGAACACCACGACATCATGCGGGCCGTAGCCTCATCCCATTCACTGTGGATTAGTACTTAGTACCTGTCTCTATGTAGGAAACATTGTAGGATTTAAGTGTACTCAACTCAACCTTCCTTGAAAACATGGAGTTACATTACAGTAGATAGATCATAAAAGCCGTGGTGTAAATAGCGTTTGAAATTAAGGAAAGTGTTAGCACGGTAAGTAAAAGCTTTATTTTGCAAGCATTTTCGATTTTCACGAGAAATGAAATGAAATGAAAATATTTATTGAATCCATAAAATGTCATACACTATTTAGATTCAGTCATTTTTTTCCACTACCACCCAGTTCACAAGGCTGTTTTCGCCAGAGAAGAACGGGCAAGAAACTCTAGAGAAACTGCGAACATCAGGCAAAGGTTTTGTGAGTAGTTCAAAAATGATTTGTTATTACATGATCTTTTGCACCCGCAAGGTGTAATAGTTTCGTAAGAAAAAAAAGAAAAATATATGATGCTAATGTAAGTAAATGGTAGGTATTATCGTGAGCCCTTCCGCGTCCACTGCTGTAAAAGGCCTTTCCTATGAAACGCCACTGGGCTCGATCTTCAGTCCATCGTCTCCAATGGTAGAAATACCTGCCGATATATAAAAACAATAACATATTGTCACGATATATTTTGTATAGAAAATATTAAAACCCAGTGCGCTTGATGCTCAGCAAGAAAAAGAAAATTTGAATATTTTAAAACTGTTACCTTCCGTTTATAGTAAGTATATATTTGCTTTTTATCATATGATTTTTAAAGTCAATTTAAAATTACTTTCATAGTATAATGATTTATTAGGTTTACGCGAATGTTACTCATTGGAATAGAACTATTATTTACGGATTTTATCGCGGATTTGGTTTCATTTTTGACTTCCCGACGACGACGACGGACTGAGTCCGCCCCGTGATCACGAAAGCTGTAATCGGAACGTCGGGAAGTCAAAAATGTAAAAATTAAATCAAACGCGCGATAAAATCCGTAAATAATAGTTTTACTACTTTCATAGTAGCTAATTTAAGTGACATCTCTTGGCGCCTTTTGTCGTTTATGCCAATCCTGGAATAAGATAACTTAATATCTGTTTGTTGTAGTATTTTGTTATCTATTTTGGACATTTGTTGATGCCACCAGTCGATGACTGTAAAAATTAAGTATTAACGCTAAAATATATGTATAGAAAATATCAAATGAATCTGTAGGTTAGTAAATTATATTTGTAAATAAATGTATATATTATTGGCGAACGCTTCCCTTTGTTATTATTATGAATTGTATTGGATTATTTCTCATTTATAAAATATAATTACTATTGTGAGAAACGAGTCGAGTTTTCAGGGTTTTTAGCGGGTATGCAATTATTATATATTCATGTTTGATACACAGCCAAATGAAATGTCTAAATATTATATTGGTTACTGAAATATTGCCTAATACTCGTTACAAATACATTTTAATTCCAACAAAAATGAAAATAATTATATCTAGTCATTTTTAATAAAAATAATTAATAAATCTGCTCTTTGTTATACTTACTTACTTTTTTTTTGTTATTCTGGGTAGAAAATATAGTAAGGACAACGACACAGTGGCGTACGTTTTACGAAAAACCACACGAATTATAACAACAAATACAAGCAATAATATAATTTATTAAAATAAAATAAACATTAAAAAATTAACTTCATTTGAACACCATTACAATACTGTCACACAAATTATCACTCAGATCTGTTTTCCATGCAACTATGGCAAAGTTTATCAAAGTCTAATTTACTGCTTTTAAAAATTAACATATTTCATTAATAAGTGTAGTGATATACATTTTTGTGTTAAAAAACCTGATGTTTTGCTTATTAAGGTACGACCTACGAGTGTACTTCGAGACTAGTATCATAAGACTACATACAATTAGTAAAACTACATACCTACATTGCAAAAATGATCTGGCATGGAATATAGACTCAATATGTTGACTCAGACTGGGCTAATGGGACTTACATAAAATGCTTTGTAAAGATATTGATTCTGAAGGACAACAAGGAATATTGATAAAGTGTACTAATTATGGAAATAAATACCGCATTTGATTGCCGCGTTATACTGTCCATACAAGATGACACAATATGAATGTAAGGCTCAATCAATATAAAGTCCACCAAGGTACATACACAATCCAGACTCCGCAGTCCTCACTAGGATACACGTTTTGTCTCTTAGTTATCAGAAACTATGAAACTGCTTCTTACAATCACCGGCACTGAAAATAAATATTTACGTCGTTGTGACGATCGAACGCTTCTTATTTCACAGCCAGCGTCTAACAATTAGCGCCACAGAGATTGTAGTGTCAAGCATGTGCTAAAAATTTTTGTTATTGCAATGAATGGCGGGACGAGCTTGCCGTTCGCTTGACGGTAAGCGCTACGACCGCTCATAAACAGTAGCAAAACTAAACACCTTGAATTACAAAGCAATGCTTGGCATTTTACTGTGCTCGCCATCCTGAGACATTCGATGTTAAGTCTCAAGATGTATATAGTGTTTGATTTAACTTAACAGTTTTTAGAAAACAACGTGTTGCAGCCGTACCGCGTATGCGATATTTCTTGAATGGATAAATTTGCAGTTTGTCGTAACGGCGCAGTCAACATTACGTGCTAAAGGCAGTAAAATAAATGCTATCAGGTTCACAATCTACAGGCTTGTGTCATACAATTTAGAGAATTGTCACTGTGCTCTTAAATAAATAATGAATGTCTTGCTCTATTCTGACTTCTTAATAGCTTTGGTGGCTGCAAGCTTCTCTTTGCATTCTTGGTAAAGGCCATCCAAATCGAATGCGGCTTTGATGTTATCTTTGGAGAATAAAAACCTGAAACAATGAGAATATATTGTATATTAACTACTGTACTTATAAATAATAATATTATTTAACTAATTACAGTGATGTTCACGGTGGTCGCGGGTTCGAATCCCAGGGCACACCTCTGACTTTTCGGAGTCATGTGTGTATTGATAGTCAATCACCACGCTCTAAAATGGTGAAGGAAAACATCGTGAGGAAACCTGCATACCATAGCGATTCATAAGAATTTCTATGGTATGTAAGTCCGCCAACCCGCACTAGGCCAGCGTGGTGGACTATATGGCCTAACCACTCTCAATCGTATTCTCGATTGTAGAGTAGGCCCGTGCCCTGCAGTGGGACGTATATGGGCTGATACAGTAATCATAGTGATACTAAACTGGTCAAACTGGGTATTTGATTCACAAAATCATGTTATGTACAAGGGCAACATGATCGGGTTCACACTGGTTGACTAGTTTATTACAAAACATTGCCATGAGACATTTCAGCAGGGGTTAGATATAAGTGTATGAGTGAAACTTTGAACTTTCATATGAACACTGAACATAAATATGTAACACAAGTTTGCTAAATGTACTTATTACTTATATATATATATTTATGATATCTGCTAGATAAAGTATCTTTGTACTTACTTTTGTAGTTTCCCAGTATGATCTGCTTGAGGTCTTCTCATCTTTTCCTGACCCTCACTAAAGAGCAAAAGTGTGGGCAGCTGGCGACTGGTGGGACCATCTTGAACCCTATATTTTTGAGCTGAATCTGAATATCTGAAAATAAAATAAACGGAATAATGATGATAATATGATATATGTGTAGAAACTGATTCAATCAAACATACTTATTTATATCATCTACTTATATCTTGAGGCCTCATGGAGCCATGGTTATAATGTCAAATATTTATATTCCATTTACTATAAATGCATTTTATTTTTATTACCTTCTCCTACTGTTATGTGACAAATGATTTTTGATGTTTACCTGCCCACATCCAGCTTCCCAAACTTCAAATTGTCCAAATGATAGCTGGCTGATAGCTCAGCGAATACTGGAGCAAAGTTGACACAGGCCGGGTGCCACGCAGCATACAGACAGACTATCCAAGTAGTGCTCTTGTGATGCTTGAGCTCTTCCTCCAGGCTCTGAGGACCTCGGAAGTAGATCACATGCTCTGGACCCATGTAGGTTGGCTCGGGGAGTAGGAGGGCACATAGGATAAGAATTGCAGCATATGGGAGACCATACCTGCAAATAAGTATCTTTATTTAGCATGATACAGCAGCATACATTATAATCTATGAAATATAATTATGGTCAGTGCCTAATTAATTTATTTTCTAGGTTTTGGAGGTTCATCTTACCTTGATACAAGCAAGTTCTACACAAGATACCCATAACTTAGTTGTTACAAAAATGTACATATAATTTTTATATTTTATTCTGACTGCATTGTAATACCAAACCAAATGGTAAGTACAGTGATGTTGAGACCACAGACAGAGAGCCGAATGGCAACAGACCAAGGGTTTAAGTCATTCGATACAATTATTCAGAACTGTAAAATAGTAGAAAATTATTTAAATCCAAGAGCCAAATGGTTGTTGTAGTCAAGAGAAAAAACTACGTGGAGAATTGAGTTAAATGTTTCGTAGTTTGTTAGACTGCACGTACGTGTAGAAGATAAAACAAATGTATTTAATATTAAAGTTTAAAAGATTATTTACTGGTTCATAATCGAGCTGCTTTTATAAATAAACTGAATAGCTTACCTCACATCAGCGTATAACCAAAGTATCAGGTTCGCGATCTTCGTGTAAACGAAGGAGGAAGACAAGTAATTCACCATAGTAACACTTCCTGCCTTCCTAGTCCTCAACATAACGACTATAATTAGGAAAAATAGAATTTCCGTTTCTCTACTATCGAGCTCGCAATCCGAATTTGGGAATAAAAAGTTACAAATAACTGATGTTCGTTTACATGTTACGTACGAAAGGCTTAATATTATATTAACCCAATAGTACGGCTTTAATAATTGCCGCAAATCACTATTAAATGCCATTATTTTTGTAATAACTATTCCTTTAGCAAATTGCCCTGGCCCTGATCTGTGGCAATCTGTGGTCTTGATTCTTGAAGTGTGTTTATTAAAACTTTGTTCCATTTAATTTACAATTGAACAGTTGACTAGAGCATTATGTTACGAGACTATATTTTAGGAATAGAATAATGTATGAAGAGTAAGCGAGACAAAAGTTCAGTCTTGCTATATTTTCTAACATTGTCATTTTGGGTAATACTAGAATGCTGTGACGTCCCTGTGAAAAAAACGTCTAGCTAGGTAGTACCTACTTAGGAAGTACTTTGTATAAAAAATGAGAAAGGTTAATATCAAGTAATTTTGGATGGGAAAAAAATATATGTCACTATCAAATGTTGATTTACAATTTTCGTTTTAATTGCAGCACACGTATGCTTTTACAACTGCCATCTATTGTACAGTAGCTGGAATTGAAATGTAGACAGCTATTTGACGGCAGATGGCATTACTTCCGGCAAAAGCCGGATTAGGCCGTAATCCGCTTTAGGCTCACTTCAGGCTTCAGATCCTCTCAAGTCTCACATCAATTCTCTTTAAGGCGATTCGCACCATCATAGTTTAACGTATCATAATGCGCGTGGGGACGGACCCCAAAGACGGACCCACGCATGGTTGCGTGGTGGGAGTGTCGATCTACATCATCAACGCTTGAGGTTGTTATGCGGTGTGGTATGTTATGCGGTGGCTCATCTCTACTTAATCTGTGGGTGGCTCAAAGGACCCCTTGAACAGCAGCTTAGATTAGAATTACATACAGAGAACAGCAGTTTGCGGTCGTAATAGTACAGTGCAATACATTATTATATATGTAAAAATAGTTATTATTGCTTATTTCAATCTTTTCTTCTTTTTCTTTATCAGCCCATATACGTCCCACTGCAGGGCACGGGCCTCCTCTACTATCGAGAGTGGTTAGGTTAGTGGTTATTTCAATCACGATGCTGCAATTATATTATTTGGTTAGTTTTAGACCAACAACAACTTTAAGTTGTCTGACAAATTGATAGTGTAGATATCTACCAAAGCCACTATGACCCAAACTTCATAATTTTTTATCGTGTTACGAGGTTTGCGCAAACTTTCAGCTTTCTAATATGACGAAAGAGTGGTGGTTACGGGCTCTAGGTCTTGTTGTATAATGCTTCATGTTTAGCTTTGCCAAAATCACTCAGCTTGCAGCAAACTGCAGAACTCGGTGTGCCATACTTGCGCGCCTTGTCCCACAGCTACTCGCAGGGGCGCTTGTTTCTCTGTAGTGCTTGATCACTTGCATAGGAATGCATTTTCTGTGTGTTGTATTATACGTTTTTGAATGCAGAGAGTTACTTACAAGCAACGGACGAACACGCGCTCCCGCGCTACGCAGCGTGCTGCGGGGCAGTGCGCAAACTGCGTAATTGAAGCTGCTTACTACTCCAATTTAGCTAGGATGCATATTCTCGATGCGCATATTACTTACATCGGTCCTGTGCATGAATGCGCAAGGAAAGTTCCAGTGCGAAACGAATGGCGACGGGTTCTAAAGCGAGCCATCACCCGAGAAGATGACCACGATCACTCTGCCATAGATTTAATTAATTTGTTGATAAAATTTATAAGCACATATAATTCTTTGTATGTCGATAAATAAAGTAAAAAAGTATGTGTGTGTTCACAAATCACGCCTATAATAAATTTTAAAGTCATTATTACGAATTGGAGTATTGAAATCGGACCTAGTGGAATGTCCAACATTGCTTTGTAATTCAAGATGTTGTAGGTTTGAGTCTGTTCTTGAGCGGTTGTATCGCTTACCACCAGGCGAACGGCATGCTCCTATCGCCATTCACTACAATAAAAAAAAGAATACCACATGTGTCGTTTTATTACGTGATCTATACAGTGGAAATGCAAAGAAAACAATTCGAACTATTGTCGTATCTTTATTTGTATTAAAATAATTCCAGTTTCAACTAATACATATATTTCTAAAACTTAAATTATATACAGCATGGTGCAGTAACATTTATTTACCAGATATGCAAACATAAAACCAAAATACTTATTTAAAATTAAATAATAAATACCACTTGCTCATAGATTTAAATGTAAGATAATATGCCTGTGTCATGTGATATTTCATTCTAATAAAAAGAGGACTAAAATAAAATGTTCATGACCTGTAAAACAAAACAAAAAAAAATACACTAAAAATTGTAGTAGGTACATTTCTTTCTAATTCATTATTAAAATTATGTCGCATGAGTAATTAACAGTATCCACATTATGTATTGCTAACAACCACGGGTTTCTAGTTTTATTATAAAATAATTACTTTCTGAATAACTTGGCAGCGAATGTTAAAAATTTACGACAGTAACTCAAAACGTGTACAATAGTATTTACTGGTAATCCCATATCCATTAATAACCTAGATAATATTGTACCCAATCATTGAGTCGACAAATAAAGGAAAAAGTTATTCCAATAGAAAATAATAGAAAAGATCTTTGTTTGTAATTTTATGTAAAGCGAATCTCATTTTATGTTGGTGTATTATTATTGTTTACAAGTAGGTGTTATCTAAATAAGTTACGCCGGCAATATGAACACGACTTAAATTATAAACGTTGTTATTAATTGTTTTAATTGCATTACAGAAACAACAGATACATATTTTATAGGTGATGTGTTTAAGATTGAACGTGTAACTTATGTGGAACCTATTAATAGTAAAAATTATTCTTTGGTCCAAAAAATATTGTCAATCAAAATCACTTCTGATCCGAAAGGCTCATCTATACATTTATATCTATGATTATTTGGATTTTTAGAGCGGACATCGGGAACAAAATCTCTGCGCATTGTGCTGATACATTGCGCCGTGTAGAGAGAAGATAATGTTACGGCGCAGGCGGGACAGAGTCAGAATACAAACATTTTGTTCGCAGTGTCACGTTCGCATATTACTACATATTACCTATTCAGTCATTTCTCGGAGCGCTGTTACATCTTATTTCTAGAAAGACATTCAAGTTGTTTTGACAGCCTTCTTAGCGATTTTGGAGAGCCAGCTGTAAAACTAAAGGACGCGGATTCTATCCCCGCAATGCAATTTTTTCTTCGGCCCCCAAATACTTGTTTCAGGTTTGGGTGCTGCGAGACCACAACTTCTCGTAGTGTGGTCACGAGCTGAGTAGGGCGATTCACGTAATTAAATAAGTTCAGTTGCAGTTACGTTTCGATCATAACAGCCCTTTTTGTATTCTCGTAATACGCTCGCATCACGCGAGCGCTTTAGTGTATTCTACTGCTGCGCGTAAGTGAATGTCAAACAAATTTTATACGTCTGACGTACAGTTGACGCGCAGCTAAACATTTACAAGAATATCATTTTGTACCAAAACGTAAACTTAATTGTAACCGCACCGCTACTTGATCGGCGCGTCAAGAAACTACGAGTATCGCCCTATGTATTAGCTTTGATTATTTATTTATGCACATCATACGTCCCTTTTTCTCAGCATCCAGTAACGGCATGCATTTCAATTTAGAAACTAAAGAACTGTGCACACGGAATCACTTTAATTAAATAAACCTGTCAAATTTTATGAAATTTACGCCCAAATACTGGAACGCATCTTAAATATCAGATGAGCTTAACTACGTTAATCCCGCTTAAATGTACTGGCTAAGTGGACCGTGCGATGTTAAGAGCAACTAATTATTTGAATCACGTTCCAGTATTCGGGCGTTATAATCACAACTGAAAGCTCTTGCTGCAACTGGCAATTGTTTTCGAAAGCAAATAAAATGTTGAGTTTTCTTCAACTAAAGTTGCTCTGTGTGCAATAAATTGAAAATATACAGAGTTTCTCAAAATAGTATAAAATTGCGCAACCGTCATGTTGCACAGCTCAAATAAAACATTTAATTAAGTTAGTAAGGTAAAAAACATAAAAGCTTGAGAACAGAAATACAAGTAAAATGTACATTTGTAATATTATAGGAGTATAGTACTGGTCAATTTAATGCACAGATGGTTTTTTCCACGGAAAAGTATACCCCTACTGTTGACTGTTCTTGCGCTAACCAGGGACCGAAACCCATTCGACATAACGGTACCGGTATCGACGAATTTCGGTTACCTTTAAGATTTCGGTAACCGCTATGACGCAATATAAAGGTTACCCTTATATACGGGAACCGTTTTAATACCGGTAACCTAAAAAGACCTTGAATGCAAAAGAAAATGCGTTGTTGTTGCCTAACAAATAAAAATCATACTTGTACGCTGGATACGGTTCATTTCAATTTTGGTGGGTAATTCTGTTGAAAAATTCATGAAATGAGTAAAGATAATTGTGTGGTATAGTGCCATAATGTTTAGTAAAGACAAACGGCGGTATAACCACACACAGGCACTGCCCCCGCTTTGACTTATAAGGAACATCGCATGAAACATAAAGGTAACCCTTATTTCGGTTACCGGTATGATACCGGTTAAATTCTAGGAATCGAATAAAATTGGCGGATACCGGTTACCATTAAAAATACCGGTATTATTTTTTTCGGTTGATACCAAAAAATACCGGTATTTTCGATACCGGTTTCGGTCCCTGGCGCTAACAATGAGTTTGAACAGGAAGGTGTTACGAGTCAGGTATATTATTCACAATAAGTTATTAAGTGGCGTGTAGTGAGATACGATATTCGAAATATCATAATCTTTTTTTTTAAATCACCTCATGTCTTAGTTTCATAACTATTCTGTGTATTATACATCGTTTGTCTAATTTGCGACTATCCATTATTAAACCGTTACTTGTGACAAGTTTATTGAAACACTATGTTTACGAGGCACTTTCATTGGATAATATCTATCTATGAATATCTCAATGCTAGTTAAATGATGAGGGTTATGTGATTGTCTAAAATTTGAAAAATCGACCGATTTTTGCGTTGTCAGAAAACATAATACAATATCCGTAGTATATTCCACTTTGCATATTTAAAATGTTTTTGGACTGTTTGTCACTTATATAAACACCACGGACTTTTAAACATATCAACTTCCAAATATGTATGGTTTGAATATTTCTCAATATACTTTATGTTGGAATAGAATGGCAGCATCCGAACAGTTGGTAACGAACAGTGTGCTCTTCTGGCGGCGTCTGAGGATTGGGGATTTGTTTTGGTATGTCGACTTTCTGAATGTGTTATCACTTCGCATATAAAAATCCGAAATAGTAGAAAACGCAGACAGTTAATAATAGTAGACCAAGAACCACAACGCATGAACACGAGGCAAACTTGAATTGGCGCATTTTATTTCATAAGTTTAAAAGTCTACTCCATTTAGTTTATGAAGGCTACTTCCTGCATTCCGTGGTTCTTCTCCCGGTGCTTGTTCAGCTCGTGTTTACGCACAAAGTTAGCCGGACAGAACTGGCACTGCAACTTCTTGCCTCTATTGTGCTTCCGCTTCGCATGCTCCGACCTACGCGACGAAGATATGAATCCTTCGCCACAATCTTCACATTTATAAGGGCGCTCGCCCGTGTGCCGCCGCTTGTGGTATATGGCGGCCATTTTTGTCACTAATTTAGCACCACAAATGTCACATTCAAAGTTCCTGACGCGAGTGTGGACCACCGTGTGCTCGGCGAGCCTGGCCGGCGTGTAGAAGCGCTTGCCGCACCACTGGCACTGGTGCGGGCGTACGTCCATGTGTATCCACAGGATGTGGTTCTTGAGTTGTGGCCGCGACGAGTAAGTCTTGCCGCAGTAGTCGCACGTGTATGTGGCGGGATCGCGGATGTTGGAGCGACGCGCGCGCGGCACGGTGGTGATGCAGGGCTTGGCGTCGGGCTCGCATTGGCTACGATGCTCCCGGTAACACCCACGGTTCGTGAACTGTGCGCCGCATGTGCGGCAAGTTCTCACCATGTGCATTTGTGCGTGATGGTCAAACGTGATTTTTCTGGGAAAAGTCCTGCCACAGTCACTACAAGTAAAAGAACCGGGTCTGTGACACTTTTTTGAATGTTTCATCAGATCTGCTTCGCTCGAGAACAACAAAGGGCATTCACTGCACAGGATCAAGTCCATTTTGTGCATAGAATTCATGTGCTCTTTCATCTTCCGGCCTCGAAGGACCACGGCGCCACATAGAGCGCAAGCCTCCTTCTGTCCACTGTTCATGAGGTGCAGATTCAAGTAGTGCGGGCTCAGGAAGGTTTTGCCGCAGTCTGGACAAACGCACGTGGGGCCGGTCCGGTCGGTGCGCGGCTTCCGTCCAAATGGCTTTCTAGATATCCCCGTTTTGAGTCTATTCATTACCGTCTTAGCGTCTCCTTCCGCGTAGTTTTTTACCGTCTGAATGCTCAAATCGTTAGGCCTGATAAAGACACACAGCGACTTTGCGGGAGAGACCGACGCCAAGGGGAGCCCTGATATGCCGTTGATGGCTTTCCCCCACATTTTCTGAGAAGATTGCACGAAGTACCTGAACTCCTGTGCCGCCAGGGCCGTGCTGGCGCAAGTGACGCATGCGCCGTTCGGGCATAGAGTCTCTTCTTTGATCTGCAACGAGAATTAAACCCGGGGATACTATTTATTTCTACTCCATATTAAGTTTGTATATTTCAGTGAAATTACTGAAGATTATTATTACTCAAAATGTCGATGCTGCACTTGATCCAATTGCAATGGTGTTGTACCAAAGACTGAGAGTTTTACTTATATATTATATTTTATAGAAAATATTCTCATATGAAAAAACATTGTTTTGGTTTGCATTTGATTTTTAACCACAATCAATTTATATATTAAAAAAAAAAAAATGCATCAAATAAACAGTACATAGAAACGTTATAAACAGTGTATTCAATGTTAACGTAATTTCGTTTACGGAGATGTTAAGACTTTTATAATTTTTTACTACTGCGAAACATACATAATTTTTCTCCTTAGCCAAGTTACAGCTGCAATATCGTATATATTGTACACCGATGTTTTCTCGGACATTGCTTTTGATAAATCTTTATGGTTACATTGAATTTATTAATTTAGCTAAACAAATAACGGGGAGGGTAACTCGCAAAACTGCGTCCTCATAACAGTTGCTAAGCATACGTGTGATGAACGCTTTGCAAACTGATAGCGTTTACTTTTAATCGGATATTGTGCCACAAACATATAAAAGCACAGTCTATTTTTAAGGAACAATTGTACATTTTGCCGTAATCATTGTTTAAATTTGCATTTAAACCTTCGCTTAATAGGTACTTCTTTATTTTTCGTCGGCAGATCTTCCACCACGTCATAATGTACTGTTAAGTAGTGTTTTTTCAGCTCCCAAGGGCGGACAAACCTCGCGGAACACTTATCACAGGCGTGCTGCATGTCGTTGGTGCTTCTGTGCCTTCTTTTGATGTGATCCAGCCTTCTCGAGGCGGACAAGAAGCGATCCCCGCAAGCGTCGCATTGGTATGGTCTTTCTCCCGAATGTATGCGTTGATGCAGTTGGTATCCTAGTTCAGTGCGCATTTTGGCTCCGCAGTAGCACTGGTACACCTTGCGAACGGCGTTATGCGTCCGTTGGTGAGATTTAAGGTGAGCCATTGTCGATGTTCTCTTCCCGCATTCCTGGCAGACGTAAGGCAATATATTCAAGTGTTTTTGTATAATGTGTATTCGCAATGACGGCTTTCTGGAGTATTCGATGTTGCAATAGTCACATATGTACACTTCTGGTTTAGGATCATCCGTCTTTTTGCAATGTTTCTGGTGATGCTTAAAGCATGCACGATTCTCGAAACTCTTTTTACAAGATTTACAATGAAACAACGTGTGCGAATAAAGATGAGCGCGCAAAGCTCTGTGGTTGATAAATCCGTTACCGCAAAATTGACACGGGTGTGTATTGGGGCCGTGGAACCTGGTCCAGTGCTGCTCCAATAAGTGCTGGCTCTCAAATAGACTATTGCAAGTTTTGCACTCCAACAATAATGCATTATGTTTGTCCACTAAATGTTTATGTAATGAGTTTTTGGAGAACACGACCCCGCACAAGTGACAAGCGCGTTTCAAAGAGTTTTTCAAGTGATAATTTAAAACTTCAGTATTTGTAAAGGTCTTGTTACAATCAGGACAGTAACAATTCATCGGGGTGGTCCAACGCTTGGTTCTCTTACTGGGTCTATCCCACTTCGGTTCTTGAAACATATGATTGAGCTTTTTCAAAGCCTCACAGGTGTCCGGTACACTATCAATCTGGTCCTTGACAATAGTCAAGCCTTCATTGTAAAATATGTAAAAGGTTTTGTCCTCGTCTGCGGGGTAGTGCACTTGTGACAAGTAAGATGTGGCATCCTTCCAGTGTTGGTTGGACTGAAGGCACAGCCGCTTGTGGTGGACGGCTGCGAGGGTGTGTTCGGAGCAGGCTCTGCACAGTCCTTGCGGCAGGGCGGGTTCCTCGGCCACCTGAAACCACGTCACCAATCAGTCCGCTCTTCCATTCATTTCCAACTTGTATATCGAGTCATTGATCCGACGGCACACGTCACAGTGAGATTTTATTCATCATATTTTTGGAACTATCACAAAAAGATAATGTTAGTAGTTCTCGCCAAAAATCTGATTGTTACTATATTATGTGATGAAGGATATAAGGTATTATTACTAAATAATATGTGGGGAGATTTTTGTGTGTGATTATTTTCATCCAAGCAATGAAAAATCCGTTGTGTTACACTAGCGCAGTTCTTCTTTCATGCGTATGTTTAACGATGGACTTCATGTGGCTGGAGAGTTTTTCTTTTATCAGTAGGGAATTGGCATAGGAAAACGGAAATCCTAATACATTATATTATTGATATGCGTAACAATCCGTAACAATTGAATAAAACAGAACAACATTTATTTCCAGACGATCTCTTCCTCCTCTCACTTCTGTCGATTTCTGGTATCTAATCAATTCGGTACCTATAGCTTACGATTACTCTATTTCTGTATAATTAAAAATCTGAAGAGTTTATTTTTATTTGAACGCGCTAATCTCAGAAGCTGGTTGCAATTAAAAAAACCGTTTAATGTTGAATAGTCCACCGTAGAATAATAATTTAGGGTACTGCCGTCCTACGAAAGTATAAATATAGCGAGACTTCTATGCCGGAAAGACTTAAACGAGGACGAAACTGGAAGCAATACTAATTCGTTTATAAAGTTATGCACAAACGAACAAATTACCTAAGGAGGCCTATACGCCCGGTACTTTTTAAACTTTTAAGTTGCAGTGACTTTTGTCTCTTATTTTAATAAATCAAACATAGTGTTTGGAGTATATTTACCGGTTATTTTATTAATTTCAACAAGTGTAAAATACGCGCCACAATTTACTAGACATATTATTTCGCTGGAAAAACTCGCTGCCACTTTTACATTATTCAAATGACACTTAAGCAACATTATGTTTTATTTTTAAATGGTAAGCAATACTCTTCTTTTGATAGTAAACTCTCTTACAAATGGGACAGATATATATTTTTAACTGATTCTTCGGCTTAATGTCTTGATCGCCAATCACGTGTTTTTTTTGATGCCTCTGATGGCCTCGCCTGGTACTGAACTTGGCGCCACATGTTACACACACGAATCGGTCGCTGACTTTGTTGTGAGTGTTGTTATGCTCGGCCAAGTGGAACTCGCTGTGAAACGTCTTGCCACACTGGTCGCATTGGTACTGCTTCAACCTCATATGCTTGTAAAGTATGTGTAACTCTATTAAACTCCTTTTGGTGCATTCTTTGGAACAATAGTCACAAATATATTTACGCGGTTTCTGATTAACCTTCCCAGTTTTGCACTTCACCCGATGATGATCGTAGCAAATTCTGTTGCTAAACTTTTTGTCACACCCGGAGCAGATTCTACTTTGATGTTGGTGCACCAAATGCGATGATAAATGAGCGGACGTGTGGAAACTGTATTTACATTCTAAGCATACGTGGTCCCCTTTGTGTCTCGCATAGTGGAACTTCAGAGATTTTTCTTTTAGGAATGCTTCCGGACAGGAATGACAAGAATAAACTGTAGCCGTATGAGACTTCAAATGTTTCTTGTACAAATCCAAATCTATTATATCATAACAAATCACACACATCCTCAGCCGCAAGTTTTTGATGTGTGCATTGTATTTTATCATGTTGGTGTACGTTTTATCGCATTCGGGACATGTCATACTCGGCTTATTCCGCATTTGACAATTCAGGCTTTCTCTAACTAGGCGCTTACGATATCCTTGCCGGTTGGTTATTTTTGATTTTAAAATATTTAATGCTTCGTTTGGGTTATTCGCTGTTTTCGTACTGGAAAAATTTTGTTCATCTTTAAGGGTCACTACGTAATAACTTCTGGCGTTTCTTGGTACTTTTATATTATCTAATATCGTGGTGATATGGTTCCACTGCTGCGCTGACTCCTTGCATAGGACCATGAATGGGACGAATGCCGTTATGTGCCCTACGCAGCTTTTGCACAATTGTTTCGGCAGCACAGAGCTCGTCTCCACCTAAAACAATGTATCCTCGTCATTACAATAACGTTTATCTATACATGTTACTGGAAATGTATGAAATAAAGGAATTATATACAATTCCTAGGAAATGTATACAATTCCGGGAGCGTTTAGAAAATGTGTAAAAATAATGATTTGTAGATTGTGTAATACAAACATTTCCTAGAAGCTGTATTAAATAGGGTTGTTTCCAAGTTTTTTTTGGAGTAGTATTAATTTTACCTACAAAAACAATAAACTCGAAAAATGCATCTATTTTTAGTAGTGAGTTAGGGACACTTGTTTACTCTTTCGCACGCATGCACCTTATGATGCCATGTCGTGCATCTTGTATCCTTTTCTATTACTCCTATCACCAACGTTTATACATTTGTAACTTGCTAATTATTACAGATTTTAAAAATTATTTTTATTGTGATTTTGCACAATGTATGTACCTGTATCAGCTCATATAAGTCCAACTGCAGGGCACGGGCCTCTAAAATACCTAATTTTATGAGAAGTTATAGGCATAAGCAATTTTTATTTAAAAAATATGTGGGTTCCGCTCTAAAAATACCCAAAAGTAATATTTTGTTGTTCCAGGTTTAGAAATCTATTTAAAATTTCTACTTTTATTTTGGAAAATATACTAAAAGTCTGAAATACTGTTATTTTGTAGATAGGTCCTATATAAACACGAAAAGTATAGTTTAACTAACATATAGAACACATTTCAATTAATAAAAACGACAGAAAAAACTATATTTACAGGATGTCTAAGAAATTGCTCACCTGCTTATAATATTCATTTTTGCAAATCGTGCAAAGATTACGACGCATTCTCCTAGTTACTCTGATTATAACAAAGATGGCGAGAAATCGACAATTATCATCACACAAGTTTCGCCTTAAATGTTATGCTAAAGTAATACCTTACAACTCAACAACAGATAAGTAAGTCGAGATATTTCTTAATAATAAGTGTAGTGTATTGATATATTCATACTCTTTGCATCTGTCGTCTCGACTATACACAACGCGAACCAGGGGTGAATGAGATACATCATAAATGTGGATGACGGAACAAGGTGAAGACGTGGTGTATAGCAAACGAGCCGATTAATATTAATAATTGTATTCTACTACAATATTACCATAAATAGTGCCTATTACAATAAGTATCAAAATAACATCATTGCCGTGCCACTTGTGGACATAGTTAGACAATAGGAAGTCAACATTGAACAAACTGCAGAATATGATACTAAAGAACATGGACAAAAGACGTACGGATTTAAACGGACGGGTCATGTGCCACTAATGATCACAAAATAAATAATAACATACATTATATTTAAGCCATTATTTCCTTGGTAATAAGTGCAGGATCTGCCCGTTACCCCTTATAATAACAATGTAACAACATACAGGGTATATCAAGACTGCTACCGAAAACGAAGCCGGGTGGTAGTTTAAGCGACTTCAGACACAATGCAACAGAAAAAGTTGCAAAAAAAAGCGACAATTTTTTTTTGTTATTTTTTTCCTATGGCCATATTTGGGTGGTAAATAATGTTTTTCCTAAAATAATAGTATATACCCTTTTATTTATAAATACTCTAAGGTATAAAAGAGTTTAAATTATTATTTTAGCAAAAACTATGGATTTACCACCCAAAAATGACGATATTTAAAAAATCATAAAAAAAAATTGTCGCGTTTCTAGGCGAAATTTTTAATTGCATTGTGTTTGTAGCCACTAAAACTACCACCCGGCTTCGTTTTCGGTAGCAGTCTTGAGATACCCGGTATACATACAATGTTTTACATTATTTATCTATAATGGTTTCTTAGATTTACGCGAATGTTACACATTGAAATAAGACTATTATTTATCTAATTAAATAATGCATTATAAGTAAAAGAAAAACAATACGAGGTCCCCACCAAAATTGAGTGTTACATGTAACTTGTCGTAATTCCAGTTATTCTAATTATGATACCAAGGAATGCTACATAAATGCGCACACAGCCGGGACATAACAAACTGCGCCAGGGGGTTTGTCAATAAATGGTAAAATTTATTGTCACTGATAATTAGTGTTTTACATAGGTACTTAATATATAGCGAGTTGCGAGTGCCTAATTATAAGGTTGATATAAAATACTTTTTAATAGCTTTAATATTAGATTTTTTTTTGTTAGTCGTTGCCGCGATTTCGGAAGGGAGACCGTTTACCAGGAACGATAAATTAGAACTGAATTTGAAAGTAATCAAAACACTATACTTAATGTATTTTTTTATAATGTGTGTAATTTTAGCATGTTGGACAACATTAATTATAAATGATATTACATCAAGATGATAGCAAATCTATTCACAAACGTAATCGTGTTCTAATTTATAATTATGGGAATACTTATTATTTTCTATTTGGGTAGGCTTTGTCGTTTTCTTATTATTAATATGTTACAGTAAACTTGAAAATCTAGTAGAATATAATGGTCACCAATTATATTCATTCACACATCTCAAAATAAAGAATGCAATTTTGCATTACTTATCTAGCAGTCAGCCACTATGATTTATTTAAATTTAACAGTATTAGCCACGAAGTAGCATATTATTAGTATTTAAAAAAAAATTGGGTCATCAAATCATAATAATATGATTTCCATTGGTATTATTAATATGTAAGAACAATGTTAAGAGCGTTTATACCCTGCACGCGCTTTTTGGCTTAAAAACAGGCCTTTTCAAATGAGTTAATAGCCACCAATAAACAATTTAAAGGAAAAATAATTATTACTAATTTTAGAAAAGGTTGTCATCTAGGGATTTTGGTGGAAAACATTATAGATTGATGGATAATTTGTGAGTACTATACGGATTACTGAACACAAGTTTCGTTATTTAGGCTTTAAATGGCAATTTAGAAGCTTAAGATATCCGAAACCACTAAATATAAGATGAAAATAAAAATATTATCAGACTAATAAGACCCTTATGGAGGGATTTTGCTGAGAAAAATAATCTTTTTGTGTTTAGTTCCTGAAAAATAAAAATTTAAACAATGCGAAATTATTCAGAAACTCTCGTCAAGGACATATTTTTTTTCACCAACTTATCGTACATAATTTTTTATAGCAATTGCATATTACAATAGAAGAACATCTTATCAATAAATTACCATTTTTATATTTCAACAAAATTATTTTCATGTTTTCTACAAATATTTTAAAAACCACTATAAAACACGCTGTCCGACGTGGATCAAATCAGACCGCCGCAAGGCCTTCTAGAGGGAGGACGTATCGCTCGTCGCTCCGGCCTGGCTGCAGTTGATTATGCCGCGCGTAGTAAAAATAGCCACGCGCGGAATGCGATTACCACATCTTAGTACTTTGGTAGTAAAATATTTAATTATTTTTATTACCTACAATGATTTTGTAGTGAGTATAAATTATGTTTCAGGTAATATAATGGGATGTAATTCCGAGGCTAAATTATGTTATGTATTGTAATATAAAATTAAATATATTTCGTAATTGTAAGGGGTTGTAAGGCTCCTAACACTATTTATGTGTTCGAACACGAAATGATTAATAAAACGTCCGTAGTGTATACTGATTGAACACTGATTTGAATGCAACTTAACAATGTAATAATAACGAAAATATGATTAGTATCCAAAATTTGTATTATTCTTTGCTTGCACAGTAATATTTGTCTACTTATAATGCAAATAAAATATTTTTATGATATTATATTACAGTTACATTTCAATTGAATATTTGAAGCGCACGGATCAAAGTTGTTTGAGCCGATTGTATAGCGAGCCGACGCGGCAGCTCTACGCACACAGCTTTGGTCGCTTATGTGTGCGTGAAATTAACGAAGAAATACCTATAGTTGACTTTGCGCGCAAGGTGTATACGCTCTTAAAGCAACAAAATAAAAACCGTTTTTTTTTTTAATTTTGGCATATTTTAGTATGCGCCACCAGAGCCCTGCAACTAGCGAATTTAACTTCACAGCTATTGCATTGGTATTTACGCGTTTTAGTTTTACTATGGACAGTCAGCATGTGCTTTTTCAATCTGTATGGAAGTCGAAAACGAGCTGAACACAATTGACAAGCGTGTCGCAAAACCTCCTCTGTGTTCTTATGCATCCTGCGTATGTGCTCTGATCTCCGGGAAGACGCAGAGAATGACTCTTCACAATACTGACAATGGTACGGGCGTTCCCCAGTGTGAAGACGAAGGTGCTGACTGTAACCTAACTTGGATTTCAACAACATTCCACAGTGATCACATTTATAACTCTCTGATGGTAAGTGTTTTTTGACATGGGAAGTCATGTGTGCTGCGGCTAGTAACTTGCCACAGTAAATGCAGGGTCTATGCGTCGTCTTCAGGTGAACAATTTGGATGTGTGCTGCTACAAACTTCTTCCCTGAAAATCTTTTGTTGCAGTAATCACAAATGCATTCTTTGTTGGTGCTGCCTCTAAGACCTACTTTAATCTGTTTGTCTTTATTAGTAATGAGCACGGACAGCTTGTGCTTAGTGAGATGTATATCTTTTCTATGCTTGTGCAGATTGCAACATTTCTTTACATGGTATACATAGCATTTCTTATTGCGGAACAGTTTGGAGCACTGTGGACAGTTTTTAGGGCTGTGTATGGACAGATGTGCATGGTATGCCTGTGCAGACTGGAATGTTCTTCCACAATCCCCACATGTGCACACTCCAGGGGAGTGATCCTTCACCATGTGTTGTTTATACTGCTTGAACGAGTTTAACATTGCTGGACATTTTTTACACAAATATGGTTTCTCATTATGCTGTTGAATCAAATGATCAGCCAATTCATTTTTACTCATAATATTAGCACATACATAGCATGCTTGCATTAAATCCATGGACTCTTTCAGATGTGCATGAAGACTGTGCGCATACATAAACTCCATTCCACAATTCGGACACTGGCAATGTAAGCTCTTTGCATATTCTTTACGTTTAATCCTTTTCTTCTTGATGTGTGTTTTATTCGCCTTCTGTTGTGGTTTTCTAAAATATCCACAATCAAGGAAAGAAATGCTATTATCAGATATTATAGCATATAAATTTTTTTTATTTGTAGTAAATTTGTTGTTTGGTATCAAGTTGAGCATGTCCAAAACATTGTTCCATTGCTCATTGGACTTATGACAGAAACTCCGGAACTCGGCAGCTTTGTATGCAGATGCAGAGCATGTCCTGCACAGCTTATCAGGGAGGTCATCATCCACCGTCACCTGCAACCATGGGCTCAATCAAATGGCCACATTTTCAGCTTTCTGGTCAAGAGGCTGCCAGATTTTCCGGGGGTAGTAAACTATTCAGATCCCTAGTTTGGTTCAAATTTAAAATATTTCAAGTGAGCTGTCATCACTTAAGTTACGTGAAAGTTTTAATAAGTACACAGGACCATGGTGAAGATGTCTTGAATATTCGTAAGTATGAAAAAAGAAAGAGGCTTTATAGACCTAATTGCAATGATCTCGAATTTTAGTATACCATCTCCGTAAACGAATTTCTACAAAATATTAAAGAACACAAGATGTGCATCATATTTAGATATTTCATTTCAAAAGTCAGTAACATATTAAATCTTAATGGTTCATACGTGATTTTCATCATAAATATTAAAAAAATAATTTTAGTCTCATTCTCGTGAATCGACGCAACCTTACGCCGCCATTTTGTGTCAACGGCGCGGGAACGATGTCGTTCCGTTTTTCACAGAAAATAAACAAACCTGAGACTTCTAATTGACTAAGTAAATAGTATTTCGCTCACCTCCACACCGGTGACAAGTTCTAGAAGCTCAGCAAGAGTCACAGCTTTGTCCCCATCCATCATTACTGTATCACCAAGGAAAACTTGGCCCTCCGATGTATCACCCATACATATTCGGCATTTATCCGCGCCATCGCCTCTGACTATGTGGGAAACCAATGCCTTCACATCTACTTGACGATTCATGGTTAATTTTTCAAGATTTAAATGATATTTGCATCAAAAGTTGCTTATTTTATCTAAATTGCGGCATGCGAGATACCAAAATTATTAGAACGAGCAGTTGACAAGGACAATTGACATGTGTCTAATAGTGGTCTATTCTTGTCACTACTAAGATAGTGACGTGGTCGTAACTTTCCAGAATCGATTAGTTGTTAAGAAATCGATGAAGAGAAAACAGATTGATAGTGTAGGCACAAGACTGCATTGTTTTTATAATTTATTTGACTTTGCATGAGAAATTGGAAAGCGTTTTTATTAGATAAAAGAAAGATAATTATTGAAGTGAAAACTTCTTTAGCGGCGTTGAGCACTTTTTCTGTAATGGGTATAAAATCTTAAACTCGCGTCAGGACACGTGACCTGATCGTAAGACGAAAAGCGTAAGACGGATGGAGAGTAGACAGCTGTCAGTAAGCTGTCAGTTTATAAAGCTTTGATGAATTGCCAATGATTTTGAGTGGAGATTTCAACATAAACTTCGCAGACGATAAAAATCAACTATTAATTGATTTTTTAAATAATGAATTTGGTTTAACTATGTCGAATGATTGCAATCTTAGCACAACGAAATACAAAACTACTATTGATGCGGTCTTTATTAGACATTTAAATAGGTTCGAATCAAAACTGTTCGTTTCTTACTTCAGCTACCATAAACCTATCGTATCAGTTTTAGAGATTGGCGATGATAGTTCTGGTAATGATGATGGTGAAAAAGTCGTTGAAATTATGGATGAAAATTGATTTTTCGGAGAGATAAACTTTTTAATGTAAAATAATTGTAATAGTTTTAAAGTGTTAAATTTTTAATGTAATATAAATTGTCTTGTTTGTGTACGATAGCACAATAAATGAATATTGTATTCTACCACATAAATGATAGTACTTTTATACTGATAAAGCAATTGGTGCAAAATTATTCCCTAACCATTCCAAAATATCAAACATGCTAAACGTTAATAATCAAGTTTTCACTTCTGCCGGCACTCCCGGAGTGCAACCCGTCTTTTTTATTTGTAACAAGTAGCAACAACTTAACGAGAATATTTTAACATAGATACAAATAGTGCTCAGTTGCTATTTTATTAAAATGACTTTTGATCTCAACTCACTCCTTTTCCAACAGATGTGCTACAAAAATACTTATGTTTCACTTGAAATGTTCCGTCACCTTGTCAGGTACAAAGGAGATGTTTTTTCTTGGGCCGTTTTGTGTACGTCTAATACAAATTCTAGAAAAAAATGTGGAATTCAAATAAAATACATTTAGATTTCTTGGACAACAGGGGGACTTTATACAAAAATGTGATTGTTTTAGTACAGAAGCAATATTTTCTTCGAAAATCTGTCCTCCATGATGCCTAATTGTCATTTCGTTCAAAAATGCGCGAACCCATTTTCTTTAACTTGAATATGTCTTATTTTTAAAACCGCCCTACTAATTATAATTATTGTCTATATTTCTTTTTCCATATTCTTCGCTTTTTAAAAGACGATATATGTTGTTAAAGAAGTCACTTTTATTATTTTATTTATGTTACATGATTTTAGTTTAAGAACGAAAATGTTTAACTTGACAGCAATTGCAAAACTCTGTGTTATCTGTCTACGTCTGTGGCCGTAATTCGTATTATTTTTTATTATTCGCATATATTTCGCAAATGTGTATTTGCTTCTCTGTTGACCTGGCTTTGTTTTATGGATTCTGATTCTCGCAGATGATATATCCTGACGTTTAAACGCAATTACTAGTTCGTATTTTGGTGAGTAAACATGTATATTATTTAGAATGCCACATGTAAGTAATACTTTTATGTTTTTCTATGTTCATATTTCTCTTCTAACCCACAATTCTGCTTTTCAGTACATCAAAAGTGGCGCTTTGCTTGAATTGCACTTATGCAATTGTTTATATGAAATGGTTTCTATCAAAGAGTAGAATAATAAGAAATGGATTCTATCATTGAACAGAATCTTATTGACTACATGAGATGCCAATTCACTCTCGTGTAGAGTGTTTCAAGACGTTTTATTGCTGAAATGGCAGAACAAGAAGTAAGTATTCTATTTTGTTTTTCTTCATAAACTTGGGAAATGTATGTTTTATGCCAATTAATCAAGGTAAGGAGTATTACAAAAGTATTCATGTTAGAGCTGAATTGTGCCCACAGGACAATTCTACTAGTACATAAATATATAAGAAGTGATATTTTATATATTGTTGTTTAAATTGTTAAATGAATTACATTTTCTTTTATTTCGCTCTGGATACTCAGATGATCTAGTGTTATGTATAATATATTATATTATTATTATTTCCATAATAACAACACTATGTCTGATGGTAAGCACAAATGCCGTCCAGGCGGAATATCTAATGGCATCAGACGACTGTCCCAAGACATTTCATACAATTATCCGGCCGGCCTGCTAAGATGCCTCTTTAAACAATAGCGGAAAGACCTGGGATCATAGGAAGGAGGGAACACATGTGACTTCAAAGAGTTATTTATTCATCATAATTCTTCGATATCTTCAATATTAAATCTTTTTTATTTTGTTTTAGTTATCAGAACAAACTATTATCTGTACAAACTGCTGGCTGCAAATAAATCAAGCTGTAGACAATGAGCAAGATTTTATTCCAACTCCGCCGTAAGAAGATTGTATCAATCTCGATTTTTTTGGACATATATAACACCCACAAGTGCTTCATGTTGAAAGGAACATAGCTGGACACCGGACAGTGGGTTGCTGTACTCATACCATGATCATACTGTGGTATTTAGCCTTTAGGTTGGGCTAGGCAGTAGTACACTATGGGAGCACCAGCATTGTTCCTAGATGTTTTGACTGGAGATTATTTTTAGGCGAATTTAAATAAAAAATATAAAGCAAGATCTGGTTTTACTATATTGTCCTCAAGTTTTGTTTGATTTTAGTTTTCTTTGATCATTTAATCTTACTTTTTCCTTATGTATGCTCAGAAATAACCAGTTAGAATTAATGTCAAATACATTATTTGAAAAATAATATCTTAAACCTTAGGATAATATTATTTTTAAGTATGCAGAAGTCTAATATACCAAAGTATATTAGACTTCTAGGGGTAGACCAAATATAATGTTTAAAATGTTAGCTTATACAGAAATAATTGCTAGTAAGTTCTTTTACTAGACATTAAGGTATAGAAATAAACATGGCTGCTATCAGATTCGATTCCATTTTTATAGCGTATTCATTTGTATGGACTATAATCACTATGAGCTTATTAAGTGCATATGCCTAATAATAAAATGATTATTTATTCATATGCTAGCAGTCGCGACAAGTGATCAGTCTGTGCCGTGCTGTATCTCATGCCTAGCAGATTTTTATTGTGGATTATTTAAATAGGTTGTTTAGTAGGTATTATGCACCGCAATTACGGCCAAATGTAGGTACACTTTCTTAATATTAAATAACTATAAACATGACGAGATTCTGGCAGACTTGTTGCAATTTATTGTATAGACATTATGTTATATTATATTAGATGATCAATAAAGTATGATACTAATTCCGTTGACGTAAAAACATTTACGAGTTATATAGAGTACAGTAATTTATAGCACAGACGACTAAAAATAATACGAATTACGACTTCTATTTCATAAATGTCAAGTTTTGACATCGGTTGTCAAACATGCCGTTTCAGGACGCAATATTGTCCCCTTGTAGTGTTGCTTGGTGTTGCTGGTCTTGGCTTTGTATTTATTTTTGTATAAAGCTAATATGCAACGTATTTCATACAGAAATCGAATGCCAATTTCACTAAGTATATTTGGTGTAATGTACTACAAACGGCCCAAGGTCCATACATTTCTGGCCCGTCTCCTTTCTGACTAAAGAAAATTGTACAGGTATAATATAGTATTAAGTTATAGTTATAAGTCATTTCCAGTCACCAAGACATATTTCGATTATCCAAAAATAACATGTATACGATTGATTTAAAAAAACATAACTTGATGTTAGTCCGCTCTGTGACCACGAAAGCTGTAAAGTAAACGAAACGACAAATTAAGCCTAATTCGCGATAAAATCGGTAAATAATAGTTTTATTTCAATAACATAATTTAACTATGAAATTGAATATTTTGCGATTTGTTGTACATTCAAGGCGTGATGGAAATTGTATTAAGTGCCTTCATGCAGTTTTTTCGCAAACATTTATTATTCTAAAATTAAACATTGTAGGTTATAAGACAGCATCGTCAACATTGATATAATAATTAGAAACGACTTATTTCAGTTAAAACCAATTACAGTCTTAATAAATATAGCAAATATGAAGAATATAGCTTTAGTTTATTGGATACATCATTATCAGCATTATGTCCGTTGCAGTCCGCTGCTGGACACAGGCCTTTCGCAAGGTAATTGAATACCACAGACCAATACTATTATATATATTTACCAGTACCATTGAATACATATCACATCTAAACAATCGATAAACACATGACTTCACTAGACCACTCCGTTCCAATTTTCGCTATTTTAAACTTTAACCAATGAGAGAGACGTTTAGTTACTACATACTCTTTGGTTACTACACTAAATAATTCTTAGGCTCATTATTTTTATACAATTTCATAAAATGTAATTAGTTCAAACATTTACTTTATTTCAAAGATAAATCTAAAATGTTAACTAGAAGAGTCAGAGTACCATTTTTCTTAGATTTATACAATATAATGATATTAAAGTGGATTAATATTCTATTAGTAAATCACATGTTGTGTTGAGTTATTCGAACTGGTAACACAGTTGTGCTTCTGTCAGTTTGGTTTCGTTTTGTTTGTGAAATAAAGTCAAGCAAAATGGTAATTTAATTCTTTATTTTTGGCATAATCTCGAATTTATTTTCTTATTTTATACACCCAGAGACAATAAAAAATATCAATTTTCGTACTTGCACTGATATTTTTTTGACCGCTTGCGTATTTTTTGGTGAAATAGTGTTTATAATTACTGAGGTTAATTTTATCGAGTATTTTGTTTATAAAGTCATTTTACGTTATCTACTACGATTTAATCAGCGATATGGGCACGAGAAATAATAATTTACAAATTAATAAACAATCATTTCACTTGGTTGTGTAAAGTTTGTGTGAATTTTCTAGAATAAAAATAAGTTTTAATCGCCGACTATCATTTCTGTCATCCTATGACAGATGATCAGGACAATAACGCAACTGTTCATGTGATTCTAATTAATTGATATAAAAAAGTATTTATTTGCATAATATTACATGCCAAATAATTATTTAGTGTGTAAATATATTTCATAGCTATAATTATTCTTACATATTCAATATATCGTAGTCAAAAAATAAATTAGTTTATGGAACCGCATGCCGGTGACTAATAGCGATAATATCGAGAAGATATTATGCTTATGTTCTGGAGATGACCATGATCACAGCTAGGATTTTGTTCACTAGAAGCAACGGTACATATTATACAGGGAAATTGAACATAATGGTTTTAATTGTTGTCTTTAGTTCTTTACATCCTTAATAATTGTTTCATTTGGATATTTTTCTTGAGCTAATTGACTGCTAGCTTACTTATTGAAAAGTTTTCTGTTGCTAGTAGATTTATGTCCTTCTACTGTACAGTTATGCTTTGTATAAAATTGTGTATGGTCCACAGTAGTATTACATCTTTATATACTTACTTTACCTTTTGTTATGTGTAACACAATTCATAATGTTGCAATTATTGGGTATAATATAATTGTTATTTCATAGAATAGTATACTTAGCACATGAACTGTGACTCGCACTCAGTGTTATTTATGCTGGCCAGATTTTGCAGCTATTACATTACACAGCTGTGATATTTTCATTCATAAAAAGTGCGTGGTAGCCTGTTGGTAAACGGACTAGACGCAACTGCCAACATGGTCACGGTGGTCACGGGTTCGAATCCCAGGCCACACCTCTGACTTTTCGGAATCATGTGTGTATTGATAGTCAATCACCACACACTAAAACGGTGAAGGAAAACATCGTGAGGAAACCTGCATACCATAGCGATTTATAAAAAAAAATATATGGTATGTAAGTCCGCCAACCCGCACTAGGCCAGCGTGGTGGACTATATGGCCTAACCACTCTCAATCGTACTGTCGATTGTAGAGTAGGCCCGTGCCCTGCAGTGGGACGTATATGGGCTGATACAGACAGACAGATATTTTCATTCATCATATACATATGTAAGCATGGACAGATGAAACATTATTTTGGGACCATTAGTACAAACTTAGTATGGGATTGCTTTAATTTAATTAAAATGATAAAAATCTAAAGGCAAATGCCCATTTATAGTAATTAGTTTGTCTTTAAACATTTTCCTTTTTTATCTTGGGTGACAGAATTTTATAGTATAGTAATTATATAGTTATTGTCTCATTTTACATTTTTTTTTAAATATATTTTATTGGACTTCAAGTTAATTTCTCCAAGTACTCTGGGCCTGGGTCGCAATTATGTTTATCTTCTTCTTCTTCTTCTACCTGGCGTTATCCCGGCCGGTGCCAGGGTCCGCCTTCCGGCAAATTCTCCTCCATTTCGCCCGATCTTCGGCATCCTCAATAGTAAGACCATTGACCCTCATATCTTCCTTGACGACATCGAGCCAGCGCTTCTTGGGTCTACCCCGCGGTCGAGGTCCGGGAATATTGAGGCTCAGGCACACATTACCGACGTACTCCTGCGGTTTCCTTAGGACGTGACCATACCATCTCAAGCGGGATTCCTGGAGTTTATCAGCCACATCGCGGACACCAAGACTGCCACGGATGTGCTCGTTACGGATTTTGTCCAAACGCGTAACGTTGCACATCCACCGCAGCATCTTCATCTCCGCGACGTGAACCTCCTGGACGTGCCGCTTGAGGGCAGGCCACGTCTCAGAACCATACAGGAGCACCGGCCGCACGATGCTTTTATAGATGAGACCCTTGAGCCTCATCGGCATCCTGCGGTCGCAGAGTATGCATGAGACCTCCCTCCACTTAGCCCAAGCAGCGCTTATACGGGCTTTGACGTCAAGGTCGATGTCACCGGACTCATGCAGTACGGACCCAAGGTACTTGAACTTGTCCGTCTTCACGGCAAGTTCGTTCCCTATCACGATGCTTTGGGGGTCCGTACTCCCGCAAGCCATGTACTCGGTCTTCGCCACATTTAACTTCAGACCACCGCTCTCGAGTGTCTCCTTCCACCGGTTGACCTTGCGCTCCAAAAGTCGCCGGTCCTCCTCTACCAGTGCAATGTCATCGGCATACATCAACAACCAGGGCGCAGGGTCCTGGATGTGAGACGTAATGGCGTCGAGCACAACACTAAAGAGGAATGGACTCAGCGCCGAGCCTTGGTGCACACCGACATCAATCGGGAAAGGATTCGTATCGCCAACGGCGGTCCGAACGAAGGACTCGGATCGGAGGTACATGTCTCTGATAATGTCCACATAGGCTTCCGGTATTCCTTTCACCCTCATCGCCCACCAGATTGCCTGTCGCGGCACACAGTCGAAGGCCTTCTGCAGGTCCAAGAAAGCCATGTGCAGTGGCTTCTTCTTCGTCCTGTATGCCTCGCCGAGCATCCTGAGTGCAAATATCGGGTCAGTAGTACCACTACCAGGACGGAAGCCATATTGACACTCAGAGACAGTACACTCTTGGCGGAGCCTGGCCTCGATGACGCGTTCGAAGAGCTTCATGGTATGACTCATGACCTTAATGCCGCGATAATTACCGCATTCCTGAACACAGCCTTTACCCTTGTATACGGGAGTTATCACACTCAACCGCCATGAGTCAGGCATGTTTTTGGTATTCAGGATGCGGTTGAATAACGCAGCAAGAAGCTCCACACCATGAAGCCCCAACGACTTCCACGCCTCTATCGGAATATGGTCAGGCCCTACCGCTTTCCGGTTCTTCATGCGACGAAGACTACAGAGAACTTCTTCAGGTGCAACAGGTGCAACAAGACCTTGGTTCAGGGGCAATTCAGGGTAGGACACTCCCAGAGGTATGGTGTTAAATAAACCGTGGAAGTAAGAGCGCCACCTCTCCTTCACCGCGCTAGCCTCACATACCAAAGCGCCTCGGGAATCCTTGACACATCGACATTTGGTAATGTCGAGTGTCGCCTTTTCCCGAGTCTTTGCGAGCCGATAAATGAGCTTTTGACCCTCCACAGTCTCCAACTTCTCATACAGAGGGGTCAGAGACTCGTGTCGGGCCTTGGCCACAGCTCGCTTTGCAGCGCATTTGGCGAGGTTGTACGCAGTGCGGTCTTCAGGAGAGTTAGTCGCTTGCCACTTCACTTGGTTGTGTAAAGTTTGTGTGAATTTTCTAGAATAAAAATAAGTTTTAATCGCCGACTATCATTTCTGTCATCCTATGACAGATGATCAGGACAATAACGCAACTGTTCATGTGATTCTAATTAATTGATATAAAAAAGTATTTATTTGCATAATATTACATGCCAAATAATTATTTAGTGTGTAAATATATTTCATAGCTATAATTATTCTTACATATTCAATATATCGTAGTCAAAAAATAAATTAGTTTATGGAACCGCATGCCGGTGACTAATAGCGATAATATCGAGAAGATATTATGCTTATGTTCTGGAGATGACCATGATCACAGCTAGGATTTTGTTCACTAGAAGCAACGGTACATATTATACAGGGAAATTGAACATAATGGTTTTAATTGTTGTCTTTAGTTCTTTACATCCTTAATAATTGTTTCATTTGGATATTTTTCTTGAGCTAATTGACTGCTAGCTTACTTATTGAAAAGTTTTCTGTTGCTAGTAGATTTATGTCCTTCTACTGTACAGTTATGCTTTGTATAAAATTGTGTATGGTCCACAGTAGTATTACATCTTTATATACTTACTTTACCTTTTGTTATGTGTAACACAATTCATAATGTTGCAATTATTGGGTATAATATAATTGTTATTTCATAGAATAGTATACTTAGCACATGAACTGTGACTCGCACTCAGTGTTATTTATGCTGGCCAGATTTTGCAGCTATTACATTACACAGCTGTGATATTTTCATTCATAAAAAGTGCGTGGTAGCCTGTTGGTAAACGGACTAGACGCAACTGCCAACATGGTCACGGTGGTCACGGGTTCGAATCCCAGGCCACACCTCTGACTTTTCGGAATCATGTGTGTATTGATAGTCAATCACCACACACTAAAACGGTGAAGGAAAACATCGTGAGGAAACCTGCATACCATAGCGATTTATAAAAAAAAATATATGGTATGTAAGTCCGCCAACCCGCACTAGGCCAGCGTGGTGGACTATATGGCCTAACCACTCTCAATCGTACTGTCGATTGTAGAGTAGGCCCGTGCCCTGCAGTGGGACGTATATGGGCTGATACAGACAGACAGATATTTTCATTCATCATATACATATGTAAGCATGGACAGATGAAACATTATTTTGGGACCATTAGTACAAACTTAGTATGGGATTGCTTTAATTTAATTAAAATGATAAAAATCTAAAGGCAAATGCCCATTTATAGTAATTAGTTTGTCTTTAAACATTTTCCTTTTTTATCTTGGGTGACAGAATTTTATAGTATAGTAATTATATAGTTATTGTCTCATTTTACATTTTTTTTAAATATATTTTATTGGACTTCAAGTTAATTTCTCCAAGTACTCTGGGCCTGGGTCGCAATTATGTTTATGTTTATTGAAAATATATGTATTTCCCTACACAAAATAGTAGATTTCATTGAAGGCAAAAATCTTCACACCAATACAAAGTTTCATATTTAAAGGTGACTTCATAGGTTATTCAATTGAATTAATGTATATTGCGAAGTCAAAAGACAATTTAAATCCTTTTGAAATTGTAATAGGATGTCCTTTGTGAATTAATTATTGTGTTTGGACAAAAAAAAATAGAATTTCCAATTATTTCTGCGACCAAATTGAGGACATTATAAATTGTTGTCAAGAATGGAATTGCAAAATCATTAAATGTTGTTGTGAATTTGTGTTTCAGCAACCACAGATATTAGTGCTGAAGGAGGGGACGGATCAGTCTCAGGGCAAGCCCCAGCTGATATCCAACATCAATGCCTGCCAACTGGTTGTGGATGCGGTATGTTAACTAAAGAACACTAGTCATATTGCACATAAATAAATAACACCCAACAATCGCATACATATCCCTGTGGGTCTACTCTTGAAATACAAGTCCGATGTAGAACCAATTTTACAACAATTTTGTTCGTTTTCGTACTCCCGAGTGCTCTTGTAATGCGACGGTGGCGCCACGTCGCTAGCGGTATTAAAAGTTACTAATTATTCGTTGTTGGAATCGGTTTCGCATACAAACGCTACTCTTGAAACCATTTTGACAGCTCAAATTGTATTTCATATTGTGTTCTCATCTAATAATTTCCAATAGATAAAAGTTAACTTATTTGGTATTGACTTTTGCTTTTTTAAGTTGTATCATGTTCTAAATTTGTTAGAAACGTATGAAATGGTCTATTTGTGATTGCATAAGTATGATTGTATCAATATAGGATGTAAAACCAAAAGATTGACAAAGTGAACGACTTATTATTGGTGCCGAAAATACGATGTTTATTTTTTTAAGCACACGAAATTACCACTATTGCACGATACATAGCAAAACACACAGGAAGTCTGTTTAACGCCGTATGATTGTACTTACATTTTGTGCAATTCAATAATCACAGATTCATTTGGACATTATCATGTATTGAAATAATTATTGATCGAATTGACCGTATGGAATCATAATTTATGGTGATTTTAAAACCAAATTATTTTGTACTACGGACCTAAGACACTCGTTTCACTAATGTAATGTAATGTACGTATTGTTTTAATAATACGTAGGTGTACCTTTATAATATTATTCAATTAATTTCTTTTCGGGATTCTCGCCACAGTGTGTCTATGAGTAACACGTGTGTCTTGAATTTCTTTTTCCTTATCGCAATCCGATTATTTTTATTTTGTTAAATTGAAACGATTGTGAATTAGTTTAGTTATTTGTTTTGTTTTATATATTATTTTATATTTGGTAGTTATAATTAAGTGTTTCTTGTGTTTATATTTTTGTTTAAGTGTTTGTTTTTTTTTTTACATTTGTTTTAGGAGACTGTCCCACCCTCACACCCACCACTGTAACTCCTGTGAGCCAGGATCAACAGTGGCACGCAATGTAATGACACCGAGCATTGAAGCTCGGCGAGTCTCCGGGAATGTCTAACTTGTCTTTAACCCGCAACGAAATTAATCAGAAAGTTAAATTATTAGGAGGAGTTGGAAATAAATTATTGTCCACTTCCCTCCGTGCAAAGCGGGTGACAAAACATTGAACTGAAGAGGTAAATAACCTCGCAAAAAGACTCACAGCCGGAGAAGCCAGCTGTAAAGCACCACGGATCAAATTATTATTACATTTAAATGGGACCTATTATGTGAACTGTTATGCTTGATTCCAGTAATAGGTATGGCAAAAACGCCGGAAAGCACGGAAATTCTTTCTAGTCTCTACAAGGTCCATGTAGTATACAACTCCAGATGATATTTGCATACTATCTAGCATGGTTTTACGCTCATTATGCCAAAGACTACACTCCCAAAGTATATGATGCGCGGACTGCTCATACTCGCAATTAGGTGTTGAACATGGACACGCAGGCGACGCAACAAGCTTAAAAGAGTATAGTTTAGACTTAAAGTTACCATGGCCCGTGAGAAATTGTGATACGCAATAATCGACATCTAGCCATGTCTTTGTTAAACGATCTCGTACGCAAGGAAAAAATTGGTATAGATGCCGGCCCTTCAAAGATACCTCCCATCTATTTTGCCATTCATCTAATAGTTCGCTATATACCACTGAAACCGGTTTAAATAATCTGTCAACTTTTAAAAGTTCACGTGCGGTGAAAAAACTTTTATCCATATTCTCTCTATTAGAGTAATACATCGCGGCGCGACGTTGCACCTCCAGGTCGACTGGAAGTACACCCGCTAGGACAGGCAAAGCTTCGGTACTAACAGTTCTATATGCCTTGCACAAGAATATCAACGCCAAACGTTGGCTCTGGAGCAGTTTTCTTCGCACAGCACCGATAGTAGCCCTATCAGCCCATACGGGAGATCCATAACAGATACATCCTAAGTAAGTTGCTCCATAGATGATTTTTAGTGTATTGAAAGATAGCCCCCACGTTGATTTTGATACTCTTGTCAAAGCAAAAAAGTTCCTTTTCGACTTTTCCCCGACGTTCTTAATATGTTCAAGAAAGGAAAAATTCCTTTCTAAAGTTAAACCAAGATAACAAACCGATTCCTTTTTTTTAACATTGATATTATTAAATTTAATTCGCGGCTGTGATTTTAAAGTTCCTTTCAGAAGTAATTGGAACGTTTTTTGTGGTGCAAAGGTTAAGCGATTTCGATGGCCCCAATCACATATTAGTTTTAAACAAGCGTCCGACATAATTTCTAATCCCGACCTACTATTTGACTCTATAAGCAAGAGGCCGTCGTCCGCATATCCGGTCAAAGAACACCCTGACGGCAAGGGAATTGCAAGAAAATCATCGAACCCTAAGTTCCACAAATAAGGACCTAAGACCGAACCTTGTGGACAGCCCATCGTAAGTGGTTTCGACACAGCATAATGTCCAAGTTTAAGTTTTGTTGTTCCGTGCGAGAAATACGAGTAAATAAGTGAATATATATTTTTAAAGCAACCTCGTAATTTCAACTTAAGAAGCAGCATTGGCCACCAAGCGTTGTCGAAAGCACCGGATATGTCCAGGAAAATACCGAGTACATATTTGCGCGCCGATGTACTTACAGCTCTTCTAACCGATATTGCCGCGTCGATAGTTGACTTACCCGTCGTAAATCCGAACTGTTTTTCGTGAAACTTTGGTCCACCCGGTAGCAATCGAGGGACGATAAGACGTTCTAAAAGTTTACCTAGAGACGGTAAGAGTGTAATAGGTCTATACGACTTAGGATCATGTGGAGATTTATCGCCACCCTTGGGTATTATACGAATGACACCGGTACGCCATACCCGTGGAAATACCCCTTCAGCAATACATCTGTTATAAACAGTGAGTAATGCATCGCCGGCCAATTTACACGCTTCTTTGATCATTTTATTAGTTATTTTATCGTCACCAGAAGCCTTGTTTAGGGGCAAAGCTCGTACAATTTCGCTAAATTCATCAAACGACGCGAGATTTGAATCGGAAGAGTTCGGTACCTCCAAGGCCCACATCCTAATCAGCTTATGGTATTCTGTATCATTTTCAATATTATCATCCGGAATTAACGATTGTAACAGAGCCTCCGTTGTCTCCTCAATACCAGTTGTGAAGTTGTTGTCAATTTTTAAATTCTCAATATAAGCCAAATTGATTGACCTATTCGCTTTGAATTCATGGTATAAAGGAGACCACGGACCCTCACTATCTAACCGGGCCACAATTTTACGTAACAAATTACCTTTCGATTTTTGGACGGCCGCTTTATAATGTGATCTGGCAACTCTCAGTTTATTTAAAGCAGATGTAATTGCTTCCCCTGTGACACAACGTCTCTTAAGCCCGTTGAAACGCCTACGCGCTCTGCGAAAAGTCCGACGTAGTTGGACCAATAAGTCATTCCACCAATCGCACCTCCGAGTGTTAGTGATGGAACCTCGACCGATGGTAATGTCTGCGCAATATGTAAAAGTGTCCGACATAATCTCGGCACAGGTTTCAGCTGATAGATCATTGCGAGTGAAGTCCCCAGCATGCCGAGCAAATAGCGAGCTAAATAAATCCCAGTTAGCACCTCTAGATTTATATCTAAAATTAAAATTATTCTGTACCGGACCCTGTGTCAATCTAGGCAAGAACTCGTACACAATCAGGCGATGGTCACTACACGACGCGTCCGGTAGGACGCGCCACCTATCAATACGGACGTCTCCACTAGAAAGTGTGACGTCAATAGAAGACACACATTACATACATTACATTTGTTTGTCAACAAGTTGGTAAGTCTACCTTCATAATGAATTATGAACGAAATAAACCTCCTGACCCTCCCGACATTAATATGCCGTTATCCCCATCGCCATCAGCCCCTCCTTCTTACCCTAACAACTTAAGTCCCCTTTCGCAAATTGCAGAGCATGCTAGAAAATGATAATTCTGTTTCTCATGCAAACGTGTCGAACAAACGACCGGCAGGTGATGACAAACAGACAGAAATCCGTCCATCGAAGCAGTCCAAAAGCTACATCGGAAGAACCAGGTACAATGCTGAAGATAGGGCTCCTTTTCTGGTACATGTGTCTCGGATTGAATCTCAACCTAATTCTGGCGCCTTTCTTCATCCAGTAACTTTCGGACTATTTCTTTACAACCAAAACATCCATAATATTGTAAAAGATGGCGTGAAAAGAATAGGAAGAAATCGTGTCTCCGTTGAGTTTGCTTCTCCTCAAGATGCAAACTCATTCCTAATGAATCCCATTTTAGCAAAAACACAAATTCAATGCTTCAATACCGACCTTCAATGTAACCAGAATGGGAGTTGTCTCTGGAGTTCCAACTGATATGGACGAAGAGACAGCAAAAAAGTATATAACCGTTCCTCCAGGTTGCGGCCGTATCCTCAAAATTAGACGCATTAGTCGAAAAATTACCAGAAAATACTATCGTCTGAAAGCTCACCTGTTTCTGCTGTTGGATTTAGTCCGATCATACCTCAACCACCGACTTCTAAAGATGTTGTGTATACAGCTATGAAAAATTATGTCAACGTAAGTAATGCACTGGGTAAAAAAATAGCAGTACTTTCATGCGACATGTCAATATATCTTATTGCAAAAAATATTCAACAAACAAGCCAAGAATTTGATAATTTGATATTGAGAATTGGATCGTTTCATTTACAAAAAAAATATTTGCCATTCTTGGGCCAATATTTAGAAGGTAGTGGACTCGATAGTATTCTTATTGAAGCCGATATATATGGTATGAATACTTTGTCGTCAATTCTCAAAGGTACACAGTATAACAGAGGTATTAGAGCACACAAACTCTTGTACGAAGCTTTGAGAAGCATACAAATTTCCGAATTTATTGAATACATGAATTATTCTCAAGATTATTTACAACAACTAAATACTTGTTTTCAAGAGATAAGAGAGAATACAGTAGATAAAGATCATTCAAGTCTAATCGAAAAATATAATCTATATAAAAGAATAATTACAGACTTTTTGAATAATTTTTCAAATTTTTTGCGAACCGTGACCGCTGAAAAATGATATATTTAAATATTTTAATAACTACTGTGAAATGGTGGAAATTTTATTAAATTCTGTTTTGGCTGATAGAAGTAATAATTATGAACTGAATTATTAACTACCAGGCAAATGTTACCTTACTTTTTCTCTATGAATCACACGAATTACATTCGCGGAGTGACACTGTATTTACAAGATATGATACAACTACCTTCAGAAGTTGTACATGATATGAAGAGAGGAATGCTTTCAGTCAAACGAACGGAAGGTAAATTTAATGCAGTGAGCCCTGACTTAGCATTAGAGCAGACTCAGAACCGATCTTCAGCAGTCACTGGAGGCTTGATTGGCATTACTAAAAGTGAAGATGCGATGCAGAGATGAGTGCTCCTTTATCCTTTTAAAAACAGTATTCACGAGGCTCTTTCTTCATATCTAGGAATACAAGCAGACTCTACAAGTGACATTAATTGTCATAACGAATGGACGCAACCCAGGATCAATAAAGACGAAAAAGATATTCAAAATATCATAAAGTATTTCCTTGCTTGTAATCCTTACAATGACATGGAGAACCGCGCGCTTCGGAATATCTACACCGGTCAACTTGCTGATGAATCATCTTCGCAAAGTTTGTTAAATATTGTAAAAAATGGAGAGGCTATGTTAAGTACGTATGAAAATGAACGATTTGTTCAGAAAAATAAAAAGTTATCCGATCCTATTAAAAGAAGTAAATTTGACAACTTTGTAACTGCTTCTGAAAAAGGAAGTAAAAATACTTCTAGTAAAAAGTTGCAAGATGCAACAGACATGAGTCTCTTTCAAAAAACATTTATGTTGGCTAATCAACGAGGATTTGATACGAAAATTTTAGCATCTTACGAAATTTTGGAGTACTGCAAGTACCTTTTTGACGCCGAAGGATTTTACAGAAAATCTCCAAAATCGGAACTTGTTCATGAAATTGAAAATAATTTCAAATGTGGTGCAAACACGCGGCAGGACGTTTTAAATTTACAAACTCCAAAAATTTATATTGTTGATGGTATGGCACTTGTTCATCGAATCCAATTAAAAAATTTCAACACCTTTGGTGATTTTGCTGAGGCATTCTATAATAAAATTCATAATCTTTTCTTGCAACCAAATGTAAAACGAGTAGATATTGTATTTGACAGGTATGATAATATTTCGATAAAATATTTGGAATCAACTTTACGGAGTAAAGGACAAAATATTAAAAATATTATAATTTCGAACGATCACACTAAAATTCCAACTAATTGTAATAATTTCTTTTCAAGCCCTAAAAATAAGTTACAGCTCGTACAATTTCTTTGTACTGTTGCTCCTAAATATGCACGAGTAATAGAAGATTGCGATTTATATGTTTGTGGAGGATTTGATGAGCCAACGAAATGTTTTAAATTACTAAACTCAATATTTTTTGAAGTACCTGAATTAAATTCAAATCATTTAGAAGCAGATTCAAGGATGTTTTGTCATATATTTCATGCAGTAAAAAAGCAATCTGCTCA
This sequence comes from Hyles vespertilio, assembly GCA_009982885.2. Taxonomy (NCBI): domain Eukaryota; kingdom Metazoa; phylum Arthropoda; class Insecta; order Lepidoptera; family Sphingidae; genus Hyles; species Hyles vespertilio. Next base: position 372,166 of record CM042825.1, on the reverse strand, counting down.
TATAATAATTCTTAGCGCTGATACAGATGTTTTTATTCTCGGAATTTATTTTTGGAATAATTTAGCTCTTCTAGGTTGTTTAGGTCTATGGTTTGAAGGTTATTATAAGCAGAAATACATTTTAGGATGTCATTTAGCTGCTCAATCCCTAGGCGAAAACATTACTCGTATTTTGCCAGCATTACACTCTCTAAGTGGTTGCGATTCGACTAGCAGATTGGGCTCAAAAAAATTAGTTTAAAAGCTGCATCGCTGGATTTTGTGCAAAATGCTCTAAAGCCTTTAGGAAATCCATACCTAACAGTCGAACAGTTAACAGAATTAGAAACCATTTGCACCTACCTTTTTTCAAAAACAAAATTAACTGCTGATAAACTTCGATATAAATTAATATGTCAAAATATCGGCTTCAGCTTAAATTTATTAAGAGTAATTTGCACATCAGATGCTCTACATTTACATTTGTTAAGAGCTTCAGCACAAACATATATATGGATAAATGCTGACCAAACATTACTACAGCCTATTGATTACACCTTATTAGGCTATGAAAAAAAAGATGGTAAATTGTATCCACGACAAATGACAAAGCGACCATTGCCAGAATTGTTGATTCAGCCCTGCAAATGTACATCTAAATGTCAAACGAAGGCTTGTTCGTGCAAAAAATTACAACTAAATTGTATTTCGTTGTGCAAATGTATTAATAATGACTGCCAAAATAAAAAAGATTGATTATTTGTATTCTTTTTGTATGACTTATGTTAAATTGTTATTTTTCTTATAATTTTTTTTTATTAAAAATTCGTACTTATTTTTTAACTGTTTTTAATTGACGGACTATAATTACCTTTAATCATAAGAAATAATGGAATATGATCACTAAAACAATAATTGAAATGGTTTCAAAACACTTGTTCAATCCATTTGCTTGATACATAAGGGGGTGGGGTAAAAAAAAAATTGGACCAACAAATCTCCCGGCAACATCCATAATCATAATCTGCAAGCTTTTCTGAGTTCAAAACTGTTTATAGAATGCGGTCCTCACATTTTGCACACTCAACTCCATACAGCGCCCGCTCTAACTGTACCACTGTACGCGATGACTGAATTGTTTATTTAAATTGACATGAATTGTATAAACAATTATAACTCTCGAACTTCAAAGCAGTCCTAGTTTGTTTTATTCGGCTTGAAACAAAGCTTTTTGATCCAAGCGTTATGAAGATTTTATAATAAACTCATTTGCAAAAAAAACGCACCTAAGCAATGAACCATTTCAAATGTTACTATTGGTTTGTTTGATAATTATAGGTAATTTACCTTTCACAATTTTCTAAATTAATAAGCAAATAATCGTTTTCGTCAGTATTATCATAAAATTTTGATAAAATTTATGGGTTTTAATGCTAAAGTTCACTAGTAGTGTATGCTCGCTAGTAGTGCATATGCTCGTGAAGTAAAAGTTAACAAATATTTTTGTTTGTTTTATCTTTAATAAAGTAAAAGCAGATAAATGTTTAGTATCGAGTGTGACCCCCTCTAGCTGAAATCACAGCTTGAATTCGTCTGGGTATGCTAGCGAGGATATCCCGGATACTTGCTTGCGGAATACGTTCCCACTCCGCGGTAATCACATTCTTCAGCTCTCTGATGGTCTGCGGAGCCAGTTGTACTGATCTCACGCGTCGTTTCAGAACGTCCCAGACATGCTCTATAGGATTGAGCCTGGTTCTGGAAGAAAACCATGTACCCAACCACGGGATGATCGTTTTCTTGTGAGTCGCGCATTGAGAAATCGCAAGTCTTCTAATGTGGACCTTAAGAACAACCTCGAAGAAGTAAAAAATGTGCATATTAGTCTATGGACGGTCAGGAGAAGGCTTCTCGCGGCCAATATACGCAGTAATCGCCCGGCCCGCGGCCCTAAGTTACTCTGTGAGCACAGAGTTGCCAGGCTTAGGTTTGCTCGAAATTGTGAGTCATGGACTCAAGAAGACTGGAATAGGGTGTTGTTCTCCGATGAAGCCAGGATATCTCTGTTCGGTGAAGATCGACGTCGGCGAGTGCTACGAAGACGAGGAGAACGCTTTGCAGAGGCTTGTTTTGAAGAAATCACACCTTATGGTGAGGGCTCTGTTATGTTTTGGGCAGGAATAAATTCAATGGATCGTACAGAGTTAGTCTTCATTGAAAACGGCTCACTGACTGGACATCGATACATAACGGAAGTTCTAATTCCTCATGCACAACCCGCATTGGCCGTTTTAGGCGAAGACTCAATTTTTATGGACGAAAACGCTCGCGCCCATCGGTCTGGCGATGTGAAAGCGTATGTGCAAGAGGTCGGCATTCGTCGTTTGGATTGGCCAGCTCGAAGTCCCGACCTCAATCCTATAGAGCATGTCTGGGACGTTCTGAAACGACGCGTGAGATCAGTACAACCGGCTCCGCAGACCATCAGAGAGCTGAAGAATGTGATTACCGCGGAGTGGGAACGTATTCCGCAAGCAAGTATCCGGGATATCCTCGCTAGCATACCCAGACTAATTCAAGCTGTGATTTCAGCTAGAGGGGGTCACACTCGATACTAAACATTTATCTGCTTTTACTTTATTAAAGAAAAGCAAACAAAAATCTTTGTTAACTTTTACTTCACGAGCATATGCACTACTAGCGAGCATACACTACTAGTGAACTTTAGCATTAAAACCCATAAATTTTATCAAAATTTTATGATAATACTGACGAAAACGATTATTTGCTTATTAATTTACAAAATTGTGAAAGTAAAACTACCTATAATTATCAAACAAACCAATAGTAACATTTGAAATGGTTCATTGCTTAGGTGCCCGTTTTTTTTTGCGAATGAGTTTATATGCGTATTAGATTACACAAATACGTATTGATATTCTTTTGGAATATAACCGATCTATTTACTGTTTAATTCAAGGTTCAATTGTTACATTTTAAAGCAAATAATAATGATTATAAACACTTTACCGATTTTTTATCTCTGACAGACATCACTATTATAAGCGTCGCGCGGCTAACTTCACGTGTAACGCCCTTATCACATTCCGATCCTGAGACAATAACAATGTCAATGCAAGGCTTAGGATTTGTGTTTCCAGAGTAGCGATGTTGTACAAATCGGTTCCGCAATTGGTCTGATATTGTCGTGGATTAATATTGATATTAATTTCAAGAGTAGACTAGCTGATCCGATACTAAAATCGACTCATGTCGTGGGTATCAGGAATTGCAAGAGATTTTTCTGTCGCACGGCATCCAAACCCGAGAGAAGTATTTGTGGGCTGCACAAAAATTTATCTCAGTGCGGGGATCGAACCCGCGGCCTCTCGTTTAACAAGCGGCGTGTAACTGACTGCTCAGCGGAGGCTGTTTTTTTAATAACATGTTTTGGTAACAAAAAAATGTAGAGGACTTGTAGTTATTTGGGTGGTAAATACATTTTATTTCCTAAAATAATAGTGTATACCCTTTTACTTGTAAAGACTCTTAAGGTATAAAAGAGTTTAAATTGCTATTTTAGCAAAAACCATACAAAAAAATTGTTTAAAAAAAATGGTGGCTATCAGAAACTATGAGAGACTTATCAGTCTCACAAATAACAAGACCTGACCTGACAAATACTTACTTGTCGGCCACACAAACTTTTGTCTCAGTATGGGGATCAAACCCATTTCTCATTTCACAGTATGCTTCAAACCAACAGTGAAAAAGAATTGCGATATTAAACAATGGAAACTGTAATAATGATCGTTTTTTTTAATATCAGGTGCGAACCACCCTCGGCCCTCGCGGCATGGACAAACTGATTGTGGACCACAGTGGCAAAGCTGTTATCTCCAATGACGGAGCCACCATCATGAAGGTACTTACTCATTTCAACCGGACTGCACTGCTATTGTCATACTTTATTATATCACTATCATTTAGTTAGTGGTGGCAATATAGAAAACTGAAATACAACCAATTTCTAGTTTCAATTGATTAGTAACCTCATAAAATTACTAGTAAATTAAAAATATGAATGGCCATTCTCAAAGCACAAAGTCATTCTGGCTCTTGCTAAAGGCTGGATGATTTGTTTCAATCTCTAGAAGCATTTATGAGGTGCTGATTATAATGAATTATATTGAATCATTATGTTAATAGATCCCTCATGTGTGAATTTCCAGTTGATGGACATTGTTCACCCAGCTGCGAAGACACTGGTGGACATTGCCAAGTCACAGGATGCCGAGGTAAGTGTGCAGATGAACTTGTTTCATATTGTGGTTTTAATTAATTTGTGTTACAAATTTTTGCCTGTGGGGTTTTTATTTATTTAAAACTATTTTACAGCAGCTATAAAATATTATATTTTTGTTTAGTATTTATGCATTGAGAAGTTTCTGCAATCTCATTATTTTGATGACTCCTTAAAATCACCTACATCTCGACGTGAGACTTGATGCAATGATTAAAATAACGGATCCAATTTCTGAATTTTGTTGAGGAATATTACGTACTATGAGATTTTATAGTGTAGTGAAAATGAATTGTGATTGTGACATCATTTGGTAATAAAGTTCAACTGTGTCAGGTCGGCGACGGCACCACATCAGTCGTTATATTGGCTGGAGAAATATTGAAGAGGCTTAAACCATTTGTAGAAGAAGGTACGTAAGCTGTGATTATTTTATTTTAATGCAGTCTATTAACAAGTACATAATGTACAAAATACTTATAATTTATACAAAATAATATAAAATAAAGTTCTGACTTTCCTGACAACAAAACTCTATAGATTAGAATAATTAATGAGTTTGAAAGATACACCAGCCTCCTTTGAATATTTTTTATCCAAATTGGTTATTTTTATATCTGTAGTATGTGTACATTATAATATAAAAGAATTCTGTTTTATTCTAAGCCAATGATTATAACAAACGGATCCAATTACTGAATAGGTTGTGTGGATTATGATAGTAGATATGAGGCTTAGAAAAATCATTGAACTGAAGAACCAAAATATAATTATTGCCATATAAATGGGCTGGGTTGCACAAGATGGCAGCACTTGGATGCATAAAGCAGCTGACCAACCTCTGTGGTGTACCTTGGGAGAGGCCTATGTTCAGCAACGGGGTGCAATGGGCTGATGATAATGAAGCAGCGATATAATAATGGGTAGTTTTCTATTTGACGAGAAAATAGTGGTATTGATATATTATGTTGTGTGTGTGTGTGTGCAGGCGTGCACCCGCGCATCATCGTGCGTGCGGTGCGCACGGCGGCGCAGCTCGCAGTAGACAAGCTCAACCAACTCGCCGTCAAGATCGACGTCAAGTCGCCAGCGGAACAGAGGTATAATGCCACATACAACATTACATACATTATGTACATTACATCAATATACAACAGGGAATACTGCATTTAGATACGTAGCATTAATAAACACAGATGAGGAATTACCATTATTCCAAGGCTATAAAATTGACACAATTATTTTGTTCATTCTTATTACTTTTGAAATCAGTGTGTTGCCATAACCTGATGGATGACCATCTAAATTCTAAACTATGTCTATCTATAATCTAACTCATGTTAAGCTGAATTATTATTGAGGATGTCATGAGAAATAAGAGTAGTTGTGCAAGCCAATGATTATAACAAACGGATCCAATTACTGAAATGGTTGTGTGATTGTGTGTTCACAAGATTAGGTAGAATTATCACTGATGTGAAGTTGTCAATTCCACTGTGCATCTACCATTTTGAGTTAAGCTACACCTGTCAGTTGTATAATACAAGACGAGTAGAGTAGATGGCGAAATATAAATTGAATGTTTATAGGTGCTTATAAAATATGAATATAAATGGTAGCATGGTGTAGGTATATAAACTGAGTTGTATGTTTGTATGTGTCAGGGAGCTGCTGCGCAAGTGCGCTTTGACTGCGATGTCTTCGAAGCTGATCCACCAGCAGCGCGAGCACTTCTCCAACATGGTGGTGGACGCCGTACTGTCGCTCGACGCGCCGCTGCTGCCGCTAGACATGATCGGTCTGTTTCTTGTCATACCGCATGTGCATGTGTAGTGTAATCGTGTTCTTAACAATTACATAAGTTGCTTTAGCAGTGCGGCAAAATTGTCGAATGGTGAGACATAACCGGGTCTCGACAGCTGATAATTTTGACGATACTATAGTTATCATCAGATTTTTTTTTCTCTTATAAAATACACAATAGATAATTTGACAGCCTTCATGGCGCAGTTTCTAAGACACCGGCAGTGAACCGTGAGGCCGCTGGTTCGATACCCGCAATGAGACAAATATTTTTGTGATATTTATGATATTTGTTTCGGGTCTGCGTGTTTAGGACACCGAATAGTCTCTTGTAGTTCAGGAACTATATCGCGTTCTAATTATTTTCGCGTAGTAGTCCTGAGTATCTTGATACGTGTGACACAAGAATCGATCTTAGTGTGTTGTCATGACTACTATGCGAAAATAATTAGAATTGAAATTGCATGTAGAAGCCTGAGCAGAAAACTATTTTGATATTTTTTACTTGGCTGAATTTGGTACTTTACTTATATTACGTCTTACAATTTACCAAATCCGCACAAGGAAGAATTAATTAAAATTCATAAACATAAGTTGTTTGAAAGAAATTTTGTTGTCATCAAAAGCGCCCACCCGCTTTGAACTTTACAACATACCGTATGTTTGGCAATATCTATATTTCAAAACTCCCAACAGGTATCAAGAAAGTGACGGGAGGTGCCCTGGAAGACTCGTTCCTGGTGGCAGGCGTGGCGTTCAAGAAGACATTCTCGTACGCCGGCTTCGAGATGCAGCCCAAGAGCTACGACAACTGCAAGATCGCGCTGCTCAACATCGAACTCGAACTCAAGGCGGAGAGGGACAATGCCGAGGTAAGGCGGCTGAAACATTAATAATACAAATCATTCATGGTTAAATACTCGTCATAGGTGTTAGTTTGTTTCCTTTCGGGTTTCCTTGTCGGTATTCAAATACAACCACTTTGCATTAAAATAAAACTGAATTTTTTTTATTGAATCATTAAAATGTTCAACATCATTTAGATTTCGTTATTCTCTTATCTGTTTGGTTCGGAAAGTGGTTTTTCCAAGAGAAGAACTGGCAATATCTACGGCATAATTATGACGACTGCCAAGAAAGTACCGTGGATTTTTTCAACTAGTCTAAACAGTTGTTGCTATTAGTGTCAATTATAGTATGTTTAATGTATCGGATTAAATAGACCAATGATTTAAAAAGTTATGGCGTCACAAAAAACTCAACTAAGTGCTATACTTGCAAAGTTCTTTTTGCTAATGATTATAAACACGGATCCAATTTCTGAATGTATGTGAGGATCACAATGTTGTATGAGGTTGTTGAGTTGTCTGCTAGTTGTGTGCGTGTGTGTGTTGTACGTGTTGTAATGAGTGTGTGTGTGTGTGTGTAGGTGCGCGTGGACAACGTGAAGGAGTACCAGAAGGTGGTGGACGCGGAGTGGCAGATCCTGTACGAGAAGCTGTCGGTGCTGCACGCCAGCGGCGCCAACGTGGTGCTCAGCATGCTGCCCATCGGAGACGTCGCCACGCAGTACTTCGCTGACCGGTACGTACATATTATACACTATCTAATGCTCAAATTGAGTGTAGGGCATAAGCAACCTTTGTGGCATAGTGGTCAAATAAATAGATAGAATACTATAAAGGTTTGCATTAATCGTTGTATCTAATACATATAACATGGCTGCTCAAATCGAGTGTAGGGCATAAACTTCCTTTGTGAGTGGTCAGATAAATAGATATAAAATTATAAAGGTTTGCATTGATCGCCGTATCTAGACAAATGTGTAAAATAATATTTAAAATAGCGGTTAAAGCAGTTTCGATAATGTTTCATTAAAAATCTATATATATAAAAGAAAGTCGTGTTAGTTACTCCATTTATAACTCAAGAACGGCTGAACTGACTTGGCTGAAAATTGGTGAGGAGGTAGCTTAGAACCAGGAGAAGGACATAGGATACTTTTTATCACGTTCTCGGTTTCCCGAGTTTCTATTAGCTTATTATCATTTTCTCATACAAAATATACATGGGTTCGTAACTGTCAAACATTTAATGTTCATCCCATCGATACGGTAAACTCTTCCCTCAAATTAAAGAACGTATTTAAATAAAGGTTTCGAATCGACAACATATATCCACAATATTCGATTAATGGCGTATTTTAGATTTTAAAGATGTAAATTAATGACATTAATTAAACGGATTGACGTTTAAATTGTTTGTCAAATTATGCGTTCAGAAATGTATTTTGTGTGAACTAAGGAGAATATATCAAGCTACATAAATAGAGACAATTAAATAAATCATTTGCACACGTAAAAAAATATATTTACTTCTTTTCAAGATTGAATGTCACTTTTATAACGAATTTTTACAGTAGCCTTTCCTTCGCTATAATTCACTGATGGAAATTAATGTAATATATCGTCTCTGAGTGAGATAGGTTATATTTTACCTATATTGCTTGCAATATTTTTGGAAAAGCAGCTTTGTGGGTATGAAATAAGGGATGGAATATTGCATGGATCAGAGGCGGCTCGTGAAATTTTTTGATGGGGGTTCACAAAAAAAGTAATTGAGAAACTAGGGCTTACTATTTATTATATTTGTATACAAAATCCATTCGCCGGTCTTTTTGGCGTGTGAAAATATCTATTACTTTCTTGTGAAAATCAGAAATGGAATTGATTAAGCGTACAAACTATTTTTTAATACTTATTTAAAAAAAAAACTGCGAATTAACTGACGAAGTCGACGAGCTTGCTTGAAGTTGTATGTATACATAAGGACGACAACTGCGCATGAGTAGGATATCCCTCGGCGAGCGCCCGGCACGGCTGGCTGAACGACAACTGAGTGACGCGTGAGCGGCGCTCCAGGATTACGCTAATTTCCCATACGACATCTTTTGTTTCACGCGTCAGCGCGAGTCGTAGCTCTCTTTCGCACTCATTGAATACAGTACTAAGAGTCGTACTAAACTTCGTTTCATAGGAGCACAATCGCTGGCGCTCCACTCGTTACAAATTGACACGACATGTACCTATATAGGTAATATAATAGACTTATTATAGTCGTAGTAAAATATAAAGAATGTAATGTAAGGATTTATGTATTATAAATATATATAAAATATTAAATTAGCTAAGTATGTAATTTTCGTGGGAGTGCACTGCACCAGCGCTCTTTCGGATGAGCCGCCTTTGGCATGGATAATTAGAATCACTAAAGTTTTTAATGTCAAAAATTCATAAGGCACACTATTTGGAGATGGAGATACGAGATATAATAAAGTGGGAGGTACGGGAGAGAACTGGGATAGCTGGCAGATTTGATAGGACAAAGTGTAAATGCACGGTATAAGACGGAATGGATAATGAAGAGAAAGGACGGGACGGATCAAGAAGTGACTGAACTGAAGGGTTAAGACGGGATTTAGCAGGACAGTAGGATAACTACGTCAAGTGTAGGCATACAAGTTGTTAAGTTATTATGCTGAATAATTGAATATAATATGAATCCTATGATAACCAAGGCAAAGCGAAGCGTGGCCGGGTCAGCTAGTTAAAGTATAAAATCTAGTTCTTTAGCAATAAAAATTTTCTGATGACTATGTTATATGTATTTGCCAATGTGTACGAGTCCCTTGCTGAGTATTCATGTGGCATGATGTGGCGTGTGACGTGTGTGCGTGCAGCGACATGTTCTGCGCGGGTCGCGTGGCGGCGGAGGACCTGCGGCGCACGCAGCGCGCGTGCGGCGGCGCCGTGCTCAGCTCCGTGCGCGACCTGCAGCCCGCCGCGCTCGGCGCATGCGCCAGCTTCACCGAGCGACAGGTCGGCGCCGACAGATACAACTTCTTCACCGGTCTGTATACACACACATGCAACATGTTTCCGCTCCGACCCGTCCCACATCCTTCCTTACTAATCCCGACCCAATCTCCTTCAGGATACCAAAAAGGCGACGGTCCAGAGGGTAAGAACGTACATTTGTTCAGTAGTTTTGGTCCTTGTGTACAGGAATTAGCTTGAGGTATCATCATCATGATCATTTGATTCATCCCGTTGATTTGATCGCCAATGATTATAACAAACGGATCCAATTACTAAAACGGTTGTGTTGATTGTGATAGTAGACATGAGGCTCAATGCGCACCTGTGTAGTTGAGTAGTTATCATGAGGAGTGTATAGTGATGTATTTGTGATGGTGCAGGCTGCCCTGGCGCGAAGACGTGCACTCTGATCCTGCGCGGCGGCGCGGAGCAGTTCTTGGAGGAGACGGAGCGCTCGCTGCACGACGCCATCATGATCGTGCGCCGCACCATCAAGAACGACGCCGTCGTCGCCGGTACGTACGCGCACTTACTATATCATGCTCTTTATTTCTCGCGGTTATATAACGTAAAATATCGTTGGAATAATAGAGAATATTCATGTGTCTCCAAAATAAGTATTTTTTTTTATTGATTTATAAATATACCTTAAAGATATTTCTTAAATTCATCAACCCTAAATTGGTAAAATAAATGCTTAAAAAATGACATTCCAATAAAATGAATAAATAATTCCATAAAATGTAGTGTAAACAGTGACATTTATATGTTCTCAACTGGCTGCTACAAACTGTATTGTTGATGGACATTGTTTGTGCGGGGGTTGTGAAGTGTGTGTGCGTGCAGGCGGCGGCGCCATCGACATGGAGCTGTCGCGGCACCTGCGCGAGCACGCGCGCGGCGTGGCCGGCAAGGAGCAGCTGCTGCTGGGCGCCGTGGCGCGCGCGCTCGAGGCCATCCCGCGCCAGCTCGCAGACAACGCCGGCCTCGACGCCACCGGCCTGCTCAACAAGCTGCGACAGAAGCACCACCAGGGTAAGCACGTGTTTTATGTTACAATCTGAATATTGCAATTGAGGAATTTTGTACTCGAGTAAGTAAAGATTGTATGTGGCATATATTATCACCTGAGTGATATAAACCACCTGAATGATAATATTAATTTGCTATAAAACAAATGACAGATTTGGATGTTTGTATCAGTATCAGCCCATATACGTTCCACTGCAGGGCACGGTCCTCCTCTACAATCGAGAGTACGATTGAGAGTGGTTAGGCCATATAGTCCACCGCGTTGGATGATTTGGATGTGTTTCCAAATATTCCTAATATGATTGTCATATTAGGAAAATCAATAAATATGTCTTTAAAGTAAATGGCAAACTTTTAGTACATGATTCACAACCCTCAATAATGCAAGATGGTGTGGTGCAGGTGGCGTGTGGTACGGCATCGACATCCAGAAGGAGGACATCGCGGACAACTACGAGAGCTGCGTGTGGGAGCCCGCCGTGGTGAAGAGCAACGCCATCACCGCCGCCTGCGAGGCCGCCGCGCAGGTACGCACTGTAGTGTCTTTTTGTGTAGCGGGTAGGTATATCGGCGCAACAGAAACTCGGATAGAAAACGTAAACTATATTTAATGTTCACTACTACAATATTGCTTAACACTACTTAAAGTCTAGAATGCACTTTAGCACTGTCCTAGTGGGAGATGCGCGATGTTACGTCAGGTAAGCGACTCGGTTGAGGTTTAGTTCCGACGGCCGTGGCTCGCGCGTGACTGACTGCAGGGCGCGGCGGCCGGCCGGGTACGGTGGGCGTGGCCTGCGATTGCGCAATTCCATCGGACATCTTCCACTATACAGGGTATATCAAGACTGCTACCGAAAACGAAGCCGGGTGGTAGTTAAAGCGACTTCAGACACAATGCAACAGAAAAAGTTGCAAAAAAAAGCGACCAATTTTTTTGGTATTTTTTTCTTATGACCATATTTGGGTGGTAAATACATTTTTTCCTAAAATAACAGTGTATATCCTTTTGTTTATAAATAATCTAAGATATAAAAGTGTTTAAATTATTATTTTAGCAAAAACTATGGATTTACCACCCAAAAATGACGATATTTAAAAAATCATAAGTTTTTTTGCGAAATTTTTAGTTGCATTGTGTTTGTAGTCACTAAAACTACCACCCGGCTTCGTTTTCGGTAGCAGTCTTGAGATACCCGGTATACAAAAAATGTTGGACTGTCGCGGGACACATTTATTTATATTTATTAAGCTTGGTGGAACAATTATAATTATTGTTATAATTAGTACGCCACACGCACCACGCATCTACTAGCTACCTCTACAACATGCCCTCTGGGGATGTACATCATGTACAGTCAGCAACATAAGTCGCTACACATTCACGAGATTTTTAATGGTCTCATCATCCAAAAAAAAATATTATTTTAAATGTCTTATGGTACTTCCCGACACAGATGACTTTACTTTTATTATATTTTACGACTACAGAGTAGTTATTATACATTTTTATTCATAAAAAGGTTATCAAAAAATGTGGAAGTGTGTAGCGACTTATGTTGCTGACTGTACAATGTAGTAGATCAGACATCATTTTAGACTTACTTGGTGAAATATTGTCACTACAGTAATTTAAAATAGATTCCAAGACGCAAAGAGTTAGTTTTGCGTTAGTAGGTACGCTATATTTTGGTATAGTACAACCCATTGGAGCTCACATCATAAATCAACAGCACAATGTAATACTATTTTTTTTTTGGAATTATGAAATAATAATAATTATTAAGAATTATATGAAATAAATACTGGATATTTTTCTATTTGATTATAATACGTTATATTTGTCCACAGATCTTGTCAATAGACGAGACGATAAAGAACGTGAAGGGCGGCGAGGAGGCGGCGGCGATGGGGCGCGGCATGGGACGCCCGCGCATGGGATGAACCGAACGTGCCTAATTATAACGCTTAACTTAACTTAATAAATACTTCTACTAGCTTTAACAGTATTGGTCGCTCGACCACCGCGGCGGGAATTGTAAGATATTTAGATCTCCCGGCCCAAGCCTTTTCTCACAAATAAACGATATTAGTGATGCTAGCACCTCAATGGCGTTAAGTGAACCGTGTATGGTTGCTGTGAATGTGCTTGAACCAAAAATTACCAGTGTACCCTGTCGTACTGTTTGGGGACAGTGCCGGCATTCTGATTCCCCGACACAATGCATTTTGTACGCAGCGTGGTAGAGCCGACGTCTCCATAATGGCTAATGAAAGCCAAGAGGGGGCGTCGGCGATCTAATATTTTAATAAACTAATACACGGATTTCTTTTGTTTTATTTGTGATTCTCCCTTTAACCGATATGTGTACGTGGCGTGTTTAAAAATCCTTAATGAATTCCACGAACTCGAAGTGAAATAATAGACCTCTTCGCAGTGGCGTAACTATACCGTTTGGGGCCCGTGGCAAAATCATCAGATGGGGCCCCCTTTATCGAGAGAAACTTGTTCAGCTTATTTTGCGATAGTAATATACGTATATCAGTGTCACTGGCCTCCCATACCACCACATTGCGGCCGAGGGTTCCTAACGTAAACCTGCGCTAGCATACCGAATAAATCCTGTTTTCTGCATTTCGGTTAGTACTGGATATAATCTCAGGACGAGAAGCACCCCGATTCCTACTTAGTGATCGCCCGGCGCAAAACCAGGATGCACTCACTGGCCTGGACTGGTCTCTCTCATTGGGAAAAAAAGTTGCTCTCCACTTACGCCTAGATCTGGACGCCCTTTTGAGATGTTGTAGGCGTCCACGAAAAACGCGAGGCCACGCGCTCTATCCCTCATCTCGGAGTCACAGTTAGTAAGAATGCGCCGCACCGCAGTGTTGTCAGTAACTCCGGCGGCCCCTTTGAGTAGCTTCACAAGACACGTGAGATTGTGGTGGAATTTTTAGGCCCTCTAACTATAAGATAGAGCCGCCCTTTAAGCAGATCATGAACAGACGTTTTCTTCTTTGGAGGCAGCGATGAGCGGGATAGTTCCGCTCGCGATCGCGATCATTAACGATATCATGTTCTCGCAAAACCAGGGGCTCTTGGCGATGGAAAAAATCATGGCCAAGACTCACAATTCGCGCCTAAACCGTGTTTTCTATTAAAACAACCCTGGCCTGGCTTTATGGAATATCGCTCATCTTTATCTAATCCCCAAAAAGGATGACCATTCGGATCCTTCGAATCACAGACTGATTACTGTCACTTGCTTACTCTCCAAGGTCTTGCAGCGAGTTATAAATACGCAGCAGCTCTTGAGGTATCTTGAGGCCTTGTGGATCGTCAACTGATTAGTGACCGTCAGTACGGTTTCAGTCAGCGTCGTAAGGCTGGTGATCTTTTTAACCGACTTCAAAAAAAGGAGGAGGTTCTCAATTCGACTGTATGTTGCTTTTTTTTTTTATGTTTGTTACCTCGTTTCTCTGTACTGTGTGAACCGATTTCGACCATTCTTTCTTTGATTGAAAGCTGGTACTTGTCGTTTGGTCCCATAAAAATATGGTGAAGATCTGATGAATATCTTCGGACCTGGAGAGGGGAACTCCTTAAAATTAAGGAGAATTGCAATAGTTCTTCTTGCATTACGTTCATAAGAAAAGTTAAGATACAGTGAGAGAGGGAAAAAGGGGTGGGGGTGAGGGGGGGGTGGATGATAAAATTAAAATACACGTAAATTCTAATATCTTCGGCAGCTTTTAACCGATTTTAGTGATTTCTTTTTCATTGGAAAGAACATATTAACAGGTTGATCTCAGGAACACAACATTAAGATCTGATTATCATGTTCGGACCTGGAGCGTAGAACTCCTCAAAATTTAATAGGATTTCAACGGTTCTTTTTGCATTGAGTTCAATATAAAAGCTAGGCTACAGTGGTTGAGGGAAAAAGGGGTAGGCACGAAGGGAGGGGGGGGGGGGGGGGGGGAGAAAAAAAAATAAACATGTGAATATTCCAATATCTTTGGCAGCTTTTAGCCGATTTTAGCGATTTCATTGTCATCGGAAAGAACATATTCCTTGTGGCGTGGGGACCAAATCTTCTTCATTTAAATACCTATCAACACTAAAAAGATAAAAATAACTAAAATTTTTAATAAAAAAAATAAAAACCGACTTCAAAACAAAAATCCACTAAAAACCAAAAAATAATAAAATAATAACTAACCACTTAAAGCAAAAAAATAATAATATTTATTTCATGGAACTCGTGCATGTTGATTCATTTGCTTAATGACTTGACTAGCCAACAAATCAAAATATATGCGTAACATATTGAAGGCGGGTCGCCCAGTACCAAACATATAGATATTTAAATTAATATAAGGCACAGGTCCTACATGTTCTCAACTGTTACACGAGGAGGGCTCTGAGGAAGATGGTGCCACTATCGCTATTCTCCCATCGCACAACCCGTCACCGCAGTAGAGTTCATTCCTACCACCCGTAAACTATCAGTTCCCGGAAAGTACGTTTTCAGCGTTCTTTTTTAACTGACTTCAAAAAAGGAGGAGGTTCTCAATTCGACTGTAAGTTGCTTTTTTTTTTTTTTATGTTTTTTACCTCGTTTCTCTGTACTGTGTGAACCGATTTCGATCATTTTTTCTTTGATTGAAAGCTGGTGCTTGTCGTTTAGTCCCATAAAAATATGGTGAAGATCTGATGAATATCTTCGGACCTGGAGAGGGGAACTCCTTAAAATTAAGGAGAATTGCAATAGTTCTTTTTGCATTACGTTACGTCTAAGAAAAAATAATAAACATGTGAATATTCCAATATCTTTGGCAGCTTTTAGCCGATTTTAGCGATTTATTGTCATCGGAAAGAACATATTCCTTGTGGAGACCAAATCTTTTTCATTTAAATGCCTATCAACACTAAAAAGATAAAAATAACTAAAATTTAAAAAAAAAAAAAAAAAACCGACTTCAAAACAAAAATCCACTAACAACCAAAAATAAATAAAATAATAACTACCACTCCAAAGCAAAAAAATAATATTTATTTCATGGAGCTCGTGCATGTTGATTAATTTGCTTAATGACTTGACTAGCCAACAAATCAAAATATATGCGTAACATATTGAAGGCGGGTCGCCCAGTACCAAACTTGTAGGACCTATGCCTTATATTAATTTAAATATCTATATGTTTGGTACTGGGCGACCCGCCTTCAATATGTTACGCATATATTTTGATTTGTTGGCTAGTCAAGTCATTAAGCAAATTAATCAACATGCACGAGCTCCATGAAATAAATATTATTTTTTGCTTTGGAGTGGTAGTTATTATTTTATTTATTTTTGGTTGTTAGTGGATTTTTGTTTTGAAGTCGGTTTTTATTTTATACCGCCCACGTGCAAGCTCTGGAATGAACTCCCTGCTTAGCCATTCCCTAAGCACTATAACCTGCCCTTCTGTAAGCGAGGCGTTAAGAGAGTGCTCTCCTTACGGTAGGAAGCGACTTCATTTTATCAGATCCCTGGGCCTGCGAAGGTCCATGAGCGGCGGTAACCACAGACCACTAAGCGCATGCCTACGAAGGCCATAAAAAACCCCACAACGAGACCCGAATCGTCGTAATATTAGTATTATTATCTTTACTACGTGGTTGGAGATCAAACGCAGCAATGGTGATGGGGCCCTTTTCTGTTCAAAAGCGTAATATTGAAGTTTATTTTTTTACACCCAATCCGCGCTATAGTCTGTACATAATAGTTTGATAAACTTTGGTATCTTTAGTAAAAATAAGAAAATAGTTTTTGAATATCAATTTTGTTGGTAACTAATTAGTTAGGTTCTTTCTCTGCTTGCGACCTCTCGGGCCGAGGCTGGGGGCCCCTCAGGTCGGGGGCCCGTGGCATTTTGCGCACTATGCCACCCTATTGTTACGCCACTGCCTCTTCGTAAATATAAGGGTTTAGCGGCCCGGAAGTCGCGCCTCAGTTGTAAATTCTCCAAATTAACCTTTAAAAAACAATGTTTATATTAGGGGAATTGTGCTTAAGATGACATACTCAGATAGGATGACACCCTAGCAGTATTCTTTAAATAATCGTGGTCTCTGTAAATCCTTGACGTTTTGGGAAGCGACATAGATGTAGCTAGGGCCGAAGTTCAGTATAGCAGGCAGTTAATGCGTATTGCAAAATAGTGAACGCTTTCGTGAATATTGATAAAAACATATTGTAATCTACAAAGTTTTCCTTTACATTTAAATGAAATGTTTACTATCTATTTGGTAAGATGACATACTAGACGTCAATATAAGATGGCATACTATGCCATCTTATCTTTATTGTACGATAAGTAGAATATTCATTATTAATCCAGTCCTTTTATGAATGAAATAAAAGCAGCAGCATAAGAGAAAAAAGAAGGAAAATCACATCCCTTAAAAGACAAAAACAAACAAAGCGAACCATTTTTAATGATATTTATCTGCGAAATGTGTTTGTAATTTTTTAATTATTTCAATATATTGGTATTCTATGACAAAAGTATACTCTTTGTTACTTGTAAAAGATGACATAAAACACACAAGACACAATAACATCTAAGATGACATAGTGTGTCATCTTACACTAATGATATGTCATCTTACACACATAGATACCGGGTATCTCAAGACTGCTACCGAAAACGAAGCCGGGTGGTAGTTTTAGTCACTACAAACACAATGCAACTAAAAATTTCGCAAAGAAACGCGACAGTTATTTTATATGATTTTTTAAATATCGTCATTTTTGGGTGGTAAATCCATAGTTTTTGCTTAAGTAATAATTTAAACTCTTTCATACCTTAGATTATTTATAAATAAAAGGGTATACACTATTATTTTAGGGAAAAACGCATTTACCACCCAAATATGGTCATTGGAAAAAAATTACAAAAAAAAAAATGTCGCTTTTTTTCGCAACTTTTTCTGTTGCATTGTGTCTGAAGTCGCTTAAACTACCACCCGGCTTCGTTTTCGGTAGCAGTCTTGATATACCCTGTATATATGTGTTTAAGAGCGTATACACCTTACGCGCAAAGTCAACTATAGGTATTTCTTCGTTAATTTCACGCACACATAACCGACCAAAGCTGTGTGCGTAGACCTGCCGCGTCGGCTCGCTATACAATCGGCTCAAACAACTTTGATCCGTGCGCTTCAAATATTCAATTGAAATGTAACTGTAATATAATATCATAAAAATATTTTATTTGCATTATAAGTAGACTAATATTACTGTGCAAGCAAAGAATAATACAAATTTTGGATACTAATCATATTTCGTTATTATTACATTGTTAAGTTGCATTCAAATCAGTGTTCAATCAGTATACACTACGGACGTTTTATTGATAATTTCGTGTTCGAACACATAAATAGTGTTAGCGGCCTTACAACCCCTTACAATTACGAAATATATTTAATTTTATATTACAATACATAACATAATTTAGCCTCGGATTTACATCCCATTATATTACCTGAAACATAATTTATACTCACTACAAAATCATTGTAGGCAATAAAAATAATTAAATATTTTACTACCAAAGTACTAAGATGTGGTAATCGCATTCCGCGCGTGGCTATTTTTACTACGCGCGGCATAATCGACTGCAGCTAGGCCGGAGCGACGAGCGATACGTCCTCCCTCTAGAAGGCCTTGCGGCGGTCTGATTTGATCCACGTCGGACAGCGTGTTTTATAGTGGTTTTTAAAATATTTGTAGAAAACATGAAAACTAATTTTGTTGAAATATAAAAATGGTAATTTATTGATAAGATGTTCTTCTATTGTAATATGCAATTGCTATAAAAAATTATGTACGATAAGTTGGTGAAAAAAAAATATGATCTTGACGAGAGTTTCTGAATAATTTCGCATTGTTTAAATTTTTATTTTTCAGGAATTAAACACTAAAAGATTATTTTTCTCAGCAAAATCCCTCCATAAGGGTCTTATTAGTCTGATAATATTTTTATTTTCATCTTATATTTAGTGGTTTCGGATATCTTAAGCTTCTAAATTGCCATTTAAAGCCTAAATAACGAAACTTGTGTTCAGTAATCCGTATAGTACTCACAAATTATCCATCAATCTATAATGTTTTCCACCAAAATCCCTAGATGACAACCTTTTCTAAAATTAGTAATAATTATTTTTCCTTTAAATTGTTTATTGGTGGCTATTAACTCATTTGAAAAGTCCTGTTTTTAAGACAAAAAGCGCGTGCAGGGTATAAACGCTCTTAATGTTTATTTTATAATTTTCTATTACGTTTATTATTCCAAAACTCTAATAATGTTGTTTATTAAGACATATTCTTAAATATACATAAGTTGCCGATCTGACATGGCTTCATTTATTTTGAACATTTGTCTTAAAACAAAAAGTATGTCATCTTAAGCACAATTCCCCTATCAGAACAGTTATACAACTAAGTTCAAGAAGTTTACTAATAGTTGTACGGTCGGATACTCCTGTAGGTATCTATATAAGTTATTAAAATTAAATATTTGAATTGTCTCGATTTTACATAGATTTCATACTGATGGATTTAATCAATATGAAATCTATGTAAAATCGAGACCGTTTAAAAAATATTCACTGTCTACTTATTTTTAACCGACTTCAAAAAAAGGAGATTCTTTTCTTTTCATTACAAAAGCGCGGTTTGTCGTAGTGGGAGCATCGGCCAACGAGATATACAACATTACAGGGTATCGTATTCGACGAGAGCCAAGTCATGAAGAAACGCAAACAGTGTGGATACTGTTTCTTGAACATCTCATAAGAAATACAGACAGCCCTAACTGTGACCAATGAAAAACCGTTGATGATGTCCAACACCGCTTGATGAAGTGTTCCATAAATAGGTAGTTCTCTACGGGAGACAATTGTAAATAAATTAGGATTAAATAAATTAGATAAATAAATAATAATAAATAAATAAATAACACCCAACAGTCACATACATAGTCCTGACCCCACCAGTGGCGGCGTAAGGTAGGTTGGCACCCGGGGCGGTTTTGTATTGAGCACCCCTACATAAACATAACACCCAATACTAAACAAGCCTACAGCGGATACTCGAGATCGTGCACTTATCAAATCTGACTTTTATCGGAGGAAAGCTATTGTGGTTAGGAATGGAGTGGAGGGGATCAAGTTGAATAATTCCTCAGAGCATTCACCGTGATACAGGCGGTAGAACACGCTTAGAGAGGCGACATCCCTCCGGAGTTGTAGCGACTCTAAGTTGCTCGTAACGTCTGCATCATTCACATCCATCCAAGGCATCGAGCAGGTACTGGGCGGATCCATCCCAGAGGTGCGAACAGTACTCCATACCCGGCCGGACCAGCGCTATATACAAGCGATAAAGCTGACCGGGCGTGAAAAACCGACGCACCCTGTTCAGGACTCCAACCCTGCGTGATGTGGCAGATATTACGCCCTCGATGTGATTCCTTGGATTGAAATCACAGCGGATATCCACACCAAGGATACTCTGGTCATTCTGCACTGAGAGGGGAGCACCCTGAAGAATGGGGAGGGGAGAGAACGGGGATTTTTTGCACGTGAACGCACACACCTGGGTTTTCTTGGCATTGAACTCAACCATATTCCTGAAACCCCATGTAGAAATGAGATCCAAGGTCCGGTTGAGCTCAATGACAAGATCTTCGCGTCCCTCCACAGTTTCGACTCGGCAACCCGGAGGCCCGCAGTGGTATCGCCCATGGACCGTGCTGTCATCTGCATAGCAATGAATGTTGCCAAGCGACAACATGTCATTGATATGCAGAATAAACAAGGCGGGGGACAGCACCGAGCCCTGTGGAACTCCGGCATTTACCGACATGAGCGCCGAAGCGTGTCCGTCGACGACTACACGTATTCTACGCCCGTGCAGAAAGCCGGAAATCCACGAACACAGGTTGCTGGGCAGACCGTATGCCGGATTTCTTCTTTTGAAGGGTGCGACTGTTTCAAAACGCGGCGCCAGTTAAAGATGTTTAGGTCATCTACGTCAAAGATGTGGCCATGCGCCCTGTCGCTCATATCCAAATTGCTGTAGGTAAGGGCGCACCGCCCCCTGCACAGTATGCCAAGCCCAGCGTAATGTCGCCTCTTATGATGGTTAGGTAATACCGTGGCGAAATTCTCATACTCTACAACAGGGTAGACGCGCCGCAGTGGTTCAGTCCGGCAACCCTTTTGTGCAGATGGCAGTGAGCGGGATCGTTCACCTCGCGATCCTGTCTCGTGCTATTCTTCTGCGAGATCACGATCTCGCAGAACGAGAGTTTTGCTTGCCAAGCCTTGCCAATCTCGACCATCGAGGGCATCACGACCGAGAGCGAGAGGTCTACTCTGGCGGCTGCATGAAGTATTCTGCGCTCATCACCCCAGAGTGGGCACTCCGAAAGAGTGTGTTTTTTCACAATGATGGCACACAGCGGAAAGAAACCGTAAAAGGCCATCGATCGCACAACTCCCGCGTACAGCCTCTGGTAAGGGGTGCCAGAATCTTCGAAGTTGAGTTGGTTAGACCAGGACCTCCCGAAGCTGAACCCTTAAGAAATTAAACTTTTTTTACGATTCCCTCAGACCAGCCCCTAATAATAGATTATCAGAAAAACTCTTAATTTTAATTAGAAAAGAAAGAAATTTATTTTACTTTTGGTTAACTGATAATGGGAAGAAAGTGCTTGCTTTTCTGAGCAAAGCTTCCCAAAACGGGGCTCCAGTTTGGCTCACTCGACTCGATCGCCCCTGGGACAATGCTGCGACGCCCCAGGGCTTCGTGACGCTTAGTTTGGGAAGCCCTAGGCTAGAGAATGCGTCTGCTGCCTTGACTAGTTTCGATCTTAGGCTCATGGCAGGACATGAACATTCCACCGACTATACAAGACAACTCTAACATACTTCACCAGGAGATGATAGAGACCTCCACGCCATCAACTGTGATGTAGGCCCCTGCAAGTGGCTCCTAGACTCGTGCAAGCGGATAATCTCAAATTTATCCGCTACGAGGCCCAGCTACCAATTTTAGAATTCATTATTTTAGAGAATGAGACATTATATTTAAAATACTTCAAAATATACGATTAGTTTTATACAAATAGCTAGATACAAGGGTTGGTAGTTATTTCTGGATACAGGTAGATATTGTGTGCTTTCTGTGGGTGTCTTTGGCACCCCCTGGTGCTTGGTACCCGGGGCGGACCGCCCCCCCGCCCCCCCTTTACGCCGCCACTGGACCCCACACTAAGATCGAGTCTTGTGTCGTGGGTATCAGGAACTACGAGAGACTTTTCGGTCTCACAAACACCCAGACCCGGAAGAAATGTTTGTGGGCCGCACAAACATTTCTCTCGGTGCGGGGATCGAACCCGCGGCCTCTCGTTTCACAGGTTTGTCAAGATATATGCTTGGTACAAAGTATTTTGGCAGTACCCGACTCTGAGCAAGCCAGAATGTTTTATAGATTAGTATTAGCGAAATAGGTTTTTTTTTTATTGCAATGAATGGCGAGACGAGCATGCCGTTGACCGTTGACGAGTATGATGGTAAGCGATGCAACCGCTCATGAACAGTAGCAAAACCAAACAACACCTTTCTGAGACACAAGATGTTAAGTCTCAATATGTACAGTAGTTACTCTGGCTACAATGTCCTTCAATCCGAAACACAACAGTGCAATTTTGTAATTATAAGTAGATACTGTATTAGGGCACGATGGAACTGACATGTCCATTGGACAAAAGTCCCTAAATAAATAAAGAAAAAAAAGTTTTTCTTTATTTAATGAGCTTGGTCGTGTTGGCTCGTATTCTCGAGTGGAGACCACGCCTCGGCAAGCGTAGTGTAGGACGCCTTCCCACGAGGTGGAGTTACGATATTCGAAAGATAGCTGGTATCGGTTGGATACGATGAGCTGACTATCGAGCCCAGGGGCCCTTCCATAAGGGAGGATTATGCCCAGCAGTGGACGCGAATAGGCTGATGATGAATGAGCTTGGTCACTGAGTAATCATCTCGCTCAAAACGTTTCTTTGATGTTGCAGTAGAAGTAGTAGATATTTATTCAGATAAATACAATGGTAACAATTAGTTGTTATCCCTGAATGCTTGGCAGTTAGCACCCGGGTGATCTGCCCTCGCCTCACCGCCGCGCCGCGCGTCTTTACTAATGTACATAATAATTCTGTTTTACACTAGTGCGGTAGTGACTCTGTTGCACGGTGTCCGCTTTTCGGCCGGATATGAATGGATTACCACCAACCACTGACAAGGCTAAGTGGCGTTTGCTACCGACAGATTCTACTCCGATCTGTTGTGCTATCGATAGGTCAGCATGATAACTGGCAATTAAGTCGCACGCAATAATATTCCTAACATGATTATAATGCTGATGAGTTAAGATTGGTATACATGAAATCTGGCTGCCAACTTTAAAACTAAACATATATATATATATATGTATACTTAGTGACATGGGTATTATCTGATAAAATATATTTCAGTGTCGACATTGCTCAAACTTAAAATTTGAAACTAACATCTACTTGTAGTTCACAAAAAATTTTCTTAGTGCAAAAATCGAACCTGAGACCGTTAGTTTTGCAACCTGTGTTTCAATCCACTGCACCACGGAGACTGGTAAATTACCTAGATTCGTTTTTTTTGTTTAATCGCCATTGACTTGTCTTTGTAGGTGTGTAAGTCTATTCTTTGTATTACGTTGCCGTATACAATAAAATGTGAGAACCAACCATAAGTTTTCTATCGAAGTCCATGGTACTAGTTAAGATTATACACACCATTTGAACTCAATTCTGCGCTCTTTTTCCTACATACCTACATATATGTTTACTACTTTTTTATTCATTTGATTATGCCGGTTCAAAAAATCCACGAAATAGTCTTTCAAGTGTTTAATGGAATGGTATGGTATATACATATATATACGAATTAAGAACCTTCTCCTTTTATAACTCGGTTCAAAATGACCTTTGATTTTTAGCTATTTAAAAATCTAAAATCTATTTTAGGATGTGCGCTGTAAACACAAGATGCGGGTGGTCAAATATAATGTATTTTTTGTGACTAGGATAGGTACCTACAGATATAGTTTTAACCTATGTGTTATCGTCCTAATAGCCCTACACGCGTGTTGCCTAATCATAACCTCGGGCAACGAACGCGGGAAACACAATAATTGCCACAAAAAATTACCTCCGTTTCAATAGTTTTCACACTCAACAGTAGCCTGTAGTTGCCGTACACTACTTTACGTGCTAGCTTAAAATTATTTACATAATAGTTTATCTTAGGGCATTTAGCGTGACTAATTATTTGGCTTTAATTTGTTGAGCTAGGTGTAACAAATGAGCTATTCCATATCTTGTTTTGAAATGATTTCTGGGTCTTAAAATTTCAGTGACATTGGAAATAATTATCGAAGGTAGTGAAAATCTCAATTTTGGTGGATGATACAACAAATACGTTAATTATACATGTTCATAAGTATTTTAAGTAGTCTCACAACATGCCGTACAAAACCATCGTGTTAGTATTCGCGCTTGTTTATATTCCACATGTTATATCGTGGACGATAGACTTGCCGGAGGTACGGCGACATTTCTTTGAAAAGAATGAGGGGAAGAAACAGAACTATGACAGTTTGGGCAAGCAAGACAGCTTCTACGACAACATCGACGGCAACAGCAAGCACAATTCTGACGAACATCACGAGACGCGCTCAAACTTCCCAAGTGAATCCGACATGGAAGAGAAGGTATGTATTACTTAATAGTTATCTTAATTCTGTCGCCTTGTTGATCTTATCATATTATAGGAGGTAGTGTAGGCTGCGACGTTACGGGATGGATTATTAAGTAGGGTAGATATTTCTTATTGGTCTGTGGGTAGATACGAAAAAAGTTTTGGTTTGCCTAAACTTATTATATGACATCTTGGGGTAGAAATAAGTTTTCCGAATCATTATTGACATTGGAGATACCAACTTCGGTGAAAAAAGCATGAACTTATTATATACCTGTGGCCCTACTATATTCATCCGAAACGAAGTTCGAAACTTCGGATGATCGATGTTTATTCATTCTTTACTGCACACAAAAAATGACAAAGTATACAATATTTTTAACCGACTTCAAAAAAAGGAGGAGGTTCTCAATTCGACTGTATGTTGCTTTTTTTTTTTATGTTTCTTACCTCGTTTCTCTGTACTGTGTGAACCGATTTCAATCATTCTTTCTTTGATTGAAAGCTGGTGCTTGTCGTTTGGTCCCATAAAAATATGGTGAAGATCTGATGAATATCTTCGGACCTGGAGAGGGGAACTCCTTAAAATTAAGGAGAATTGCAATGGTTCTTTTTGCATTACATTCACTAGAAAAGTTAAGTTACAGTAAGAGAGGGAAAAAGGGGTGGGGGTGAGGGGGGGCGGGTGATAAAATTAAAATACACGTAAATTCTAATATCTTCGACAGCTTTTAACCGATTTTAGTGATTTATTTTTCATTGGAAAAAACGTATTGACAGATTGATCCCAGGAATACAACATGAAGATCTGATGATTATGTTCGGACCTGGAGAATAGAACTCTTCAAAATTTAGTAGGATTCCAATGGTTCTTTTTGCATTAGGTTTATTATAAAAGTTAAGCTACAGTGAGGGAGGGAGAAAGGGGTAGGGGTGAGGGGGGGGGTTTAACGTTAAAATACACGTAAATACTAATATCTTCAGCAGCTTATAACCGATTTTAGTGATTTCTTTTTCATTGGAAAGAACGTATTAACAGGTTGATCCCAGGAACACAACATTAAGATCTGATTATCATGTTCGGACCTGGAGAGTAGAACTCCTCAAAATTTAATAGGATTTCAACGGTTCTTTTTGCATTGGGTTCAGTAAAAAAGCTAGGCTACAGTGGTTGAGAGAAAAAGGGGTAGGCGCGAAGGGAGGGGGGGGGGGGGGAGCAAAAATAATAAACATGTGAATATTCCAATATCTTTGGCAGCTTTTAGCCGATTTTAGCGATTTCATTGTCATCGGAAAGAACATATTCCTTGTAGGGAACCAAATCTTCTTCATTTAAATGCCTATCAACACTAAAAAGATAAAAATAATTAAAATTTTAATAAAAAAAATAAAAACCGACTTCAAAACAAAAATCCACTAAAAACCAAAAAATAATAACTACTTACCACTCCAAAGCAAAAAAATAATATTTATTTCATGGAACTCGTGCATGTTGATTAATTTGCTTAATGACTTGACTAGCCAACAAATCAAAATATATGCGTAACATATTGAAGGCGGGTCGCCCAGTACCAAACAATAGATATTTAAATTAATATAAGGCATAGGTCCTACATGTTTGGTACTTGGCGGCCCGCCTTCGATATGTTACGCATATATTTTGATTTGTTGGCTAGTCAAGTCATTAAGCAAATTAATCAACATGCACGAGTTCCATGAAATAAATATTATTTTTTTGCTTTGGAGTGGTAAGTAGTTATTATTTTTTGGTTTTAGTGGATTTTTGTTTTGAAGTCGGTTTTTATACATATAAAATTAAAGAGTACAGTTGGCGGTCTTATCGCCCTAGGCGATTTCTTACAGACAACCTTTGGATGGATATAAGAAAAGGATAAGAAGAGAGGGCAGTATAGAATTTAAATAAAACTAAAAACATGCTCTTATAAGGAATAGGTAAACAAATTATTTATAGTGAATATATCATCATCATCATCATCATCATGGCAGCCACAGGAAGTCCACTGCTGAACATAGGCCTCCCCCAATGATCTCCACAATGACCTGTTGGAAGCGGCCTGCATCCAGCGACTTCCTGCGACCGTCAGATCGTCCGTCCACCTTGTAGGCGGGCGTCCGACACTTCGCTTGCCTGTACGTGGCCTCCACTCGAGTGAGTGAATATATACATGATAATACATAATTATATAATACACTTAATATACATACATATATAAATATTTCTATAGATAAACATAGACATAAATATACATACTAAATATAAATTATAAATTACCTATTGAGACAAAAAGAGGAAATAAAAACTTCTTAATAATAATAAGAATAAGATGTTATCACGCCTATCACCCAGCGAGCTGCAGAAACACCATCCATTCCTGCTGCTGACATTGAGCTGGTGGACAATCTAGACAACACTGTAAGTCCCCAGGATCAACAGCGTTTGAGAAGGACTTTGGAGAGTGCGATTTTGGAATATAAATCCATACCAGCGTCCTGTAGACCGCGCGTGCCGCGTTTGCCTACGCATAGACGAAACTTAGCGCTGATGGGAGCATTGGACTCCATTGTTTCCACCTATATGGAGTCCAGTCGAGACCTTGTTGATACGCATTCGATCCTTTACTGCGCGGCCGTCGCAGCATGTCGGGTGGCTAATGTAAAATTTGCAATTAATAATGTTACTACCACTCGAGATGTTGCGACTGTGCCTGCATGGCAGCGTAGGATCGAGGACCGTATTAACAGGGCCCGAACTCTCATCGGCAAGCTTATTGCTTTCCGAAACGGAAACAATAGGCAAAGGGTCATGCGTTTTGTGGCCCAGGCCTTCTCTGGGACTAATATAAGTCCCCGGGATTATGGGCTTTGGGTCACAGAACGCATAGACTATTACAAACAAAAAGTGTATGCGTGGGCGAACCGCATTCGTCGCTATAGGAAACGGTGGGATCGATTCCAGCAGAATCGTACTTTCCAAAGTGACCAAAAGAGGGTGTATAGATGTTGGGAGCGTTCTCCACAATGTGTGGTAGATGGGCGGCTGCCTAGTGTTCATGACATGCGTACTTATTGGACAAATATCTGGTCGTCATCTATCTCCCACACTGAAGCCGACTGGTTTGGTGTTGTTGAGCGAGCTTGTGAGTCTATACCAATTATGGAAGCTATTTCAATTAGTCCAGAGGATGTCCTGGTTGCAATCCGTCCGACACAAAACTGGAAGTCTCCTGGTCCGGATGGTTTGTACAATTTCTGGTTGAAATGGCTTCCATGTTCGCATGCTCGGTTGGCAGCACAATTCCAGGATGCGCTTGATGGAGGATCGCTTCCAACATTTATGACTACCGGTGTTACTCACCTCCTCTATAAATCTGGTAGTGCCACGGACCCAAAAAATTATAGACCTATTACATGCCTCCCTACCACATATAAACTTTTTACATCCATATTAAGGGCTAAAATAGCAAACCACTTTACCTCAAATAATATTCTTTTTCCAGGCCAAACTGGATGTAAGAGTGGGTCGCGTGGTACTAAAGAACTCCTTCTCATAGACATGACCATTTGCCAACAGGCTCGTCAAAATCGTAGAAATTTATCAGCTGCCTGGATTGATTATAAAAAGGCATTTGATTCGGTGCCCCATACTTGGCTCATGAGGGTGTTAAGTTTGTACAAAATTGATACAAACTTATGCACCTTTCTTGGGTCTTGTATGGGACAGTGGACCACTGTCCTTAGATATCCAGGTGGTATGGTTTCTCCTGATTGTGACGAGCCAATAAGAATCAAGCGGGGTATATTCCAGGGTGACAGTCTGAGTCCACTGTGGTTTTGCATGGCCCTGAATCCTCTTAGTACTCTGTTGGTGGATTCGGGGTTAGGCTACCGTCTTCGGAGAGGGACTGAGCCTATTTCTCACTTGCTTTACATGGATGATCTCAAGTTATTTGCATCAAAACAAACAGAATTGATTGAGTTGTTAAAAATAACTGAAAAATTTAGCAACTCAATTAATATGAAGTTTTGTGTAGATAAATGTGCGATTATCCATGTAAAGCGGGGGGAAGTTGCAGTCTCTGATGGTGTACAAATCTCTGATGCTATAAGACTCAGAGCCCTTTCCGAGACAGAAACTTACAAATATCTGGGTATGCCAGAGGCACTGGGTATTTTGAGTGCAGACGTAAAACAATCAGTGAAGGAGCGTTTCTTTGGCCGCCTGGCAAAAGTTCTGAACAGTCTTTTGTCAGGTGGGAACAAGATTCGCGCCTTCAACGGTTGGGTTATGCCTGTGCTTATGTACTCTTTTGGCATACTCAGATGGACTCAGACCGAATTGGACGCCCTAGATCGTAAAGTCCGGACTCTACTGACTGCACATCGTATGCATCATCCACGATCGTCAGTGATGAGATTGTACATCCCGCGGAGATGTGGGGGCCGAGGCATCCTTAATGCTAAGGACTTGCATAATCGCGAGGTGTGCAATCTCAGGGATTATTTCCTTCACAGTGACGTGGATATGCATAGGGTTGTAGTTAAGATAGATAAAGGACTCACCCCGCTCTCTTTGGCGAATGAGAACTGGCGGAAACCACTGGTGATGAGCACGAAAGATCGCGAGGAAGTATGGAAGAGCAAAGAGCTGCATGGTCGGTTCTATCGGGCCCTCCATGGACCTGATGTGGACCGACCTGCGTCTGTATCTTGGCTACGTTTCGGTAACCTCTTTGGGGAAACTGAGGGTTTTGTCTTTGCAATTATGGACGAAGTTATTAAGACGAACAACTATAGGAAATACATCCTGAAGGACGGTACGGTCGACATTTGTCGGGCATGCCACCGTCCGGGCGAGTCAATCAGGCATGTTATCTCCGGTTGTTCGTATCTTGCTAACGGCGAGTATTTGCATAGGCATAACCTAGTAGCCAAGATCATACATCAGCAAATTGCTCTTCGATATGGGCTTGTGACTCTTGAAATGCCATATTACCAGTACGTTCCACAACCAGTTCTTGAAAATGGTCATGCAACGCTATACTGGGATCGGTCTATTATCACAGACAGGACTATTGTCGCCAATAAGCCTGATATTGTGATAATAGATCGATTGGCGCGCCGGGCTATACTTGTTGACGTCACCATTCCGCATGACGTTAACCTCGTTAAAGCTGAAAAAGACAAATTGTCTAAGTATTTAGATTTGGCACACGAGGTTACCGATATGTGGGATGTGGACTCAACAGTTATTGTCCCGATTGTTGTTTCTGCACATGGACTGATGCCAAAGAGCTTCGACCAACATCTTCAGAGGCTCTCAATTGGTCGTTGGGTCAAGAGCCAGATCCAAAAGGCGGTATTGTTGGACACGGCACGCATAGTGAGGAGGTTCCTTACTTTGGATCCCTAACCGCCGGTGGCTTGGGTCTTGAGCCCCGCCACCGAAGGGTCATTACTTTTTTATATTTTTATACGACATAATGTTTTATATATATATATATATATGGTGTGTAAAAATGTAAAAAAGAATATTATGGAAATAAAGAGCAGTAAATAAGAATAATTTTTATTTACACACAGAGTTCACAAAATTAAAAAGTCCCCTGACTTCTGTGCTAGGTTTAAAACCTGTGTTACAGAAGTCAGTGTCCTCTTCCTTTACAATCATTATACAAGTGTGAAAAAAATAACATTAATGGAGTACAATACGTAGTGAAACATAAAACACAGTAAAGAAAAAAAGTAATGGATTTACAAAAATAGAAATAGTAGGTCATTTTATGTGCGAGCGCACGTGCGAGTTAGTTAGTGTGTGTGTGTGTGTGTGTGTGAAGAAGTCCTTTGAAATGTGAATAGTGACCTAATTGTGTATCATACTCAACACCATCATACCTTCAGTCTCCGTCAGTTGGCTCCACGTCATACGAGATGACATTGGGTGGAGATGCGGTGGTATTACTTGCATGAGGCCAAATATTACCACGAGTGCTATTATTTGCATGAGGTCAAATATTACCATGAGGTTGTGCGCAAGATGCGAGGCCGTCCGGTCCATGTCGTCATACGAGATGGCGTTCATTTGCATGATGCCAATATGTGTGTGTGTGTGTGTGTGTGTGTGTGTGTGTGTGTGTGGTGCGTGCGTGCGTGCGTGCGTGCGTGCGTGCGTGCGTGCGTGCGTGCGTGCGTGCGTGCGTGCGTGCGTGCGTGCGTGCGTGCGTGCGTGCGTGCGTGCGTGCGTGCGTGCGTGTGTGTGTGTGTGTGTGTGTGTGTATGTGTATGGGAAATACATTCAAAGAGATATTAATTTTACTTGTTACTGTTACTAGTAAGTTTGGTTACTTTGCAAATAATTCTGTTTGTTCATCATCTAATGATTGCAGCCAGTTCTTACACATTAATTTTACTTCACGGGTTGTTAATGTAAGTATATGCATTTCCTTACTTATTTTATTGTATAAATATTTTGCCATGTAACAATGTTGTCGCTTGGCAAATGTCGTACGAAGCTTAGGAAGTACACATACACTAGAAATAGCTCTCTTCAGTCGATGATGAGTTCTGTTAACTGGGGTAATTTTGTGCTGTTTTAAAATAAGTTGGAGAATATATAATTGTCTAACTGATAGGACTTCACATTTTTTATACAAGCACTTTGTTGGAAATCTAAAGGGGCTGAAAGTCAATGTTTTCAATAAAGAACGTTGTGCCCTTTCTAAATGAATCATATATGACTTACAAGCTCCACCCCATATCCCTATACAGTACCCAATAACGGATTGCGCTAGTGCATAATAAATTGTTCGTAGAAGGTTAAGATTTGCGACATGTCTTATGTTTTTGAAGACTCAGATGAGTTTTCTAATGCGTGATACAATTAGATCAATGTGATCGCGCCAGCATATGCGTTCATCAATAATGGTACCCAGATACTTTATATTCGCGATTTTAGTGATGGGGAGACAACAACAATTACCATTATTAACGATGAAATTACAGGAATGAATTTTGATATTAATATCTCGTGGGCGTGTCTTAGCAATATTGAACTGTATGAATTTGGTTTTTTCTATATTTAACGTAAGAGTATTTTCTTTTAACCAATTATTAACTTTAAATAGCCCTAGTTCAGTGATATGTTTAACTTTATCCCAGGTGTCTCCGTGAAATATCAAAGCAGTGTCATCGGCGTAGGTAAATATCTTGCCGCCGGTTAAGGATTGTTGAAACAGTTCATCAATATATACCAGGAAAATACTTGGGCCTAGTATACTGCCCTGCGGGACTCCGTAGGTCACTGTTGCTTCTGGACTTATTTGGTCACCTATTTTTACTTTTTGCCTTCTATCCGTCAGAAAGTCTTGAAAAATGTCAAGCACGTTACCTCTTACTCCGAGTTTATAGAGTTTATCCACAAGTTTAGGGATCGACACCGTGTCAAATGCCTTTGCTAAATCTAAGAAGACGCCCAAACATTTTTGTTTATTGTCGATTTTGTTAGTGACGTAATCAATTAATTGGCTTACGGCGTCCTTTGTGCTTCGGTCACTTCTAAACCCAAACTGATTTTCTGACAGAATACTATGGTGTTCTAGGTACTTCATTAATCGATTGTTTAGTGCTTTTTCCAAAACTTTCGACAGTGCTGTTAGCACTGAAATTGGCCGATAGTTATTGACACGGTCCCGATCCCCACCCTTGTGGATAGGTGTTATGAGTGACTTCTTAAAGACAGATGGGAAAACCCCTTGGCTAAAACAGAGATCAATTAGTGTAGTCAGATTTGGAACAATAACGTGTTTAGCCAGTTTCAATAGTTTTGATGGAATGCAGTCCCAACCGGTGGCGCAATTGGATTTGTGTTATTGTCAAAGATCGGTGCTTCTTTTCTGTTCCTTGTGTACTTGAGTAAATAATTATTAGTTTTATTAATTCACATGCTGCCGAAATAGCTTAAGGGGAGTAGTTGTGGAATAAATTTACCTACTTGGCTACCCTCAAAACTAAATTAGCATTGCTAATTTTTTTTAAAGAATTTCCTTTCTGTGGACATCTTTTCTGTGGATTTATAAGTCCACAGGAAAGACAATGTCTACAGAAAAAAATAAGTAATAATGATTTAACAAGTAAAGCAGTATTTTGCTTGCCTGTAAACGTAGACGTGGAGTGCTGTGGGCTCGATAGTAATGTATTTAGCTTATAATAATATTAAATTATTACTCAGTATCGGAATAAAACCATGTTCCATATGATAGCGAATTATGTGATGTCCGTTCATCATTCTTTAACTTTAGTGATTCAGATAACTCAATTGCACCATCGAAAAAACAAAAAATAAATTCAGCGATGGAGACACTTGCTTTGTAACTATTTTTGATATGTTTGTTCTTTTGTGTAAACACAACACCCTTCTGTGCTCGAAAAAAAAATATTATAATTTCATTTTTTAGCCTAATCGAGGAAACGATCTTGTTTTATGTTTTAATTTTAATATTCTGATAATATCATATTAAATGAGACTGATTTCGTAAAAATCCCGACCATGTTTTTTTTATACAAATTTTCGCCTCGTTTTGTGTATGACCCATTTAAGCCCGTTAATAAGCGATTCTACCTCTGCTTCGTCTGGGGAAAGCAGTACCATAGAACTTACTAAATTGTAGTCATGATGCGGGGCATTATTCAAACTGGACTGTACTACTGCATTAGCCAGGTTCTTTCCTACGTTTGAAAAGTATTCATTTACTTCCGTAATGCTTAGATTATTATTATTTATCAGTTCTGAAGCCGTCATATTTAATTTCTTTTGGTTAATTATAGATTTTATTGCACTCCACTTTTGACGTGACAACGTCTTAAATTAGGTTGCGGCTGGGAGTCACTTATGAAAAAGTGTAACGCCCGGTAACGTAACGGTGCGCGCGCAGCACTAGAGAATTAGGCGCATTGAATCGGCGCATGCTTGTGTCTCTGTCTTTGTCTTTCTCGAACGTTCTTGGCGTTGGAAAAACAAGAAAGCGTCACAATACAAGTTCACACGTGTGGTTAAAGTATCGTCAGCTGTGTCTGTAGTGAAAATATGGAGTGCTTAGATTCGTCATTACATGTACAATGTTTTAGTAAACAAAATATATTCTTTATTATTTTTAGCCGATTCCAATAATGATTTTTCATAGTTTCGTTTTAGTTTTTTAATTAAAGAATTACAATAGTTGCGGTAGCGTTTGTAGGATACTTCTAGAATGTTGTTATTTGGATTATTTTTTAGTTTACGGTGTAATTTGTCCCTGTGACGCATACAGCGTAAGATACCCAATGTTAACCATGGTTTTTTAATTCGTTTTTTACACGGCACGATGCAAGGTTTAGAATGGAGTTCTATAGCAGTTTTAAGATATTCGACAAATAATGTCGCAGCCAGATTTGCGTCATTCATCGATTTAATAAAAGAGAAATCAACTGTTTCCAAATATTGAACACATGCGTTAAAATCTATCTTGAGTATTTTATTCTGAGGCTTTGTGTATTTAGTGCTGTTAAGGCTAAGTAATACAAGACTATGATCAGTTACTGTGGAATCAATTACGTACACTGATGCTGTTAGAAATGATTTTAACATGATGTGATCTAAACAGCTATTTAACCGGGTTGGAAATGAATGAGCTGCCAACATACCCAGTTCGGCTGTCAAGTTCAGATAAGCGGCACTATTTTTGTCTGTAGTGTCCATCTTAATGTCAATATTCACGTCACCTGTTAATATAATAGTTGAGTTACATTTGTTGATAGGGCAGATAATATTTTCGATCGTATTAAGAAATGCGTCGATGCAGCTAAAAGATGGAGATCTGTAGGTGGCTAAGATAAATATGTTAGGTTCTATTTTTAAAAGAAGAAAGTTACCTCCTGACTGTTCTGGTTCTATAACAGAACATTCGATTGATTTTTTAACATAAATAACAATGCCATCACTTTTGTTATAACTTTTTGTGGATTTGAAACTGACATATTCGTCTAAAATGGGTATAGGCTTGTCATCATTTAGCCAGCATTCGGTCAGGATTACCACATCAATTTCAAATTTAAATCTAGATAACTGTGTTAGAAGATTGTCGGTGTTTTTGTATATGCTCCGTATATTTTGAGTGACAATATTTATTGAAGTTGTTGATATTTGCATCAGTCTATTACAAGTGTCAGTATCGCAGTCATAGGCTGACGCATTTTTTAAGACATCTAGTTCATAAGTAATCTCCTTATTTATATTAGCCATTATTCGTAATATTGGAGAGTGTTTTCACGAATAAAATATCTTGTAGTATCATATTCATATCGAATAAATTGCATATTAAAAGTGGCGTTCTATTATCCTGAAATATTGACTCATTATCAGAAATTATATAAAATGTATATGGTATTCCCCTCTTTGTTTAATAAATTGAAAATGTGCTTTGTTATGTTTGTTTGAGTTGTGTGTTTTGTGTAAGGAGTATATAATATGATTAGTACGTTTTAGTGAAATATGTGTGCCGTTAAAAAAGGTTACATGTACAGTTAGAAGCATTAATCTTTGCCGAAAGTTGGACTGTCTTAGTCATAGAGAAGAGATGTTCTTAAGTTTGTTTTTAAATTGTCTTGATTTTTTTATGACATTTTCTTTTGTGCCAACGCTGACAAAATCGATGACAACTGGTGACTCATCTTTTTTGCCCATACGAAATATATCCTTGATTTCGTGGCATTGAATTGGCGTGTTTAAGATGTTCGTCATTTCAATCACGATTTTTTTCAGGTCTTCTTTCGATTCTGTAGAAATTTTGGGTATATTCTTCAGTTCAATACTTGTTGATAGATGCACACGTTCAAGATTCTCCACCTTCATCTCGAGCTGTTGAATATAACGGCGATCAGCTGCACGCTCAGATTCTAAATTTGCCAGTTTAACCATTATATCGTCGTATTGACTAGAAAAGTGGGTGATACTTTCCTTTATTTCTGTGTTTTGTGCAATTATCTCACGCATTGCCTCTTGAATATCAGCAAACTTACTGTCCGTCTGGGCTGAGTTTGCGGACAGAAGTGTTCGAAACTCGTCAAGCATAGAATTATCCGGTGTGCGTTTACGTTTAAAGCGGTTCGAAATATTTTCAATGTCCAATTCATTGAGGTTCGGAGTTGAGCCTGATTGTGATATTTCACGGGGCGCAGACTTCACCTTTTCCAATTCATCCATGGGCGATTTTTGTGGGGGTGTGCGCTTGAGCGGCATTGAGTAACAAACAAATAATATCCAGATACCCCCAAACACTAGGCACAACAGTCCGCGCTCAGAAGTATGCCGTCGCAATTCTTCGCGGGAAAAAGGTCCTAAGCGCCGTGTAGATCGCGTCACTTACGGTTTTAATAAATCACTGGAGTTCTTTAGCACTTCAAGTGAACGTTATTACAATTGATTAAACTATTTTGATTGTATCTATTAGCAATGATTTAGTTGTGTTCTTTTAACTCACAAGTATGTTGTATAGGGCACTTTTTATTGTTTTAGCACTGATTTTAACCTTTAAAGCTATTTGTAAACAGTTAGAATGAATAAGTTCAACTTATAAATGAACAAACGTTGTTTACTTCACGGCGATAAAAAGAGGAATGCTTAATGCAGCTACTTAGAGAGAAAGATAATAAGTCTTTAAGCATTTTTTTGAAAGATGTCAATGTTTGAGCTTGCCTTATGACAACTGGTAATGCATTCCACAGTCGAACGGCTTGCACTGTATAGGACCTATCCATGAACGTTGTGGTATGCATAGGCATTCTCAGTTTCAGATTCTCCGACGACCTCAAGGACCTTGAATGAGACTCATGGAGAAATAGAAATCGTTCTTTGAGATATGATGGAGTGAGAGGATTGAACAAAATATTGTAAAGAAGATTAAGAATATGAGCATTCCGACGAAGTCGTATGGGTAACCACTTGAGCTTAGTACGAAACTCAGAGAC
This sequence comes from Hyles vespertilio, assembly GCA_009982885.2. Lineage (NCBI taxonomy): Eukaryota > Metazoa > Arthropoda > Insecta > Lepidoptera > Sphingidae > Hyles > Hyles vespertilio. The sequence goes on along the minus strand of CM042825.1, from coordinate 335,307 downwards.
ATGATCATATTTGCGCAGACCAAATACAAATCTAATACAGACATTTTGAAGACGCTCAAGTTTATTAAGTTGGTCCTCGGTGAGATCGAGATAGCTGACGTCGGCATAATCAAGGATGGGGAGTAGGAGAGTTTGTGCAAGGGAAATTTTCATGGCAATGGGGAGAAAATTGCGTAACTTACACAAAGACCTAGCTGAGGCAAAAACCTTTCGGCTAACTTCCCGAAGCTGAGGACCCCATGTGAAACATTTGTCTATATATAAACCAAGATTTTTAACTGTATCGCTGTATGGAACAATGATACCATCACAGGAAACAGATGGAAGTTGGTCCTGATCTATTTTCGATGTGATCCTAGGGCTGCCGACAACAATGACCTGAGTTTTTGATGGATTGACCTTCAGTCCGTAATCTTTACTCCATGAACATATATATTGGATGTCAGAATTGATGGCTCCAATCGCATCAGTTATCTTGTCCAAGGATGCCCGAGTATAAATTTGCAGATCGTCTGCATAAAGGTGGTAGGAGGAGCGAAGATTATTGGTAATAGAATTAATAAAGACAGCGAAGAGTAAAGGAGATAAAACGCCGCCCTGAGGTACACCAGCAGATACAGAGCACCAAGAGGAAAAGCATTCCTCAAAGCAGATGCGTTGCTGGCGACCATATAGGTAACTACGAAACCAATCAACTGCTGTTGGAGATATGTTAAGAGAACGCATTATGCCAAGTAATACATCAAAATCGACGGTGTTGAAGGCATTACTGAAGTCTAGCAATCCTAAGACTGTCAGCTTGCCTTCCTCCATGCCCAACCTAATGCCATCCGCAATATGAGTTAGAGTGGTAATTGTGCTATGCCGAGGACGAAACCCTGATTGGAGAGGATTAAGGAGATGTTTATGTACGCTACGAATGTACCTACATATACTTATGGTCGTTATTGACTTACGGTCGTAACCATAGACTGTCGTAACCATAACTTATGATTACGATGTACGTTATACAAATTCGAACTATTACAGATAGTATCGTATAAAAAACTTCGATCGTCCGAAGTTTCGAACTTCATTTCGGATGAATATAGTAGGGCCCCTGTGTTATGTAAGCTAACCCAACCTAAGTACTTATGTATTTATGTTTGAATTAAAATATAATTGGGTGACTAAAGAATAAGGAGGATGTGCTAATTAAAATAAAAAGCAAGATGATGCAGATTTTTGTTCAATTTTGTATTACTATAAGGCGAATATATTAACAATCCAGGAAACAAGTAATTCATAATGATTATATGCGAAACTAAAGTTTACCCAATTAATCAAATTAAGTATTACCGACGTTCAAGTATGCGTACTTAATAATTATTATCAACTATAATGAATATAATTTTAATCATTGAAATCTTCGTGTACACAAGTAATTCAAGTCGTTTCATAACACGTTTTTATTGAAGTCTAATCCAATATTATATGAGTAGCGTTATTATTATAATAAATAGATACTAATTTATAGTGATTCATTATGGATGCATTATATATCGTGCTTGTGTAAGGCTTACACTGGCATTATCTGTGACCTACAAATTAACTGGTTGAAACAGCACTGATTCCGACATGAGATTAACATTCCGTTAATGCCGGCACGCTGGCCGCGCAAGTGCTCGCTCCCGAGGGATAGGTGTCACATGTCCTTGATGCGGTTACAGGTGACGAGCCTGGCGCACGACGGCGGCAGGTACCTCGAGGGGCCTACGGAGGTCTATTGAGAGCTACGTTGACTTCTTGGAAAACTGTACAAGGATGAGTTCTGCCTCGGTAAATATCGAACTATATGTTAAAAACTTATGTTAAATACTGTCAAGAATTTATATAAATTATTGATACATACATTCCGCTAGGGCTAAACCTAAGTGTGTAATCGATGACAAGCATTTCTCCACGCCCGGTCCTCTGAGGGTCTTCGATGCTTTTTGTTACTTATAATTCCAATAAGTAATAGCAAATCATTATTTTCGTAGTTTTTAGGCACTAATGGTGAGGCATTTCAAGGTTTTACGTAATTACAGGCTCCTTTTCGTGTAAAGTGGTAGGATGCCGCTCACAATCGGTCTAATATAGCTCGCCAATAAATGGCGTCAGACGAATCCGTTATTAAATTGTTTTTTCGTGCTGCGACGAAATCATCTGAGATTACAGGGAAAGGGAGGGAATACGCACAGCTTAATAGAGCATACAACCAATAATTCAGTCGTTCAGATTAAATAATTGGGTCAGGGTGAGAACATGACCGGCAGTCCGTGGGGCTCGCAGCTGCAGCAGGTGGTGGGGCGCGAGCGTGGGGCGCTGGACGGCGGCGTGGCGGCGGCGGCGTGTGCGCAGGTGACGCGCGCCAGCGAACACGTGCGGCGTCTGGCGCAGCTCGCCGCAGACACCACGCGCCGCCTGCAGGACCTCGCCTACATCCATATGTACCAGAAGGTAATTCGTTGGGATCTTCAAAAGTCGTTCAATTTACAGATTGCACGTATTCGATCCCGTTGCACATTCATGTAGGCCCAATTATACTTAAATAATCTTGAATTAAATGCTTCATTATATTTGAAGGACGTGAGCGAGGAAGAAGATGAGTTGATATTCAAGTTAGCCTCGTTCCTGGACCGGTTGGCGCACCTCACTGGCTTCCGACCGGATCCCAAGAAGTTTCTCGAGGAACCACCTACCAGTAAGTGCTTAGATTGAAACCTCAAATACATAGAATTACATATATCGTCTGCTTACTGGTAAAACAAGATAAATGCATTTTTTATATGGAATTTTTAATTCTCTATCTACTGGTAAAACCCAATAAAAGCAAAGTCCAATATCTTCTGAGATAATAAGTTTGTAAAAGTGATAACTTCTTACATTTTGGAAAAAATATACAAGTAAAACATAATAAATATTCTTATAGCTTAAATGCATTTCAATTTTAACAGGTAAAAAACAATAAATACGGTTAAAGTTTTTTACTTTGTGATGTGACAAGGTCTTAAACGCATTTATTATTATAAATCTTACAATTTAAACACCATCACTATATTAAAGTTATTTATTCCATTGTATTTATTGATTTTTGTTTATTAAGGATCGATGTTTGATTGCCATAATTAAGTGATAAGAAATACAAAACTGCTGCCCGAGAGCCGAGTTGATCCGACACTACAGCGAAGACATCCCGGACATCAGTCGGTATGAGATTCGGATGGCCTTTGATCGACTTAAAAATAACAAAGCGCCGGGCGAGGACGGAATTACAGCAGAGCTTCCGAAAGCGGGTGGAACGCTGATACTGCAAGGCCTTCGGAGGCTCTTTGATTCCGTCCTGCTTGAGGGCACAACATCAGAGGCATGGAGCAGAGATGAGGTGGTACTGTGCTTCAAAAAGGGTGATAACAGCTTCTTGAAGAATTGCAGGCCCATCTCACTCCTGAGCCATGTCTATAAGGTGTATTCAAGGGTCATCACAATTCGTTTGGAATACAGATTTGATAACTTCCAGCCTCCCGAACAAGCTGGTTTCTGAAAAGGCTACAGTACCATAGACCACATTCATTCAATCCGGCAAACTACATAAAAATCCGAGGAGTATAATTTGCCACTTTGCTTAGCGTTTGTGGACTATGAGAAAGCCTTCGATTTGATAGAGATTTGGGATGTGTTGCAATCTCTTCAACGGTGCCACATTGATTATAGGTATATCGAAGTTTTGAAGTGTTTGTACAAAAACGCCATCATGTCAGTCCGAGTACAAAATCAGAGTACGAATGCTATTCTCTACTACAGAGGGTCATGAGACATGGAGATATAATATCTCCGAAAATGTTCACTGCTGCGCTATTCGGTATTCGGATTCGGCATCAACATCAATGGCGAGTATATCAGTCACCTTCGATTTGTCGACGACATTGTAGTCTTGGCGAAATTGCTGGAATCCTGCGCCATATGCTCAAGGACCTCAATGGAGTTGCTCAACAGGTGGGTCTTAAAATCAACATGGACAAGACGAAGATTATATCGTGTCCACCTGGATTGCGGTTGGAAACTCTACGCTCGGAGTTGTGGACGAATACGTCTATTTGGTACAAGTTGTCTGGTTGTAAGTTGTAGTCGCAGTGGGCCGATCACATGGCGCATTAAACCGATGGCCGTTGGGACCGAAAGGTTCCATAGTGGAGGCCACGTACAGGCAAGCGAAATGTCGGACGCCCGCCTACAAGGTCGACGGACGACCTGGCTAAAGTTGCAGGAAGTCGCTGGATGCAGGCCGCTTCCAACAGGTCGATGTGGAGACCCTTGGGGGAGGCCTATGTTCCGCAATAGACTTCCTGTAGCTGAGATGATGATAATGATGAAGAAGAAATACAAATAACTGATTATTAAAAATCGTTTCTTTTATTATCGTTTAATAGATTACCTATGTAAAGTTAATTTATTTTTATTTAATTAATCACCTTTGTATGATGTAGGTAATACTTAATAAGTGACACGCTTACACTAAAAGTATACAAGTAAAACAGGTTAAATGTATCAAAAATATCATTACTTCAGCGAATTTGGTCAAAAAAATCTTTCCAATTAAAGAATTGGTGTAAAGTACAATAAGTCTTCACACAAAAGTAAAATAAGCTTTTGAAATCATCGAATTTAGAAGATATAACACCTTTGATAAGTTCTGGTAAAACATGTTAAATGCAGCCCTCCTTTGATCTAAATTTAATTTTATTCAATTTTATTAATACCGAATATTAAATAAAAGTAAATCTCAAAAGAGGGGTAGTTAGCCCTACTTTTTGCTTTAACAGTTTTTAATTAATGAATTTCAAATAGATCAAATTACAACTCAAACTTTAAAAACTCATTTACTCGAATTGGCACTGACTGCATTTATTACTTTTTACCAGTAAGCAGACGATATGTCAAACAGTCACACCACTACTCTGTGTATCAGGTAGCACCACGCCAGCCCCTTTCAGCCCGCCGGTCCCCGGGACGCTGGTGAACGTGACGGAGGAGGTGAAGAACGCCCTCCTCCGCTGCCTGAAGGACAACAACTCCTCGGCGTCAGCCGACGTGCGCTGCTCCTTCCCATACACCATGACACCGGAGCTAATGGCCATACTGAACATGAGCAGTAAGCGTTACTAACTGAACCCACTGGCGAGTGGTAAAGAACAACATGTTCTCTGCCAATGGTTAAGAAGTGCCACGAGAACACTAAGATTTAACTGTAACAATAATCAATGACTTTTAATAATTCCTAAATCTTTATGTTTTTAAATATTTTGTCAGTAATAAGAACAATAGGTTCCAAATGTAATTTTTTTTTCAGTTTTTTTTTGCTTTGTAACTTTTCAGCCAACAGCTCACAACCAAAATCAAGTACCGATCCACCCGCAACGACCCCCGGCGGCGCTGCGCCACAACTCATGGAGCTGCTGGTGGGCTCGGACAGCGCCGCACCCGCGCGCCCGCCAGCCGCAGCCGCCACACAGAACTTATTCACAAACAACCCGATCACCACTTTCCTAAGAATAAACCCCTTTTTACAGAGAATTCAAAAACGATCCGTGAATACGCCACCGCCACGTCGGACCGAACCAACAGACGGAAATGTCAAAAGATCGATCGGAGAGAATCCCGCTATTAATTTCATGAAGTATTTCGTAAAACATAATGTCTGGACGAATTCTAACCTGGGCCGAAATGATTTAGATGTGAGTAGTTTGAAACCCGGTAATTTTGAAGTCAAGAACGATTTGCCCGTTAAATACGTAGAGAAGAGATCATTGTTCCGGAGAAGGACACCGCCGCTACGTCGGCCGCAGCACACTTTAAGAGTTGTGAAGGATCGCATAAAAGAAACTTTAGGGGCGCACTACTACAAAAACAAAGAACAAATCATAAAACTTAAAAATACTTTGGACTCGATCCGCAGCATCACGTATAAGAAAAGCGTGACTAAGGCCAACGTGCACAAGAGGTCCGTCCACTACGACAAGATGGGGCTGCCCAAGAAGTGGGAGGAGCCGAAGCAGGACCTCGGCTACTACGTGAAGAACAAGAAGGGCACGGCGGTGGTTCCCGACCTGGCGCAGGCGGCGCAGGTGCGGCTCGGCCTGGAGCAGGTGTTCCAGACCGGGAACATCGAGGTGGTGCGCCGCTTCGGCGCCAACTACAACCCCCTCGACCCCGCGCCCTTCTACACCGGCGTCATGAGGAGTATGGCCGATATTTAATACTATAGCAGTTAAGGGTCACTGCGTAGCCAGCTAGTAATAGTAGTAGTAGTAGCCTCCATCTTTTAAGATACCTTTAATGCCGTTTCCAAATCTGATCTTTTAATATAAAAGGAGCTTGAAAGAAACTTGGTGACTAGGTCATTAATATCTGATTCAAGGGAAATATATTATAAAAACGCAGTGGTATGTAAATATATATTTATTATTAAAGTTGATTCATGTAAGTGATACATTGTTTACATTTGACTACAGAGTATATTCGCAGTTTGCCAAAAATCTCATCACGACTAAATTTAGAACATGCATCCACTTCTCTAATTAAAAAAAAATAGTTTTACAACTAAATAATTGGCTTTATTTTTTATACTTTTCAAAGGCACAATTTAAGTCCGAGTCGGTTGAACATAACCTCACACGTGGCGCCGAGGAAAAATCAACAAAATAATAAACTCGTAAAATATCAACGATAACTATGAGAACGATCTGTTCGAGGTGGTTGTGTTGTACTCTGAAGAGGGACAGATACAATCCAAGGTCCCGGCGGCATATTTTCCAAATCATTGTAGTTTTTTCCTATTTATACCACAATATCAATATTATCAATACATACTTAAATTTCTCTTTCTACAAATATCTTCACATGAATCCTGCCCGTTCCCTGTAGAATGTAATAAAATTGACAATGACACCAATAACTACATAACAGCAGCGCTATTGTCACAACAAGTTCGGCGCCGCGTGTGGGGCTCGGCGGACGAGTGACATGCATTACATCCTGCACGGCGAACCTAACAAATACAATTTATTCATTTTAATATACAAAATATTCTCGGCCATGACGAGGCCGGACAACACGAGCAGATGAAATGTATTTAACTAAGATTAGACTATGCTAGCGATTAACAATGTTAATAAGAGCGTGACGTCACGCGGAACATGCCAACTCGGAGTGAGCGGTTTCTAATCGCACCAGTTGTTTTGTTAAGTAGTTAAAAACCTTCGTTAAATAGCGTTCGCTATTCACAGCGACTACACATGTTCCACTTGACGCGAGTATAAAAACACATAATGAATACGAAATAATGTTTCTTAATATTAATAAACAAGAAAAAAACATTTTATTGTCTCGATTATTGCTTGGTATAATACTTTCTAAGTTTACCCGCGGGGCTGGACCGTCACCGCCGATATGTGAGATAATTTTACAACAGAAATGGCTTGTCATTATGTACTTGTAGTCCATTCCCCGCGCTAACACCATCCAAATACTCAAGTTTTGTGACAAAACACTAATTTCCATAGGAATGTATAATGTAAGACATTCATAAGACTGGGTCACGACATTGCACCCCGGAGCATATTCACATATTTTCTGTTTTTTCAATTGAAATTTATTTGTTCGATATCTTGTTAAATGCTTAAATTGGAATGTTCTAGTACCCTTGGAACAAATGGAATGGAAATCAAATTCGTCAGAATATTATGTACCTTCCTACAACTAATTTACAAGAAATGCCGACATGGAATGTTGAGTTTCATTTGGAATATTTATTGATTCAGTTCGTTGGTCGCTCGTGGGCGCAGCGCGTCGCGACCCGTGTAAATCTATAGAAAAACAAATATAAATACGTTTCCTAACAGTAAGGTGTAAAAGGAGAAAAAAATATTAAATATGAAAAGGCACGATTTTTAACAACTTAGCTTAACAATTACTGTATATGTATGTAAAACACAATATACAGGTGCCACAGCGCACGGTATTGTCCACATGACTAACATTTACCAAATTTGAGTTACCAGCTCAAAACATATACAATGGTAGAAATTGTGATCAATATGGATCAATATATACCAAATGGCAACGTTGAAGTATGGTAGAAATTTCACAAACAAAAATGACTGCCATACCGCTTATTATTATCATTCGTTTCAACTTCGATCCTTAAGTTGTCGTTTCACATTTCGTATCGGTTGCGGTAGAAGTATGTTCTACTGCAACCTGTCCCGCGACGGTAGGTGGTGGTCATGAGAACAGTACAGCGTGCGCGTGTGTGTGTGTGTGTGTTGGTGTGTGTAGTGAGGCTACATGTGGCTCTGCGGCCGCTTCTTGCGGCTGAACAGGCCTCCGAACACGCCCTTCTTGTCTTTCTTGTCCTTGCTCACTCCGCTCACGGACAGCTCTGACTCGCCCGACGACCTGTGCACAATGCATAGTTTCCAATGTTAAAATATTTCACAAAATTCAAAATAAAAAATTGAATATTCCAAAATATATAAAAGTGATTGGTGGTTTGATGGTAAATATCCATAGTAGTCACGTACCGTGAGGCGGGCCTGGTGTCGAGCGCGGGGGAGCCGCCGCCGCCCGCCACGGACGCGGGCCGGCCGCCGTACGCTGCGGGACACACACGTCAGTTACACTCTTCACACTCAACTGTTATCATAAGCATGTTATATTTTATGTGTTTTTAAATCCAACCACTCTCAATCGTACTCTCGATTGTAGAGGAGGCCCGCGCCCTGCAGTGGGACGTATATGGGCTGATACAGATACAGTTTTTAAATCAAAGATTAATAAACACTCTGCAATGCACACAAATACATTAAATAAAGTGTAATTTTTTACAATGACATTTAAGTTAACTTCAAAAGTGGGAATTTAATACAATGTACACACAAATCAAACCATACCAAAGCACTCAGTAATATACAAGCTAACAATTCTACTAACTACTACATACATAGCATATAATAATAGCTAAAAATAATTTCGAAAATAAACATTTTGACTGATTTATCCACTACTTCAACAATATCTGAATATTACTAATCTATCGACTGTTTTCTATTACATCCGATATGTGATATTACCAACGGAATCACACAATATTCACCTTATTATATACTTAAAAATCATCAACCAACATTGACATTATACTATGTATAATAATTCGATTTGCCCATACTACCTTGTACTGCTCCATAAGAAAGAATGAACACCAGGGAGAATTTTATCTCATGTAGTAGAGACATATCATTTAAAAGCTTACAAGTAAGTCTTCCCGCACCCAACAAATACAGCTTTAACATTCAAAAAGTTTACGTCTTAACTAGGTGTAGCAAAGCCGAGTCAGAATGAACCTTTTGAAGCACAGTCGTGATTTATATTTATAGATATCAAGGTATACATCGAAATCTTACAAACAGTAAATAAGCACTACATAAAGAATATAAAATAGATTTAAATCTTAAAGTAATTAATGTATGGAGGGAGCGTCCCGACTTAAAAAACGTGGATAAAAAACCAGTTTACCGCTACTTAATTGGAATTGAATGGATTTAAAATTGTTTTGGGCATCTAATAAATCAATATACTTTCGATTATAAATACAATTTATATCCATTTGTTGTTAAATAATTACCTGATTTAACGAATATAGCAGTGCTATCAACATTACGAAAATATCTACATTTTTGAAGACCCCAATGTATGATAACACTCCCTCTAGACTTTAAATATTCTAAGATTAACATATACTACTTCAAAGTATTAGCGCATAACATACTTATAAAGATAATAATAATTGTACCCAACACCATACATAAAGCACAAATTCATAACGCTAAATATAATATTTGTAATATACACTTAGAAGCTGCACTCCAAGCTTTATTTTCAGGCAAAACTGATCAATTTAACTAATGTATATTGCATTCATGAGTAATATTTTATATCTGAAACACAATAATAATTAATTTGAAGAGAAATTTAAATGTAACTGAAAAGGAATTGATCAGGTTTAACTGTGACAAAATATTGACTGCATCAACTGAATATGTTTATTTGAAATTGATAGCAAAAGACATATTATTTATGTTCGTCAATTCTCCTTGATAGATATTATACAATGAATAGGCTATTTGACTAGTTTCTGGAAATCATACCACATTATGAAGTGGGGTCTATAGACCTTACAAATAAAGGTTATTTTTAGTTACTATATCTATATCATTTAAAAATAAATTTACAAAATACACTGAATAATAACACTGTCAAAACGCTCTGTCTGACAATGTGGCGTTCAGTTAGTAAACATCCGTTCCAAAGATTCGTTCGTATATCCCTTAGCCTGTCGTAAGCGCCGCCTACTGACCTTGATTCAAAAATAGCCCCTATTTCAATGTCGTTAGGTTGCTTTTTTGCTTGAAATCCGATGAGCCGTATTAATATAGACCCTATTTCAATGACATTAGGTTGCTTATTGCTTGCAACCGGAAGGAACCGGCTTCAGGTTCCGATGGTTGAGGGGATAAGTCACTCATTCTCTAATCAACCATAGATCAATCAATCAATAGTCCGAATGAGTTTTTGTCAAAAAAAAATAGAATTATTTTTCTTTCTTCACATTTTATTACATTGGACATGATAATATTATTAATTCACGGGTATAAATGACAAATAACGCGTTATAAAGGCATATTGAATTTGCATCTGTGCCGTTTTCAATCCCATTCATTTCCTGTACGTGAGTAGTTCATACTAATGCATGACGTCATAGCCAATCAAAATCGTTTACGATCACGTGGCGCGAACTCAAAATAAATTAAATTATAATTGTGGTTTTTAGCCAAAATATACAATATTTTTAATGTATGATAATGAAATATGTTTTAAAATTAAATTATCTACACGGATGGAAACAAATAAGTCAATATTTTTTATACAGTCAAATAGCCTATTGTAAGAGGCGAGTAAGCGAAGCTAGACAAGGAGAGCGCTACACAGACACACGCGAGAGGGAGAGAGACGGCGTACATTGCACGCGGTGCAGCACGTACAGCAGGTGGCTGGATCCTTGCAGCCGACACAAAGCGAACCGTTACTGAATCGTCGTGCTAATTCCACACACAAACATCTTTAAAATACTTGAAAATAAATGAAGCATTGGTTCATAATCCCTTGCAAATGTTCCATTACTCTACAGAAGGCTTCGAACCGTAGGGTCAGAAGAATATCGTGTATACATACAGGGTATATCAAGACTGCTACCGAAAACGAAGCTGGGTGGTAGTTTAAGCGACTTCAGACACAATGCAACAGAAAAAGATGCAAAAAAAGCGACAATATTTTTTTTGTTATTTTTTTCCTATGGCCATATTTGGGTGGTAAATACATTTTTTTCCTAAAATAATAGTGTATACCCTTTTATTTATAAATACTCTAAGGTATAAAATAGTTTAAATTATTATTTTAGCAAAAACTATGAATTTACCACCCAAAAATGACGATATTTAAAAAATCATAAAAAATAATTGTCGCGTTTCTTTGCGAAATTTTGAGTTGCATTGTGTTTGTAGTCACTAAAACTACCACCCGGCTTCGTTTTCGGTAGCAGTCTTGAGATACCCGGTATATAAATATATTTTATCGTCATCCACCACCAAATCAGCTGACAGCTCCCAACGACATCAAACTGTTAGTGTAAAGTAGATACTGAAAGAGAATGGTTAGTGTGAACGACCTACGAAGCTAAGCTCTACGAGGCGCGGCGCCGGATCCCTGGCGACTTGCCGGGCCACTTGTACTTATATGACGCCCCGGAATAATGACTACGAGGCTCCTGAATGGAGGAAGAACAATCTAGTATACTAGAGAGTGTATGTGGCGAGTACAAGTGCCCCGGCTGTGGTGAGTGCCGGCGCATGCGCAGGCGCTACTAGCGTCTGCCGACTGACCGATCTCGCTGGTGGAGTAGAAGTGCGAGGTGGTCTCCACGTTCTGGTAGTTGTTGTTCTGGCGCTCGTACTGCCAGGTGGCGGTGGCGTTCTTGTTGGCGTCCCGGCCCTGCCAGGAGCCCGACATGCGCTGCTGGTAGCTGTTGACGAGCGCCGTGACCGACTGCTTCTCCGGGTTGTTGTTGCGCTCGGGCACGCTCGGGCCGCGCTCGGCCGCGGTCGGCACGCGCTCGGGCAGGTTCGGGCCGCGCTCGGGCAGCGCCGGCGGCCGCTCGGGCAACATCGGCGGCCGCTCGGGCGGACCCGACGACGGCAACGGCGGAGTCGTACCGTCCGCCGCTTCACAACAATCACAACCATCATGCCGCCGCACACACAACGTGCGGACTTCACACAACGTACAAAGTAAGCACACAATACGGACACGTGTGTGACCTCAAAACGAGTATAAAATAATAATTAAACGTCTCATATCCTTATATAAAATGTAGTTTATATACTGGAATAATGAAGTAGACATTCACAAAATAGGATCGAGTGTTTGGACATAACACAAACATCAACAGCAGCTGACGTCACAAAGCACAACATTACCATCAATACTGCTAACAGTGTTGCTAAAGATCATTTTCATTCACCAGTAAATATTTTCCTTTATAATGATATTCCAAAGTGTATTTTATTTTCCGTTACCTTCCCGCTGCGAGCGGATGAACTCAGCGTTGATGTCTCTGCCGTTGGAGAACCGCGAGCGGCCCCACGAGCCCGACAACTGCTCCGATTGGTTCCTGCGCATACACACACACTATAACAACTCAATCAATACTAACATTATCTGCACATAGCAATGTTGTAATTGTGCAACAATCTCAGAATCATAAAAAAGCTTTTTAGCCCTACAACATAGGATACCGGAAAAATACCCATTGTTCATTGACATTTTTGTAATGGCATATGAATGGAATTTTCTATTTTATTATTTGGATTTTAGTCTGCAGCGCTAGTGGCTGCAAAGTTTTTAACATTACCTGAGCACTACTTCAGCCATGTCCTCGTCCTGCGGCGGCGGCTGTCTTGGTGGTAGAGACGGCAGCACTGTCGATTCTGCACACAACCATATCACTCAATTATTATGTCATTACATTCCCAATCTGCTTATAACTATAAAAACTTTCAAAGAGAATTTGAAATGACAATGGCTATTCAATAATGTTAAAAAAAAACATGTAGCATGAGGCATGGTTACCGATGTTCCTCTCCGGCGTGGCGGAGGCTCTGTGCGCGTTCTGGGAGCCGCGGTGCTCCTGCAGGATCTCCGCCTGCGTGCGCGGCCGGCGCTGCGGCTCGGGCGACGACGCCGCCGACGACGACGACGACGCGTTCCTGCAACATCACCACAGTCAGTACTGCACTCCTCTCGCGCCGCGTGTGTGCGTGTGCGTGCGTGTGCGTGTGCGCAGGTACGTACTCGTGCAGGCGCCTGCGCAGCTCGGCGGTGGGCGAGTCCGGCGGCGGCACGGCCGAGTAGGGCGTGAGCTGCAGCTCGGGCGGCAGCTGCGCGTGGAACGACAGTTTGGCGACCCACTCGGCCATGAGGTCGCGCGACGCGCACGCGAACAGGTACTCCGCGCCGTCCGCGCACGCCAGCCGGAACACGTGCGCGCGCTTCGTGTAGTCGCCCGCGGGAGAACACCGCGCCTGCGTTAATTAACATGCTAAATCAAAATATGCGTTATCACAACCGATAGTGTGCGCACAATTTTTGATACTGCGACTATAGAATTTCTTCATTTATCTGTTACCTTTGGATAAATCATAACAATATAAAAAGCTTACATAAATTACAAAGTTTGCAACAGACTCAGATAACAGAACTTCTCTGAAAACAAAACTGTGTGAGTTGAGTATTTTTGAATGAACGTTATATATTGTGTACTGACGTTGAGTATGGCGACCGGCGGCGCGGCGGCCTTGGCGCTGGCGAAGTCGAGTTCGTCGCGGAAGAAGCACAGCAGCTGTCCGCACAGCACCGAGTAGTACGAGCGCCACGAGCGCACGGTCGCGCGCTTGCCGCCGCATCCCGCCTCCTGCTTGCGCTCCAGGTAACCTGCAACACGACGCCATACATTAGTAAACGAGAATGCACTAATATGCTGTAACCTAACTATACGAAAATAGGCACTAATAGAGACCAATTTCAATATTATCAGCTAAAGTAAAAAGCTTTAATTTTATTGGCCTGTAAAACATCAACGGCGTTATTAAGTCATATAAAAATTTTAAAATTATACACCTATATTATAAAATTTTAAGAAATTCTATGGTATGTAAGCCCACCAACCCGCATTAGGCCAGCGTGGTGGACTATATGGCCTAACCACTCTCAATCGTACTCTCGATTGTAGAGTAGGCCCGTGCCCTGCAGTGGGACGTACATGGGCTGATACATATTATAAAAACAATAAAAAATTGCTATTGTAATTGTACACTATCAATTGAATACATTTTGTGTTTTACTTTCAAAAATAAATATAAATATATTTCTGTATGTGCATGTAGAGCGTGTGGCATCACCTTCGATCTCGACTGGCGGCAGGTCGGCGGCGTCTCCGCGGCGGTGACGGCGGAAGCTCTGCGTGCGGCGCCGCGTCGTGAACGACGGCGTGCGCTTCGGAGTCTTCACCACCTGCCCGCACGCAACACGTAACAAATTAATGGATTATTTTTTATGACATGTTATGTGAGGGCTGCCATCTCATCATAAATGTGCATTAATGGTCAATTTGGGGCTGATACAATACATTAAAAATCCATTTTATAATAAAGTTATCTAGCATCCGTGTTTTCCTAAGATTTCTTGCCAGTTTGTGTTAGTGTAGTCGGCCAGGTAGAGACATTAGACGGTTGGGTTGAGTGTAGTATGTAGTGGGTAGTGAGTGTTGAGTACTGACGCTCATGCTCTCCGCTCGCTTGACGTGCGCGTCGTTCTTGGGCAGGCGGTCGAACTGCGGCGCGGGCGACAGCGTCTCCTCCGACGACGCAGGCGCCGGACCCGACATCTTGCGTTCTGATGCGGACGTCTGCAATCACAGGACTACATATAATCTCTACTTCAAACTTATTACATACTTGCTTTGGCCGTGATACAAATTACCAAAAACTATTTCTAATTCCGCTACTCAGAAAGAAGAAAAATCAGTTAATTCCAGAGACATTGTATTATGTTTCAATGAAAAAGTATATAATTCGTGGGTTATTATCTCTATATTGACAACTAGCGGCTCGGCTCGGCTCTCACCGGGTGCAGAGTGCAGACAGATTGCTATGCCTTATGTTCATCAAGGATAATGAAGGATTTTAAAGCGAAAACTTTTTGTAATTGGTCCAGTGGGTTTAGAGCCTATTTAAAGCAAACAATCACAATTTTTCTCTTTATAAAATTCGTGTCGTACACGTTGGGTATTAGTAGCGGCGCGTACCTCCATGTGCATGTGCACGGGCGGCGCGACCTCGCGGCGGCGCTCCTCGGTGATGCGCTCCATCTCGCGGCGCCGGTACTGCTGCAGCCGCTCCGCCTCCTGCCGCTCCGCCGAGCGCCGCCGCGCCGCCGCCTCCACCTCCTGCTGCTCCTTGAACGCCTGCTCCACCTGCACGCACGGACACATCATGTCTTATGATGACATTCTTCATAATATCAGAGTACAGAGTGATATATGGTGCTTACAAGAGTGATTCTGCGGAGCGCGTTGAACTTGTCCTTCTGCGCCTCGATGGTCTCCTCGAGGTCGCGGTGCTTCTTGATGAGCTCCTCCACCTGCGCCACGTTCTCGCCGTACTTGCCGTCGCGCACCAGCGGCACCCTGGCACACACACACACCGCGTGAGTACAGTCGCATCGCGCCCGCGTGTGACGTCACGGCGTGCACGCGCACGTACCTGTTGGTGATCCAGTTGTCGAGCGCGAGCGCGTCGCGCTTGAACACGAGCGCGTCGAGGTGGTGCGCGTAGATGCGCTGGCGCGAGCTCCACGCCGCGTCCAGCACGCCGCGGCGCGCGCGCACCAGCGACATGCGCTCCTCGATCTCGCTCGACATGAAGTGACCCTCGCGCACCAGCTTCTCTCCTGCGAGCACACACAGTCAGCGACGCGTCCACTACCACTGTCACTACCCACCAGTAGTCTCAGCGTCGCAACTCACCGTCGCTGTAGAGCGTGTTGAAGGCGTCCTCCTTGGCGTCGATCTCCACCTTGAGGTCCTGGTGGCGGGCGACGAGTCGCTCGGCGCCGCTCACGTCGGTGGCCAGCTCGGGCGCCGTCACGCGCGCTATTGTCTCGTTTGTCCAGGCTCTGCAATATATTGCCACATGAGCACATTGTTTTTGTTGCAGATTATACAAGTAGCGTGCACGGTACGTACAGCAGCTCCTGGTAGGTGTCAAAGTATGCCTGCAGCTGGCCGGCGAGCTCGAGTTGGTGCGCGGCGTGGTCGGCGCGCTCGGTGAGCGCCGCCAGCGCCTCCGTCACGTCCTCCAGCTTGGCCGACACGTGCTCCTTCGCGTCCGGGAATGCTGTGCCCAGGCTGGAACACATTCAAACACACTAGTTAACTCATCAATAATAACAAAACATTAAAAAAAATACATAAAATAACATTTGCTGGAAATTTTGTTGCTTTGTTGTTTTAAATATAAGAAACAATATTTTTGCGGTTTATGTTTGGTGGATTACATCGGTATATTTGACTCTCGATTGAATGAATGTTGTAAACAATATCCGTAACGTCGTACCGGTTGGCCTCCTCGACGAGATGGTCGTGCTGGCTGCGCACGGCGGCGATGTCGGCGCGCAGCGCGTGCAGTGCGCGTGCGGCGGCGCGCAGCTCGTGCGAGCGCGGCGCCGCGTCCCCGCCCAGCGCGCCGTCCTTCTCCGCGATCCACGCCGCCGTCTCGTCCACCGAGCGGTCGAACTCGTGCACCTGCCGCGCGCCCGCCAGCGCCTGCGCGCACACACATATATAGTAACACATCGATACACAATGGTAACACACTACTACACGATTGTGTGTCATTCAATCTACAGTCTGTGTGAATTGGGTTTGACGAAAGCCGTTATAAGAGTACAGATGATATAAAATACTTTCAATAATTAGTCATAAAAAACTATATATGTAATATATAAATATCTTGCAAATTGAACATTGCGGCGTTTCGCTTCCCGGCAGATGTATGTTGTGATGTGGTACCTCCTGGCGGGCGAGCGCGAGCTCCTTGAGGTCGTCCCAGAGTCCCTTGATGTCGTCGATGCGCTGCTTCACCTTGTCGGCCTCGGGCGTGTTCTCCTCGAGCAGCGCGCCGCCGCCCTCGCACACCGCCTCGATGCGGCCCTCGTTCGCTGCATATACAACACTCGTCAATACTATCATCTACGCACAGACATGTCTGGGAAGTTGAATCAATAAACGACTAAATATAATAACTATATGTGAGGCTTTTTGGACTTATAATGTATAATACATAATTTCATAAAGTGCATGGTGGCCTGTTGGTAAACGGACTAGACGCGGCTGGCAACATGTTCACGGTGGTCGCGGGTTCAAATCCCAGGGCACACCTCTGACTTTTCGGAGTCATGTGTGTATTGAGTCAATCACCACGCACTAAAACGGTGAAGGAAAACATCGTGAGGAAACCTGCATACCATAGCGATTTATATAATTTCTATGGTATGTAAGTCCGCCAACCCGCACTAGGCCAGCGTGGTGGACTATATGGCCTTACCACTCTCAATCGTACTCTCGATTGTAGAGTAGGCCCGTGCCCTGCAGTGGGACGTATATGGGCTGATACAATACAATTTAATTTATGTAAGTATGTTCCATTCACAAAATGTTAGATAGTAAGTTAACAGTAAGTAAGTAGTTAATAAGTGGCCAAACTGTTAATAGATTTTCCTATATTGTTCATCGACATTGCATCCAAACTTCTCTATTTTTTTTCCCTTCTGTAAGTTAATCTGTATTTAAATCTAAATTCTGATATATTTTCACGTGTATGATTCATGAACATTTCAAATAAGCATTTGATTATATAAGAACGAGGAGCGACCTTGTAATTGCGCGAGGAAGTTGTCGAAGGCTTGTTGCAAGGTCTCCACGTGCTCCACGTCGAGCCCGTACTCCTCGCTGGCGGCCGTGGTCATCTGCTCGCTGATCCACTCCTGTACCTCCTCGCACTCCTGCACGAACCTGGAGGAAACAGTGCGCTTAGTAGAGCGTATCATATATCGATAACCAAAAACTATCGTAATGTGGTTGCAGATGTCGTTGGTGGATGATATAATTGAAATTTTAGGTATTTCGAATGCTTCTTGTGCTTATATTAAAACTAGACATCGACAACAAATGGCAGCTCGGCTCAAGTGTTCTCACCGTTTTGTCCGAGTACAGTGCATACTCACTTGAAGTACTTGAGGCTCTGCTGCAGGCGCTGCTGCCGCTTGGCGGACAGCAGCTTCATGTCCTCGTACAGCGTCTTCAGCTCTTCCAGCTTGAACCGCACCTGCTCGCCCTCCACGGCCGAGCGCTCCTGTATCGACACATTGCATCAGACAATATAATGATAAGGCTCTGTTCCACTGCAGGGGACGGCATGATGAGGCTCATTTAGAGCTTATTATATTCTACTGCAGGGTACATAGTCTTGTCCAGATTTGAGCTATGAAATTTATTACAGTGACATACTGACTAAATTAAAATTGTTGGTAGATGTTAATAAAGTATGAGAAATATATAAAAGTAAGCGAGCGCCCGTCATCGATTATTACACTGACAGAAGTCAGACCGAGTGGACTGGCCTCAGACACTGGAAATCGATCACTGTGTTTTATTTAAACTACCAACCTAATCACCGGAACGTCACTACTATGTTGACTCCAAGTTGTCAGCAAGGGCGACAAAGGTTTTTATCGATTCATGTACGTAAGGTATATTGGTATGTATGTTTGTGGGTACGTACCATCATGGCTGCGACGCTCTTGTCGAGCTTGGCGATGGTGGCGTCGAAGCCGCTGAGTTCACGCTGCAGCGCCTCGAGTCGCTTCATGATGCCCAGCGCGGAGTCCTCGTCGCGGCCCACGTCGCCCGACACCAGCGCCGGCCGCCGCTCCAGCACCCACAGCTCCGCCTCCGAGATCTCCAGCACCAGCTGCACGCACACACATACATAGTCAAACAATCATTTCTTAATTTAGTCAATTGCAATACTGTCGCTTCGGAATATAGGTTACAATAGAGTACAGGCTCACTCTAAAATCAAGAGTACGATTGGGAACAGTTAGGCATATAGTCCACCACGTCAGCCTATATAAACATATTTCAAAAAACATGAATGTTATATTTTCATTCGCTAAAATAATATAGAATTTTTAGTGCAATATAAACTGCAACTTGAAAATCATTACACTGCTGCATTAAACTATACTGGGTTTTTAAAACATGTAATGTCATGACGTGAGATAGTAGTGTGTTGAGTGTCTGCAAACATGCATTGAATATACTAAGTTTTAACAAAATGTAAAAAACAAAATGCCGCCATATGAGGTAGCGTGTCGAGGAGTGTCACCTGCAGCAGGTCGCAGCGCGTCTGCAGCGCGGCGGCGCGCGCGGCGGCGGCGTCGAGCAGCGCCCGCAGCGCGGCGCCCAGGTCGCGCGCGCGCGCCTCCAGCGCCGCCGCCGCGAAGTGTCCGCGCCGCCACAGCGCACTCGCGCGCGACACCACGCCCTTCACGCTCGCCTCTCTGCACGCGACAATAACAGTTCACACTATCAGCTACAATACTCTTCCGAGTCTCCGTAACACCTCTACGTCAAGCGATAATAACAATAAGATAAACAAGTATGGCAACACTATTCATAATGTCATTGTGTTCGTTGAATAATTGTAACGTAGGTATTTCTGTACGTTAGCGTACAGTTTTGTTTGTTTTTGATTTAAAATAAACCAAGGAACTATTAACCATCCTTTCAAATGTAAATGTCAACTTCAGCAACATCGCTACAAATCACATTACAAACGCACAGAAAACTATTGACAAAATTATTCATTAAATAATTTGTCTAATAGCTAAAGGCTACTAATGAAATATATCACTAAACAGCAGAAACAAAAGATCGATATTTAAGTGCAACAGACTGACTTATTGAATCTCAGTGTGCTAGTCGTGTGCGATATAGCAGTACATAATATCAGTGGCGGTACTTCCATACAAGCCCAAAGCCCGGCTTGCCTTAATTAACACGCATATACTCAATCCTAAAGGCAAATTAGTATCTTAAATATAATAAATTCGTTTAATGCAATCCGTCTATCATTTTTAAATTTACGCGCCATAATGGAACCCCGCGCCTGCGACGGAGCACCCGCGCCGCGACTAAGCGAGCGCCGCGGTCTAAAACTAATTTATAATATTTCATTCAAAATCAACGCTGGTCCACGCGTGACGCAATATCTTAAAAAGATGGAACACACCAAAGTATATCTATCTTTTTCTCTCTCGTGTGCTTTTACCTGGCGTTTGGCGTATATTGCCCTCTCAGTCGCACCTATGGGTGAAATGCCACTACCATGACACTACGTACCTATACATATAGCTATTTTTTAATGCAATTTTGTACCAAGCAAAATGCCCGGCTTCGCGGAGTGAAGTTGTGCACTTGACATGT
This sequence comes from Hyles vespertilio, assembly GCA_009982885.2. Lineage (NCBI taxonomy): Eukaryota > Metazoa > Arthropoda > Insecta > Lepidoptera > Sphingidae > Hyles > Hyles vespertilio. The sequence goes on along the minus strand of CM042825.1, from coordinate 314,570 downwards.
CATTATTATGATCCAAAGGACCTGGACAGTTACTGCCTAGTTATCTTTATCATGCACAGAAATAAGGCAATAATGACATGAATATAAAAAATCAACTATTAATTATAGAATATGTCACATTTCTGTAGAACTTGAGGGAGTAAAATAAATTTTAATAAGATTTTGCATTGATATCTACTCATTTCCGCCATTGTTGGCCCCACATAAACGTTTTGTTCGCAGTAAAGCAAGTGTAGGAAAATGATAATACCTTTTCGTAAAATGATCCTAAAAAATCTATATGTAGGTAATAAGTTATATTTATTAACAATACTAAATATATATATATATAAAGTCATTTTTGCCATATATACTTACACATAATATATTCTCCCCATTTTTACACATTTTCATTGCAACAACTAAACGCTACGTTATAATTCTTGACAGGAGCCGAGCTTTTGAGTTTTGTACGTTATCTGTGGTAAATACGACTCTAGTAGGGATGTAACTAGGCTGGGGAGAAATCGATTTTTATATTAATTGATTTTTTTTACCAAATAATAATCAATTTTCCAAAAAACGATTTTTTTAGTCAAAATAAACGATTTAAAAAAAAATCGACTTTTGATAAAATAATAAACAACCCTACTCAATAATCAAAAGCTACTAGTCTGTATAAAATAAATATTATTATACAAATAAAATATTTTTGAGCAGATTGGATTCTTTATAATTCAATCTTGTGTTATGTTAATAAATTACTATTACTACAGAAATGTAAATCTTGGTGATCTAGCAACCAATCATCTCTATAAATACTACAGCCTTTATTGTTAATCAAATTAAAATAAAAACTTACTAAATGTAAATAAACAAAAACAATCCACTTCTTTCATGAAACAAAATAAAAATCTTCAACTAACGATACGCTTCACTAAATAACAAAATCATCTCTATTTATTATTCAAAATTAACGGAATAAAATAAAGCTACGGATGCATCAACCTACTGCCATAAATCACTTGGCAAAGATTAGAATGGAGAAATAGAAGTTTGGGTAATCGTTTGCTCAAGATGCGATTCTTTGTTTTACGAACAACATTTCCAACTTTAGAAAAAAGGCGCTCTGCTGGAGCTGATGAAGCAGTTATTAGTAAATGCTTTTTAGCTAACTTTGCAAGTTTAGGGTATGCTCCTTCATAGCTTTTCCATACAGCCAATGGGTTAATTTTTAAATCAGACAAAGGAGCAGCTATGTATAAATCCAAAGCTACGTAGTAAGTAATAAGTAAGTAGTAATTCAAAGTTGCGACTATTAAAAAAAATCAATTAAACAAATCGATTAATAAAATCGAATATTTTAAAAAAGTAATTGATTTTTTTTGATTGATTTTAAATAATCGATTATATTTTCACATCCCTAGACTCTAGCGCTCATGAACGTTATTGTTTCTATTTTGTGCCAAGTTCAAGCAAGTTCAAGGGTTATGTTAATTTGTGAACCATTGCTACAAGAACTGGGATTGCCAGTTCTCGTATTTGATTTAAAATGATGAGGTGCATTAATTGTGGAATAGCGACAGGGCGGTTAAAGCGACATGCTATCTCCACATTGTCAGTTCATTCTACAACGACGCTTTCACGATGGATATCAATGAGGTACTTAGGTCTACTTATAAAACATTACTAACGCTTTTCTCTTGATTATAAATAAGAATAGAATAATTTATTTGTATCCAAAATGTGAATTATTTACATTATGTTTTATTTCTATTGGTCCCAAACTATGCGTGCCTGTATCTTTGAAACCAAGCTATGTAATATAAACATCAAGTGAGATGACTACAAAGTTAACAGGGTGATGTAGAGTTAATTATCATGGAAAACATTCGTATGACTTATATTATACTGAACTTAACTTATTTTTCAAAAAAGTTGAATAAAAATAGCGACTTAAGTACATAACGAAGTCACCAAATAATATAATTATACAAATGATAAACATATAAGGTAGTATGTAGTATTATTAATGATTATTGATAAGTGAAATTCAAAAACCAATTAATAGGTAATCTAGAACTAGTTGTGGGTTGGAAGGGGAGGGGGGTAGTGCCCCATCTTCCCTGGTACCACTCCCATGGAAAGATAATGCAACATTCTGAGAAAACCCAATGAAAGTAATCAAACCTCAACCCAAGCCCATTCACCCTTATCCTGTTATTATGCCAACATAGCAGGTCGTAGATTTCAAGTAACATATTGTAACATCTTATTGTAACCAAGTTCCACAATGAATATATTTGATTTGATTACACAGAAGAATAAGTATACAACTTTAATGTCTTCATTCAACCTAGGAATAATGCTTGTTGGCCATCCTTTTAAAGATGGACTTAGATTTGGTCCTTTTTAATGTTACTAATAAAGTATTCCACAACCGAGCAGCGTGTGCAATGAAAGATCTATCTATGTATAAAGCAGTTAGGGTGGACAAAAATATTTAAATGATTTATTGTAGTTATTAGTATTTAAAATGAATATTTATCACATCAGCAATGCTATGCTTATAATGTTAACTTGTATAATGAAGTATATTTTTTTCAGTTTCCTGCAGATGGACATATTTGTCATTCGTGCTACCTATTATTAACTTCAGAAGGTACATCTAATCGGTTATTGGGCCATAACATGGTATGTCTTGGTTGTGGTCGATCAGTATAGAATAAAAAGCATCATGTTATTGAAGCTGGGAATCCACTTGTACAGAATTTTCACTTCAGGTACTTATTTTGATTAGATAAATATTTATTTTTATATTTTATGCAGTAAACAAGAACACATAAAATGCTGTATACACATTATTACTATTATTTATTATTTAAATATTTATTGTGCACTTAAAAAAATTACAACATACAGAAACGAATAAATAAAAAGTACAAATGTTGGTCTTATCGCTTAAAGCAATGTCTCACAGACAACCACGGGATGGATTTAAAAGAAGGAGAAAGAGAGGGCAGTGTAAAATAAATAATGAAAAGAGAGGAAACTAAATAATACTCATACTAACTAAACATAAAAATACACCAACATAACATACATACATACATGATAAATAGCATAAATACATACATATATAATACTACATAAATATATATAATAAACACAAATTGTAAAATGATTTAGATGTAAGAATAAAATTATCTACTTAAATCTATTTAATACATTATTATACATATATTTAATACATTATTATATACTAAAACAAACAAAATTGTTTTAGTATATAATAATAATAAAAAGAAGATGTATTGAAGATTTAAATTAGTATTAAGAATTATTTGTTTTAGGGAATAACAATGAATAATGTTTGCCATCCCTGTTGGATAAAGGCTAATAGACACCATGATAGATTGAGAGAAGAAATGAGTCAATCTTTAGACAATGTTATGCACGAAGAAGATACATTGATACTCAGTCCCGTGCCTCCTACTTTACCTCCTCTTCCCTCAGTTACACTACCATCCCGTAATTCATCTCAAATATAATTGCCAAACTATAAAAGGGCGTCAAATACCTCTGCTCATTGTATATTTAACAGATGTAATCACAGGGCATTTTTTATGATTCCTAACTATATCAAAAGGATGTTGTTGAATGATCATCATTTTTATGTACCATGTAATTCTAGAGTGTGTGAATCACATTTGTATGCAGGTGAGTGGAATGAGTTGCCACAAAATATCACAACATTTTATTATTTTAATGCCAACCAAATAGAGGATATTATCAACATATCAAATTCCACAGGGGAATTAATTAATTTTGAAAACATTCAAGATATGCCAAACCATGTCTGTCATTATTGGACAGGACTTCGATCAAATGATTTCTTGAACCTTTTTAATGGTTTACCTACACTTAATGTAAGGAAACCAAAACGAGCTCTATATATTTATCTAAATTGCGTATAGGAGAAAGTAGTAGAAGGTTGTCGACAATTTTTAATATTCCTAGATCAACTTTAGAACTATTAATGAATAAAGTGAGAACTTGCCTTTATGATCATTTTGTACCACAACATTTAAGACCGCAACATATTAGTCATTCTGATATTGTTGCCAGGAATTTACAAATACCATATGCACTTTTTAGTGATCCAGAATCAGCCCTGGAGAGTAGACCTGCTATAGCTATATTTGATGGCACTTACATTTTTCTTCAGAAATGTTTAAACTATATGTTTCAAAAGAAAACATAAAGCTTACATAAGTATGATAATTTAGTCAAACCCTTTATAATTGTTTCTTGTGATGGACACATAATTGACGCTGTAGGTCCATTCCCAGTAACTCAGACTGATGCAGAAATGATGACCAGTTTATTTGAAAATGAAAATGGGTCATTTCATAGACTTTTTAAACCCAATGACATTTTTGTTCTTGGTCGAGAATTTTGGGATGCAATTACTACTTTAGAAAGTTATAATTAAAGGGTTTATAAACCAGAATCACTAAATGAAGGTAAAACTCAACTGTCTTCTTCACAAGCCAACAAAAGTAGACGGGTAACTCTTTGTAGATGGGTTGTGGAGGTCGTCAATGGGAGATTTAAACGGGATATATTAAATTGTTTAGGCAACGGTATTTTAATCAAGCCGTCAAGATAGCAGCAGCTATTCTAAATAAATATCATCCTGTTCTTGTAGATAGCCCACTGTGTGGGCAAATTATTCAAAGAGCATTGCGATTTATGGACGAAAGGTATTATTTAGGTGATTTTGTAAATGATTACAACTTAAATAGGTGTAGGGTCATGTTTACTAGAATCACATTCCCTAGATTAACTCATGAACAATTGTTATTGATTGCTTTAGGGCCTTATCAAATAAAGCGATCGCGATCGTATGATGGCGAATATATTAGAGGGAATGGCGCATATGAAATAGAAGTGTGTCCAGAACGTGATCTTTCTGAAGAACTGGTCACATATTGGGGGAAACAATCCTTATTTATTAAGAGGACCAATTAAATCGAGGCATATAAGTCAAAGGATATATTATACATAATATATTTTGTTCGATGTTGAACCTTCTAGCAACTGTCCATTAGATGCCATCTTATGATATTATTGGAGCTGCTTGGTTAACAACAGAACAGTAGAATGTTGTTGTCATGTAATGACCACGATCCGGTATTTAAGCTGGGCTCTGTATCGGAACAATGTTTGTCCGCCAGCTTCATTTTTAGACGATATTTTTGTACGTATTGTTGAATATTAATATAATATAGTCGCTCTAATGTAACATAGTTCTGACACCAGTAATATTAGGCTGGTTGATCTTGTTGCGAGGTTCGGGATGGCTATAGGGGAGGTTGGAGGCCACTATGAGGATCTTATCCTGAACGATTGGGAACTCAAAGAAAGAGGTTCTATGCTCACTGGTGTATGCGAGTTATAAACAATACATTACACATACTGTCTGAGAGAGCGCTCTTAGAGCGTTCACTACAAGTATTAGTTACTGTATACAGATTCATTGATTCATTGGGTGTATTCAGTTTCAGTTAAGTGTCAGTAATATTAGGTTGGTAAAGATAGGTTCGGGGTGGGTATAAGGGTGGTTGGAGGCCACGATGAGGAACTTATCCTAAATGATTGGGAACTCAAAGAAAGAGGTTCTATGCTCACTGGTGTATGCGAGTTATAAACAATATATTACACATTCTGTCCGAGAGCGCCCTTAGAGCGTTCACTGCAAGTATTAGTTACTGTATACAGATTCATTGGTTGTATTCAGTTTCGGTTAAGTGTCAGTAATATTAGGTTGATAAAGCGAGGTTCGGGGTGGCTAATAAAGCGGAGGTTGGAGGCCATAATGAGGAACTTATCCTGAACGATTAGGAACTCAAAGAGAGAAATTCTGTGCTCACAGGTGCACGCGAGTTATAAGATAACGAACTGCGCCACGAAGGCTGTCAATGTATTTTTTAATAATAAATATGTGTTTTGATAAAAATGATTTTATTTATTTCATCCTTTGGTGTATATTATCTCCCAAAGCACCCACTGTATTGATTGAGACTTAAATAATTATGCTATGTGTGGGAGGATTGCAAGTAATCTTGGCTGCCAGTAGCTCATTTCACGCTGCGCCAAGTGTTTAAAAGAGGACGCGGGTTCGATTCCCGCACTAAATGTGACAGACTAATGTGAATCACTTGTACTTGTTTCGGGTCTGGGTGTTTGTGAAACCGTAAAATCTCTCGTAGTTCCTGATACCCATGATACAAGGATCGGTACTAGTGTGGGGTCAGAATTATTTATGTGACTGTTGGGTGTATAGGGTGCGTGTGTTCATGAATAATCTGTTTGCAACTCACGAGTATAAAGAATTAGTATACGTAAGACTGCAGGGCACAGCCCTCCTCAATAATCGACAGTATACATTGTAAACTTAATCTAAATCTATTGACGCATTCATAAAAATAAAGTACGACGATGAAGATATATTTTTTTCATGAAAAAAAATGTGTCTGCAAGGGCCCTGGATTCGTTAAGAAGACAGGTTTATATATTTCAATGATTTTATGTGTTTTAGTGTATTATATAACTAGCGGCCCGGCCCAGCTTTGTCCGGATACAAAAAGATTTCTGTACAATAATATTATGTACGTATTATACATATAAACCTTCTTCTTGAATCACTCTATCTATTAAAAAAACCGCATTAAAATCCGTTGCGTAGTTTTAAAGATTTAAGGCGACTTTGTTTTATACTATGTAGTGATTTCATAATTTTATAGATCTTTTTAATTATTAATTGGGAGACAAAATCTATTTGTAAACGTATTTTATCAAGTTCAATAAATTGACAGATAACCTACAAACCTAACCTCAAAATAACATCTATTTTTGTAAATATCTAAAACCCCTAAAGTTCCTAGGCTTTGAAACTTTTAGTGTAATAATCTTGGAACTAACATTATCCCAACGATGCAAAAGTCATTGATGTACAGGACTAGGCACAGCGCCATACTGAAACTGTCCATGTCCTTTATCGAAAAATATTTATGTTTTGCTACAAGTTATATTGGATAATATATAAAATAAATTGATATTTTTTGAGACCGTATTATGATGTTTTAAGTATGTTTATTAATATATAATTAGAATACTTAATTTGGAATTGTCCATCATTTATGACCTGTGGCTAGCTTCACGCTTATTATTATGTCTTTCGAGCGGACGATTAACCAGTAACCACTGAGTATCTACGTGTAGTTTTCTTTAAATTATAGTATTTTACGTTTAATACGTATAATAATGGGTGAAAATGTGCCTTGTGATGGTTGGAAGTGTTGATCGGCGAGGAAAAGGTAAATTCATTACATTTCGTAGACAAACAACTACTCGTATCTGGTCGAAAACCTACGCCTGATTTGTTGTGTATTTCTCGAAAGTAGTGAAAACTATAGAATACAATTTTATAGATCAGTGCACATAACTACATAGATTGCTGGATGATCTCATACTAATAAGTTATACTGTCGGTGTTGTATATTTTTTTCCGAACTAGGTACTTAAATTTTTGGAATTGTTCCGGCTATAGTGATTTAAATAATTTAACTGGTACTTTATAGTAATTGACAAAAGCATGTGAATGCATTAATATCTTTTCATAATTCCGGTAAACAGCGTATAGAAACCTGTGATGAGATTTCAAAACATTATGCTCACGTAGACAGTAATCGTAGTATTTTTCAGATATTCCTTAGCTTACTTTCAGGGCTCATGATGAATCAAAAAATTACATGCATACACAAAAACATAACATGAATGTATTAATAATAATTTCTGGCCGCGAAGTTAAACACGGCGCCGTACTTGTGCTATTGTAGTACCGTTTATTAATTTACAAAATAATTACAATATAAAGTTACGTATGCATGCCCAAAAGTAATTTAACTTATACATTTTGTTTTATTCATCTATTTAAAACTAATGATGGGCCCTTCAGTATTTTGGCAATATTAGATGGCCGTGCAAATCGCGCCATCTATTAGATTTTTTCGAAACAACTTGTTGTAATAGATTTTTTCATAACGGTGATAAAGATAGTTATTATTTTATTGGTTTTATCCTAATCTTATATAGATCGTGTGGTAGGTCTAGGACTGCCTCGATGGCGCAAAGTTGAGGTTTCGGATTCGAATCTCGGGTCGTTTTCTATATTTTTTATTTATTTAATTACATCGCATAGGCTCGCCCCCTATCGCATGATGAACACGTTCATCTTTCTTAATACCATTTTGCTCTTGAACCAATACATATTCTTACTAAAAAAATATTGGGCTTGCCCTAGTCCACAACCCTAGGCACGCCACTGCATAATATGAATAAGACTACGTGGTCTACAAGTACATAATGGCAGTATGTTGTGTTCGTACCTGGAGAGCAGCTCCGCCTCTAGCGCCTGGTGCTTCTTGAGCAGCGCCTGCGCCTCGGGCAGCGTGGAGCCCGCCTCCTCCTGCCGCACGCCCGCCTCGCGCTCGCGCAGCCTGCACGCACGCGCACGTTAACACAACGTCACACACGCACTCATATTACTCAATCACATACATATACGGTACAGTACCATCGGAACTCCTCGTCGGCGTCGCGCTCCCAGCGGTGCAGCAGCTCCGCGTCCTCCAGGTTGTCGCGCCGGATCTGCATCGGCTCTTGCAGCTGCCGGTAACTGCACGTACCGACAAAAAAAAATCAATAAATAACATAATACTTGTTTTGTACATATTTACACAAATAAGAAAAATTATAAAATATGTTTCTTGTTGTTTATCTACACATTCTTTCTTATAATAAAATAGTATATCATTCTCAATCTTCAGTTAGGTATGTGAAACAACAGCGTGTGGTACAGACCGCTTGACGGCGTGGTCGGCCTTGTCGAGTATCTCCTGCGCCATGAAGTGGCCGCTGTCGGCGAGGTGTCGCGCGGTGTCTGCGAGCGCGGAGGCGGCGTCCGCCTTGCTGCTCACCTGCTGCTCCAGCCGCGTGTGCCGCTTCAGCAGCGCCGTCACCGACGCCAGGTCCTTGCCTGCACAGCACAATAACCTTAACTATGTGGACTATACTAAATAGATTTTAATGGGGATAGTTTTAGAGGAGTATTAAGTGCCTTCTAAATCAGAAGTATTTCAAACAGATTTCACAAAGGACAGACGGTAATTATCCATGAGCATTTAAAACTTTTTAAAAGATGACCACATAAAATAACTGGAGTGTTGCAGCTGCCAATAATGTAGACTAATATAAAATTATATAGCCTTATTCAAAGACAGTTTTAAAACCTATTTTGGTTATCGAACCTTTTGTCTTCATCGCTCAATCTGAATTCAAAGTCGTGGGAAAAGGACAAAACATTAAATAATCATTATTAATAGATAGTGTGTATGATCTTGTGCGGTAGTATGGCTTTAGTGGTGGTATAGCAGTAGTTGTTGTTGGCTCACCGTGGTCCTCGCTGAGCAGCTGCGACTCGACGTCATCGAGCCAGGCGGTGAAGTCGTCGAGGCCGCGCAGGTACACGCGCGCCTGGTACGCCTCCTGCAGCCGCTCGCGACGCAGCTTGGCCGCCGCCTGCACGCACAAACACGAGCCACATTACGTATACACACCAATATTTTGCGTACACCATGTTCATAAACAAAACAATCTATATTTGTGGCAAAATTATGTCCAAATACATATAAAAAATTATATTTTGCAATTTTGGATTTTTATTGAGGTAACTTTATGCACCTTCTGAATTTATCTCTGCACCACCTGAAGGTTGGCTGTTAGAGAATGCCTTTGGCATTAAGCCCCGCCTGTATACTATTTGTATATGAAGTATTAAATAAAATAAATAAAAATAAACTCACCTGTAATTCTCTCCATTGGTTCTCGAGTTCTTCGACGTGTTTGGCGATTTCCTGTGACGCGTAGTGCTTGGCTTCTGTATCAACAAATATACAGGAGTTAATATGTTATTATGTTATGTTAATGTTATAGTTATTCCATTACAGATAGCATTGGAGCACGAGAAATTTGAGATTAGAGAATTGTTGCAGTACATGCTGTATATATTTAGACTTGGCAGGATGCAGTGTATATAGAGAAGCGTATGGTTGCTTACCGATGAGCGTCTCGCCGTGGTTGGCGACGTCGTCGATGCGGCCCTTGTTGGCGGCCAGCTCCGACTCGAACGCCGCGTGCTTCTGGATCTTGCTCTGCAGGTTCTGCAGCTCTCTGCGCGCACACAGACACACCTCATCATTACTTGCACAAACTTATCAACACAATATAATACCTGGACTTCACTTAATATAACAAACATTTTAGCCCCACAACAACTAGTCACAAAATTAGTATTTTTAAAATAAATTTGTAGAGTCCCGGACTCGTTGTTAATCCTACCTGTTTACATAATACATATTTTTGCAAGGGAATAAGAAAAAATAATAATGTTCACAAGATTACAGCTACATGATGTCATAAGTGATGGTGTGTGGATACCTGTAGTTCTGGTCGTTCGCGATCTGCATCTTGACTGCGATCCACTCCTGCTCGTGGTGCAGGTTCTGCAGGAACTGGTGCAGCTGCCGCGACTGCTCTAGCATCTCGCCGCGCTGACGGCACGACTCCTGCGGCACGTAACATCAAGTGTTAGTATACCAAATTTTTTCATCTAAATGTTTTTGTATGCATCCTATAATAGGCAAAACAAATGATATCTCCAGTTATACAGTACAATAATGACTTTCAAATTTTAAAGCACCAGTGAGATATAGAAAAAGCGACTCCCCCGAGTGTACCACAAAAACTGAAATATTTTAATTATTACGATGTGGGAATTATGGGAGTAAACTATTAGTCTAATGTGGAATGGACACATAGCAGTATTGTAATGATATTTTTGATAATGTTTTGTCGTTAGTACAGTGAGGTGGTCACCTGCAGTCGGTCCCGGGCGGCGTACACGGCGTCGAGCCTCCTGGCGACGTGCGGCGCGTGGTGGTCGCCGGCGAGGCGCGCCAGCTCCTGCACGCGCGGCAGCTGGCTCTCCAGCAGCTTCGCGAACTCGCTGTGCTTGCGGATCAGCGTCTCCACCGCTGCACGCGCACACACACACACACAAACCAAACAACAACATTAACATCGCTCGATAGTGTATACAATGGCGGTAAATCGTATGGAGGAACTGATTAGGTTAATAATTTCACCGCATAAATCTTAAGAATCGGATATAATATTACGAAAATGACACTTCTTTAGAACCGCTATTTAAATATTACGCGATTTATTTTTATGGTCACTGAATGAGTTGTGTTTTACCAGTGTATTTTACGTTTTCTGGTGTACAATAAAGAATATAAACAATAGTAAAATAATTTGTATGTAATTTCGTGGACTCACCGTCTAAGTTCTCTCCGAGGTCGTCGTTGTTGAGGAAGGCTTCTTTGGAGGCGAGCCAGTCCTCCGTCTCCTGCGCCTGTCCCTTCAGCACTTGTAATTGATGAGCCTGGACCACACAAGAAAACAGTCATCAACTTGATATCATACCATGAAATTATCCACGCATCCTCAGTATCGATATGTAAGGTTTCTAAATATTCGGGACGCCGATGACTTGATCCCTCCTTCTTACAGAAACGAGTTAAAGGGTAGAGGGTGGCTGATATCTACGTATATTTGCGGCGTACCTGCGTGAGTTCCTGCTTGCGGCGCTGCCAGGCTTGCTCGAGCGTGGTGGCGAGCTGCTCCACCTTCTTCAGCTTCTCCGGAGCCTGCGCCTGCTCCGCTTCCTTCTGCAGTTCGGCTATCGCCTTCTGACGGTTGTCGATCTCCGCCTACAAGTACACAAATTGGTTAGCAATTGATGTTATGTAGTAGAAAATGCTTGTGTTGTCACATCATTGCGTGTTGAACAACTTATGAAAACTTTTTGTTTTGTTTTGTTAATTTAATTGTTTTGTTTTGTTAATCCCGGCAAACAATATTTGCATTAGTGTGGGAATGGACAGGGCAGTCTCTAATGTGCAGACGAGTGTAATGCCAGACTGGTACCTTCTTCTCGTCGTGTAGCTCGAGCAGCGCCTCGGCGTCGGCCACGGTGTCGGGCGCGTCCGCCTCCTCCATGCGCTTCACCGTCTCCGACACCCACAGCTCCAGCTCCTGTGGACAGTTACGTGGTCAATAAATATTCTGTGTGATTTTTTGAATTCGTAAAAACATCATTATGTTTTTTATTTTTTGAAATCACAGTGTCTGGACAAACATAATTAAATAGTAAATTGATAACGATATTTGTACCTTGAGTGTTTCGTCGAACTTGTGCTCTGCAATAGCCTTGTCGAGCAGCGCGGTGCGCTTCTCCGCGAGCTCCTGCAGCTTGTCCCAGCCTTCCTGTAGGTTCTGTAAGCTTGCCTCGATCTCTTTCGCGTGCTCGGGGTGACTGGAAACAGAGTATACATAATCTATACATACATATAAATAAAATTGAAGTGTCTGTTTTAAAAGTGAAAATAAAAAAAAAAATCCAACTACATATCGTTATATACACGATACTAGTGCCGAAAATGATATTTTAAAAATTTTTGTCTGTCTGTCTGTCTGTTTGTTTGTTCCGGCTAATCTCCGAAATGGCTGGACCGATTTTGACGGGGCTTTTTTTGTCAGGTAGCTGATATAACAAGGAGTAACTTAGGCTACATTTATTTTAGAAAAATAAAGTAGTACTGTCCAGTACCGCGCGCAGCTCACGCGCATGCCACCACTGGGCGGTCACGTCAGGCGCCTCCCACCAACGAATCAGTATTACATTTACAAAATATTGTATATAAAGACATTTTTCAATAAAGCTAATACAAAAAACTGAAAATAAATGTGTAACGGGAGTTTACCACCGCTCGCTAAGAGATGGCGCTACCGTAGAATTAGATCGCGGTATAGTTCCGTTACAAAGGTTGATAATTAAAATAAAAATGCAAAAACAAAAAAAAAAATTAAATAAACCAATTCACTTTTTTGTTAAATTCCACGCGGACGAAGTCGCGGGCACAGCTAGTTAGGAATAAGCTGTGAAAGTCGGTTTTTAAAATTCAGTATTTATATTTTATCATTTTTTAAGGTCATATTTTGCTCATGAGAATGGATCTCTCTTTTCACGTTTAACAGCAGGAAATTGTCTTTTGCACTATAACTCCAATATTTGATTGCGAAGGTAACGTTTTTGGCATTTATCTGTATAGCGGCTGCACGTGATTGCCGTGTAGCTCGGTACGTACTTGCGTGCGAGCTGGTCGCCCTCGGCCTGCAGCGCGCGGATCTTGTCCTGCACGGCGGTGGCCTCGGCGGCGCGCGCCAGGTGCTTGCGCTTCAGCTCCTGCGCCGCCGCCAGCTCGCGTCCACGCTCCGAACTGCCGAAGATCGCCGCCTTCTTCGAGATGCGCTCCGCCGTGTCCTCCACGTCCCTGAACACACACACATGCAGTGAATGAAGTGATTCCTACCAACTTTAAAGCTGATCATTAAAGATTGCAAACTACTAGAACACTGTCAAATAACTTTATTCTGATGATGACGGTGAACCCAATACCTGTTGAATGCGTGTATCTCGAGCGCGGCGGAGAGGTTGTCGCGGTACTTCTGCAGGGCGCCGGAGAGCGCGCGCCACTTGTCCAGGAACGCGTCGCGACGCTGCGCCACCGTCGCCGCCTGCTGCGTCGGACCCTGCACACAAACAGGCACACAGACATATTACACATGCGAACATGTATAAATTAATTGTGCATGTTGCACAGGATTCAAAATGTTAAATTGATTGCAACCTGCAAGTAACGGTGTAGCGTGTGAAATGTGTGTAGTTACCTGTTGCAACAGCTTGTCGGCGAGCGCGCAGATGCTCTTGACGCGCTTGTCGTCGACCTTCATGTCGCTGTCCATGTCGTCCAGCTTGCGCAGCAGCGCCGTGCAGTGCTCGTAGTCGCGTCCCAGCTCGTGCGCTTGCACCTGTATACACACGCGAGCGTCTTATTTCATACTGTTAAATTATGTGTATCCAGATGTTAGCAGGAATGAAATATTAAATCACTTGCCATCATCTCCTTGTCGCGGATCCAGGCCTCGATCTTGTCGAGGTGCTGGTTGAACTCGAGGATGTCCTGCGCCTCCTCGAGGCCGCGGCCGCGCTGCTCGGTGGCTTGCTGCAGCAGGTCCCAGTCGGCCTGCAGCGCGGCCAGCTGCCGCTGCACCTCCTCGTCGGGGCTCAGCTGCCGCGCCAGCGCCTCCACCTCCGCCAGCCGCGCCTTGTTGGCCGCCAGCTCCGCCGTGAACGCCTGGTGCTTCTGCAGCTTCTTGATTTTGTCTTCTAGGTTTGTCGCTTCACCTGCACCACCATAAGTCATTACAATGCCGGTCTTTAAAATGTTAGTGTAATTGTCTTGAGGAGTGTGATGCGGTGGTTACCTTGGTGTTGGTCGGCGTTGAGCTTGGCGAGCTTGTCTGCCACCCAGCCGCGCGCCTCGGCGGCGTCGCGCGCGAACTGCGCCCGCGCACGCGTGCGCACCAGGCGCTCGCGACGGGCCGCCGCCTCCTCGTACAGCTGCACAATACACGCACTCATATTAAAGTCTGAATCCAATTATTTATGAATGTGATAAGTTCGCTCGTTTCATCTAATGAGACGTACCTTCTTGCGTCGCTCGTTGATTTGCTGCAGCTCGTCCGCGATGCGTTGGCTCTCCACGTGGTTCTGTTGCAACAGCTTGTCGCCGTGGTTGTTCAGCGTCGCCAGCTTCTCGTCCTACCAACACATACCCACTTTAATTCCGTATTCCTAAACATCAATGTAAATATAAGCACGACCTAACTTTTTTTTTTTTTTTTTTATTGCTTTGAATGGCGAGACGAGCAAGCCGTTCGCCTGATGGTAAGCGATACGACCGCTCATGAACAGTAGCAATATTCCACTGCGCTCGCCATCCTGAGACATAAGATGTTAAGTCTCAATATGTCCAGTAGTTGCTCTGGCTACAATGTCCTTCAATCCGAAACACAACAGTGCATTTAAGCAGTGATGTTTCACGGGAGAAATAGACATTGCGGTGGTACCTACCCAGATGGCTTCTCACATATGAGAGACCTACCACCAGTAAATCCCGAATCATCGATTCTAGATCGAAATATGTACCATATATGTATCGTACCTGCGTGGCCAGTAGTTTCTCGAAGGCCTCGTGCTTCTTGAGCTGGTGGTCAATCTCCTCGACACTGCTGGTAGGCGATATCTCGGTGCCTGCAACAAACGTGGCGTTAAGTGCGTGCTGTGCGTACTGTAAGTGTGGGTTCATAGTATTGTGTAGCAGTGGATACTGACTGAGCGCGGCCTCCTGCGCGGCGCACAGGTCATGCAGCTGCTTGGCGTCGCGCAGGAAGCAGTGCAGGTCGATGAGCTGGTCCAGCGCCACCTGACGCGCCGCCCACGCGCGCTCAAGCTTCGTGCGTTCCTCCACTAGCGCAGAACACTTCTCCGATATCTCCTGTACACGAAGTCACCAATATTATAGTTAACTGAACTTATTATGAACTTTTACTAAAATGAATGCATCATGTTAATATCATGCGAGTTACTTAAAAGTGTTAAGTATATTTGAAGACAAGCATTGCTATAATAAACAAAGTGAAGGGTATAGTAGTGACCTGCGCGGCGGGGTGTTGCTCGTGCACGAGTCGCTCCCCGAGCGCGAGCGCGGCGTGGAAGGAGTCGTCGCGCGCGTCCAGCTCGGCGCGCACGGCGGCGTGCTCGGCGCGCGCGTGCTGCGCCCCGCCCGCCTCGCGCACGCGCACGGCGCCCGACAGCCCCGCGCGCAGCGCCGCGCACCACGACGTCAGGTCGCGCACCTGCACGCGCACACACACTTATACACCAGCTCCAACTACAATCACATTCAACCACACGGAGCCGTCGCGGACCTGCGTGAGGAACTGGTGCAGCTCGAGGTGCTGCTGCAGCAGGTGGCGCCTCTCCTCGGAGGCCTGCTTCAGCATGGCCCACGCCTCAGTGAGGGCTTGTTGTTGTAGTCCGATCTGCTGCACGTTACCGCCCGGGTATAACTTCTGCAGGCGGCTGCCTTCTTCTTGTAGCACCTGAAATATGCAAATAGCTTTAATAAAGTCTACAAACATTATTATTATTAAAATTTACGATGAAAGAGATAATTGTTCATGTAGACGTTTACCTATAATATTACGCGTCCGATTAAACTTTGAATTGTAAATAAATAGTGCCAGGGTTGCTGGTCTAGATCGTGAGCGGCGGCGTGGCGAGCGTACCTGCATCTGCGCGTCGATGGCGAGCAGGTCGTTCTGTATGGTGTCGTGGTCGCGCAGCAGCTTGGTGGCGGCGCGCAGGTCGCGCGGCGCGGGCGGCGCGGCGAGGGCGGCGCGCTTGTCGGCGGCGCGCGAGATCAGCTCGCCCACGTCGCGGTGGAACCGGTGGATCTCGCCCGCCGCGTGCAGCCGCGACGCGCGCGACTGGATCTGCTCCACCAGTCGCTGCCACCACTCGCTGCACGCACATATACACGCAATGCGATTACAAAAGATCATGATAATTACCCCAGAAGCAAGGTCAATTCACAATCTAGCATCACATACCCTAATGCCTCCTGTCTCTTTTCGATGTCCTCGATGTAGGGGCTCTCAGTGGCGAGCAGCTTCTTGGCGAGCTCCTCGCACTGGTTGAATCGCTCGGCGCCGCTCTCCACGCGGTGCCGCAGCTCCTCGAACTTCATACGCAAGATCTGCACCGCAACACCATGCATCAGTTCAATACATCGTCACCAACACACATATACTATACACTCACTTCATTTAAATAAACACAGACCAGTAAGTGTTCGTAGTCCTGTCCGTAGTCCTCACTGGACGCAGCCGCGTACTGCTCCTGGATCCAGCTCTCCAGCTCCGCACTCTCTGCCAGGTACTCGTGCCTGTAATATGTTCACTCGTTACCGCCCATGATATTGCGTTCTTCTAAAGGGTTTTGTTTAACTGAATCATCAATAAACGAAGTTATGTTTTAGCAGTATTTAGCGGTGCTGTTTTTAGCGAGTGACATACCGTCGCTTATATTACAACACCGCGAATGTGCATTTTTTCCGTTATTGACTTATTGATGTCATTGCATAGAAAAAAAAATCCCGCGTTTTTTGCACCAATCGCGTTCAAAGATACTTGCCAATCACGAGCTAGAATTCAAAATTTGTATCACCGCGAATACCGGTGATTGGCCCGTTTGGCAACAACACCGCGAATGTGCATCAATCGCCATACATTCTTTGCAGCGGACATTTGGGTAAGCATATTTTTTTGTGTTTTTATTAAACTTTTCGAAGTAGTTAACAGTAAACTTATATTATGTGGTCCTTAATAAATTTATTAGTAGTAATTGAACGTAAAATGTATCAAAAAGTGTTGTATTATATTATTAAGAATCCCGAAGATGCCGTCACACTACTGCCGACAAACATCTAGCCGACTGTACTTGGAGCCCACATTCAGAAATATTTCTGAACTTTATGATGCATATAAAAGTTATTGCCAGGAACGACATGAAGAGTTTTTTGTGTCTTCGTACTTTCAATAATGAGTTCCTGAGAAGTAACTTAAGTTTGTACGTGCCAAAGAAGGATCAGTGCGATTTTTGTTGCTCGTTTAAAGTGGGTAACGTAACACAACAGGCTTGGATGGAGCACACTGATCTCAAAAACCGCGCTAGGGCTGAAAAATCCGCAGACAAAAGTTTGGCTATTGAAGGTGTGTATGTTTTAACTCAAGACGTTCAGGCTGTAAAAATGTTTCCAAGTCTGCAGGCAAGCGCTTTGTATTTTAAGACCAAATTATGTGTCCACAATTTTACCACATACCGGGTATCTCAAGACTGCTACCGAAAACGAAGCCGGGTGGTAGTTTTAGTGGCTACAAACACAATGCAATTAAAAATTTCGTATAGAAACGCGACAATTATTTTTTATGATTTTTTAAATATCGTCATTTTTGGGTGGTAAATCCTTAGTTTTTGCTAAAATAATAATTTAAACTCTTTTATACCTTAGAGTATTTATAAATAAAAGGGTATACACTATTATTTTAGGAAAAAACGTATTTACCACCCAAATATGGCATAAAGAAAAAAAATAACAAAAAAAAATTGACGCTTTTTATTGCCACTTTTTCTGTTGCATTGTGTCTGAAGTCGCTTAAACTACCACCCGGCTTCGTTTTCGGTAGCAGTCTTGATATACCCTGTATAACCTAGCTAACCATGATGTGAGATTTTATTGGTTTGACGAGAGTAACGGAGGTCTTGAAGCTTCAGTGTTTGCCTCTTGTATTGTGGATAGCGTCTTACACCTGTTGACTCAGAAGAAACTTCCTTTTATATTGTACTCGGATCGATGCTGCGCTCAAAATAGAAATAGCTACCTCAGCAATGCTTTACTAAGAGTGGCAATAGAACAAAACATAGAGGTCACTCAAAAGTTTTTAGTAAAAGGACACACACAAATGGAGTGTGACTCAGTCCATAGCTCTATAGAGACTAAGCTTAAGGGACAAGAAATTTATCTGCCGAGCCAATACTCTGCGCTAACTAAGGCTGCCAGAGTTCATGCAAAACCGTACGAAGCTCTTTCATTGGATTATGGATTTTTCACGGATTTTTCAAAGCCCGAAGATCAAATTTACAAGTCTATAAGGCCAGGGAGAAGATCTGGAGATCCAACGGTGACTGACATCAGTGTCTTTATTTACAAACCCGATGGAACCATTTGGTACAAGTTGAATTACGATGAAGCTCCAAAGATATTACCGCAGCGTTCGAAAGTACCAAAAAACTCCATCAATAGCTTGCCGAAATTGTATGGTAGGCGTTTACGGATCTCAGAACGAAAGTGGTAGCATCTACAAGAGCTTAAAATTGCCATGGTTATTATGACTCTTTACCTCATTAGCTTCCTTACGTTTTTATATTTTCGATTGGGTAATATTAACCCTATTTTTTAATGTTGATTGTTTTTTATTCGTAAAGTATTATTTTGTGTTTGTGAAGATATTTTTTGTTTTAAATTTTAGATTCATTTTGTTACAAAATTCGTTCTTTGTACTATAGTTTTATCTAAGTTCCTATAATTAACACCGCCTATGTGCTAGAAAATGTCATATTTAAGAAGGCAACAGCGCCAAACTGCAATAATTAATTAATTTATAAGACTATTACTATTTTATGCATTTAATTATTTGTAGAATATCTAATAAATGGTCCTTGAGAATTAATCTGCTTTTTATTTATTTTCGATTATTAATAATTAAGTTTTTTGCTTCTCCTGTAAAGTTAAGAAAATGCATATTCGCGCTGTTGTAATATAAGCGACGATACGGATTGTGTGCTCACCTGCACACGCTCTCGACGAGCGCCTTCTGTCGCTGTGCGGCGAGTCTCTGCAGGCGCGCGAGGCTGTCGGCCAGCATGCCGTGGCGCGCCACCAGCACCTCGCCCTCGGGGTGGCCGCTGTTGGCCATGGACGTGGCCACGTGGCCCATCTCGGCGATGATGGCGGCGTATGTGTCGAGCTCCAGCTCCACGGCCTTGTGTCTCGTGAGCAGCTGCGTGGCGCGGTGGCGGTCGCGGCCCACGTCGGGCGTGGCCAGCGCCGCCGCCTTGTCCGCCAGCCACGAGTCCACCTCCAGCGCGTCGTGCAGGAACTGCTGCGCCTTCAGCGCCGCCTCCAGCTGCGCCGCGCGCTCCTCCGCGTCGCTCGACACCTCCACATACGCCGTCTCCAGCTGCTCGCACAGCTGCTTGATCTAAAACATACAAACAAATTTAAAAACCATTTTTTTTGAATTTTATTATTTATTCACATCTGAATACTAGGGGTTTACCTTGTCAGCCTGCGGGTGTCCGTCGTCCTGCAGCTGCTGGCCTTGTTGCAGCAGACGCTCGATAAGCGGGCGGCGGCCTGCTAGCTCTGCGCGCAGCTTGTTGTGCTTCTTCTGCGCCGACTGCGCCGCGTGCAGGTCGCCCGGCGCCGCGTCCCAGCGTGCCGCGCGACGCTCCGACAGCCAGTCCAGCTCGCCCGACACCTCCGCCGCGAACTTGTGCAGTCTGCCAACGACAAGTCGCGTCAAGTAACGAACCAACTGATGGACAATACTCGAGGTATGTAGTGAGTACTGACTGCATGCTGGCGTCGAGCGCGCGGCGACGCTCGGCCGCGTGTCCCCGCAGCGGCTGCAGCGCGGCCAGCACGGCGCTGGAGTCGCGCTGCACGGCGGGCCCGTCGAAGTGTCCCGCCGACACCAGGTCCGCGCCCTGCGCCGCCAGCACCTGCCCTTTCTGCTCCCACTGGCTCAGCTCCTGCTCCAGCGCCTGCACGCACACACACTCGCCTGCTCAGTATCTGTACCATATCTACATCCAGTAAACATACTGTGATCGCTCCTGTCTATTACCTGGTGTTGATTGAGCAGCCTCTTGCAGCTGCGCAGGTCGGTGCCCACCTCCTCGCTCTTCAGGGACCGCTCCAGGTCTACCAGCCTGGCCTTAGCGTCATCCACCGATCTGCGAGAATACGCGATAATTAAACAGGTGTGCTTGTTCAGTCGTGTACTATAATTAGGTGGTTGCAAAAATTTCAAAAATTTTGTCCCAATCTTCCTTTTCATTTGGACCTTTTTCGCTTGAAAATCAGACGCATTTTAATCACAACAACTTGAGAATATAATAGCAAGTATTTTTATTTAAAAGATTTACCATAACCTTGGATAAAAATATTTAGTCAAAAGAGTAGAGTTACACAGTAGCATGTGTAATATCAGCATGCAAGTATGAGTGCGCTGGGTACCTCCGGTGCTGTCGCTGCTGCGCGGCCTGGCGCAGCTTGCTGCCCTTGTCGCGCGAGGCCGCCACCAGCGCCTCCCACGCCGACTGCAGCGCCTCCAGCCGCGCCACCACCTCGCCCGCGCGCGCGCTGTCCGACTTCTGCAGCGACTGACCGATCTGCACCCAACACGTTACAACATCACATCATTGTTCTGTTCCAGTTTCGTTTAGTTCTACTATACAATTAATACTTTTTTGAATACTCTAACATCAAGAAGAAAAATAAGCGTCGTTATTAGGTTATTAAAAATCAAATAGGAAAAGCCAAAGTCTTGCGTGAACGGCAATAATCTCGCAGGAATATAGAGGGTGTACGAGTTAACATGTACAGTTGCCATATTTGCTGCGCCAGCAGTTTCTGCCCATTTAACAATTAAGTTTTCTATTTTTTTTTTTAGCTTCTATTAAATAAGATTGTATGAGGCAAGCAGTGGCCCTTACCCTCTTTTTGATCCTTCGAGCCGGATATGGACCAACATCCTAGGAATGTAAAAGACATTATACGTACGCTCTCGACATTCCGGAGTTGTTTCTCGTTGGCTTGCAGCTCGCGCTCGAACGCCTCGTGCTTCTGCAGCTTGCGCTCCAGGTTCGCCAGATCTCTGCACAAACACACATGTTTTATTAGTCACAATATCACAGACGCTTGCAAATGTTGCCGTTTTAAGCACGCGTATTCTAAATACTTATTATTACTATGAAATCGTTGTGATTTCTATTTTTATGAAACGAAAATGCAACACGTAAAAGTGTACCTATGTATTCATCTCATTCTCTCGTAGGCTACTTATTTGATTATTTTTTGTTATATCGTTTTGTTCCTATATTATAGTGATAAGTTTGGTTGGGGCACCTGTAGCTCTGATCGTTGGCGGTGCGCGTCTTGTCCTGGATCCAGGCCTGCAGCTCGTCGGTGGCGGCGAGGAACTGCTGGTATGCGAGGCTGGCGAGCAGCGCGCGCCGCCGCTCGGCCGCCGCGTGCCGCACGGCGTCGCGCCGCGCCAGCACCGCCGCGTGCCGGCTGCCGATACTGCCGAAACAACGGCTGCACGTCACTTTACCATATCATATAGTCAATCACAAATACCACCAATACTAAATCACCCCATACACGCATGCAAACATTATGCCAGTCTTGCATACAAGTATGACGTCACATTTGCGTACAAGTTGCTGACATTTTAATCATGTTTTCGAGAGTGTTTTAATTACATGGTATTTTTACTTGAATAACTTGCATGCAACTTACATTTGCACATGCAAGTTGTAGCTTGTATGGAGGTGTATTCAAGTTGCAACTTGCATATTAGTAACTTGCCTAATGGAATGGCTTCCTAAGGCAGTGTTTGGTAAGCTATTTAACATAGTACATATGGATAAGCGTATTGGCAATGAGTACTGACTGTTCGTGCGCGTAGTGTTTGTCTCGCTGCAGCGCGGCGGCGCGGCGGCCGAAGGCGGCCAGGCGCTCGTCCTGCGCCGCCAGCCGCGCCTCCAGCTCCTCGTGCCGCTTCACCAGCGCCTCTGCCTCGTCCACAGACGACTGCACACATACACACACACACACACACATATTAAAATAACGTCTAAAACATATCGATAGTTTTACTGCATGAAAATTCCTTGATACAACACTTAACATTAATCGATTTATCGATAACTAGTACTGACCCCAAACTCGGTGTGGTCGAGGTATGCCTCGTGCGCGCCGGTGGAGGCGTCGATCTGGTCGGCCTCGCGGTTGAAGCTCTGCAGCTGCACCAGCTGCTGCAGGTACGAGTCCTTGTCCTGCCACTCTGCACACAAAACTCACTCATTACCAAACCAAACTAGAAGACACTACTGCAATACTCACAACACACTAGTAAAAACCGATTACGGCACACATTTAGACATCGAACAATGTAGCTCAGTGACTCAGGAAGGGTTAGAGAATGATACCTTTTGTGATGGCCTTTTGTTCAGCCTCGAGGCTCTTGATCTTGTCCGCCACATCTGTGAGGGCGGGGTTTGTGGCCAACAACTGTTTGCCGAGGCCTACCACCTCTTTGAATCTGAAAGCAATCACAAGTTGTATTGTGAAAATTATAGGACCACATCGCCAGTATACCAAACGATTATAATATACTAATCGACGTGGTAGTAATATAAAGTGGTACGTACTCGTCGTCGTGCGCCTTGATGTCGTCGCTGAGCTCCTGGTGCTGCTTGTGCAGCGCCTCCGCCGTCGCCACGTCTTTCGCCGTCGCCTCTTGGGCCAATTGATCTCTTGTTTTCTACACACAAATAACACTGGTCAACACAAGTCTTGATTCCTTTAATTTTTTTTCTGTTTTTGGGTATTTCTATGGCCCTGAGTATGAAAAAAATACTGGAAGATTGCTAACAGCTTCAGTTTTTGAAATATAGAGTTTTATTATTTTGATAAAAAAAGTACAGAAAATTAATAAATGATGTTAACAAAATTTCTATTGAACTCTATCAAATGATCTTTTATACGATTTTCTTGAATGAACGACTTTAGGTAGATCACGTTGCAAACTCCAGCAGTAGTCTGCCATCATATGTGAGTCCCACCGCCCCTGATACCGCTCTTCCATTGTTCGAAGATCCTGATGGAATCTTTCACCCTGCTCCTCACTAAAATCACCTAGATTTTGTGGAAATCGGTCTAAATGTGAGTGCAGGAAGTGGATTTTTATCCTCATGTTGCACCCTAACTCTTGCAAGTTCGATAGCATGGACTCAACAAGCTCGACGTGGTCGTCAGATTTCTTTTTGCCTAGGAAATTACTCATAACCAAAATGAATGACTTCCAAGCTTTGGATTCGACTTCAGTCATTGATTTGACAAAATTAGGATTTTTCACGAGTTGCCTAATCTGTAGCCCATCAAAAATACCAGCTTTTAATTTTTCTGTACTTAATCCTGGAAACTTGCGTGAAAGAAAATTGAAACAATCGCCACTTTTGTCAAGCGTTTTCACAAACTGTTTCATTATGCCGAGTTTAATATGAAGTGGTAGAAGTATGATGCGATCTCGGCTAACTAAAGGCATATTTATAGCATTTGTTGTACCAACTTTTAGCTCTTCCCGCACTGGCCAAACTTTTTGTGACCAATGGTGTTGTTTGTCACGACTGTCCCAGAGACACACGAAACAAGGGAACTTCGTGTATCGTTACGAACATTACTGCACCTCTTTTTTTCCACTGGGCCATAACCGTAGACATACCACACATTTCTGGCATACAATATGAGGAACCCATGGCTTGTCCTGATTACACAATTTTATTTTAAAGTATTGATGATACGCAGTTTTTACAAAGTCCGATATAGGTTTTCGATATTTTGCAAATACATATTCACCACAAATGTAGCAAAAAGAATCAGGATTAAGTACACAACACCTTCTTGACGAAGCCATATCGAAAACAACAACAAAATATATTTCAATGTCCAATAAAAAAACGCAAATATAAGTAAAAATAGTAATGGAGGGTAGTTAGCTGTAACTCAAAAACAAAAGCTGTGAGAGAAATATTGTTACCATATTTAAAAAATACACGTTAGTTTGAGATAGAAACAAACAAAAAATTAAAGGAAACAAACGATTTCATTTTTTTTGTTCACCAGTGTAATATTTTGAGATCTTAATCATTTAAATTTCCAGTGAATGACTAATTTGAAGTTTCCACTCAGTTCAATATGTCGTGTAATATCGCGTGTCAGTACCTGCAGCCAGGCGTGCAGCTGCGCGCTGCTGTTGCCGAAGATCTGATGTCCGACGGCGCTCTCGAGGCGGCTGCGGCGCTCGGCGGCCTGCGCCTGGCAGCGCTCCCACATCTGCCGGATCTCGCGCTGCCGAGCCTCCACGTTGCCGCGCTCGCTCGGGTACTGCGACTTTACACTGCGCACGCGCACAAACAGGTTCACACTTTACTTTACATACAAACTTCGATGGTGGGTGCTCTTACTATAACTTACAAAAATACGGCTAGCTCTACTTAAACGCTACTAGCTTAAATAGTAAGAAATACTCTTACTCGTTATTCAATTCCTCATACCAGGTGAGAAGACTGCGGGAAATGCAACAAAATAACATAATTTTGAATTTGCAACGGTCCGGTGTTTATGTACGTGGTTGTGACTCACGAGTCTGCGAGCATGCTGACGGTGTTGACCTTCTCCCGCAGCGGCTCCAGCTCGCGCTCGAGCTGCGCGTGTCGACGCTGCAGCGCGCGCACCGTGCGCAGGTCCGCCGCGCCGTCGCTGCCGGCCGCCAGCTGCTGCTCCTTCTCCGCCATCCAGTCCAGCGCCTCGTCGCACGTGCGGCTGAACAGCTCCACGCTGCCACAACGTACACATGCCATTACTGCTTCATACATCGACAAACTAGGGACGACACTACGAGCGTCAATGTATCCTCCTGAACAATCACTTGAAGCCCTAACTCCTCAATATATTAGTACAACTGCACGCCACACTAAGGTCTAAAGTTTCCTACCTGGAAGCTCCCTCGAGGCTCTTCTCCTTCTGCTGCTTGAGACGCAGCAGCTTGTCCCACTGCTGGCGCAGCTGCTGGCGGCGCGCCGTGGCCTTGGCGGCCTCTTTGTGCTGCGCCGCCACCAGCTCCTCGGCCGCCTCGTCGATGTGCTCGAGGCGCTTGGACGCGGCCGACAGGTCCGTCACGAACTTCTCGTACTTCCTTTTGGCGGTGTCGACGCTGTCGTCGGCGTCGTCGGTGCGCAGCATCTTCTCCTTGTCCTTCATCCACTTGTCGAAGTCGTCGCACTCCGCGAAGAAGCTGTACAGCCTGATGGCGTCCTCCAGCTGCACGCGCCGCGCCTCAGACAGCGTCAGCAATTCGTCTGCACACGACACTCATACAGTCAGAATGAGACATAATATCGCTTAATATCGATATCGATACTCAATAAAGCTGGTGCGTGGTAGGTGCAAAGTGAATAAGGAAGCATGTAAGTGATGTTACCGTAGTCGTTCTGTATCTCTGCCATGCGCGTGTCGACGCTGACGGCCTTGGGCAGCGCGTGGTGCGTGCGCGAGGCGCGGCGCGCGGCCGGCTTGCTGCGCTTCACGGGCACCACCTGCTTCACCAGCACCGTCTTCTTCACGCGCTGCGTCGTGCGCACCTTCTCCGGACGACGCACTTGCACCTGCACGCACAACAAACAGTAAGCAATTGTTTGGATACGTCTTCTAGTCCACAACGATAATCTGAAGTGGTTCGCCAGAATTCATATTTTTTTAAAGTTACTAGAGGCTACAATAGGCTATTTGACTAGTTTCTGGAAACTATACCACATTATGAAGTGGGGTCTATAGACCTTACAAATAAAGGTTATTTTTAGTTACTATATCTACATCATTTAAAAATAAATTTACAAAATACACTGAATAATTACACTGTCAAAACGCTCTGTCGGACAATGTGGCGTCTAGTTCGTAAACATCCGGTCCACAGATTCGTTCGCATATGTCAAAGAGAATTTAAAACACTACGTTAAGAGACGGGACTCCATACATATTTTTTTATCCATTTACATGGCATTCTGTTACAAACATTAGGCCAGCAACGTGTGTCATTACGTCAAAAGTGCCAAACGAACGGAGCAAATAGTGCTGGTCTGCTCGTGCGTGCAATGCGCCTGACTTTATCGATATCGATAAATTATAAATACAATATTTTTTATACAGTCAAATAGCCTATTTGTTTCTGCATGTAACATTTAACTTCAAAGTAAAATTATTTATGAAATTTATAATGATGCAACGGGTGTGACTGACCGGTACGATCCTGGGTTCGATCTCGCGCACGTAGTTGGCGGGCACGAAGCCGTCGGTGCGGTCGGCCTTGCGCACCGACCACCAGTCCGGGTTGGTCTTGTTGATCAGGAACATCACCTCGCCCTTCGCCATCGAGATGCCCTGTCCAGTGAACGCGTACAGGGCTTTCACCTAAGCAAGGAAAAATATATTAACCATTAGTGTACAGTGTGATTTCTTGTACATATTGAACAGAAGAAAAATAGAACGTTATGTGAACAGTTGTTGTATGATATAAATAAATAAATTTAGTATTATCGATAGTATACCTGCGGCACTTGTCTTTCCTCGGTGACGGTTCTGTGCTCGAGTCTCTCTACGGGCTCTTCCTCCCACACTTCGGTGGGAACCAGTCGCGACTCGTTCACCCACTCCTCTTCCTCAATCGCTGGGGAGGATTCTACTTCGGTCGGTAACTGTATATATGAGTTAAAAAAAAAAAAATTTTTAGATCTGAAAAACATCTGAACATCTGAATTCGAAAAAAATGTTTTCTCAAAGTGTAGATTTGAAGTGAGTGATGGAAGCTATCAGTGCGTGTACCTGCAGCGTGTGTATCCCGGCGGCGCGCAGGCGGGCGGCGGCAGCGGCGAGTGCTTGCAGCTCGGGGCGGTAGGCCTGCACCTGCTCGTGCAGCGCGCGGTGCCGCGCCAGCAGCGCGCCCGCGCCCGGCGCGTCGCGTCCGCAGTCCTCCGTCGCCACCAGCGCGCGCTTCTCCTTCATCCACGACTCCGACTCGTTCGCGTCGCCGTAGAACTGCGCACACAACAATATTGTCATCACGACTAAACAACAAAAAGCAACGGATACGCCACGATAAAAACTATTACAAATTACTATAGCGTTTACATTATTTATTCATTGTCGTATAAACGTGTGCATACCTGGTGCGCTTCGGCGGCGTCGGCGAGTTGTTTTTCTCTAGCGGCGGCGAGCTCGCGCAGCACCTCCCACTGCTTGCTCAGCGAGGTCAGCCGCCGCTCGATCTCCGCGCTCTTCGGGTGCTTCGCGTCGATCAAACTGGCGTCAACATAATAACACAGTGTTATGACAATTTAAAGAATAGAATTGAATTATTCAGTATATGATAACGTCGCAAGAATATAAGAGTGTTATAGAGTACCGCTCCTTTTATAGATATTTGGAAGGCGTAATATCGGTACAAGATAGAATGCAATATGTAAAAAAAAATGCTGTTTAACAAAAGTGTAGCGTGGCTGTAGATTCAGTGCGTATGCATATGTATGTGTACGTCTGCTTGTGCGTGTGCGTGCGTGCGTGTGTATGCGTGCGCGTGCGCGCGTACCTCTGTCCCTTGGCGCGGTGTCGCTGCGACACGTGCTCGCGGGCACGCAGCTCGGTGAGCAGCGCCGCGTGCTTGTGTCGCAGCGCCAGCACGCCGCGCAGGTCCTTGGCCGCCACGTCCGCGCGGCAGATGCGCTGCTTGTCCGTCACCCAGCCTGCACGATACCACCGGTCACTCACGTCACTCAGGTCACTTTGATACCACGCTAGTACTATACTGGGTATATCAAGACTGCTACCGAAAACGAAGCCGGGTGGTAATTTTAGTGACTACAAACACAATGCAACTAAAAATTTAGCAAAGAAACGCGACAATTATTTTTTATAATTTTTTAAATTTCGTCATTTTTTGGTGGTAAATCCATAGTTTTTGCTAAAATAATAATTTAAACTTTTTTATACCTTAGATTATTTATAAATAGAGGGGTATACACTATTATTTTAGGAATAAATGTATTTACCAGCCAAATATGGTAATAGGAAAAAAAAAAAAAATTAAACTTTTTTTTGCAACTTTTTTTATTGGATTGTGTCTGAAGTCGCTTAAACTACCACCCGGCTTCGTTTTCGGTAGCAGTCTTGATATACCCTGTATGTACATAGCGGTTAACCACGTACCTTCCTCCTCGTCGTGGTCCTCCAGGAACTGGAACAAGTTTCTGGCGTCTTCTAGTCTCGCTTTGCGGTCTTTAGCGGCAGCCACTAGACTGTGAACAATGAATGGATTCTATAATGAGATTGGAATTTGGATATTCTGATATATAATACTATATTTACTGGTGGTAGGTCTCTCATATGTGAGACGCCATCTGGGTAGGTACCACCGCAATGTCTATTTCTCCCGTCTAACAACACTGCGTAAATGCCCTGTTGTGTTTCGGATTGAAGGACATTGTAGCCAGAGTAACTACTGGACATATTGAGACTTAACATCTTATGTCTCAGGATGGCGAGCGCAGTGGAATGTTGCTACTGTTCATGAGCGGTCGTATCGAACGGCTTGCTCGTCTCACCATTAAATGCAATAAAAAAAAAAAATAATAACTAAATAATATCCATCAGTTTAAGCATAAATAGCATTACAGATAGCGTACCTGTCGTAAGCATCCTGTAGCTGCGCGAGTTGCTGCGCGAGCTGCCGCGTGGGCTGCGGCGGTCCGTCGGCTGCGGCGCCGTGGCGCACGAGGCGGCGGATGCTCTCGTCCACGGCGCCCAGCTGCAGCTCCTGCAGCGCGTGCGCCTGCAGCAGGCGCTCCACGTCCACCAGGTGGCGGCCCACGTCCTCCGAGTGGAAGTGCGCGCGCATGTCGGCCAGCGTGTGCGCCACGGCGTCGGCCTCGCGCAGCAGCGCCATGAGCGTGGCGAGCCGCGCCAGCGCCGCGCGGTGCCGCTCCAGCAGCTCCAGCAGCTCGCGCCAGCGCGCCAGCACCGCCTGCTCCGTGCGCGACACCGCCTCCGCGCCGTGGTACCGCTCGCGCACCAGCTCCGCCGCCATCGCCGACAGGTCCTCGAACCGCTCCGTCCTGCGACACCACAACACCTTATATTCGTACACACTCATTGACTCAACTGTAACGTACTAAGTCAAAACGATGACGCAGTACCTGGCGAGTATGTCGGCGGAGATGGCCTCATGCTTCTTGACGGTGGCGTCCACCTGCGCCAGGTTGGAGCCGTAGCGCGGGTCCGACAGCACCTGGATCATCTCCTTCAGGTACCCTTTACGTAGCACCGACTGCCGATAAAATTAGACCATTAATGATTACCATTAAACAAACGCCAGCTGGCCGCTTTGAGTACAAATAAAATTCAACTCGTTCATAGACTTCATATTCAAAGTTCGCAGTATTGACTCACCTTGGTGTTGAATTTGTAGTTAAGCTGTTCGAGTCTCTGCTGGCGCAACAGCTCCGTCCTCAGAGCTATTTCTCTCGCGTGTTCAGCCTATAAAAAGAGAATGTTCTTTAAATTTTATTCTAACTTTATAAATTAGTATGAAACATCACCTGCTGCTAATTATTTAGTAAACAAGATACTAGGCACATTTTTTTCCGGCATATGTAAAGTCATTGAAGTGTTAGCTTGTAACTTGCAAGTAACACGGTGTACCTGTTCTAGTTGTTGCCAGGCGCGCTCCAGGTCCTGCGGCAGCTGTCCCTCCAGCGGCGCCCAGGGCTCGCCCACCAGGCTCTTCTGCATCGTGTTGATGTGGAAGTACAGCGCCTCGATCTCCGAACGCTCCTTGTACCTGCACAACGCAATATATATTACGCATTGTGCTCAAAGTGAATCTTACAAGTGAAACTGATAGAATATTAGATACAAATGTCAGTAATATTGCGGTCTAAGCGACCACACTTAACTCAGCCGTACAATATAATTAGTATTATGAATAATTTATGAACTGTTCTGAATTTCAACTCCTGTATGATCACTGTATTGTAAACTTATTTTGAAAAGAGCAACGCTAGAGTTTCTTGCCCGTTCTTCTCTGGCGAAAAAAGCCTTGATAACCGGGTGGTAGTGGAAAAAAAAGTGACTGAATCTAAATAATGTATGAAATTTTATGGATTCAATAAATATTTTCATTTCATTTCATATTTTACTGATCATGTATTGATAGAGATAAGTAGATCAAAAACTTGGTGTAGTAGACTGAACGTGAGTACTGTACGCTCACAAAGCTATCAGTGTTTAGAACAGTATAAGATTAGCAAGTGCAGCATAGTGGTTGGTGTACGGACTTGGGCGGCTTCTCGACGGTGCGGTACTGCTTGAAGGCAAGCAGCAGGCGCTGGATGCCGTCCAGCGAGTTGGGCAGGTCGCGGCCGCTCAGCTCCTCGATCTTCAGCCGGATCCACTCCAGCAGCGCCGTCACCAGCCGGCTGTACTCGCCCTTGCGCCCGTCGCAGTCCATCATCTGACCGATTATCTGCACCACACGTACCAAATATTTATACATCTTGCTACTTTACATCATTACATTAAAAGAAATTTCCTTCATACAAACACATGAGCTAAGAGTTAACTGTGATATAGTCTATGTGTAGAGAGCACACTCACGTTGGCGATCCTGCGTCCGCTCTTCTGCTCGTTCTTCATGCGCGCGAACGTGTGGTAGTAGCTCGCCACGTACGTCATCACTGACTTCTCGTCTGGCCGGCTCGTGTCCACGTCTGCGCACAAGAAACAATGACATTAGCTTCAATGCTCATTCATTTATAATACATTCTAATTTGGGACAAACTATAAAATTATTTTGTTTAATTTTAACCTACCTATCACCCACAACTTCAAGAGTAGAACACAAAGTGCCATTTACTAGCAAAAATGTACATCTACTCTACCTTAAAACAAGCACCGCTTGATACCAATGTTTTCCAGACAAATCAAGCGTTTATTTTTTCCTATAAGAGTTGTTATGAAATCCAGGTGAACTATTTACCTTCAGCGTCGAGCAGCCTGGGGATGCCGAGGTGCTTGTGCGCCATGTCGAAGGCGTGGTTGAGTGTCTCCACGTGGTCGGTGGCCGGCACCTCGTGCCAACGGAACAAGTCCGGCCTGACAATTAAAAATATGTAATGAAATTACGATGAATAATTGTATTTAATGACATACTCAATATCTGGTATAGCAGATAGTGAAGAAAATGTAAATAAGTCAGAAAAAAAATTAAGCTTCAAAATTACTACTTTTTATGTCTTGTAATCTATTCAAGAAGTCTAAAACGTTAGCGTGCGCGTGCGTAATAGTGTGCGTGCGCGCGCGTACCTGTGCGCGTGTATGAGCGCGTTGAAGCCGAGGCCGGAGCGCCACGAGTCGGTGAAGTTGTGTATGTGCACGCCGTGGTAGCCGCTCGTCTTGCGCTGGCACCACAGCAGCAGCGCGTCCTTCGCTGACTTCTTCTCCGATGACTCATTTTCTTCGTCCTAAGCAGAAACGGAAGTACATGGCTATGATATCGCTGCCTGTTAGTGCACTTACAAATTGCACTAATTCATTACCAAAATTAAATTCATAGTCACATAAACCCACACATATACTGTAAATGTAGGCAATAAAGGAACTTTGCATCTATACATCTGCACGGCCTTTGAATCCGCAATTTTCGTTACACAAAGTAAACTTCTTCGACGCTACATCGTGACTTCATATAGTAAATCTTCAAAACAATACAGATATTGAAGTACGTATGTAAAGTAGGAGAAACGATGCGTAAAGTTTGAAGGAGATAATGATGTAAGCCAACACTAGTAGAGCTGTACTCACGACATCGATCTCGATCTCCTGTATCTGGAAGCGCAGGATGATGGTCCAGATGAGGCCGAGGATGAGGCGCGGGTTGCCGTCCACGATGTCCTCAGCGCCGATCGACTCCAACCGCACCTGCACACACACACATTGTTATGCATTTCTATAATATTTTACTACATTCATTCGTATTTCAGAGACTATACATACATTTTATCTAATAAATAGACTTAACATAGAAGCTTCTACATGATTTGATTAAATTATTTGATTGAGTTTTTGTCTGATTATAAATGGGAGACGAGCCATGCCGATAAAAATCAACTCAGAGCAACTTATACAATAAATACGCCCAACAATCACATACTTAGTCCTGATTCATTAAGATCGAGCCTTGTGTCCTGCGTTTCAGAAAATAATAGAATTTTTAGTCTCACAAACACCCAAACCCGATACAAATATTTGTGCATCACACAAACATTTGTTTGGCTATCGAATCACATTCATATTTTGGGTTAGGAATCAAATCTGGGACCTCCCAGTGTCCGCCGCTACACCAATAAGGCGACCTCCGCTAATCGATTAATCATAAATAATAGTCTTTTATTTTTGTAATCTCCATTGATAAGGTACGCGTTTGGTATCGATAGTTCAGTGAATCAAGGTGAATGTACACATTTGTGATGTAAAGAAGGCTTCCGTTTGTGTGGCGAGTGCTGTTCTCGCTGGTCACTGGCCGCGCCCGGTGGAAGCCCCGCGCGACACATTACAGCAGTGGAAAGGATTCACTGCGCCCCCCGCGTCCGCACAACATGCCAGTACGACGCTTTTTTTCCACTATACATTGCATCGTTCAACTTGTGCGCGGATTGAACACTACATAAGAGCATTTAATTTATCCACGACCCATTGACTCACTATAATATTGGCGATAATATTCATACTAGGAGATATTAATATGTGTGATGCAAGAGATAGCGGCGCTATCTCGCTAACCGCCTAATTGAGCACAATAAATGTGTTAGTACTTGAAGCCCCACATAGTAAAACATGTTTCAAAGCGTCGAAACTGTCTGGGTTTATAATTAGAGATATGAAAATTTTTAAAGTACCTAGCCTTACCATATCCATATACAACAGTGTCATACGTAGCATATTGGAGTATTGTAGTACAGTGTGGAGCCCGTATTATCAAGTGCACTCAGATAGAATTGAGCGTGTTCAGAAGAAGTTTTTATATTTGCTTTGTTACACGGATAACAGATGCCGTATTCTCAACTCCTACGAATCTCGATTAAGCCCCTATAAAATGAAGTCCTTAAGTGCCCGTAGGAAAAGCCTGGACCTGATGTACTTATTTAAATTGGTTAATGGTTTCATTGATTCACCTGAGCTGTTGGGAAAACTAGACTTTTGTGTTCCACGTCCTAGCAGCCGCTTAATAAATAGAAAAACTTTTCTTTTACCTCGCACAAATGTTGGTTATCATTCACCTATGGCTCGCATGATGTCGTTTGCCAACTCAATTCGTAATGATATAGATATATTTTGCGGTTCTATAGCCTCAACTAGGTCCAAAATCAGACTTTTGATTAGTTAAGTTTATATTATATTGTGTTGTCCATCCTTCATTAATTTGATTCCGTATAAAACCGTTAGTGTTGCTGTAAATTTATTTTTGTAATGTGGAGTGTCTTCTTAAATGCTTTTTGGATTCACATCTAGTAGATGACAATCCGATTTATTACCAAACGCTTTTCCTGTACCTTGCTAGATTGTACATCAGTTTTGTGAATTATAATAAAAAAAAAAATGTTTAACCGTATCGCTTGCACGACATGCAGACATCAAATTTATGTTTATTAATCACGGATCGATATAATAATATTATATCGATCCCATTTTAAAAAAATGCTGTTTGGTTGCGGATGAATGCGGAATTCTCAAGAGCGCGAAAGTTGGCGCTTTGTGAGTATCTTCGTTCAACAGTGGACGGCGACAGGCTGAGTATATAAACATAAACATAATACAGGCGAATGTGCGACGCCTGAAACCGCAGCCTCTCGTTTCGTTGGACAGCACGGCGCGGGCGACGCGGCTGTCATAGCATGTTCGTGTGCTCAATATCCCGGCGAAGGCCGTGTTCATAATGTACGAACAGATGATTGTTTGTGTCAATTACATAACGCAGCGCAGGTACGGGGCACTTCACGAGCCCATTACAGATAGTGTATCAGTATCTTATCACCGACTCAATAGCGGGTGAACATGTACACAGCAGCGACGCTGCACACGGCAGTCTGTTGTTTACACATCTCGCCCCTCATCACGTACACGACGCGCCGCATCTGTTTAGTTATATGTACACAAACTACAATCTTTGGGAACCTCATGAAGTGAAATGAAATGAAATGAAAATATTTATTGAATCCATAAAATGTCATACACTATTTAGATTCAGTCATTTTTTTTCCACTACCACCCAGTTCACAAGGCTGTTTTCGCCAGAGAAGAACGGGCAAGAAACTCTAGCGTTGCTCTTTTCAAAATAAGTTTACAATACAGTGATCATACAGGAGTTGAAATTCAGAACAGTTCATAAATTATTCATAATAATAATTATATTGTACGGCTGAGTTAAGTGTGGTCGCCCTGACCGCGGAACCGGTATACACTGTTCAGCAAAAGCAATGAAAGGCAATAAAAAAATAAAAAAATTGAAAAAAAAATACAAATTTATTTAATATTATCATTATAAGCAAATTGAGCAGACCAGTCTACACAAGCAACACCCGTTCACGAGTAGTATAGTTAAGGCTTTTATGTTAGTGGGAACTTTATTATAGAAATGTATACAGTAACCCTTAAAAGATTTGCTAATTTTCTGGAGCCTGGTCTTATGACTGACTAGATTATTTCTATTTCTAGTATTTCTGTCATGAATATCGCTAACCTTTTGAAATTGTTCAGTTAGCTCTTTCAGTAGCAGGCTAACACAACTTCAAGAGAGCAGCTCCAGAGACTAAAAAACATCTCGCAGTTTCTGATACCCATCACACAGGACATTTACCACGAACATCTGATGTGCCCGTTTGACTTTGTATCTACTGTATATATACGACCGAGTGTTTCATTATGCGCTCTACTTATAATTATTACATTTAAGAAGGGCGTCGCTAGATGATAGATAGTGTTGGTGTATAGCGTACACTATACCTTGGTGTGCAGGAAGCTGAGACTCTTGTTGACGTTCTCGATCTTGTGCACGCGCATGCGGCCCGTATTGGGGCGCGGCAGGCGCTCGCCGCTGATGATCTCCAGCAGCTTCAGCAGCCGCCTGCCGTCCGCCAGGTCCACGAACAGGTCCTCCACCTCCATCCGCGCCTGCGCACAACACACATACACTATACTATAGCACGTCACTATGTTCACTTTAATTACTTAATAATAGGAGGAATAACAATAAAGAGATATTGAAAGAAAAAATATATAACTGCATAAAACTACTTGAGGTGCCTTCTACATAACAAAAGACTTGAGATGTCGCTAAGCTCGAGTCTCTGTAGCAGAATGACATAAACATGCAGATACCCACGGAGTTGCGAGTCTCTCGCTTGCTGATCAACTCGTAAAACCTTGTCACATCTAAATTACAGTCATCAACTATGGAAACATTCAATAGATTATATCCATCTATTTTAAGACCCAAGTGGACATTATTTATAAATACTGTAACATTTGTTTATCTAGCAGACAGCATCCATGAATCTTCACAAGATCAGATTAATAAACAAGTTTTGTTAAAGGTCTGGACCACCATCAGTTTTACCCAGTACACCAGACACATCATCATAAAAGTACTTCAGGTTAATATTTTGAGAACTCATTGTCGCTGTGAAAAGTTACCTACTGACTACTGTGGACTCCAGTCTCTAGGCTTCACTTACAATGTGCAAGGACACCCCTCTGATGTAATCTCAGGTAAATACGTTCCAGTGGCAGGCGCGCGTCTTTCATTACCTTACGTAGTAATGTTACAGACCATATACATAAATGGAGCATTTTTATCAAGTGCAAAAGTCTGTTTCACCAGATTTAAATGGACAAATTGCAAGATTTAAGGTCGTACTTATTTACAACAACGGTTCTTGTAAGAATTTAATCAACGTTTTGCAAAACACAAGGATGTTTGACTACACCATAGTATGTGCGGTTTTCCTTACCGGTGCTCGTATTAGTAACGAAATATTAATTTTGTAGGATATTTTGTCGAACTACCTGCGTCCTACAAACTTTAAATATTTAACTATGTATACGTTTCTAGGCTTTATCATCCGGTACAAGCACGTTTCAGCTGAATAATGTTTTATTTTCAAATATACCAAAATCCAGAACCGTGTATTAAATAACAATTCCTGTTGGGGATTGGATCTAATTCTGCGGCAGATAATGAATAATTTTCCTAAAGTAATAAACTGAGAATTGCCAAATGGCACGAGCATTTGGAAATTGTATTAAAATGACCTTGAAAATTAATAAATACATTTGGTCATTTCATTTTCTGTAGCAATAAAGTTCACCGCCTTTACTGTGGCAAGTATAACCCAGAAAATAGCAATTTTAATTGAATAAGTATACTGTTATATTTTCCGTAGTTTAACACATGCAGTATTGTAGTATTTCTATTAATAAATAACTTGGATACTGGAATGATGTCAGTGCGTGACGCAACGCTAAGAGGAAACCGTGACTCTGCTTGACTCACGCTTCGCCCTTACTGGCGCTGAATGTCGCCTTCACAGAAACAACTCGTAAAGCACCTCAATAAACACGAACCACTTGATGAGCGTAATCCAAAATCGACAACTATTCATAAGAAATATTGTAAGTAATTAGTGATATGTTCCTCTTCTGTACGGGTATGTGAAGGAACTACACATGCAAGAGGCTCTGCGCCAAGCTATTCGCCGCGAGTATTAGTTTCACAACACTCTAATGGTTATCTAGAGGCCGTTGCGTCGAGATTATGTCCTAGATTGCTTGATGTCAGCCAATAACCAAAGTAGAAAATCATAAGCTTTTTGCAAAGTTTATGTAAAGTATATTCAGCTTAGCCCGGCTATATTATCAAGTGAAAAAATATTTATGAAAAGAAAAAAGAAAATTATTTATTGTGTTCGTTATAAAAACGGACCACGCTCAGCAGGTGTTAAACCGGTGTTACCAGCGCTGGTCTTCCGTGTGGCCGTGATGTGACGTCTCGGCGCAACTACATATTTACAACATACATAGGGCGAAAATACAAATCTTAGAGCATCATCAGCTTTTCACCACTTTGTCATTATTGAAATTGATATTGCATCGCAGTGCAGTTCTGTGTGATCAGAATGAACGACCAGGCAGATGTTTATGCTAATCTCAAGTTCATGTTGGTGTGTAGGATGTCCGCGGTCCCGCGCGGGGAATCGAACGCGTCCTCTATTCCCAGCAGGGCATCTCGTCCGTCGCCGAGGCCGCGATATGTCGCTAGCCTTTTGGAGCTCGACGGGCAGCGCACGCTATTTATCTATTAGGAAAATTCCGTCGCAACGACATTACATCCACAACTCATCAACTCCCGGAATGTGAGCGCGATCGACAAAGCAATTACGTTAATTACTTAAAGTTTCTGTTAGAGTCAACGACCTTGCGTCTAATCTAAAGGAACGACGAAATTACAAAGATTTTTTTGCGCTTACGACGCGACGCCTTCCTCTATTTGACTGGCTGGCGGGCAGAATCTCGTAAAGTAAAACTAACATGTGACTCATATTCTTGAAGTATTTTGGAGAAAGGCGCGACGTTACGCGATTTACCTTTTGAGAAACCAATAAGGTAAAACTTCACCACTTTCTATAATGTATTGAAACATAGCATGACGACTGACGAGTTCGATATTGAAAAATATCCACAGATGATGTAAACATTCTCCTGTTAGCCGACTTGGAAGTATGAAGTAGTTCCCTAGTCAATACTGCTGCGGTGTACGGCACGGTATAGCGACCTCAACTGGCAAGTAATTAAATAATAATAGTGAATCCGTCAACCGAGCGACTATTAATAGAGTTATCAGCGCAGCGCGTGACATCATGTCATCAACCTACTTGCAGTTTCACGCTTCACAAATTATTACTTGCTTTGTTCCTGTATTTTCTTATCATCTACAATTTTATATGACGATTGTGTTTGTATAGGTAACAAAGAGTGATTAAACAGATGCACCAATATAACGATGTTCTATAGGATGGAGATAGTAGATGAGACCTTCGTCAACATACAAGAATGTCACCCGGGCCACGAGCACTGATCACTCGCCACTAAATGCGATATAAACATCGCTATACTTACATTAAAACTAATTAAATATATATTATCTATACGCTGTCTACATATATCATCTATATGTTTTATTCTGTGGTTTGTTTTCTTTTTTTTTACCACTTAATTATTATATGTGATAATATACCAGTTTATTATCACACGCCTCCGTAGCTCGGCACTTACTTAAGCTCTACTGGGAGTAAAAGCCAGTAGTCATTAAGTCTGCCTGTACTATTCAAATTGTACAAAGTGTAAAATAAAATATTTAACATAATAATGTATGTTTATGAACCGTGTGATAGAAGCTTCCTTATCCAACAATGTAAGAAGACCATGAAATACTTCTAAGAAAATTATGTTATTAGACCTGCTAAAGAGCCTCCATTATCTAGATTAATTCCAACAAGTCATTCAATGTCGGCATACTGGGTTTCGTTCCTCTTCACATTAGGTACCTATGAGGGAAGGGTGGTACATTGTTCTCATGTAAATTTAAAGGCAGGCATACCTTTTGCAGGAATGAGTTGATCCATTTTGTGAATGTTTTTTTCTGTATGTGCAAACGTTCCTCCTGCAGCGCTTTGATGCGGCCCTGCTCGAACTTGAGCGCGTCCTCGCGCTGCGTCATGTTGGTACGCTGCTGCACCACCGTCGCGTACCCGCCCGGCTCATACTGCGGCCCTGCGCACCACGCAAACATTCTATATACATACATACTACAAGCTACAACACATGAATACCTCATACACTATCCCAACACTGCACGCTGCGAGCGGCGTCGAGATTAAGATTCATAATGGCACATATTCCACACTAAGAATTGAAGATCAGCAAAATTTATGGGAGTGCTTAAGTTATTCTTAATCCGCAACTATATTTTAATGATTTTGTTTACTAACAATAGAGGCGACTGGGACGTCAAATGACATTGTGATATTAAAGCAATGAGATAAAGATAAAGATTAGCTCTCTGGGACTAGTATCTTAATATTTACACGTATCGGTTTATCTGCAAAATTTACAATATTTTGTACATGTGTATTGTGTATGGTACAAGGTGGAATGATTTCATTTTACTGATTCAACCCGTTTCCGTGCTACAGATAAGCATGACAAACAAAAGTATTTCATAATTAATCACATGCTTAACTGCTTTTTATACCGAATGACATATTATGGATGACAATTGCAAACATTTCACACGCCGGGCTCTGTGCCCTCGGAGGCCTGTGAACCACATCACATGCAAGCACTCAGTATGAAAAATAGTTAACAGCATGCGTTGGGCACATGTACTAATCACATTCATGTAACATTGGGTGGATGAAGGTTGAATGCAAATGATCTGAATTCAGTAAACGATGTGCAGTGACTAGCAGCCAAACACCATGCAGTAGACACGTGCGTGTCGTGCGGTCCACACGTCCCGCAGGAGATGACACAAGCCGACGTGGACGGTACACCACCACAGTATATACATCTTTAGTATACACTTTTGAACCTCGGAATAGAAATGACCTTGCCGTGCAGCTGAGTGTATACTTCGTGAATCATGACACATATTTATCTTATCAATAATATACGGTGCATGGACATTCAAGATATTAATAACCATAATTTTCAAGTTATTTAAGTGACAGATTGTGGAGCTTTTGAAGGCAGGCAGACAGTCGCGAGTTGCGGCCACATCCCATGCAGAGCCCTGGCGCGGTGATGAGAACGAATGGAAATGACTGTCACCAACCACGAGACACAATGAAGAAACACATTACATCAAATTTCAAAAAATATATACCATATCTTCTGGAAGGTTGGTAGTCCTGATACGAGTGG
The DNA here is from genome assembly GCA_009982885.2 of Hyles vespertilio. Lineage (NCBI taxonomy): Eukaryota > Metazoa > Arthropoda > Insecta > Lepidoptera > Sphingidae > Hyles > Hyles vespertilio. Next base: position 274,002 of record CM042825.1, on the reverse strand, counting down.
AAGCTGACGTTGCTCAGTTGTCGCTGCATCGTGACCTCACTTATGATACAACATTAGGTTGGCACCACTGTTCACACACACACAAACTTAAAATCACTCTTTGGTTTCACAAACCATAAAATTACAGATTGGGATCTAAGTCCACATTAAACGTTCCCACTGGCGATTACAAACTAAATTAAAAGAACAACGTAGCCATAATTAGTTTCTTAACGAGTGTTTAATGTGGGCTTAATCTCTACAGTGTTTGTTTATGGATCCCTCTTAGTATAATTAAAATCTAAAATGCAGATTTTTGCACGAACATATTATATTATGTACTAAAATAGTTTAATTTTAACGGCAAGTAGGTAGACAAATGAGACTTGAAAGCCTCCGGCCCAGTATTTGCGTGCTGAGCGAGTGGGCCTGTCATCAGTCATCTGCGATAGCCCTCGTCGGAGCCGCTCCCTGCTGAATGCAGCGCCATTGTGTGCAATCAAACATCACTCGAGCAAATATTGTTGCAACGGGTAATGTGTACGCAAATATTTTTCACTAGATAACATGTCTTCGCTCTTAAATTATTATGACATACAAGGATAACGCGCCTCACTGTTGCACATTCTCCATCGGTCTCATAATATAGTGGAAGCAGTATAATATTTATTATTAAATTAAATATATAAATTTAATTATCTACTTAAAATAATTACGAAAAACAGTTGCCGTAACAAAATAAACATAAACACGTATAGAAAGACTTCAACGCGCGAACTAAGAATAGCGCGTAATTTTTACCATTGCAATTTAATTATTATTATTCAAAAGGTTTATTATTAACGAAATATGACTTTGCTGCTTAAGATTGTCAAAAGTTATCGCTGTTCGGAACAGAATAGGGGATGCGAATAGATAGAAAAATATTCGAAAATTTAATAGAGCTCTTACGTCCGGCTACATACCATGTATTATTTTTTAAATCAGCCTGTATATCACTAGAAGCGCATATTATGTAAAGATAGCATTATTTGGCAGAAGTTAAGTATAGTACAATAGGAAGTATTTCCATTTTCTATGCCTGATACTCACACGTCCGTTACATTTAATTTGCTACTGACTGAGAATCAAAATGTATTGGCAGAGTAAATGTTCACTCACGATACTATGTAACCCTTAAATCGGTCTGGTTTAGCGACTGCGACCCGCCCACGACCTATAACCAGTCAATTGAGTGATTCAATGCCCCGTAATGTCGGCCGGGTGGACGCCACCGAGAGGTCGCGTCTAAGCCCATTCATAACGCTCATGTTCAACTCATGCATTCAAGTCTCACCATTTGCACTCGGATCAAGAGTCCGCCGAACAGTTACCTAAGTCACCTTTTATTGAACGACCGCTACCTGCTTATGTTATGGGAACCAGCTTGGAGTGTTCTGAGAGTCACGGAGTATTGTGCATTTTATGTATAACCACGAAAAAAGGCTACACTACACTGGGTGGTGATCAGATAGACACCGTTGTAGACAACGAACGTACACTTTTGAATCCGGAACGCGATACACCTGCACAAGTGACGAGGGGTTTTGCACCTTGTGAACCGTGGTATGTGCGTGTATGTAAAACAGCCCACAAAAAGTTTAAACGCATTGGCCGTTAACTGCCGGGTTCATTTTGTTATCAGACAATCTACAAACATCGCCTCACATAAAAGAAACTAGTATAGTTTGAGGAGGAAAGTAGATGGATGAAGAGTGGCGATGTTGTGGAGCGATATAGCAGGTAGGCTGGTGGGCGGTGGTCATTGACCACGGCGCGGCGCGTGGCGCGGCTGGTGCGGTACCGTTGGCACCACCCACCACCACACAGCACCACGCAGCACGCGACGCGGCTCGCTACTATACGCATACGCAAATCAACAATATGCTTGTTTATTACCATGACTTTCTCAATAAACTGTATCATACTATAGTCAAGGATAGTAGAAGAATAATAGTACTGTCGAGGTCGCCGCGGTAATCTATGAGACGATAATTAATTAGAGATAATAACGGTTGTGATTATTTAGTCTAGTGATCTAGTTCTCATGGAACTTATGACCGGTACGCCTTGCAGCGAAGTAAGCTAACTACTAGTAATTATTATTTATGCTAATTATTAAAGATTTAAAAAATATAAATCCTTTTCGATTTTATCATTTGACTGGTCATATAACGCGTTTGCAGAAATATGAGTGCTGTACTGTGTGTCCTGCAGAAGACATACATGATAAAATTTAGCATTTATTATAAACGTACTGTTTCAAGACATGGTAATATGGTTGATACAAGAGTTGTCCGAAGAGCTGGAGAGCGCGTTGTGCAGACAGTGGAGGCAGAGGCGCGGTGCGAGTCGCGCCTCGCGGTCACCTACATACCATATCAGTTGTTTGCCAGATAGCGCGCGCAAACTCAAACGAAATAGTTCCCCGCTGTCTCATTGATGAGTTCTGTTTGCCCGCTACACACATACACTATACAGTGTACCTACATCTATTACATCATCGCTAATTTGGTCCTTATGATATTCTACAAAATGTTTAGTCCAAAGGACTATCCCACAGCACGGAAATGCAATATTCTGTAGGCACTTTTCTCGCTGCATTTGAACCAGAACAAGCTTCTTATATGTTTGGTGAAATTTTATGAATGGTAGTTCCCAAACCGCACGAGTGTCCACACTACAGCCTTGTTCCCCGACCGGTTGGCGCGCTGCGTCGCCGTGGAGGTCATCTTCAACGAAACGCTTTACAAAAAGTGGTGTATCATATAGCCATTACAGTGATAACTAGATAAAAACAACACAATACGGAGAAATATTGCTTCTTGACTAATGTTGTGCGAAATGCTTATTAATTCTTGTTTTACTTTTCGGTGTAGGTATTATGGATTGGAGTATGGCAGCGCGGCGAGTTCTCCGTTTTCTTCTACTGATACAACAAAGAGACTGCTCTCGATCTGATCGATCGAGTGTTGTATATTTCCAGAAACAGCCAACGATTTCATTAGTAGAATCTTTGATGTAAAACGCATCTAGGTTATATGGTCTTGTATGTTATTAGTAATACAAACGTGATGGTTTATGAAATCATCCATCTCGCACTTCCTTATAATGTTCTACGGTAAATAGCAAATAGTTTATTGTTTAAGTATGTGACGGCCGTGCGCGAGATAACATGGCATTTTTGTTTTATACCGCCATATTCTTTATTTATACACGACATGACATCTGTTTACTTTACTCATTTACAAGAAATTAATTTAGAAAGAAACTAAAAGGATCATGTGACTTTACTCAGACCAAATCTAATTTCTGAGTCATGTGACCAAAACTTCCGTTCGCATTAAGCAGTCATTCTTTAATGTCGGTGTTACCGCCCTAGTCAAAGCGGGCGTGAGTATTCCATGGCATTATGTCCCTTCGGGGGTTATTGTGCGATTGGCGCGATATAGGACCGGTGCGCTCTTATCAATGGTCACAATGAGATAGCAAGAACAGCGCGAGGCTACCCATGTGTCTGTGAACGCTCCTAATACTCAACTCAGCATGGGGCTAATGTATTATACATACAGACATAGGATAATGTTCTCAATTCGCATTTTTCAGTGACACGATTTCGCCACGTAAGACTAGGACTCTCACAGCCGCTACATTATTCCTGTCACGAGCGCGCGCCGTCGCTCAGCGGGACCCGCTATTGTCTCGTGCACATCGCAAAAACAACTCAATTACCAAAATAACTCGTGAATGAATGTGACAGATTAATCATTAAACGGAGATATCAGTGGAACAAATGGATAAGACTCGCACAATGGCTAATCTCGGGGTGATTAATTTAATGTTATGCGCGGTCTAGCACGTGACATTACATTACATAGATTCATGAAATATTTTGTACATTTTAATAGCTTGATTACGTTAAAATATCCGTATTAACAAGATATTGGACAAGAATGTAGAATTTTTTTAATTGTTAATAATTATTTACCTCCCCATTGTCTCTATAATAATGGTGTGTTGGAAATATTCGCTACAATACAAACGCCGAGCAAGGTCACAGAGAACACCGCGCATGGCATTACACATTGTTGATAAGGCTCACCTGTGCAGGGGCACACAGGATATTCGGTCACGAGGGCTTGCGTCGAATTTTCGGCCCATTTTCATTTCAAACATTCCATTTGTAAATATGCTTTATCCAAAATTACTAGAACTATGCAATTGACCAAAATAGTTATTTTTAACAATTTTATTAAAAGCGAGCGAGTAGGTCCGCCAAAGGTCATACGTTGTTTATTTGTTTTTTTTTTTAATCCAAGATGTCGATCCATTGTATTTTTTATGGCCTCAGTAGAAACTGCATCAGCTTAAAAATAGTTATAGATGCAAGATGAAACCCGTTTAAAGCCAAAGGTTTTCGGCATTTGGTTCGCAGCATCCGGCCGAATGCAGAGATGCGAGGGCAAGCGGAGTCGGTCGGCGTTCGAAATTTTTGAATTATTATTCCGGTCGGTGGGGACCCGGCGCGGGGCGGCGCGGGCAAGGTCACGTGCAGCGACAGACGCCACGCAGACGACTACACAACACGGTAATTGGTTTTTAATTAGTGTGTTTAATGTTTATCGACGCACGTTTAGATCCTGTACACCCTGCGGTGTCACGTTTTAATTTGTACTTTAAATAAATCCGGAGCGTTCAACTTGTCAGTATTAGCGATACAACGACATGTGCACATCGACCGGATGAGAAGCGAACACATTTGGCAAAAATCTGAAGTCACCCGCGTCGGAAAGCTCGCATCTGCCTCGAAGAGGGATCAAGATGGGGACATCTGGCGTGTGTCATAATTGTTTTTCTTTTTAGGAATTCCGCTTAAATCAAGAATTGTGTCGAGCTTTATTTTATACTTATTTACAAAGAGTGAATTATATTTTTAATCAAATGTTAATTCGTTTCCGTAAGTTTAAATTTGCTGCCATATAAAATCAACAGTTTACAAGAGCCAGACCTGAGATCAGAGTAGTCTACCCAGGTCTTTCTCCACACAAAGAAATAAAGTAAATAAAGTAAACAAAGCCAAGTGGAATGAGTTCCATGAGGCAGCTAGCCTCTGCGACGGCGCGGTGTCGTGCCTTGCCTTATTGTGTAAGTGGTAACAACAAATTTCATATGTGTCTATCAGATGTGTCATTGAATGACATAAATGATAAAAGTAGCGAATGAGTCAGGCGCAGTCCGGAGAGCGCTCTCAACCGACGTACACGCTATTATACTTAGCCACTATGGAGGCACACCTCACGCGGAGTTGAAGCGAACCTATAGAAGGCTTGGGTTCGATGCTAGCGTGCACTCCTTCGACTTGTAGAAGACACGAGTGTACGACTTAGGGAATGGAGTATGGACCTATGGACTTTGGGGTACTTTATAACATAAAACCTTGCACTCACTAGACAAGCGTAGCAGATTAATGACTTATCTCTTTTATTCGTACCGGAGGAATAGCTAACGTCGACCTTATCCAATTACTGAATTTCAATATATTATTACTTATCATCTTAGATAATTAGGCGAGCTGGCCATCGAGTTAGAGCATACCACGATTTTACCTATGCAGGTAAAAATAGGACGAAAAATATTTGATAATAACTTTGTTGAATGTTAAGTCAGATTACCGACTCTACTCGACTTGGTGATACTGTAGCATTTTATATGGGATATTTTGCTGAATTCTTTAGATAAGAATGACGTCACTGAAATGAAAAATGATGCCCTTATCGCAACACGCTGCATAGTGTTATCAGTGTCGTGATAACGCGTAAAACGCGGATAATTCCCACTGGCGCTTCTAATATTCGTACTCGCAATAATCATATTGCATGTTTGCAAGTATATACTGGAGGGTTACTCTGTGTTCCGAACACAGATCACTTCCAATAGATACCGCATTACGATAGTTTTGTTTTGAACCGAAAACGCCAACGAAGGGAACTGCGCGGGGGGTGGGCGGGTTGCAGCGCGGTCACGTGGACATCACTGGAGGGATGAGGCATAAGTCGATAAATAAAAAAATGTATCGATAGTTCGATTTGCTAGTAAGTTCATGTTTTATGATCGCTTCTATAACTTGATTACCAACTTGTTAAATGTTTAATAATATTTTTTCACCGGCCTGATCTGATAAATTATACCAACCGGCAACCGCTAACTACGAATAAAATAGGATTAAGATTTATACTTTAGTATGTAACGGTTTTATTTCTATTATTCACCGTGTATTTTTGTATACCATAATGGCGAAATACCCAAATTAAGTGTTGATATAAAAGATCAGATAAAAATATGAAATAGTAAATAACTAAACCTCACACCCTAAAGGGCTACAATAACTTATTCCGTTTCTTGAACTCTGACGGCGGCTGTAGTAAATGTAATGTCGACAAGTGACAATGAAACCCACTTGACGAACTATGAATGTTTTTGAGACGATATATACAAAGTATGTTAAAATTAGTGCAATAGCTTGTGTTACTGATTCGCTATAATACTTATCATTCACTTCTAATTAGTTCTTCTTCTATAGTTACGACTTACGGTAGAGGATTGACACATTATTTGGAAAATCTAGGCACTTTCGTAAAGTTCGAACATTCGAGTTAACTCTTGATATCTCGCTGGACAGTAGTTAATAGTTATAAATTATGTCGGTATCATTTATTTGCGTGCGCAGTGCGCTACAATGTACTGCTTTACATGACTGAACGTGCATATTGCTATCGTTCTATGATCGCGTATTATTGGTCTAGTCAATGCATGTTGTATCAGCTGTGAGCCGTAAGATCGTGAGTTCAATTTCGGACAACCAATTCAATGATATTTTTCAGTAGAACTGAACTGTATTAGTTTAATATTGATGTAAGAAAGCAATAAATGTTTTTTTCTTATTATTAACTGTTCTGTGTAAGTAAACAAACTGTGCTGAACATAGGACTCTCTCATCTGGCCACACTTGGCAGGCAGGTTGACGTACGCAAGACGTAGCGTCACGCTGATGATGAATAGGTATAAAATATGCTAGTTTATACCACATCGGCGTTCGCGCAAGGGTTGTTAACTCTGGCTTATGCGAAAACACGTATCGTGTTAATAGCACTCGTATCGTTTGATTAATTTTTAAAATAAAATATATAAATCACAATAATAATATAAATAAACTTTAATTGTATTTATGAAGTTATTGGAATGTGTATGTATGTATTATTCTAAGTTTTTTTTTTATTGTTTTTGTATAATTTTATGTATTTTTTTAAAGAAATTTATATTCAATTATTATAATCTGGTCTCTTATATACAAATGTAATAACTTTTATTCATTTGTTCCATATTTGCACAAAAAATATCACTATTTGCGTGCCCAAAGCGGGTGAAACTCGCGCTCGCACTGATCTCGAATGGTTTCGAATATCGTGTCGTAACACTGTCCATGTGTGCGTTGATTTTGCGCGCTTTGTATGAAGCTTGACTTCTGTTAGTTTAGTATTCTGTGTCTATACTCTATAGATGTGCAATTATAAAGGTATTCTACGGCATCCACAACGACATGTTCATACATTCATACACACACTCACGCCTTTTTCCCAGAAGAGATAGGCAGAACTGCCAGGACACCCACATTTCGCCTAGTATGATCCGTCCAATGATGCGATATGTGGCGAGGCTATCGCCATATCGGGCACAAATTCCTGACTCGGACTGATAATGGAATAGAAAAATCTAATATCATGTTCGAATCTATTTTTTATTCCAGTGAATGGGCCAGACGAGCTTGCCGTTCGCGTGATGGTAGGCGATACGACCACTTATGAACAGTAGCAAAACCAAAAACCACCTTCAATTACAAAGCAATGCTTGGCATTACAGTGCGCTCGCCATCCTAAGACATGATGTTGAGTCTCAACATGTCGAGTAGTTACTCTGGCTACAATGTCCTTCGACCCGAAACACAACAGTGCATTTAAACTGCTGCTTAGACATTTTAGACAATAGACATTGCGGTGGTACCTACCCAGACGGCGTCTCACATATGAGAGACCTACCAACAGTTGAAATTCACATAAGTTAGCTGCCCATCGCCTCCGCCACTCGCGATTCATCCAGAATAAGTCGGCGCTAGTCCTTAACAGCACCAATTACGTAAACACATTAAGCATGTCCACGCTGATATACTGATACTCAAGTTTCCTCGGCCTTCGTTATCAATAAACTAAGATAAAACGCTTTTTTTAGGACGTTGCTGCTGAAAACACAGATTTCATTGAGTGATATCGATTGCATTGATATCGACTGGCCGCAGACAGATTCCGTAATGCAGTAGCCGATCACGAGGCTGACGAACGAGAAGCAACAGGTCACGCACTCTACCGGCACTCATGTTTGAGTGGTCTAGTGTCACAACAGCCTCCGTGGCGCAGTCGGTTACATGCCGGCGGTGAAACGAGAGGCCGCAGGTTCGATCCTCGCATCGAAACAAATATTTGTGTGAACCACAGGTATTTGCTCCGGGTCTGGGTGTATGTGAGACAGAAAAGTCTATCGTAGTTCCTGATACCCACGACACGAGACTCGATCTTTGTGGAGGATCAGGACCATGTATGTGACTTTTGGGTTTATTTATTATTATTTATTATCTACAAACACAGAGCTACAAGCTCTTCGTATTTCGTAGAGCCGTGCCCTGGTACAAAGGACATGTATCGTTCTGGCAAGCCTACGCCAATGGATTGTTCTGAATGCTGTGATGGTATCTCAGTAGTAACGTTTTAGCTACAGATAATTGTGGCAGTTGTTGTGCGTCGAAATGTGTTGCAGCACACGTCTTATACCCCCAGTTAGAGTTCACAGGGCGTTCGCCTCCGTGGGGCTTGTGGGGATTACAGTGACGCGTGCAGGCGACTCCGATTAACACTAATTGAAAAATTACCCTCGCCGGATGCGAAGGGTGAGTAACTTACTCAAGAATGTAACGTGCCAAGATTTGTAAGTGTAAATTGCGGCGGTAACTGCGGCGGCAGCCGGTACTGATCTATGATCTGATGCTCTACTAGCCAAAACTGATTTGTCGGTTTCTCAATATTCCTATGTTCTACGATTTGATACGATCATTCAGAACTGCACACAGGCTTTTAAATGATTACAGTCCACTTCGTAGACACACCTCCCAAAATAAATATTCAAGGAATATACTAAATATATTGTTGAAAAACATTGTACTGTTGACAACGTTAGCAACAATTTCGTTAGAAAAAGAAATATGTTTAGATGATCTCACGTACGAGTATAGCAAGACGTAATCGCCTGTAATAATTTGCATTAATTAAACCTATAAAAATTTATTATAATTCTGAATTGATTTAATGACTAATTACTCAGAATTGTTAATTAATCATACGCCGAGTTTTAGGCGGATCTACTCGAATCTCATGGGTTCTGAAGAAAATTCCGTTAAATTATTTTTAATTAGGGAGTTCTAGAAAACATAATTTACTTGCCGATAGTATGTTTTTATTCATCTGTCAGTATAGTACTGAATTCGTCCTAATCTAAAACCCTTTGAATAAATGAGCGGACATCCTGGTGGACGCGGCTAATCCGACGCCGAAATATGGATCAGAATGTAGAGCCCTACATTGGGCTGTCCGCAGCTCTACCTACTCGCAATACCTGTATTTACTGATAAGCCTTCAATTGATTACACTTGTGTTCATTTTGAATAAAGTCCGGCCGGCTTCCGAAAACTCTATCCAAACTTGCTCAGCCGAGACTCATTCCAAATTCAAACAGAGAGATCCATAAACAAATCACTGCACAGAGGGAAAGTGTTTACAACACAACACTGGCCACTAACACTGCTTCCGTAAAAAAATACACCATAGGTAGGGTTGTGCGGCACGGGCGCGCTCTCGAAGCGTCAGTCGCGGACTGGCGCGCGCGGCGAGTGGTAGCGCTTCTCCACCATTGGCCAAGATAATAGGGTACTGCGAATGATCCGGTGAAAACGATACGCGAATTGATTAGTCACGTATCATGAGTTCATTAAATGAATATTAATATTTGTTTTTTGAATGTTATTTTATGGACCAATTACCATTTACCTAAACTGATAAAAAAATATTTGAGGCGTTCCTAAGAAAATCCCGATAACCTCCGAGATTGCTCTCTATTTTTTTATTGTTATTGCATACCATTACGAAAAAATACGAGCAGTTATTGAAATAGCTTAATAGCATGGGTAAATTAAGTGTCTAAAGACGACACTTACACATAATTATCATGTCCCAACGATATCATGTTTAAAAGACTCTACATTGAAAGTGCAGTTGAGAAGTACGCAAAGATAGAGAGTGTACAACACCCTGTTTACAAATAAAGTTAGCGAAAAAAATTCCTTCGCCTTTAGAGCGGACACTGTCCTGCCGAGTGAAGCTCTTGGTTGGCGCACCGTGAGATTCCTTAGAAGACTTTGTATAGCGGGCTGCGCGAAATTTCGCAAATGTGATTGAGATATGATGCGTCCGTGTAGACGTGTGAGCGGCGGCGTGTGGCGCGGGACGGTTTCACTCGCCGCGCTCCGGCTCGAAGGTGCACGTCGTCTGCACAACTAATGCGTCTACAATACGGTATTTGGCCAATCGAATTCACCACTCTTACTTCTCAACAGAGTTTCTTCGCGACATGTCGTTAGGTAACTGTCGGCACGATCACATGTAAGTACTATGAAGCTACTGTCTGAAGGCATGGTATTTTAGGACACCGCGCCATAACATTTCTTTTGTAATATCTACATTAGTTTTAGATATTTTTCCCCTTCTGGTGTAAAAATTACTAGTTTGATAACATTGCCATTTGCCATTCAGTTGAATAGAGTACGGGCTCCAGGCGGTTCGGAGCACCCCCAGCGTGTGTCCATGTGTCGTCGGAACTGCACACGTGTGCCGCACCCGCCGCCGCTATATATAGCGCGGCCACGCACCCCACGACACCACGCATCACCATCCGACACATCGCAGCTTCACAGCCTCCGCTCAACGCACCACTGTGATAACACATACTGCGCCACTCCTACCCTATTCTGGGTTAAAATCTTTATTGTTAAAGCATTTCATAGTAAACGTTAATCAGTGCTTATACATACTCATAAACTAGGGACAATCGTTGATGCTACGCTATCATTTCAGGGTTGCTGAGGCTTTAACTTTCATTCACGAGGTCGTCACACAAATCTCTACAAAAATCTATTGCATAATTTGAAATTAATCGGGTGACACCATGGGATCAAGTTTTTCATGACTCTTGTCATAAGCCATGCCCAAATTCTTGGTCACAAGAAGTCTAAGATGGTGATTTTGCTTACATGGGTAAACTATACTTTTTGAGTGTTTCGATAACTTCAGTCCCAGATTGGAAGAGCGTGCCATTACAAAAATGACGCTCATTCATTATGAGAGCATTACAACAAACAGCACATAAAAAGCATTGTGTGTGTCGTTACGACACGGTCGTACGGTGTGAACGTGTGCGGGCTAATTGTCGCCGTGACTCACAGCCCCAATAATATTTACTTAGAGCATTAACGACGCAGTTCCTCACCGGAGATACAAACGGATTTTCTAAAGGATGTTTCAAAACTATAAAAGGTAGAAATGAAATGAAATGAAAACGCCACTAGGCTAGGCTTGCCGTGACTTAGATGATGTATACTGGGAAGTAAGCAGTAACCTGTAATCATTGTCCACTGTCAAACTGATTATCCGAGCTCTAAGCACTTGGACAACTTTTTGCTGACACGACATGTTGGCGACGATGCAACTAATTAAGTTACGAATGTCATTTGTATCTCGCATGTAATAATTTTGATGACATCAAGGCGGTTGAACAATGTGAGTATTATGTGATAATATCTATGTAAATATTGTTTGTGTCGACTAATTAAAGGCCCTGTCCTTCAACTTGCGTCACACACAATAGCCCAGCGCGGCAGTTATCATTGGCATTGCATTCCTCATCGCATGTCACGAGGAGCCATGAGGAGCACCTGCCAACTATCATCCATTGTTATTTGCCACTTGTGTACAAGTCGGGGACAACCTCAACAAATATCAGGTCAGGAATACCCCGTGAAGAGCACTATGTTCCGCTACTATGAACATGAATATAGGGAGAGTCATACCATAGCCAAAGTGGAAAACAGCCATGACATACAGGCTGATTAATGATGTAGAAATATGTTGCAAAAATATAATGAATCAGCTGCTTATCAGTTACTTATATCATGTGCACATAACATGATAATTATATACGAATAGCACAGGTTGCACTCTGTCATTATGTTATCCGATTAGCAAAATGGGCATTACATGATAAGAAATCAACGGGAACAGTTCATGACTAAATATTAGCATAATATGAGCGTAATGAATTAAGTTCGTTTTCAGACGACTAATAATATTGGAGGTTGTTTGATAATAAGAATTTCGGATTCGTACACGCAAGCCCATAATTGAAGCCCTGACCAACTCCAAGAAGATTATTTCATCCTTAAAGGCGCTGCATACGTGTAGTATAGATGTAAATAAGCTATAAAAGAGTGAGGAGCTCGGAAAGCGTCGCGCTCCCGACACTGTGAGGCCGGAAACGGAACCCGGCGCAGCACTCCGCGACTCCGCTCACCACTCACCGGAGCCATTGTCATCTCCATCACCGCAGCTGCATTCAACGCACCGCTGCTTTCTTTACGTCCACAACATATGCACAGCTCGCAAGCTTCTCGCTGATATTCCTACTAAAATCCAGCCATTATTAGTCTCGGACTTGTTTCCAAAACTTTTTTCTTGAGATTTGTATATTTTCAGGACATTGATAATTATGGCGACTTTTCCACTATAAAGTATATTATTCGATTCTGTGATAGTAAACTATAGATAAACATGTCATGAGATCCACTCGCGAGCTGGCACCTCAGCTGTTGCAGTCGGCCCATACAGACAGACTCACTTTCACGTGCACAATATTAGCGCGCATTTATTATCCGACAAGCGACCGGTAACAACATTACCGGAGGTTTTTCAATCAATGCCACGAGCGCGGTGCGGTCATGCAGGAAACTTGAACATTACTTCATCGCTTTGTAACGGCCGCGGCGTGGTACAGCGGTACAGCGGTACAGCGCTGCCACTGCGCACCTCGCGCTCTGCTCCAAATTACTATAATATACTGATGTAGTGGTGTATACGTACACGCGTGAATGCACTATATCCGCCCTGTATTACACAATCACCACAACAAACCACTCGAACGCTTGCGTTTCACACAATGTGCACGGGCTGCCTGTTTTTGCACACATTTGTAAACCTTCGCTCAAATTACAAGCTTGTACGCAAAATTCGTTGCGGAAGCTATTCCACAAATTTCAATATTCAATTACAAACACCGCATTAGTCCTTCGTTTAAAAATAACGGAAAAAATATAACAAATTTTAAACGAAACAAAAAAGCCTTTGCCGGTTGGAGTGACGTCATCGCGACAACCAGTCATAAAACGTAGAGTCTACCCTATGGACTTGCAATAGAATCGATATTAGGTCACTCGGAACAGAAAAACACGTTGTGTGATTATTTTCAATGACCGTATTGGATGATCTCATCGCTAAGTGAGGAATAATGCAAATACATTTTTTATGTTGTCGGTGAGACAAACTTCGCCTCTCGGCATAGGAATCCCAACGGACTCGTAAGTAGTAGTGACTAGTGAAGCACCGCGGATGCCGGCTGATGTCACAGGATGGAGCTGGGATTGACAGGCGCTATAACGAGTCCAAGGGAAACATTTTGTTTCTATTATTCAAACATTGATTTAAAAACGTATTCAAGTCGAAAGCCAATAAACTACATTATCCCGTGGGAATAAAAACGAGAATATGCTATATACCATAATCTCCCTGAGAGAGCAAAATTGAGAGGACAGTGAAGCCGTCGCTCTGGTAGCTGTGCGATGTAGTCAAAGCAGCGCACTCCGTGACTCTACCACTCAACTATTCAACTACCCTACATTATTTACGATCATTTAGTCAGCTCTGAAAATTTTACGCAAAAATATAAAGTTTGAGGGAAGTGCACATATTAATATGTGTTAGGTTGGCCTGGTTCTCAACAACCACTCCCTGTCAAAGAGGAGACCCGTGGCATCTGCAGTCAACGTACATGGACTAATTTCTATAATTTTGGAGTGGACAATGATTATTACATTTGTAAACTTTCATGTCTCGGTTGCGTAGTTATACTAGGGTACGGACTACGGTTACAAAGCTGAGGTTCGAATCCCGGGTCGCGTGAAGTGATATTGGATTTGTGTATTCATTATCAGCCCAGTGTCAGGAATTTGTTCCCGATATGGCGATGGCGGATGGGCTCGCCACCCACCACATCGTGGGACGGAACATACAAGGCGAGTTGTGGTTGTTCTGGCACCTTTGCCTATAACTTCTGGGAAAAAGGCGTGAGTTTATGTATGAATGTATGAACTTTAATATCGATCTCTAACAACAACAATGTGTATGTACTTTGAAGCGACGTGATCGTTGCGACACGGAGCAGTCGGCGGCGCGTTCTCGCGTGTAGCCGGATTTTTGTTTTGCAAACAGAATTGTTATTAGTTTGGCATTCACGATATATCTTGCTCGGTCATTTTCACTTTTAAATGTTCCATTAGGAAGAGAACAGTGCTGTTGAGGTCGTACGCGATAGCTGTATTCACCCTGCACTACACCCGCCGCCGGTTCTGGTATAGTACGGTAAAAATTGAAACCGATATGTAAATACTAATGGCACTCTTTGAAGCAAAGAGTTACTTGAGGTGTTTTCTTCTTCATATACCTCGCGCGGTCCCTGGATTCGAAATCACGGCATGGTAAAGTGCGTTTAGTAACTCAAGCGTCGAACTGTACATTCGTCTAAAATAAATATTACTAAGAAAATACATTTTTTTAAAACTAAATCTGATAAAATTATTCAATACATATATTAATTATAATATTCAATTTAAATTGTTTTAAAACGCCACAATTACGCTCCAGCGCGAACAACAAAGATAAGGAATGATGTCAATTGAGGAAACAGCTCACGTGGAATTTCATCGAGTGTTCATTAAGGGCATGCTCTGTGGCCGCCTACCTCTGTTTATGTTTATGTTTTCCTTCTTCTATATTTGTATATTACAACAAATGTTTTGCGGAAATCATACAGAAACACAAGTAATAAGTGTATGATTAGTTGGCTTGTGCGTTTATCGGGCATCTAATAATTATTGATTTCTTACTATACAACAGTAATTTTTTGGAATCCCGACAGAGCACCAGCGGGCAGTGTTACATGGGTGTATTATCTTCAAAATCACTGTTACTTGTGTCCGATAACTATTTAATCGTTTTGAAGTTAATATTAAATGCAGCACCGCGCTGCAGAGAGAGTGTATCGATTGCTGAGATAGGACTGTCGTTACTCGATCGATTTAAAATACCGTTTTATTCTTGACAGCCTCCGTGGCGCAGTCGGTTAGACGCCGCCTGGGAAACGAGAGGCCGCGGGTTCGATCCCCGCACCGAGAGAAATGTTTGTACGGCCCACAAACATTTCTTTCGGATCTAGGTGTATGTGAGACTGAAAAGTCTCTCGTAGTTCCTGATACCCACGACACAAGACTCGATCTTAGTGTGGGGTCAGGACTATGTATGTGACTGTTGGGTGTTATTTATTTATTTATTCTGCTTTTCATCTTTGACATGAGTGTTAAAACAAAATCCTTACAAATTACACGATGATATCGAAACCCAATATCTATGCTTTAAATTGTCATTTTTATTCTCCAAAGTTCCATTGCAACACAGGTGCAAGAACTACAATATAGGTATTCTTCAAAAGGCTATCGACTAAAGGGTTTCCCCTGGCGCCAAGTCTTATGTGGGCCACGGGCCAAACCCGCTCGATGTGGTCAATGCGCATAAAGGCATATCAGTATCGATGTTATTATGCAGCGTGTCGCCATGTTGGTCAGATCGTGACAAAATGCGTTAGCGCGCATACGTGACGGTGGCGGGAAACTGCCAATATGACGGTCGTGCGGCCGAGTGACAGCGCCCGCGAATTATCTGACACGTCTACTCATTAATGTGGTTATTTGCGCATCACATTAACACATTCTTCGAAGTCTCCGGCTAATTGTTCTAACTGCGCATGTAAGGGGGGAGGGTGAGGCCAAGACTCATCGAGCATACGCGAACATTTCTCGCAGCACTTCCATACTCGAAGAGAAAAACAGCTAAATTTCTTATGAACTGGATCAGACAACCAGGGCAAATTAGACATAAACGAAGGCCGAACCTTTACAAATTACATTATTTATGGTAAATAACGATATGTATGTATAGTACGTTACAACGGCCATGCAATATAGTAAAGCATCCCGTATCAGCAACCAGCAAAATATTCACAGCGCTGACACTACAAGACAGTTTATTTCATGTCAATAAACAAAAGCTTCATTTAGTGAAACAATCAGTCATACGATCATACGGGACTGTTGAAACAGTCAACATATTTAAAAAAATCATATTCATAACCTTTCGTTACAATAAATGAAGTAATAAAGCCTTCAATGTTTTCGTATTTGTTGCGAAACTTGGTGACGTAACACGCATGTCTTTGTATTACTTAAATAAAAAATTCTCACAGCGAATCGAAACATTCTACTTCGAGTTGTTTTGTAAACGCTTCGGTGGGTCAAAATACATGTTACTGCGTCGCCTAAACAATAATATGTTTTACTGCTTTTGAAACACTCTACAAACAATGGCATTATTATGGAGCGTGACCTCCTTGCACCCAAAAAGGATAACGACCGACAAAAATGGCTTAAATTCCAACCCGACACACAGACGATCCTATTTGGCATTCACAAGAGTGTCAACGGAGTATAATATTACTTCTCCTATCACAGGAATCGAACGCATAACGTCGCGTTTAATAGCGAATTAGTCGCTCTACTACACACGTGGACTCTGGGGGTGCTTTCTAGATTTTAAAGCTATAGTAAGTATATCTAATACGCAAATCTATTTTGTGACGTTTAAAAATACTGTCTAATGATCTAAATAGATCATTCCATTTTCCCTTTTTGATCCTGGATCCACGTGTGCCAAATGGATGGTTGATGGAATGGTTGGTTGTGTCGGCTGACTCCAACGCAAACTACTTTTTTTTAAATTGCATAGTTCCGGTCAATGAGCAATCAGGTCATCTGATGGTATGTGATCACTTGCCACCCATGAACATCCAGACTAGGATGGCTGGGTCGTCGAACTATTAAAATCAGGAACAGATTTCGAAGGAGAAAGGATAGGAAGAGGCAAAGGGAGTGGATTGGAGTTGGAGACTGTCCCGCCCTCACACCCACCACTGCAACTCCTGTAAGCCAGGATCAACAGTGGCACGCAATGTAATGACACCAAGCTTTGAAGCTCGGTGAGTCTCCGGGAATGTCTAACTTGTCTTTAACCCGCATCGAAATCAATCAGAAAGTTAAATTAATAGGAAGGTAGTGGAGTTACGGGAATCGCAACTCTTAACCTCGATTTACTGTGAGAGCGTGGTACCGCCCCGGACGAGCCTGCCCATGCAGGCTTAGCCATGGCTGACAATAGCGTAGGCTCTATCACTTCCAAAGTTTCTCTAGCTCGTATTTACACAGTCTATACTTTGATATTGTTGACAGCCTCTGCGCAATCGGTCAGACGCCGCCTGTGAAACGTGAAGCCGCGGGTTCGATCCCCGCACCAATAGAAATGTTTGTGCGGCCCACAAATATTTCTTTCGGGTCTGGGTATTTGTGAGACCGAAAAGTCTCTTGGTGTTTCTGATACCCATGACACAAGACACAATCTTAGTGTGGGTCAGGTAAGGACTATGTATGTGACCGTTGGTTGTAAATACATATATAATATAATATAAACACCTACGTAGCCCAATACTACGTTAGACAAAAGGAAAGAAACGAGGGGCGTCGGGTTCGATCCTTGTAGGTAGATAAATGTTTGTGCGATCCATATACATATTTGAAGTAAGTGTGAGCGGTTGTGAGAGCGAAAAGTCTCGCAGGTTCTGGTATCCACAACACAAAACTAAATTGATCTTGATATTATTCGTATTTTAGCCGCATTATTTTGCTGTGGAAAAAATTACCATCCTTCTATAATCCTAGACCATTTAGCCATATTGGCTCGAACAAGCCATTATGCAGGCAGACATAATTATCTTAAAAGGCGAGAAATAATTGTCTATCGCTATCAATATTTACTTTAACTGCATTACATTTCAGGTGCAGGGCAGTCGCTTTGCTTTTTAATCATGTGACATAATTGATAATCTGGGGGCACGGCAGTGCCCCCTCCAAGTCGAGCTAAAAAGCGGCACAGCCGTACTATCCTTTTCTCGAAGCAATTCAGACCATTTTCAACCCCCCATAACTTCGTTGTGGTTAAAGCAAGAAGCCTGAATTTTCAGTTACTAATTAGGCATTGTGTAAACACGGTATATATATTTCATTCAATTTGAACCAGTAGTTTAAGAATTATAACTTGTCAAACTTTCGCAATTTTGTCACTCACTGACTGACTGACCGATCATCAAAAGTCTAAGGCACTTCTAGCAGGCATAGAACCTTCAAATTTAGAATATAATTAGTGTTTAGTGTCTAAAGCAGGGACCGAAACCCATTCGACATAACGGTACCGGTATCGACGAATTTCGGTTACCTTTAAGATTTCGGTAACCGCTATGACGCAATATAAAGGTTACCCTTATATACGGGAACCGTTTTAATACCGGTAACCTAAAAAGACCTTGAATGCAAAAGAAAATGCGTTGTTGTTGCATAACAAATAAAAATCATACTTGTCGTGTTGTTTACACAATATCGCTGGATACGGTTCATTTCAATTTTGGTGGGTAATTCTGTTGAAAAATTCATGAAATGAGTAAAGATAATTGTGTGGTATAGTGCCATAATGTTTAGTAAAGACAAACGGCGGTATAACCACACACAGGCACTGCCCCCGCTTTGATTTATAAGGAACTTCGCATGAAACATAAAGGTAACCCTTATTTCGGTTACCGGTATGATACCGGTTAAATTCTAGGAATCGAATAAAATTGGCGGATATCGGTTACCATTAAAAATACCGGTATTATTTTTTTCGGTTGATACCAAAAAATACCGGTATTTTCGATACCGGTTTCGGTCCCTGGTCTAAAGTAAGGAAAAATTCAAACATTTCATAATTTCTGTCTAGTTTTCTAGATACACCAACTGCGTGAATAACTTTGTAATCTCATATTAATGTATAGGATTACAAAGATACATTTGCAGTGAATGATTCGTTGTACCCGTATATAATGGAACAATAGTTGTAGATTGGTATCTATATATATATATATGAGGCATAACAGGAGGGGGGTATAAAGAGGGAAAGGGTGTATTCAGCCCATTAAACTGTACAACATTCCTCTAGAAAAACATGACAAAGATAACCTTGCAAATAAATAGACTAAATAGCTCGAAAACAATCACCATGAAAGATAGAACACTAATAATCAAATCCGCTATATTTGTGATAAATTGATACCTACAAAAATAAGAAAAAACCATAAGAGAGAGGGCTTTAAGAAAAATCATTATATATATTCTAGAAATAAAAAGTACCGAAAAGGAATAAAGTAGGACTCTACAAAAAGACGTGAGATCCCATCAAAAACATCCTGTAAAAAAAGTCTAGCAGCTTAGTTTATCTACCGCAAAAAGTTTGAGATCCATGTAATACCAAGTCGATTAATTTATTTAGTCCTTGATTAAGGGACGTTCTGTATAAAGTTATTACGTAAGTTATTATCATATAAATATTAAAAATTCTTTACGTTTTAAATAAATAGATCGACTTAGCCAGTAGCATTATGCATAAATTGTACGATACATTATGTTTTCATGCGATGATTTTTTTACAGGATGTTTTTGATGGGATTTGTGTAACCGGTACGCAAAGTAGCGCGGAGCATACACAGCTGGTTATCTCGGGCCCTACTATATAAATCCGAAGTTCGAATTTTCGTGACGTTTTTCGTTTCGAAACCTACTCTGTAACACGAAATTCGAAACCTCGGATCGAAGAATGAATGATTCGAATATATCGGCAATCCGAACATTTACATTTTTATTTACTATATTCATCCGAAACGAAGTTCGAAACTTCGGACGAACGAAGTTTGCTGTTTGTGACGATACGTACAGTGCCCTCCAAAAGTTAGTTGAAATTAATTCACCTTAACAATTATGTCACGTAATTTCTAAAATACGCAGTTTCAATAAAAGAACTGTTTACTATTTATGGTCAGATACACTATTCTAATACAATGGATATATAATTTTTCGAAATTTATTTTTCTTTTTTTCTTAATCGATGTTTATATTCTCACTACTTAAATTGAGTGTGTCAAAAGTCAGTTGAAATCTTCATTGAAATTGGAAACTTTTAACGATTTCTGATAATCTCGTGATTTTAAACTCATTTACCAATATTGTTTGGGCAGTTTGGTTAGTTCACTTTTATTAATAAGATATTGTGAGATCATATGATTGTTTTAGAATTAATAATGGCTCTAAGGCAAAAATAACGAGTAAAAGATAGAACAAAGATGAGTGGTAAATAGAAAAAAAATAAAAAACTTTAGTGCTGAGGAAAAATGATTTAAAGTTAGTCCCGAAGATAAACGAATAATAATTCAGAAGAGTTTGAAATGTAATGGTCTTGCAGATAGGCCACGGTAGAGGCGTCCTAGGTCTACTTCTTCTGTTGATGATCAACAAATTATGCGGTAGTGTAAAATGAATCCCAAGATTGTGATACGAGGAATCAAAAAATAGTAATAGCAAGTAGAAACCACGGTTTCTATAACTACTACCAGGCGATGTCTGCATGATGCTAATTTACGAGGTCACGTTGCCAGAAAGAAACCTCATAGCATCGATCCATAAAACAGACGGTTGGAGTTCGCCCGCAAATATTTAGATAAATCAATAGACTTTTGGAATATCGTATTTTTTCGCGATGCATCAAAGTTTGAACCGTTTGGAAAAAGAGGTCGACAAATTGCATTTCGTAGGAGCAATGATAACTCTTACGACGACAATCACTTGTAGCCTGCTGTAAAACACAGCGTTGACAGTATGATGGTTTGGGGATGTTTTTCTTGGCATGGTGTGGCCTGACTGCATATAATTGAAGGCAGATAAGATCATAGATCTATTATAATATTCTCCATGAAAATTTATAACAATCTGCTGAACATATGGGGTAAAGACAATTTTTTAAGTTCCAACAAGACAACATCCAACAAAGCAATTTGTAGCATAGGCATAGGCACACACATAGGCAAGGATATCTGAACAATATTTTGAAAATAACGAAGTAGACTTCTGGGATGACCTTCAATATTACTCGACCTTCACTCTATTAAACATTTGTGGGATAAATTGACACGAGAATCCCTGTTTCTACAAAAGGCAACAGGATTTTTTTGAAAAATAGAATTCATGAAACATGGTCGACTATACTGGTCAAAACTTTACAAAATCTTGTAGAATCAACGCCTAGACAATTTAAAACAGTTCTACAGAATAATGGCGGCCATACAAAATATTAAAAGTTAAGACAGTGGCAAATATAACAATCCTTAGAATATTTGTTCAACAATTTCAACTAACTTTTGGCACCGTAATTTTACTGTTTCTCTACATTAATTATTATTAATAACTTTAGAATGTTCCTTTTGTTGATACAAATTTTCTAAATTAATTAAATTTTAATGAACGGTTCTAGAACCAATCATTTGAATAGGTTTTATAATTCATTTCCTCACATTTATTATATTTTGATCATTTCAACTAACTTATGGAGGGCACTGTATGTACCTACTCTGCAAATGTTCGTATTGCCGATATATTGGAATATTTCATTCTTCGATCCGAAGATTCGAACTTCGTGTTACAGAGTAGGTTTCGAAACGAAAAACGTCACGAAGTTTCGAACTTCGTTTCGGATTTATATAGTAGGGCCCCTGGTGCGGCCGGGCGACGCGGCCGCTAATGTTTGAACAATGCCAAGGCCGCGCTTTAGATACGCCTTAGAGAAAGCACACCTTATCAACACTCGATATGGGTTTTTGTTTTTGTACAAAAGCAGAGATATGGTCGAATTATATTTAAAAAAAATGTAGAGTGTGGTGGTGAGGAAACGGACTAAACACGGCTGCCAACTTGTTCACGGACGTCGCAGGTTGAAATCCCAGAGCTTTCAACTTATTGGAGTCACGTGTGTATTGATAGTCAAACACCACGCACGGCAAACAATTGCGATTTAAAAAAAATATCTGCCCTAGGCCAGCGTAGTGGACTATATGGCCTAATACTTCCTAGTTGTACACTCAATATAAGAGAAGGCCCGTACCAAGCAGTGGGACGTATAATGGGCTGATAGCGAGTAGATCATAAAAAAAAAACAGCCAAATAACTTGAAAGGGACGCAGACGACGTCTTTTGACTGACTAGGTTCCAGAATGTCAATTTGGTACTTGTTTGTATGATATAGCTATCGGGTGAAGTGTGCAAGTTATAGGAGCCACCTCTGTGCGTTGTGAGCTATGAGTTATGACCCATTCAAATATGTCACATTTCTGTTTTTTTTCAGTTTTAATTTGGTCAGTCATGGTTACTTCTTTGGACCTGCGCTTAGTTATCATCACATGCACTATAATTACTTGTTTGTATAAGGACCAGTAAATTAACGGCTTTTACTTAAAGGTAGTGCAGAATGCATAAACGATTTTCTAAAATAGACGTCCTACTTTATGGTAAGTGTGGTAATCCGGAATTCGTGCCTTATATGGCGATTGGCTCGCCTCTTATTATATGGAGGGACGGTACATAAATGGCAAAATTTTGGTATCCTTTCACCTCTGCCTACCCCTTCTGGAAAAAAGGCGTGAGTATATGTATGTTTATGTAATCAGTACATACTACAGAGTATTCTGTTGATTTGCACTTTAGATAATTTTATGGAGCGTAACCATGACGGAAGACTGTTTAGCGGTTACTACATTCACTTTTAATCTTTATATATATTTTATAATAAATCATGAGCCCGCAGCACGTCGCGGCGAAGGCCGGATGATCTCACAACGAAAACATCGTCTCATCTCATCTCGTCATTTATATCATTATATGGCTGTGTCCTGCAACGTTACATCAAAGTCAAAAATGTATACATAATTATCTATCTATATACCGGGTATCTCAAGACTGCTACCGAAAACGAAGCCGGGTGGTAGTGACTACAAACACAATGCAACTAAAAATTTTGCAAAGAAACGCGACAATTATATTTTATGATTTTTTAAATATCGTCATTTTCGGGTGGTAAATCCATAGTTCTTGCTAAAATAATAATTTAAACACTTTTATACCTTAGGTTATTTATAAATAAAAGGGTGTACACTATAATTTTAGGAATAAATGTATTTATCGCCCAAATATGGTCATAGGAAAAAAATAACAAAAAAATTGTCGCTTTTTTTTGCAACTTTTTCTGTTGCATTGTGTCTGAAGTCGCTTAAACTACCACCCGGCTTCGTTTTCGGTAGCAGTCTTGATATACCCTGTATACAACGTTGATGCGACCGATGGGCGTTTCTTTAAACTGCATATACTAGGTGCCATTTTGAAGCTCTGTACTAAAAATCAATTAAATAGGAGCAGAAGTTTATTCATAAATGATTTTTTAAGTTTTGGCCCCATTTGAACACTCTGTAGCTTTTCTAACAGCTGATTACGCCTAACGCATGGTCATTCACCTTAAAACGATAGCTCGTACTAAAATCTGCGCGTTGTTGCCGCTCTTACACAAGTCACACAAGCTGCGGCGCGGCGCGACAATAACACGCGCCGCGCGCGATGTTGCCAATTTGTTATCTATTCGTATCTACAGGTCAATAAAATTTATTTACACAGGTGGTTGCGTTTTACTCTTATTTGGAAGCTATTTAGTTTGTTTGAAATAAACAAAATCTCATTTTTGGTATTATTATTTTTTGTGCCATGCCGAATTAATACCAAGGACGTATAGCATACATAGTGTAATTTAATGCCCATCGGTCGAATTAACGTTGTATATAAAAATGAATTGCTGTTCGTTAGTCTCGCTAAAACTCGAGAACGGCTGAACGGATTTATCTTATCTTGGTCTTGATATGTTCGTGGAGGTCTAGGGAAGGTTTAAAAGGTGAGAAAAATTCGAATAATTGCCGGGAAAACCCTCAAAACAGCCCTTTTCTATTTCCCATACAAACGTTTTCTAAATAAAACGTAGAGTCAATTTGAGCTTTATTGCTATTGTATAAATTTCATATTAAATTACAAGCACTCACTGTTGTTTAAACAATGTAGGTATGTTCCTAACGTCAAAGAGTCAATTTGTATTTTATTACCACTATCCAAGTTCAAATTCAATCATATCTACTAAAACAGTGTGCGTGATTCTCCCATACAAAATGTTTTTTTTTTTTATTATTTATTTATTTATTTCAACAGTACAATATCTTACAGGTAAAAACCTAATGCGACATTGACGCTTTAACTTATTTTGCTATTTAATCCTAAGTATCAATATAATATATCAAAAATAATAATAAGCTTATATTTAACAATTATTAACTAATCACTTGTAGCTAATTATACATAATAGAACCATTGTGATTTCACTCAAAGCGCCTGAGAATATGTCTACTCTGTCATGGGTTTCATTAATGATTTTAATTATCCGCGTGACGGGTGTTTTCACCAGTAGATTGGTTCGGGCAACTGGTACCGCGAGTAGTTGCGGGAGCCGTCGCTTCCACACGTATCGGTCTGGGACGCACAGATTCAGATGCCGCAGCACCCCTGGGTTATGTGCTACCCCACGGAGTAATTTTATTATATACGCCGCAAGTGTGAAGTCCCGTCGTACCCTAAGCTCGTTGTATCCCACCATACCCAATACAAATTATGTGGGATACATTAAAGGGTAGAACGGGTATACTCCGTATATCTTATGGTATAGGTGTCGTGTAAATTTATTTTGAACCCGCTCCAACATGACACTGTATTTTGCTTCATAGGGAGCCCAACAACTGCATTATGTTCAAGATGACTCCTGACTAGTGCATCGTACAACACCTTGATTGTTGTAATATTTGTGAACCCTTGAGATTGTCTCAATACAAATCCTAAATTTCTGTATGCCTTCTTGCATATCTTCATGATATGGTCCCGGAAATTTAGGTCTGTACCGAGAAGTACCCCAAGGTCACGAACTTGCGATAGTCGTTGCATCGGCTCCGCGCCCACCTTGTACTCATAGTGCACAGGAGTCCGCGCGCGAGTAAAGGTAATCACCGAGCATTTAGCTACATTAAAGGTGAGTTTATTTTTTTTACTCCACTCCACCACCTGTTCTGTTCACTGTTCATGGGTTTATAACTGTCAAACATTTAATTTTCACCCTGTCGATATGTTAAACTCTTCCCTCAAATTAAAGAACGTATTTAAATAAAGGTTTCGAATCGAAAACATATATCCACAATATTCGATTAATGGCGTATTTTAGATTTTAAAGATGTAAAATATTGACAGTAGTGAAAATGGATTGACATTTTAATTGATTGTAATTGTTTATGCATGCGTTCAGAAATGTATTTTATATAAACTAAGGAGAATATATCAAGCTACATTAATATAGGACAATGAAATAAATAATGTTCACACGTAATGGTGGATTTACATGTTAGCTGAGGCTGGGCCAACGTCTACCAACTCCAACCTATTAACTATGAAAAACACAAGGCCAGGATTTTTCATACAATATTTAATTATTTCATCGCCATGATACTGTTTTCCATAAGCGTTGCACGTAATAATTTTTGGTTTGTATATTACTTATGATCCAGATTTTTTTATTGTCTTCCGTTTCACGAAAATGAATACTTAGAACAAATCGTACTGGATTTTGTAGGAATCCAGTTGTCTCTACCTATTGCCTTTATCAACTCACTCTTGGAAACGTATAAATGAATAAGTTACTATATTATAATGTATTTTCACACAAAAATATGTTGTTCTCATGTTGGCAGAGGTATGAAATCAGAACATAAGGATAGGTCGTCAACGTTATCAAACGTTACTACAATTTAAAATGACTAAAAACTGATTTACGAGTATAGGAAATCTATAACTACATCGATATAGTTACTATGTACAAGACTACAACACTACGTGACATGTGCCAATTTTCGCTGTTGACATAACAAAAATGAGTCGTATGCATTGCGTAGGAACTTGGCATTCGCGAGCATTGTATGTACGCGTAATCAGCAATGTATATTTTTGATTTATCGTCTATCATATTATCGAATTCTTCAAAATGTCGTAATTAATAACCGCAATTTTGGAAAATACAGGTGAAAATCAATAAAATCGGGTTGAATATTGGTATGGAATTCCTCCTCTATTGATATTTGATGCTTTACTATTGGAGCTGCAAGATAAAATAGCACAAATCTGCATTTTTACTCTATTTCGCCGGAGCACCTCTCTCCAAGGCATTTCGACAGCGACTAATTTGACAAATCATCCGTTCCGCGGCAGTGATGCTTTTTTATTACACGCTTTTTATTAGTTATGCACCACCTTGCGACGCGTCAAACGCTTTTATTTCCCTTCTAACTATATTCATCTGTTCTGTGATAAGAAGTTATGCTTACCTACTTCTTCTCAAGATCGAATGCCATTTTTATCACGAATTTTTACATTGGCCTTTCCTTCGCTATAATTCGCTGATAGATATGTACATCGTATCGGAGTGAGATAGGTTATATTATACCCTAAAGGGGGTAAAAAAGGGTTGAAATAATATGTCTAAAAAAATCGAAACCACTGAAGTTATGTCTATGAAATTTTATATTTTAACTCTTTATTACTAACAAAAAGTAATTCCGTGCAATATTTTTTGGAAAAACAGCATTTTGGTGCTGAAATAAGGGAAGAAATATTGGATGGACAATAAAAAACGCTAAAGTTTTTATTTAAAAAATTCATAAGGCAATCTTTATTATACAGGGTATATCAAGACTGCTACCGAAAACGAAGCCGGGTGGTAGTTTAAGAGCCTACCTCGAAAAATATTCGCAGCATTTTGGGGCGTGGTTAACGAAAGTTGCCGCATCACGCCGCGGCACTGCGCTACTGGCGCACATTCCCCGATTAAATATTATCTACTGGTATTATTAACATTAGTAATAACAAATTAATGTAGACCTATGTATATTTATAATCCGTATGATTCTGACAATGTGCCTATATATTGTTTATCATACTTTTGTATTGATAAAAAAATCTATTATAATCTAAGTGTTAAAACACGAACTTTAAACTATTACTTTACGAAAACCTCAAAAACATTTACAATAATATCTGTATAAATACAAGATAGGTACCAATTGTTTTGCCGGTCACTCACTCTACTAGTGTGAAGCGCTAATCGCCTAGGCGCCCTTTGATAAATGCCGCCAAAGGCATTGCGCCTAGCGATGATTTATTTGTTTTTACTTCATTTGACCTGTGATTTGACCACTGACTTTCGCCTATAAAAGAATGTCATTCTTAGTTCTGCTGTTTTGTGATTTTTGACTTACGATACAACTGTAAATTTAACAAAAATGTGTGAAATAAATTTGAATTTTGTAATAACAACCAAACTAAACTGACTAGGTATTCCTGAAGTATGTACACAGAGCGGAAACGATAAGTAATTACATTAGATTATTGTTTAAATTCCACATAAAATAATTATTATTGATTTTCGAACTGTGCGGTCACACCGGCGCTCACGCTCTTATTATTACTGCTATGCGCTTGGCGCGAGAATGACGGCGATCACACCCGCCCGTTCCAGTTTGAACCTTCTTTACAACCAAATAGGGATAATTTTTGTTTAACAATGTTTCTTTTATTTACGCTAGACAAATTTTTCGGCGAAATTATTTGATATCAATTACAATTATTTTGCTTTTGTTATATGAAAAGCATTGTAAATATTAATTTTATAGTAATACTAGCGATCGGGCCCGGGTCCGCCCGGGTGCATACACGTTTAAAAATGGCGGTCAAAATGTTTAATTCTGACTATCAGTTTAGAATATCGACCAATCGGACCAAGAAAAACGAACAAAATATCCTCGTATTTGCTAGAAATATCACTACTGCTTTCCTCCTATAGGTCATAGCGTGATGATATATAGCCTATAGCCTTCCTCGATAAATGAACTACCCAAAACTGAAAGAATCATTCAAATCGGACCAGTAGTTCCCGAGAGTAGCGCGTTCAAACAAACAAACAAACTCTGCAGCTTTATAATATTAGTATAGATATAGACTTTCAGTGACATATAAAATAGATTCGTATAAAAAATATTCTAAATCTGGGGGCACGGCAATGCCCCCACCAAGTCGAGCTAAAAAGTGGCACTGTCGTACCATCCTTTTCTAGAAGCAATTCAAATCATTTTAAACCCCCCATAACTTCGTTGTGGTTAAACGAAGCAAGAAACCTGAATTTTCAGTTACTAAGCAGGCATTGTGTAAACACGGTATGTTAAAAAATTTCATTCAATTTGAACCACTAGTTTAAGAATTGTAACTAGTCAAACTTTCTTAATTTTGTCACTCACTAACTGACTGACCGATCATCAAAAGTCTAAGGCACTTCTAGCAGACATAGAACCTTTAAATTTAGAATGTAACTAGCTGTGCCCGCGACTTCGTCCGCGTGGAATTTAACAAAAACTTTATTTTTCTAAAATAAAAGAACTTTTTTAAAATAAATGTAGCCTAAGTTACTCCTTATTATATCAGCTACCTGACAAAAAAAGTCCCGCCAAATCGGTCCAGCCATTTCAGAGATTAGCCGGAACAAACAGACAGAAAATAACTTTTCTAAAATAAATGTAGCCTAAGTTACTCCTTCTTATATCAGCTACCTGAAAAAAAAAGTCCCGTCAAAATCGGTCCAGCCATTTCAGAGATTAGCCGGAACAAACAGACAGACAGACAAAAAAATTTTAAATATCATTTTCGGCACAGGTATCGTGTATATAACGATATGTAGTAGGACATTTTTTTATATTTTCACTCTTAAAACAGACACTTCAATTTTATTTATATGTATAGATTAGTGTTTAGTGTCTTAAGTAGGGAAAAATTTAAACATTTCGTAATTTCTGCCTAGTGTTCTAGATACACCAACTGCGTGAATAACTTTGTAATCCCATATAAATGTATAGGATTACATTTGCAGTTAATGAATAATTGTTCCCGTATATAATGGAATAATAGTTAATAAGTTGGTTAGACGCCGCCTGTGAAACGAGAGGCCGCGGGTTCGATCCCCGCACCGAGAGAAATGTTTGTGCGGCCCACAAATATTTCTCTCGGGTCTGGGTGTTTGTGAGACCGAAAAGTCTCTCGTAGTTCCTGATACCCACGACACAAGACTCGATCTTAATGTGGGGTCAGGACTATGTATGTGACTGTTGGGTGTTATTATTATTATTATTATTATTATAATAGTTCTAGATAGGTATCACTACATAGTATAAAACAAAGTGGCTTTCTCTGTCTCCTTGTGTGCTTAAATCTTTAAAACAACGCAACGGATTTTGCTGCGGTTTTTTTAGTAGATAGAGTGATTCAATAGAAAGGTTTACGTGTATAATAACATCCATTAAATAGTGGAGAAATACTGTTATATTTGAGGTTTCTAATGTGATGTCGTTAATTATCAATTTTTTCCGCTTACATTGCAAACGCAGGCTGAACCCTACGAGATTTATCAAAATAATGTAGTAATTATTTGTACACATTGAAAAGGTCTACAGAAAACTCCGCGATGGTATATGTCCATCTCTTATGGATATCCCACAATAACAGCTTTTTGTCATTTACTTTTTACGAAAAATACAGCATTAATCCTTCTCCAATTAAAAAGCTTAAATAGATTGTTGGTTTAATATAGATCTATATGGTCCTTTACAGCACGGGATTTAAATGAATATTTTCGAAGATATTACAGATTTAAAATTGCGGGACGTAGCGCTTGCGGCGGTACCGGCCGGCCAGGGCGGCAGTAGCGTGCCTGAGGTTTATATGTATAATAATAATACGTACATATTTTTGTACAGAAATCTATTTGTACCCGGGCGAAGCTGGGCCGGGTCGCTAGTCTATAAAGGGTATATCAAGACTGCTACCGAAAACTAAGCCGGGTGGTAGTTTAAGCGATTTCAGACACAATGCAACAAAAAAAGTTGCAAAAAAAAGCGTAAATTTTTTTTAAAATTTTTTTCCTATTACCATATTTGTGGTATATATACTTATATAAATGTATATAAGTATGTATATGTAAAATACTTATGCATGTGTATATAATATGTATGTATATGTGGTATGTATATATATAATGTATTTATATGTTTTTTATGATTTTATTCGTCTCCATGCTTTCATTATCTTTATTTTACACTGCCCTATCTTTTTTCCTGCTCATATATCCATCCCATGGTTGTCTGGTAGAAATTGCCTTAGAGCGATAAGACCACCATTTGTACTTTGTTGTTTTGTATTATCTCTAAACCGTTATTCCTTTTTATTGTGTACAATAAAGAATTAAATAAATAAATAAATAAATATTTGGGTGGTAAATGCATTTTTTCCTAAAATAATAGTGTATACCCTTTTATTTATAAGTAATCTAAGGTATAAAAGCGTTTAAATTAATATTTTAGCAAAAGCTATGGATTTACCACCCAAAAATGACGATATTTAAAAAATCATAAAACATAATTGTCGCATTTCTTTGCGAAATTTTTAGTTGCATTGTGTTTGTACTCACTAAAACTACCACCCGACTTTGTTTTCGGTAGCAGTCTTGAGATACCTAGTATATAAAAGGCATAACAGGAGAAGGTATTGAGAGGGAAAGAGTGTATTCAGCCCATGAAACTGTACAAAATTCCTCTAGAAAGACATAACGAAGAAAAACTTGCAAATAAATAGACTAAATAGCTCCAAAATATCAATTACCATGAAAGAAAGAATATTAATAATCAAATCCGTCATATTTGTGATAAATTGACACCTACAAAAATAAGAAAAAACCATAAGACAGAGCCTTTATGAAAAATTGTTGGTGATATTCTAGAAGTAAAAAGTACCGAAAAGAAAAAAAGTAGGACTCTAAAAAAAGACGTGAGATCCCATCAAAAACATCCTGTAAAAAAATTCAGCCATCCAGCAGCATTATGTATGAATTGTACGATACATTATGGTTTCATGCGATGGCCAAGGCGATCCATTTATTTATAACGTAAAGAGTTTTTAATATGTATATGATAATAGCTTACGTAATAACTTTATACAGAAGGTCCCTTACGCAAGGACTAAATAAATTAATCGACTTGGTATCGGTATATGCATGTAGCATCTCACAATTTTTTTAGGTAGAAACCCTGAGCTGCGAGACTTGGATTTTTTTTACAGGATGTTTTTGATGGGATTGTGTCTTCATCTGTCTATTGATAGAGGTGCTCCCGAAAGGTACTATTTTTCTAATGGTATTATACTGGATGGTTTTGAAAAATATCACAATATTATGATGGCCAGTTCAT
The DNA here is from genome assembly GCA_009982885.2 of Hyles vespertilio. Lineage (NCBI taxonomy): Eukaryota > Metazoa > Arthropoda > Insecta > Lepidoptera > Sphingidae > Hyles > Hyles vespertilio. The sequence goes on along the minus strand of CM042825.1, from coordinate 242,076 downwards.
GACCAGACACAAAACAGTTCAAAATGGCGGCCTCAACTATCAATTCTGACTTACTCATTCAAATGAAGGAACCATTAGATATCGATTTAGATATCAATCGAATCAAAAGCAAAAAAGTTCAAAATGGCGACCATAATTTTCAATTCTGACTTTGAATTTAGTGAAACGGAATAATATGGTAAAAAGGTTTTTCTATTTAATTCACTATTAATATATTTATTGGGCAAAACCCGATTAAAAGTTATAAGTAAATTCAATTGATAATAAAAGTTGGTGCGACCTTGGTGGGAATATCGCGTAGCCTTCATATTATAGGAGCTAGCAACAAGAAATATTGTAATATCAGATGAAAATATTTTTGATGAAAAATAATGATAATATATACTGAAAGAACAATACAACGAGAAATGAATTTATTTTAACCGAATTAATTCGATGACAATGATCGCAATGTCCATATCATAGAGATTACGTTGGATCCCTTATTTTCATATTTCTCGTATGTCGTGGATCTACATACAATACATACATAAACTCACGCCTTTTTCCCAGAAGGGGTAGGCAGAGGTGCCAAGACCCACATTTCGCCATGTATGTTCCGTCCCACGATGTGATAGGTGGCGAGCCTATCGCCATATCGGGCACAAATTCCTGACTCTGGGCTGATAATGAATAGAAAAATCCAATATCACTTTGCCCTACCCGAGATTCGAACCCGAGGCCTCACCTTTGTAACCGTACCTTAGTACAACTACGCCACTGAGGCAGTCTACAAGTCGGGGATCTACAAGCTCAGGTAATAGTTGAAAGTTGAAATTAATCGGCCAATTGTCAATTCAAGTGCGTGGTGGCCTAACTACTCTCAATTGTACTGTCGATTGTAGAGGAGGCCCGTGCCCTGCAGTGGGACATATATGGGCTGACACAGAATTACCAATTCTGACCTTGAATTTAGTTTATGGAAATGAAGAGTCTCTCAGATATCGAATTAGAAACCAATCAGAACAATAACAAAAAAATCAATAAAAATGCTGACCACATTTTTTTTCTGAGAATATTTTCATGTTTTCGGAACGAAGGTTCTTTCAAATATCGATTTGGAATCATTCGGATAAATAACAAAAAAAAACAAAAATTAAAATGACCCGGACTCGAACCCGAGACTTCAGCGTCGTAATCATATTATGAGGCAAAAATGTATAAAATTTCACGGGAATAATAACAAAAAAATCAATGAAAATGCGGATCACATATTCTTTTTTCTGAGAATATTTTCATTTTTTCGGAATGATGGTTCTTTCAAATATCGATAAGGAACATTTCGGATAAATAACAAAAAACAAAAATTTTAATGACCGGGACTCGAACCCGAGACTTCAGCGTCGTAATCATATTATGAGGCAAAATGAATAAAATTTCACGCGAACAATAACAAAAAAATCAATCAAAATGCGGACCACATGTTTTTTTTCTGAGAATATTTTAATTTTTTCGGAACGATGGTAATATCGATTTAGAACCATTCGGATAAATAAAAAAAAAAAACAAAAAGTAAAATGACCCGGTTTCGAACCCGAGACTTCAGCGTCGTAATTATATTACGAGGCAAAAATGTATAAAATGTTACGCTCCCTTCGACTAATTTCGTTGAGCGCTTATACGTAAGTCAATGACCTTTCTCTTTTATTTTGGTAACTTAGCTAGTTAAAAATGAACTTAAAAATTAATATATACTGCTATTTATTTTTTAAATATATGTAAAAACATTAAAATGTACAAACAAAAAAGAGTACCACCTAAAATAATAAGAATTACGTAAATTTGAAATTACGTAAAAAAATAATCGGCGGGCTAGAATTTCGAAACGTCGAGCGCAGATCCGTCGTCCACCAAGGCCCGCGGCCGTCTGACGGGAACGCCCCCAATGAGATAGCTTATATGGCCGTAACGTACAAGAATGGGATAGGATGGCCCATGCGCTTCTCAAAATAAAACAACATAAGCGCCAAACCATATTTTATTTTATTGTCATCGTACTATTTACTTTTTTCTTGTTTTTTTCTCGCGAAAAAATAATATTTAAAAATATGTTTATGTCAAATTAATCTTGAGTTTCTACACGGGGTAAGTTAGGAGTTCTGAGTTCTTAAAAAACTTAACAGCTGCTACTTTGGACTGTATTTTTGTTAAGGCAAAGTGGCGTAATCATGTATTTTGGTTCATAAAATTGTTAATTGTATCATCAATTAAAACATATCTGAAAATGGACTACCTAATCTTAGTAATTTATGATATGTAGGCTTTTAAAAAAGCCAAATTTTTCGAGGTATCCCCTTAAGCGACTTCAGACACAATGCAACAGAAAAAGTTGCAGAATAACCAAAAATTTTAATAAAAAAATAAAAACCGACTTCAAAACAAAAAACCGCTAAAAACCAAAAAATAACTAAATTATAAGTACCACTGCAAAGCAAAAAAAATAATATTTCGCTCCTTGAATACAAAAGGGCCACAATTAAAAAAAAAATGAAAATCGTTTTATTGCAAAAATGACACCTGAACCGACTATATTTTATAGTGAAAAAAAAACTCCCATCATTTTTGCTTATATTATGGCTGCACTGACTTACCGCTATTTTTGCATTAGCTCACTTTGACAGGTAATATCAGTGCAAAACCGCCATATTGTAATTTGCGCCCGGAGGTTCAACGCAAACGCACGTCGTTTGCGTGAAAAAGTGCCACAATCCAAAATACGTCTGTGTTGGATTCAAAATTTCAGGTAAGTGTGATTATACCGGGTATCTCAAGACTGCTACCGAAAACGAAGCCGGGTAATAGTTTTAGTGACTACAAACACAATGCAACAAAAAATTTCGCAAAGAAACGCGACAATGATTTTTTATGATTTTTTAAATATCGTCATTTTTGGGTGGTAAATCCATAGTTTTTGCTGAAATAATAATTTAAACACTTTTATACTTTAGATTATTTATAAATAAAAGGGTATACACTATTATTTTAGGAAAAAATGTATTTACCACCCAAATATGGTCATAGGAAAAAAATAACAAATAAATTGTCGCTTTTTTTTGCAACTTTTTCTGTTGCATTGTGTCTGAAGTCGCTTTAACTACCACCCGGCTTCGTTTTCGGTAGCAGTCTTGATATACCCTGTATTTTACAATACAAAAGTGCCATATTTTAGAAAACGTCCGTTTTGCATTCTAACTTTAGTATTTGTTATTATATTTTGTAATACAAAATTGCCGTATTTGAAATGCGTCCTTTTTGTAATCCAATATTAGTCAAGTGTAATTATATTTTATAATACAACAGTAGCATATTTTGAAATACGTCCCTTTTGCATTAAATTATAGTGGAATAAACAATTATTTTTAGCGTGCTAGAATGGGAAGGCCAGAAATATGGCCGTTTTGCATGATAATAATTTTAGTTTTCATTACAATTTCAAAAATAAAAATTACCATTTTGATGTTATTTTTTTTCTATTCTTATTACTTCAGAGATTTTTAACTTAAAAATCATACAAATGTATTTATTTGTTAGTAATTTAATAATATAAACTAAATTGAAGCCCTGTCCCTGTAGCTTTCGTCACTAATTTAAAGTATTTTAAATAATATCAGTGAGTGTTTATAGGGACCTATAATAGTATGGGTAGATATTCGTAAATGTTGAAAAATATGTGATTAAGATGCATTGCCCCATATTTTCTGTGAATTTGAATGTTAAATATGAGGTGGTAGCTTAAATTTGTTAAATATAATTAAGGTGTTATTCCTGGCAAATTAGTATTGAAAATGTCATATTAAGGATTGTTATGTATTTGATTGTGTTTATGTTTTAGTGTATGTTTGTATTGTGTGTATGTACTAAAGATTGTATAATATATGAATAGAATTGTGGGTATTTTATGTTTTTTAGTTATAAAACGTCAAAGGTTTTTTTTACAGATTGACAAAATGAATAGAGCACGAAAAATGTTGAGTATGGCAGCCTCCGTTCAAGAATCGGAAAAAGTTCGCAATAGTATTGTTACATACTAGCTGTGCCCGGGACTTCGACCGCGTGGAATTTAACAAAAAAGTTGATTAGTTTATTTAGTTTTTTTTTTTGTGTTTGCATTTTTATTTTAATTATTGATTCATTGGTGGGAGAAGGTCAGGGATGCTCCTATCTAGTGGTCATGGCCTGTCCTAGAATAGGTGCTACGAGTACGCGACCTCGGCCCCCGAGCTACTGCAGTCACTACAAACATTCCCTTCCATGACTGTAGTATCCACTCCTACAGGCCATACTCTCCTTTCCCATTATATATTCTACTCACAAACCCCAGTGCCTTCCCCCGCTGATGCTGGGCAGCAGCGTCATCAGCGCGAGTCCCCTCCTGCGCTTGCCAACCCGCCGGCCAAGCGTGGCGAGTATTGGCAAATACCCCTCAATGGCGACACAAAGATTGACCAGGCCCCCAGTCACCTGGATGCAGGCCGCTTCCAACAGGTCATTGTGGAGATCCTTGGGGGAGGCCTATGTTCAGCAGTGGACTTCCTGTGGTTGATATGATGATGATGATGATGGTGGTGGGAGAAGTGGTGGGAGGCGCCCGACGTGACGGCCCAGTGGTGGCATGCGCGTGAGCTGCGCGCAGGACATTGCAACATTACTTTATTTTTCTAAAATAAAATAGTTTTTCAAAAATAAATGTAGCATGTAAAGTTACTCCTTATTATATCAGCTACCTGACAAAAAAGTACCGTCAAAATAGGTCCAGCCATTTCAGAGATTAGCCGGAACAAACAGACAGACATACAAAAAAAAATTAATCATAATTTTCGGTGTAGGTATCGTGTATATAACGATATGTAGTAGGTCATTTTTTTATTTTCACTTTACAAACATACACTTCAATTTTATTTATACAGGGTATATCAAGACTGCTACCGAAAACGAAGCCGGGTGGTAGTTTAAGCGACTTCAGACACAATGCAACAGAAAAAGTTGCAAAAAAAAGCGTCAATTTTTTTTTGTTATTTTTTTCCTATGGCCATATTTTTTTTTTTTTTTTTTTTTTTTATTGCAGTGAACGGCGAGACGAGCAAGCCGTTCGCCTGATGGTAAGCGATACGACCGCTCATAAACAGTAGCAACATTCCACTGCGCTCGCCATCCTGAGACATAAGATGTTAAGTCTCAATATGTCCAGTAGTTGCTCTGGCTACAATGTCCTTCAATCCGAAACACAACAGTTATATATTTGGGTGGTAAATACATTTTTTCCTAAAATAATAGTATATACCCTTTTATTTATAAATACTCTAAGGTATAAAAGAGTTTAAATTATTATTTTAGCAAAAACTATGGATTTACCACCCAAAAATAACGATATTTAAAAAATCATAAAAAAAATATATCGCGTTTCTAGGCGAAATTTTTAATTGCATTGTGTTTGTAGCCACTAAAACTACCACCCGGCTTCGTTTTCGGTAGCAGTCTTGAGATACCCGGTATGTATAGATAAGCTATAATATTTTCCTACTGAATTATGTGCCTTTAGAACTGATCTCGTATTTTGTTTTGTTTAAATTGTTAAAAAAAGCGACAAATTTTTTTTGTTATTTTTTTCCTTTGACCATATTTGGGTGGTAAATACATTTTTTCCTAAAATAATAGTGTATACCCTTTTATTTATAAATAATCTAAGGTAGAAAAGTGTTTATAATATTATTTTAGCAAAAACTATGGATTTACCACCCAAAAATGACGATATGTAAAAAATCATAAAAAATAACTGTCGCGTTTCTTTGCGAAATTTTTAGTTGTATTGTGTTTTTAGTCACTAAAACTACCACCCGGCTTCGTTTTCGGTAGCAGTCTTGAGATACCCGGTATGTATATGGATGTATATGGAGAGAAGGGACATAAAGTAAAATAGGTACGGGAGAGGGGTGGGATAGCTGACAGATTTGTTAGGACGAAATGTAAATGCACGTTATAAAACGGGATGGATAATAAAGAGAAGGGACGGGATGGATTAGGAAGAGACTGAACAGGCGGATGAGACGGGATTGAGCCGGACAGTAGGATAGCTACGTCAAGTTTAGGTAGGTAGGAGTGGAATCAAACAATATATGCATCCAGGCGAAGCTGGGTCGGGCCGCTAGTTTCATATAAAAATGTATTTAACATAACATCTTTCTTCACTAATCGTTATAATAGACAGTTGATTAAAGACTCAAGCGTATCTTACGGCCGCACTCCTCTGAGTCCATCATGAGCGCTGTACTCCATAAAAATATCACCTACAGTCACCCGCCTAACCCTGACCCCACACTTAGATACAAGCCGCGGACTAGTAGGTCTAATTGGAAACTACGGTAGGTTTTTAGATCTGACAATCCGTATTAAATATATTATTTTATGCGGATGTTATAACTAGTATCGGAAAATCCGAAGCCGCAGAGCCTCTCGATTTATACCAGGCTTCGCAACCGACTGCGCCTCGGGGCCTTTTAAGTTTCACGGCCAGAGCGATGTATGTATGCTTATTGCTAAATATCAAGGTTTTCAGTACCTACTCTGCACTACTGGTCAATAGGAGGCAGAGCACAGGTAGCGTCGGGTGAAAAATGCTAAGTGTTGAATCACGTCACAGTCGTAGTAACGAAGCAGTATCAACGACGGTAGAAGGTCGACCGCATTACTCAAATTCTTGGAATAGCCCCTACGTTTGGAGTGCCTCGCGCACAGTCCACACCTTTTGCGACTGTTTTGCACCAACCAGCTGCACCTTCATTCAGATTGTTCGTGCCGGAGTACAAAATATGAAAATATGTATACAACAGCAGTATACACCCCGTACTCGCACACACGTGACGTGCCTGCCACCCTGTCTAGAGTAAAACTAAAATCTTGTGGTCATTACGAATTAAGATAAATTGGCAGGTCAGATAAACAAATAGGTTAAGGTTAGGCTTCCTCGGGGGCTTTAATCGCTGGACTCGTTTGACTACCGACTTGCTAACCAACTGTGGTTAATAAAATCGGTGTATAGTACTGGACACATTAGTGTTAGTAGTTCCGGTCGGAGTACCACTGCACTTGTGGATCTTCGCCTGCGGAGACACACGCGTGCGACGCCATATTACTATGCCAGTTATAGAACCAAATCAGCAGCACTAATAACTCTGTTGTATGTACCAAAGGCAAAACATTTTACTTGGCTACTGGTATATTTTTATCGGCCATGACCACAATACAAAATACATTCAGAGTTCAGTCTATTGAATGTCGTACAGAATTGCTGCACTAATTGTGCCATCCGGTAAATAATAAATACCACCCTATCTGCACTAACATCAGGAGCGTGGTGCGGCATGCATATTTGAGTATAAAAGACGATTCAGATGAAAATATGCCTGCACCTAGTACTGAGTAGGTGAATATATTGTCGGTCATGTAGTTGCGCGTCGAGCAGCGACGCAGGGCGCGTTGAAGGACCTCGATAAGTTGGACGAGTGAGGCAGAGGTCGAGAGCTGATAGCGAGTGAGTCGGCACGCCGCCGCCGCCGCCTCCGCAAACAAACTCCTCGCTTATTGCCCACATCACAAACGCCTACTTAATCAGTTTGCACTTAAGCCTTTAATTACTGTGTGCAATGTTTTAATAGCTTTCGATACGATATCACATACGATGAGAAAAAACAACGCGACAAACAAGTACTGCTTACATTAGTATAAGATGTTTGGTGCAGAAAATAATTCAACAAAGGAAATATGTAACACAAATCAATCAGTTTTGTTGTTTGTGTTTCAACGTATCCAACAGTTAAAAAGATAAGGATTCATAAAAACCTTGTTTGTGTAATGCCAATATGCATTGGCACTTCAAGCATGACATCATTCTAGCTAACATGGTGCGCTGGCAGCATTTAGTAATCACTTGTTAATTTGTAGTTTAACAAATAAAATATATTTCATCAGAGGCTTGATCTAATGAACTCAGGGGAACTCTGTAAATGAATGTCAATATCAGCTCATGGAAAATGTCTCGAAACCTTTACAGAGCAACTTTCTTTGCTTTATCTGAATACCCTCCTATAAAATTGTTATAGCAATAAACAATGCATGTATGTCAAAAATATTGGAATTTTAGGTTGGATCAACTGTTGATACGACATACTCAGTTGTTGTGTTTATAATTATTTTTATAACTTTGGCATTGTACCCATATTATTTATTTGTTGTTGTTATACTGCTAGTGAGAACAAATGCCACTTTAAACATTACCCTGTAAAGGAATATACACACATGTAAATAAACTGACACCTTTTTCCCATAAGGGGTAAGCAAAGGAACCATCAGGACACCCACATTATGCCTTGTATGTTCCATTCCACAATGTGACAGGGAGTAAGCCTAACGCCTTATCTGGCACAAGTTCTTGACTCCGGGTTGATAATGAATATAAAAATCCAATATTTGCATGAATCTTAGTTTTGTAATTGTACCATAGTACAGCTGCTCATAAAGAATAATACTTTGAAAATAAAGAGAATATGTATTGATACCTAATGTGGCTTGAACTTATCAAATTATACTCTAATTATATTTTAATTATCATTTCATAAATTATAACTTAAGTTGACCTAAAACGCTTATGGTCATACACAGACTCAAGACTGTTTAAAATATATAGTAAAAATAAAGATGCTGGACTCGTATAACTCTATAAATTTTTTATCTACATAACAATAATAACAGTATATGCTTGATAAAATACATAACTAAATGTTATATTGCTATCTAATTATATTTAATTAGATCTACAAATTTAAATCTACTAATATAATTAAATCTACAAATCTAATAGTATTAATAAGATTTCAGATATAGATATGTTTGATATTTTTTGTATACTTGGTGATGAGATTTAGTTCTATTTGTGATTGTTACCTTAAACTTGACCATTGTATTTTGATTTCGAAGAATGTTGAATCATCACTTTATTTCCTTATTTTAATGAAAATGATGCAGGTAAGTACTTAAGTCATTTTAAGTTATTGACCCTAATGTTACAAGTTATATAAAAATGAATTTACCGATAAAATATGAATAACTCACGTAATTTAGTACGAATAAAAAATGTATCTCAAATAAAACATTACGAAGTTTTTTTTTTAATTTAACTATATCGTAAATATGAAAGTATTTAACTAGTACAGAACGAAAAAATATTTAAATGTGTTCATATTTAATTGCTTTTAACTACAAAACACAGGCGGCAGCCGCCACGACGAGCAAATATTCTTGTTTACTTTTTAAACGTAAAAAGCGAAGTGCCGCGTGTCGGCTTTCGTGTGCTACTTTCCGTGAATAACTTTTAAACTACTAAACAAACTTGCAAACCTTATTGTACGCTAACCAAATGGGCAGGATATTTCCCACACTGACCTTATACCGGGCGAAGATCCTTTCTCCTCCTTTCAAAAATCCAAAATACGCGAAAAGTCCAAATACAGGCACTTAATTCGCTTCCGACATAGTTTTGCAAAAAACGTAAAAAATATCACATATAGTACATAACAATAAAATAAATAGCACTAAATATAGTTTTTGAGCACTTTTCACTTAGTTTATGAAGGTAGAAAAAGATGGGAAAAGTTGTAAATTGTTAAAAAGTTTCGTTTGACAGTTGGGCGCCTCTTGCTACGTTCAGCTTCGTTCGCGTATTTACAAAACCTATTCCAATGTGAACGCGATTTCTCGGTCCGAAACAAAGCCTCGACTCCACATGTAGTTACGATGACAGCGAGTAACAAAAACATATTAAAGTATTTTTTGAAAAATTAAAGCAACTAGTTTGTTCGACTTATTGCATTGATTTTTAAGCTAGGTTGGTAGGCCACCTAGCCATTCTATTTGAGACGTCTCAGGGTGCTAGATAGGAATCTGACCCTCAGTAGCCAATACTGCTGAAAGTTTTTTTTTCTATTTTCTTCTCAGAAATATGCCGTAATCCACATATTCATCACGAATTACATAATAACGTATTTGGCCTTGAACAAGACATTAATAAACATGATATAATCACATTAGCGACAAAGCCCATTTTAATAAAATTAAAAAAAAAACAAACTTAAACATTAAAAAAAGTTTTAATATTTCGCATGTTAATTGTTTAAATCATGTCGTCATTCGTCGTAATATTTAACCTTATTACGATTGTGATTGCGATTAAGAACGGGAGTGAGTATCGGACAACGTTTCAAGCGCTGCATTCCAAACATATTTTTCCCGCCAGACTGCGCGAAACCGGTCCTGCCGCACCTTCTGTACTACGCTTGAAGTTTAACTACATTTTATATTCCATTGCTTGTTTTATTCGACTCACCCATTTAATTTATGCCTCAAACACAGCAAAGAATAAGGTTCCAAACGAATAAAAGCGAATTTGGAAGGAGTGGTAGGGAATCAGATTTAAAAATGATGACCTTAATGTATGTAAGTATTTCGGAAATATTTTTGTGGGTTTTTGATCACGTCAGGAAATATGAAATATTATCAAGAAAGTATTTGTTAATATTTTTCGTAATGTTGTTCTACTATATTTGCTCAAACCAACAAATTGCCCAATTGATCGAGTTTCCGGATCTAATATATGTATTACTAGCGGTCCGGTCCGGCGTCGCTCGGGTATAGATACTTTTGCAAAAAAAAACGGGCACCTAATCAATGAACCATTTCAAATGTTACTATTGGTTTGTTTGATAATTATAGGTAGTTTTACTTTCACAATTTTGTAAATTAATAAGCAAATAATCGTTTTCGTCAGTATTATCATAAAATTTTGATAAAATTTATGGGTTTTAACGCTAAAGTTCACTAGTAGTGTATGCTCGCTAGTAGTGCATATGCTCGTGAAGTAAAAGTTAACAAAGATTTTTGTTTGTTTTTTCTTTAATAAAGTAAAAGCAGATAATAAATAAATAAATAAATAAATAACACCTAACAGTCACATACATAGTCCTGACCCCACACTAAGATCTAGTCTTGTGTCGTGGGTATCAGGAACTACGAGAGACTTTTCGGTCTCACAAACACCCAGACCCGGAAGAAATATTTGTGGGCCACACAAACATTTCTCTCGGTGCGGGGATCGAACCCGCGGCCTCTCGTTTCACAGGCGGCATCTAACCGTCAGCGCCACGGAGGCTGCAGATAAATGTTTAGTATCGAGTGTGACCCCCTCTAGCTGAAATCAGAGCTTGAATTCGTCTGGGTATGCTAGCGAGGATATAAAGTGATTACCGCGGAGTGGGAACGTATTCCGCAAGCAAGTATCCGGGAGTAGTTTGATAATTATAAGTAAAACTACCTGTAATTATCAAACAAACCAATAGTAACATTTGAAATGGTTCATTGCTTAGGTGCCCGTTTTTTTTGCAAATGAGTTTATTATTACGATAGCACATGGCCATACTTAGAATAGATATAAATAGAGTTTCAGTAATAATAATTGTACGTTTTTATTTTAATGGCACGGCACACATGACGGCAAATACCATGCCGTATTTGAGGCTGGTATAATCTTTTTTAGCGTACGTCCAGAATCCAGAATGAGTATTTTCCAATGAGAGATGACTATCTGACAGTGGCGTGCATAGGATTATGACACTGGGTATGCGGCGGAGTACTCGGTCACAAAAACTTTTTTTTTATAGTTTTTTAGCATAGCCACAGCCACGCGACGGATCTCTAAGTCGGAAACCATACCAACATAACAAGTCTTAGATGTACTACTATTCATGTCCATCTTCTACGGCAACGCAGACAAAACAGCGATCGATCGTCGCGGCGGAAGAAATTCATTAAAATGAAAAATCTTTTAAGAAATCTATTTTTTTACAAACATACTAGTATAAAATAGTAAACAATGCAAAAACATATAAAAAAAGCAAAATGGCCTCCGCGAAACACAAAACATTTCTATTTAAACAAATAAAAACCTTACTAACCAAAAATGCATAATGTGCATAGGTGATTTATTAGATTCCCGCCTATTAATTTTACTCGGATTATAGGCAACGAACATTTCCGATTACTCCCGACAACTGCCGAACTTCCGAGGCCTGCCATGCCGCAGGAGTCGCGGCTTTCAATATTCATGGGTGTGTGCGTTTGCGCCTGTGCACGGACACTAAAATTACTACACACATGCAAACAAATGTCATGCGGGACGCGGCGGCATGACTTGGTTGATTACGTACATTATTTTGCTTTGCAGCGCCGCTTGCTTTTCGCGTGGCAAACATAATGTTTGCGTGATTGCAAATAGGTGCTATTTATAAAACAATAGGCGTTTTTAAGTTATTATATTTTATTTATTCATTTATTTACTATAAATTAAAGTCATCTAAAACGTACGAACGTTATAATAAAATATCTGTGAATGGCAAGTAAAGCACTGCATTTCTGCCTACAAGGAGTGCACGCTCCTGCTATCTGACATCTCGGCGGTCTACATAATTTAGCCGGCCTTGATGTAAGTGATCATTGATTTAAAAGTTTATATTGGTAAGTCAATGATTATGAATAATACTGGCCGAGACTTAAATAATTTACCTATGCACAGTTAAAGTTATGAGATCTAGATATATTATACTTAGTTCTATTATTTATTATCCTAAAATCATGTTAATCAATGGGTACCTAATAAATAATTGTTTTTTTGTAGCTTCTATTGTGCACCACTACTGAAAATAGGCCACCACTTTATCCTTAAGAGCGTATACACCTTGCGCGCAAAGTCAACTATAGGTATTTCTTCGTTAATTTCACGCACACATAAGCGACCAAAGCTGTGTGCGTAGAGCTGCCGCGTCGGCTCGCTATACAATCGGCTCAAACAACTTTGATCCGTGCGCTTCAAATATTCAATTGAAATGTAACTGTAATATATTATCATAAAAATATTTTATTTGCATTATAAGTAGACAAATATTACTGTGCAAGCAAAGAATAATACAAATTTTGGATACTAATCATATTTTCGTTATTATTACATTGTTAAGTTGCATTCAAATCAGTGTTCAATCAGTATACACTACGGACGTTTTATTAATCATTTCGTGTTCGAACACATAAATAGTGTTAGGGGCCTTACAACCCCTTACAATTACGAAATATATTTAATTTTATATTACAATACATAACATAATTTAGCCTCGGAATTACATCCCATTATATTACCTGAAACATAATTTATACTCACTACAAAATCATTGTAGGTAATAAAAATAATTAAATATTTTACTACCAAAGTACTAAGATGTGGTAATCGCATTCCGCGCGTGGCTATTTTCACTACGCGCGGCATAATCGACTGCAGCCAGGCCGGAGCGACGAGCGATACGTCCTCCCTCTAGAAGGCCTTGCGGCGGTCTGATTTGATCCACGGACCACGTCGGACAGCGTGTTTTATAGTGGTTTTTAAAATATTTGTAGAAAACATGAAAACTAATTTTGTTGAAATATAAAAATGCTAATTTATTGATAAGATGTTCTTCTATTGTAATATGCAATTGCTATAAAAAATTATGTACGATAAGTTGGTGAAAAAAAATATGTTCTTGACGAGAGTTTCTGAATAATTTCGCATTGTTTAAATTTTTATTTTTCAGGAACTAAACACAAAAAGATTATTTTTCTCAGCAAAATCCCTCCATAAGGGTCTTATTAGTCTGATAATATTTTTATTTTCATCTTATATTTAGTGGTTTCGGATAGCTTAAGCTTCTAAATTGCCATTTAAAGCCTAAATAACGAAACTTGTGTTCAATAATGCGTATAGTACTCACAAATTATCCATCAATCTATAATGTTTTCCATCAAAATCCCTAGATGACAACCTTTTCTAAAATTAGTAATAATTATTTTTCCTTTAAATTGTTTATTGGTGGCTATTAACTCATTTGAAAAGTCCTGTTTTTAAGCCAAAAAGCGCGTGCAGGGTATAAACGCTCTTAAAAGATTTTCTTAGAGGTGATCCTCCACTGGCTATTTTTTTTTTTATTGCAGTGAATGGCGAGACGAGCATGCCGTTCGCCTGATGGTAAGCAATGCGACCGCTCATGAACAGTAGTAAAACCAAACAACACGTTGAATTACAAAGCAAAGCTTGGCATTCAACTGCGCTCGCCATCCTGAGACATAAGATGTTAAGTCTCAATATGTCCAGTAATTACTCTGGCTACAATGTCCTTCAATCCGAAACACAACAGTGCATTTAAACTGCTGTTTGACGGGAGAAATAGACATCGCGGTGGTACCCACCCAGGCAGCCTGTCACATATGAGAGACCTACCACCAGTAAACGCAAAATAAACGCAAATATGCGATGCGAAATGGTCGACATGTAATAGCTTATTGCTTAATCCAGATAAGACTAAATACCTAGTCTTCGGCAGCACTCATCAACTTGCCAAATTAAACCCATCATTAGATGTCAGGCTAATGGGCAGACCTATTGAACGTGTATATGACGCTCGCAATTTGGGTCTGCACATGGATTGTGATTTGCGCTTCGAAAGTCATGTTGCCAATGCTAAAAAAATGTTTTTACAAACTTAAGGTCCTATACAGAATGAAGCCATATATAAAGGAAGATCTACGTATACAGCTTGTGGAATCCCTTATCCTTTCCAAATTAAATTACATGGATACAGTTTATGGCCCGCGCTTATTAGCCAGAACACAAAAGCTTATCCAGCGAGTGCAGAATGCCTGTGCACGTTTTTGCTTTAGCATACCACTGAGATCACACGTCACACCTTATATAAATAAATACAAAATTTTGAAAATGAAACACCGACGTAAACTTCATCTGGCGTGTCTTCTCTTTGGAGTGTTGACGCACAAAGTACCTAGATACCTTCATAGTAAATTGACTTGGGCATCAACTCACACATCTTATGGACCCCGACGGTGTGCCAAACAGCTGTTTACACGATGTCATAGTTCCGCCACTTTTCGAGGTAGCTTCCGTTACGTATCCACTCAGTGTTGGAACAACATCCCTCCGCCAATAAGAACTCTGAAAAGTATTTATGGTTTTAGGTTAGCACTGAAGTCATTTATTCTTGAACATCAACGAAATGAAGGATCTTTAAAACATGACACTAGCGCTATATAAGTGATATTGGTTTTGTGAATGTATATACGTACACATTAAATATTATATTACGTAAATACTCCCTTTTAGAAGAATTTAGTACTTGTTGTGATTATCATTATTTGACATAGGCTATACTAATATTTTAATTTACTTACTTGTCAACTTTTAATATTATAAGAATGCAGTTTCCATTATATTTAATGTACTTACCTACAATTTAATTTATTTATTTTATATATTTCCTGTGGTTGTAAGGGTCTGGTTGTCTGTACAGCATCTTGCCATGCAGATTTAGTCCGTATATTGTACCTATATAGTTTTAACGCACGATGTTTTACCTAGCGCTTCTCTTAACACGAATTCCAATTGTTAAACTTAGTACTCATACCTTTGTATATGTTTGTATATGTCCTGTTCCAAAACTGTAATTGTAAGTAACGTCTTGTAGTTGTATAAAGTTGTTGTTAAACTTGGTCACCGTTTAATAGTGCTCAGATGCCGGGGAGTCTTTTTTCAGTGTGCACTCGTCAGCGGGACGCGAGATATTTATATGTCACTACCCACATCTGGGCGGATATTGCTATAATTTTGTTTTGTTTAATGTTTACATATTTTTTATACGTATTATGTTTTTGGCGTTTGTGACGTCATTTTCCGGCCTTGCGGAAGACCAGCGTTGGTTTATACCAGCACATGCTGAGCTTGAGCCGTTTTGTTAACAAGCACTGTTATACGAATATATATTGTATGTAGAACTTAAAGCTGCAATTCTTTGCTTGTAACAAATAAATGTTTCTTTCTTTTCTTTCTTTCTTTCTTTAAATATAATTTGTATTGGGCTTTCTTAAGTTATGGCGCCCAGACTTCTCGGTGTTAGATTGACCGCATGGGAAGCACCGAACTGCGCTCTAAGACTGTATTTGGATTTGCACTCGCATTGTGAATGTGCCCCACATGTGAATGTGGGGTGCAAGGCGACAAATGGGCAGGACATCTGACTCTCCGCTCGACACAGGTACTGTCCGGGCATGGATGCTTTGGACATTACCTGTGGCGAGTGGCACGGAAGGAGGAGTCCGCCGTGTGTCACCACTGTGACAACTGCCCGGACGACACAGCCCAGCATACACTGATGGAATGTCCAGCCTGGGAAGAAGAACGCAGCGCTCTTCGCGCTATTGTAGGGGACGACCTTACACTCCCGGCCGTTGTTGTCTCAATGGTCGGGAATCGAAGGTCGTGGCAAGCGGTGCTCTCTTTCTGTGAGCGAGTTATCTCACAGAAAGAGAGCGCCGAAAGGGTTCGCGATAGAACCGATCCATCCCGTCGGCAAAGATATCGGAGAAGACGGCGCCAGTTTAATGACGATAATTAGACCTGGCGCCCTGCCCTGTGGCAAGGGCGCGAAAAGAATTCCACCACGGTGTTCCCTGCCTGTCGTAGAAGGCGACTAAACGGGACCACTGGGATTATTGGGTGCTTATGGGGGGCACCTCACTTTAAAGTAATCCCAAGGCGAACGCCCGAACAGGGCTAATGGGGACGTGTACGTGTCGCCCTGTTATGGACGGAGGGGGGACTATAGGTCTCCGAACTGCATAGGTTGACCGCGGAATAGTACCAGGCGAATCACGCTAGCAGACACCGCAGTCATCCTAATATGCGCGAAGAGGGCCATCGAGGGGTTTTGGTCGGTATGCCGGCGTAGGATAGTAGCGTTAGGGACCCAGCTTGGCATTAACATCTCAAAGCCGGGCTGGAAGGCCGGTGACTGAGACACATCCTTCCTACATCCCTCCCCCGGGGCTGTGGGGAGAGGACCATAACCAGTTTTTGCCCTCGGTAAAAAAAAAAAAGAAAAAAAAAAGACATCTGACTCAAATGCATCTAAACTGGTGGGCGAGGTTGGCTACATGCTCGATCTAACGCAGTCTTTCTTAAAGTAGGTGGTAACGCCTCTTGTGGGCATTGCAGACCTAGAGGGGGCGTTAAGGGCCCAGAGAAAAATGAGGGGCGCTGGCATGGTTTAGAGGGGTGATGTTGATTTGTAATTTCATTTATTTTATATTTAAAATTCACATTATTAAAATTCACTAAAATTAAAACCTACCTACTACTCAATATCGAATAATTATTTTATGGTTCCGCCCTATATGATGGTTTAATCACTAAAACTGCTCAAGTTCAATCAAGTTGTAAATTTTTTTAGTTACCAGCTGGAATCGATGGTTTATCGATACTTGTCCTAACTTGCTCAGTACCATAGAGTACTTTGGTATACATATACGAATCGGTTGCATTTTGTGTGCATTTTGCCGACCGCAGTGATCTACGACTGTTTTTGAGTAAAATCGACCCTGATATCAACTAACAAGTAATTAATTTTTTTTTTGTTTTAGGTGTGTATAAAAAATTGAAGGCGCTGAAAAAATAATGTAATTTCAAAGGGGACGGTAAAATAATTAAGTTTAATTATCTCTAATCTAATGCATGGACGCAGAAAAAACGGAAAATCAAAGATGCGGTTGAAAGACGAGTAGGATGCATTCGAGTTGAAATGCTAATCTAGTAATGGTAATCTAATATTTGGTAATATCACTACATAGTATAAAACAAAGTCGCTTTCTCTGTCCCTATGTTCCTTTGTATGCTTAAATCTTTAAAACTACGCAACGGATTTTGATGCGTTTTTTTTAATAGATAGAGTGATTCAAGATTAAGGTTTATATGTACCTACATATTATGGTACAGACATCTATATGTACCCGGGCGAAGCTGGGCCGGGCCGCTAGTATATTATATACAATTATCATGAAAAATACAGTCTAGAAAGCAAAGTAATAATGACATCCGTCCAACTTGTATGTGTTATTCTAGTACGTCGCAGTGTAGCGGCTACTCTGCGCCCTGCGGTAACGATCCCGATTCAACAAGGTCGATATGAAATGGCAGAGCATTCTCACAGCTTCGGCCACAATGTACAAATGCACAATCACGAGGCACGCCCTCGCTATACACGTTTTGTTCCGAACACTAATGGAAACTATTAGTACAGAAATAAAACAATTATTATGTACAGGTCATTTATACAACTTCATCAGAATTATCACCAGAAGCTTCGAAGAAATCGGCATTGTGGTCGATGATAGATCGTCTAGTCTTCACAAAAAATTAACAAATATTTGTACTCAATACGAATGTAAACATTTTCATACAGTTTCTTTTGCACTTACTTAAACAAAATATTACATGAAGTATCAGGGAGTTTTTCAGTAACTCCAATTGTATTTAAAATAAAGTCGGATAATAAAACACACACATACTTAGATTTGACATATTTATTGACAAAAAAAATCACAAAACAGATCAGTCGAAATAAGGTAAACCGAATAAATAATGGCTAATAACTAAACATGACGTAAGCACACAAGTACACAACCAAAGGTTTCGCAGCAGCACGCGGCGCGTGACGTCACAGCGCACACAACACCACAGCACAACACCAACAGCAAGTGAACGACATGGCGCGGCGAGGCGGGCGGACCGCGCGTATGCAGGCTCGCAAGGATTAGTCATTACTAAAGACCGGATTATATGCAACATAAAAACTTGTTCTATGCATGCAAGTATGCATGAAAAATGCTTGAAATACGTATGAAAATTGGCAGAATATGCTAAATTAAATGATAAATTTTAGGAATCTCAAAAAAAAGAGACAAGTAAGTATTCATTTTTTTTATTTCAAAATCAGCATACAAATAGTAAATTATTTTTGATAGGCAATAATAGGTACAGTAACATTATATGACATTAAAATTATTTAAAAATTTTGTTAACATAAGCAATCAAATATGTTTCTTAATTTTCAGTGGTAAGATTGTGTCTACGATCATTTAGAATATTTTTGTAAGTGGAAAATGTTCGCTCCACATCCACTGAGGTAACTGGGCAGAATTTGAACTTGGGTGCTATGTTAGCACTTATAGTTTTGATGCGACGTTCTTCTGTCTCTTTAATTTTATTATCGTAATTGTCAAAACAAAAGACGCGCGCGGCTACCATAGATTTAGTATAAAACATAGATCGGCAATGTGAAAGAGATAGAATAATTTAACTCATATGTTAAAGCGAGATGCATGATGCGACCATACGATTACACAGAAGTAGCCTGCAGTGACCCAGAGTCGAAATATGTCAAACTAAGCGAGCAACAAAATTCGCTTATTTTCATAATTTATTTAATTTTACAGTACTTGCTTATATTTATTAAACGTAGTTTATTATAGTGCATTGTGCAGTGCTAAGGTGTGGTTCATACAGGCGTAAAAATCCGAAATAATTTAAGTTTTCACAGGTACCGGCCACTTTTGCACAATACTATTTTGTGACGATATTATAGAATTAAATGGACATCCGTGTATACATATCGGTAGAAAAGAATATAGTATTTCATTATATAAATACGCTGAAAGCATCCATTACGTATAAAAAATAATATCAAATACGTGAATTTACAATAATTTCAACCAAAAGTTGCTAGGGATTGACTGACAGGTTCGATCAATAAAAGGTTGTCGATAAAATAGTCGATGACAACACATGTTTCCCTACATTTTTATGGAGCTATAGTATGTTGTGATAGTGTGCATTCTTCTTCTTCTTCTACCTGGCGTTATCCCAGCCATATTTCCCCGGCCATTATTATAGTATTCATTCTACAATATTACTTATTACTTTACTTTTTCTCATTTTTTTTATATTCGTGGAATAATTATTATAACACTTCATTTGTGTAATTTATGAATAAAGAACCTGTTTCAATATCTGCCAAGAGGCTGTCAATTTATAATAGTAAAACAAGAACATATTCGATATTATTATAAAATATGCGATACTTCTATGCACAGTATCATCGTCCAAACCTTGAAGCAACATTATTCATTTATCATAACATTAGGTATAGGTTCAAAATTTATAATTCGATATATAAGATCGAGAAAACCTTTGTAGTTTATTAAACTGTCTCTTTCTTCAGCCACAGGAATGCGACTAATGAACATAGGCCTTCCACAAGAATGTCTACATCAGTTTGTTGTAAGCTGCCTGCATCCAACGACTTCCTACAAGCTCCTCCGTACCAACGCGGCCTAGTAGGCGTCCAACACTTCCCAATGTGTTACAAGTCAATTAATTGACTTAAATAAGCATGTTTTTTTAACTCTAGTATACATATAGTAAAAATGTGTTTCTTAGACTTACGCGAATGTTACACATTGAAAAAAAACTAATAATCACGGATTTTGTTGCAGACTGAGTCCACCCTGTGACTACGAAAGCTGTAAAGTAATCGAAACTTCGCGACGGGAAATTAAAAATGAAAAAAATAAACCGAAAACGCTAAAACTTTGTAAATTATAGTTTTATAATATAAAAGTGTTTTTTGTTCTCAACTTAATTAGTATATGTACTATGTATACATCACAATAAAAAAAAAAATTTTTTTCAGGTGAACATAAAGACCTATACAAAACATCGCAAACAAAATGTTTTCAAATAATATGACAATTTATCTTTATTTATTTGTGTGTTTATCAATCTGTATTGAAATGAACACATCAATAAGTTTCTGTTAATATATAAGAAAATGTCGCATATATCCATAACATTTTATTTCACAACTACAGGCCGACAGCTAAATCGATATCGATATGATAGTATCGAAAGTGCATGGTACACCACTATATGTCAAGCACACATGTAAACTTCACGCACACAATCGTAAATCAGTTTTGGTCGCGCTCAAAATGACACATTGCCGATCTATGTTCTATACTACATCTATGGCGGCTACTGACTGTGTAGCTACCGAAATGCAGTAAAAAAAAAGTCACAATTATTCCTCAATAGCTAAGCCCTTATATTTTGTGACTGTTATTAAATTTGGTCGCATTTCGAAACGCAGGGTGAGTGAAAAACATTGTAATATGCATCATAACTTGATCTTAAGTAGAATATGCTATTACCGCTGAGAATGGCTAAAATATGCAAATGCATATGGGAATATGCAATTGCATATAATCCGGTCTCCAGTCGTTACCATAATCCACATGTCTATCTTACAGATTGTGTGTACACTGTACAATGGTGTACAACTATAGATAGACAAACCAGCAAGCGCAACATCAGCGTCAATCTACAAAACGATTCGAGCCACATCCGACAGATCAAGACAGGATGATGATATTTTCAAATAATTTACAATTTAACGAATTTCAAGGTTTCATTAATGGTTTTATAAATAATTTACGATCTCAAAGAGAAAAAAATGCACAGGTACGCCCTTTTTTTATATCGTTTCTTTATCGTTCCGCGCTGGTCATGTTTACTACTACATTGTACTCAACCTGCGTACGAACGAATCTTTAAAAACAATAACGTATTTAGTGACCTTTCGGATTACTTATTCTAAGTACCTATTCAAGAATTTAATAGTCTCTGCGAAGTGCAGGTCAATATCTACAATACTCGAATATTATTGACTGAAATTGATAATAAATAACATAGCTGTGATGAGTTGAGATCTAGGAATATACACAAGTTGTGGACGAGTTTAAAAATAAACATTTTAAATTATTATTTCCATACATATGGATGTTCAGATATGCCGAGAGATGTTTCCATCACACAATCAACATGATACCGATGGATACAACTATGTAGCACAAACAATGAAACAAGTCCCGGGCGTTGCGGCTACCATGAAATATTGTACCCACAATAGGTTTCCACCCCTGACACAATATTATAATTCAAGCACACCATTAGAAAATCAATGCCAGTAAATAATAATGATACTTATGTATGTATGTACATATAATGAGTTTTACTGTGGACACAGAGAAGTTGAGAAATGAATCCGGCTTGAACATTAGTCATGGAACGAAGATTTTCCGATAGTAAATAAACATTACATATATGTATATGTAAGGAATTCGATCAGAGCTGAGTATTAGTTAAACGTCGTTTTGTATTCAAATACGAGCATGTCAACAATATATTAAAGCTACATTCATAATTTAACGAGCAACGCTCTTTCTTTTTCGCTCCAATACAAATATTTACTCTTTCTTTTCCTACAGACAATATGTATTCTCAATTTAAACCTAGAGAACAGGACTGTCTCCCTCGCATTGATTACGATCTAATAGCTGCGTCGCTTTTCATAATACTTTTTAAAATACTTAAATTTAATATGAGATGTTTGTTGGCCAGTCTGACAAGTATGTTCATTTGTCTCGCTCATGCGGAAGATTGTTAACATCTTGTCTGTTTTAAAAATTCTACAATACTTACTAAAGTAACGTAACCTATCAGCTCGTCGATTGAATACATGTATTGTTTGAGATCAATAACAACCCGCACTAGGCCAGCGTGGTGGACTATATGGCCTGACCACTCTCAATCGTACTCTCGATTGTAGAGGAGGCCCGTGCCCTGCAGTGGGACGTATATGGGCTGATACAGATTGTTTGAGATCACACCTGGTTTTTGGACTGTATAATAATGCTGCCGATACTAGAGCTCGTATCAACACTAAGTATAGTCTAGTTCAACGTTTTCCCAAGCTGTTTCAAGATGTAACCTGCTGCATCCCCGGGAACACTCGGCGGCAGATCACGGGATCTCGTTCCACCTGAGACCGTTAGCTTTTTTTCTTGTCTGTCTTACCGCTATTCTACTTCATCGTCAAAGAGATGAAACACGTCTGTCCTTTTCACTCCGAAGCCGCCGACTATAAGTCTGTCCTGCTTTCACAGAACCGTGTGGTTAGTCGGGTAGCCATCGCTGCGCTCGCCACAGCAAGCAATGCGGCCCGCTGTACTGGGTGGTGTTGGAGTTACTCTGAAAGGCATCACATTACAAGTTGTATGTGGTGGCAGTGAGGTGCGAGGTGGTCGACATGGGCGAACGCGGTACCTGTGCGGGCGCGTATCTCTGCAGCAGCGGCCGGTATCCGTTGCCGAAGGTGGCGATCATCGGCACCGCGTCGGAGCCCTTCAGCGGCGGCAGCGCCACGATGGATTTCACCTGAAATAAATCGACAAACACCCCCACACTGTTTGTTTGCTGAGGAACTCAACATTTATAGAACAATATTCTTTAAATATATTTGTATCATTCTTATGTGTGCACTCACGTCCTCTTCGTAGGGCCTGAACACGGTGAGCGGGCGCAGCGTGGCGGCGTCGGCGACGATGACGCAGCCCCACGCCGTGCCCACGTACACCTCGTCGCGCAGCGTGCACAGCGCCGTCACCTGCGCACCACGCACTCCGTGTACTTCACACGCGGGGGAGGGGTGGGCGGGGGGTGGGGGGAGGGGAGGGTAGCGGCTCACCCGGCAGAGCACCTCGTTGAGGTGTTCCTCGATGGCGATGGACTGCAGGCTCTCGGAGCACGGCACCAGCTTGCTGCAGTCGAGGCGCGCCGTGCGGCTCTTGTTGCGCACCGAGTACTGGTACACGCACACGCCTGCACAAATTACATAATCAATACACAAACTCAACGAACCAACGAATGGGTTTCGAACCCAAAATCTCAGCATTGTGACCGTACCGTAGGGCAAAAAAATAATAATAATGTTGTGTCTTACAAATATTTTTGAGCTAAAGGAGTTCGATCAAGCGAAATATAAAGGGTGACAAGAAAGTGAAAAAATGAAGTATGTATAAGTGACCTGGGTCGCAGTAGGCGATGACGTAGGGCTCGCGCTCGGTGGCGGCGAGCAGCGTGACGCGCGGGGGCGGCGCGGGCGGCGCGGGGGCGGCGTCCTGCACGCACAGCACGTCGGCGCCGCACACGCCCGCGCCGCTCAGCGAGTACGCGTACAGCCCGTCGCCGCCCGCCCACACCTCCAGTCTGATACGGGACATTCATCACCATCACGCATGCGAAAAACCATCGATCAAATCAATCCGATTAAATCTGCCATTGTGCGTACCCGAGCGGCGTGGGCACGGCGGTGAGGCAGCACAGCTCCTGCGCCGCGCCCAGTTCCGTCAGCACGAAGCTGCCCTCGGCTTCGGGCCGGCTCGACGTCACCAAGAACAGCCTGCAACCGTAAGACACATCTCCTGCATACATGTTGATGTAACACTAATGTTTGGTAAGTACGAAGGATGCGTACCGTCCGCAGGCGAGCGCGAGCGCCACGCGTTGCAGCGGCTGCAGCGGCTGCAGCGCCGCCACGCAGCTGGGCGCGCCGCCCACCACCTCCTGCACGCGCACGCTCCACGCCAGCGCGCACGTCGAGATGCTGCCAACCATACGCCCGCCTCAACAACAACACCACGTCACGTGTCTCAATAAATGTCTGAACTTTACTCACGAGTACACGGAGAGGCGGCCGGCGGAGTCGCCCACCCACATCTTGGTGCCCACGCGGCAGATGGCGGTCACCAGCACCGGCTCCGCTTTATCTGTACAGTACCACACGTTTCATATTTATGACGAGAGTTCCTCATTGGCTTTCATCAATTTAATCAAGCGTGAGAGGTCCAGTAGAACTGACCGGGCGGTATCCGGATGGTGTGGTGGTTGGTGAAGGCGGCGGCGCCGAGCTGCAGCGTGTGCAGGCGCTCGGGCTCGCCGCCGCCGTACCACAGCTCTGCGGCGGGCGCGTGCGGCGCGGCGGGCGCGTCGGGCACGTGCAGCGGCGTGGCGGCCGCCGCCGGGGCCGCGCGCGCCGCCGCCGCGTCACTCAGCGCGGCGCACTCGGGCGCGCCCGCCAGCGACACCAGCGCCGCCGCCGACGGCCGCAGCTCGGCCGCGCCCGACCAGCAGCGCCGCATCGTCTCCAGCATGCAGCACGGGTACTCCAGGTCCTAATCAACGAAACCCATGTACACGGAGCCTCTTTTTGCTAAAACGAATTACAAAACCTACTCTGTGTTAGTTCATAAAGTACAGTCCTTAATTTTCTTAGCCCGTTCCACTTCAAAAACTATGAATATTAATAAAAAAAATAAAACCGACTTCAAAACAAAAATCCACTAAAAACCAAAAAATAATAACTAACCACTTCAAAGCAAAAAAACGGTTTTTATTTTTTTAATAAATATTTTAGTTATTTTTATCTTTTTAGTGTTGATAGGCATTTAAATGATGAAGATCTGGTCCCCACAAGGAATATGTTCTTTCCGATGACAATGAAATCGCTAAAATTGGCTAAAAGCTGCCAAAGATATTGGAGTATTCACATGTTTATTATTTTTACTTCCCCCCCCCCCTCCCTTCACCCCTACCCCTTTTTGCCTCCCTCACTGTAGCTTAACTTTTATAATAAACCTAATGCAAAAAAAACCCATTGGAATCCTACTAAATTTTGAAGAGTTCTCCTCTCCAGGTGCGAACAAAATCATCAGATCTTCATGTTGTATTCCTGGGATCAACCTGTCAATACGTTTTTTCCAATGAAAAAGAAAACACTAAAATCGGTTAAAAGCTGCCGAAGATATATTTACTGGTGTTATGTCTCTCATATGTGAGAGGCCATCTGGGTAATCTGGTAAGCTGTTGAAGATATTAGTATTTACGTGTATTTTAATTTTATCACCCACCCCCCTTCACCCCCACCCCTTTTTCCCTCTCTCACTGTAACTTAACTTTTCTAATGAACATAATGCAAAAAGAACCATTGCAATTCTCCTTAATTTTAAGGAGTTCCCCTCTCCAGGTCCGAAGATATTCATCAGATCTTCACCATATTTTTATGGGACCAAACGACAAGCACCAGCTTTCAATCAAAGAAAGAATGATCGAAATCGGTTCACACAGTACAGAGAAACGAGGTAACAAAAATAAAAAAAATAAGCAACATACAGTCGAATTGAGAACCTCCTCCTTTTTTTGAAGTCGGTTAAAAAGAGGACTTAGTAAAGTATAAATCCCGGGTTCGAAGAATTCCTGGCATTATGAGGAGTTTTGTACTAACCCTGGGCGTGAGCGTGGGTCTGGCTCCCTCGAGTATGGCTTCCTTGACGGCCTCGTGTCCCTCGAAGGGCTGGCGCGTGGTGATGATCTCGTAGATGAGCATGCCGTACGAGAAGCAGTCCACCTGCAACACGCGCGGAGAGAGTAGAGTCGCGGGTCCTCAGTAGCGAACAGGGTGTACATGGTGTGGAGTGGGCGGCACCTTCTCGTTGTACTCCTCCTCGCCGTTGTAGCGCATGATCTCGGGCGCCATGAACCCCTCCGTGCCGCCGAACCCCTTGGTGCCCGACGGAGGCGCCAGCCGGCTGATACCTGGAGCCGGGGCAAGGCTAAATTTACAGTAGCCATCAAATTGTGTATATACATTATGTGGTATGTCGACTTGCGCATATAATTGAATAGGTTATTTCCTTGTTTCACTGTACCTTTACTAGACATGACGGCGTGGCATATTGATCAGTCAAAATAAAAAATAGAAAATGGATTCCATATTTTCGCTCATATTATAAAGTATTGCGGTACCGTAGTCCCCGAGCTTGACGTGCACGTCGATGGCGGCCGCGCTGCGCTCCGCGTCCGCGGCCTCCGCCGGCAGCGGCATGCGCCACACTAACACGTTCTCCGACTGTCGCAACAACAATCCATTAATATAACACGACAGAGCGTGCGACGCCACAGCTGGCGGCTCGCAGCGACGGCGCACCTTGAGGTCCCGGTAGAGCACGCGCGCGGCGTGCAGGTACTCGAGCGCGCGCGCCACCTGCAGCAGCAGCGCCCGCGCCGCCCGCACGCCCACGCGCGCGCCGCAGCCCGCGTACTGCCGCAGCGCCGCCTCCAGCGAGCCGCGCGGCGCCAGCTCCAGCAGCAGCGCCAGCGGCGCCGCGCACACCCCGCGCAGCGGCACCACGTGCGCGTGCCGCAGCTGGCTCAGGATCGTCAGCTCCTGCCGCAGCCCGCAGTACGCGCGGCACGCCGCCGACGTGGGGTCGCGCTCCCACCGCGACTGCGCCGCCTGCCGCCGCCGACACGGTGAGCACTCACACACTACACACTCAGCCACAGTGAGTACTGACGGGGCGCGTGTCGCGGGCTCACCTTGTAGGCGTGGTGCGCGGCGGCGTCGGCGGTGTGCGGCGGCGGCACGGGCTGCAGCGCCTTGAGCGCCACGTTGCGCGGCTCGCGCGCGGCCGGCGGGCGCCACGTGGCGCGCAGCACGGTGCCGAACGCGCCGCGCCCCGCCACGGCGCCGCGGCTGATGTCCTCCCAGCGCGCGCGACAGCTCTCCTCCACGTCCAGCAGCAGCTGCGCACACGCACCGCGTCACTCACTGCGCACTCGTCGGTGGCGCTGCACGCACGAGGCGCGGTACTCACGAGGTCTGGCGCCAGGTGGCGCAGCTCGAGGTGCGCGTGCGTGGCGCAGGACAGGCGCCGCGCCGTGCAAGCCGCCAGGATGCACTCCTCCACGGTCCAGCCGTACACCACGCTGCCGGCGCGCGCCTCGTTCACGATGCCCTCCACGGAGCCGAGCCGAGATGACGCTGTCGGACAGTGACACCCTTTGTGATGACGAGTTCTTTTCGTAACGTCGTTAGAACATTACGGAATGGATGGTGAAGTCACCGTTAGATTCTGCGCCCACGCCGCTGTCTCCGTCGGAGGTCCTGGACTCCTCCGAGAGGCGCGGTCGGCGAACGTCGCCGTTGCCGAGGTCGAGCCGCCGCAGCTCGTGCGCGAGCGGGTACTCGTGTTGGTCAGGCGGCTGCTGCTGCTGCTGCTGCTGCTGGTGGGCGTCGCGCATGCACTCGGGACACGGCACCACGCGCGTGATGAGGCACCGCCCCTCCGACGTGTGCACGAACCGGGTACCTGACAATGTGGCTTTTTTTAATTCGAGCCCGGGTTAGAATTACAAAATATTGGAGATTGTGATGAGACCGGCTCTTACCGAGGGACGGGTACCAATCTTCGAGCAGCAAGTCGACGTGGTCGGACAGCAGCGCCAGCACCTTCGCCAGCACCTCCGGGTTGGGCTCCAGGCTGACGCTCTGTATACACACCACCGTTAAATTCCCATCAAATCAAATCGTTTACAAAGTCCCGATTAAGGTGAACGAACGTGGTGACCTGGTATCCGGCGATGGGCAGTCCGTCGTCGCGCTTGACGACGCACACCTGCGCCGGCAGCAGGATCTCCACGCACGCCGACGACAGCACGTCCAGATCGCACCA
The DNA here is from genome assembly GCA_009982885.2 of Hyles vespertilio. Lineage (NCBI taxonomy): Eukaryota > Metazoa > Arthropoda > Insecta > Lepidoptera > Sphingidae > Hyles > Hyles vespertilio. The sequence continues at coordinate 213,657 of CM042825.1, read as the reverse complement.
CGAGCCCTCCTGCCGCACGCGCAACCTGCGACCGGCCGCGCGTCAGTCCAGTCTCTACACAGGGTAGGGGGGGAGAAACGACACTCACTGTATGCGCTCGTAGGGGTGGTCGGGCGTATCGTCGTCGGTGGGCAGCAGCGCGTCGGCGCGCGGCGGCAGCTCCCGCAGCGCCGCCAGCGTGAGCGTGCCGCACCCCACCACCAGCCCGCGCCGCCACAGCTTCCAGCCCCAGCCCGCCTCCAGCGCGCGGCACACGCTCTCCTCCGCCTCCACCTGCGCACGCCACACGTCAGACTCCACCTCACTGCACTGTACGTTGCTGAAGCGGTGTCAGTGGGCATGCGGTCACCTCGGGCGGCAGCTTGTAGAGTCTGTAGGGCGCGGCGAGCAGCGCGCTGTCGGCCAGCAGGCGCGTGCACAGGCGCGCCCAGAACCCGCACGGCACGTACGACAGCACCACCAGCCGCCGCAGCGCGCCGCCGCCGCCCGCGCCGCGCCCGCTCACCTGCACGCCGCCGCACTCCTCTGCACAACACAATAATAGCGTTATTTTGTTAGTCTCCTAACGAGAAATTCAAATGCCTAAAACGAGGCTACCACACCTAGACAATAAGATGACATTTAGTAAAAGTAATAAAGATACATATTTTTTAATTTGTGTCTGCCCAGTGACTAGTAACTAGGACGAGGGGTACGTACGTATGAGCGTGGGCGAGTCGGTGTGTCGGTGCAGGTCTGGCAGCGCGGCCACGTGGTGCAGCGCGGCGGGCCAGGCGCGGTGCGGCGTGCCGCGCGCCGACTGGCACCACGAGCGGCTGCGCAGCGACAGCTGTGGGGCGGCCGCAGCGGTCAGTAGTGACGAGGTGCGGGCTGCGGGCTGCGCGGTGGGCGTGGCGTACCTGCGGGTGCGCGGGCTCGGCGGCCGGCAGCAGCGGCGGCACGAGCAGCACGCGCGCGTCCCAGCACAGCGCCAGCTCGAACTTGTTGAGCAGCGACACGCCCAGCGAGCTCGCCTCCTCGCCGCGCGCCAGCAGCGGGGACGCCTTGAACACGTGCGCCAGGTCCTCCACCTTCATTATGCCTGCGCGCACACCACGGCACACCTTAACGTCTACGAAAACATTCATGTGAAGTTGCAAGTGATGTGCGTCGTCTCACCGTTGTTGGCGAAGGGGTTGATCTCCCTGACGGTGACCACGTGTGCCAGCACGTCGCACAGCCACTGCGGGCGCAGGAAGTACAGCTGCTTGAGCGTGGCGTCGTCGTAGTGCAGCAGCACGCCTGCAATGTGATGATTTATAAAAAAGTACACATGCTTAATTATTCTCTTTATTTTTTTTTTAACATATTTTTTCTATTTTTACATATATAAATTACAAAAAATATACATATAAAAATATAAAAAATAATTTATTTACCCTCCGGTGGTGAAGCTCAAGATCCAAGCCACCGGCGGTTAGGGAGACAAAGTGAGGAACCGGCTCACAATGCGTGCCGTGTCCAGTAATACTGCCTTCTGTATTTGACCCTTGACCCAACAGCCAATTGAGAGCCTCTGTAGGTGTTGGTTGAGGCTCTTTGGTATCAACCCATGAGCAGAAACGACAATCGGGACAATAATTGTTGAGTCGACATCCCACATGTCGGTAACCTCGTGTGCCAAATCTAAATATTTAGACATTTTGTCTTTTTCAGCTTTGACGAGGTTATCGTCATGCGGGATGGTGACGTCAATAAGTATAGCCCGGCCGATCTATTATCACAATATCCGGCTTATTGGCGACAATAGTCCTGTCTGTGATAACAGATCGATCCCAGTACAGCGTTGCATGACCATTCTCAAGAACTGGTTGGGGAACGTACTGGTAATATGGCACTTCAGAAGTCACAAGTTCATACCGAAGAGCAATTTGCTGATGTATGATCTTGGCTACTAGAGGTACTACCGGAGATAACATGCCTGATGGACTCGCCAGGACGGTGGCATGCCCGACAGATGTCGACCGTACCGTCCTTCAGGATGTATTTCCTATAGTTGTTCGTCTTAATAACTTCGTCCATAATTGCAAAGACAAAACCCTCGGTTTCCCCAAAGAGGTTACCGAAGCGTAGCCAAGACACCGACGCGAGTCGGTCCACATCAGGCCCATGAAGGGCTCGATAGAACCGACCGTGCAGCTCTTTGCTCTTCCATATGCCCTCGCGATCCTTAATACCTACCACCAGAGGATTCCGCCAGTTTTCGATCGCCAAAGAGAGCGGGGTAAATCCTTTATCTACCATAACTACAATCCTATGCATATCCACATCACTGTGAAGGAAATAATCCCTGAGATTGCACACCTCGCGATTATGCAAGTCCTTAGCATTAAGAATGCCTCGGCCCCCACATCTCCGCGGGATGTACAATCTCATCACTGACGAACGTGGATGATGCATGCGATGTGCAGTCAGGAGAGTTCGGACTTTACGATCCAGGGCATCCAATTCGGTCTGAGTCCATTTGAGTATGCCAAAAGAGTACATGAGTACAGGCATAACCCAACCATTGAAAGCGCGAATCTTGTTTCCACCTGACAAAAACCTGTTAAGTACTTTTGTCAGGCGGCCAAAGAAACGCTCCTTCATCGATTGTTTTATATCTGCACCCACGATACCTAAAGCTTCTGGCATACCCAAATACTTGTAGGTTTCCGTTACAGAGAGGGTCCCGAGATTTACAGTCTCTGAGACTTGTATGCCATCAGAGACCGTAACCTCCCTTCGCTTCACATGAATAACCGCACATTTATCTACACCAAACTCCATATTGATTGAGTTGCTTAATCTTTCAGTTATTTTTAACAACTCAATCAATTCAGTTTTTTTTAATGCAAATAACTTGAGGTCATCCATGTAGAGCAAGTGAGAGATAGGCTCAAACCCTCTTCGCAGACGGTAGCCTAACCCTGAATCCAACAACAGGGTACTGAGGGGATTCAGGGCTATGCAAAACCACAGTGGACTCAGACTGTCGCCCTGGAATATACCCCGCTTGATTTTAATCGGCTCATCACTCATCGAAGGATTCGTAGCGCCTGGATATTTTAGGATAGTAGTCCACTGTCCCATACACGCTCCATGAAAGGTGCTCAACTTTGTATCAACTTTACACAAATTAAGCACCCTCATGAGCCATGTATGGGGCACCGAATCATATGCCTTTTTATAATCAATCCAGGCCGCTGATAAATTCCTTCGGTTCTGACGAGCCTGTTGGCGAATGGCCATGTCTATGAGTAGGAGTTCCTTGGTACCACGGGACCCACTTTTGCAACCTGTTTGACCGGAATAAAGAATTTTGTTAGTTGTGATTATTACACCATTCAATAATGTTGCTAATAAGAATCAAATTCTGAGAAGTGACCACATATACAACACTACAAAATAAATGAAACAGGTAATTGTAAGCGAAATACTATTCATTAACGGCCGATGCCAATAATCAATCGAAAAAATTAGATTGAAATCAATCTGGATTGTTTTCTACTTTTCGATTAGTCTCTTGTCATGTTGCCATAGTTTTTTCACTACTGAGATTGATTATTGGCAATATAGTATCAGAAAAAAGATTGAGCTGTCAATCTAAAACGGCAAATTTTGGATTGGGATTGTTGGCAGCGGCTGTAAATCCATAATTACATATGAAACTCCATGTTTAGTTTGCCATGCGTAATTACTTCCTAGTATTTGATCCTTATTCCATCCATCCATCCATCCATCAGCCAAAGGAAGTCCACTGCTGAACATAGGCCTCCCCCAATGATTTCCACAGAGACCTGTTGGAGGCAGCCTGCATCCAGCGACGTCCCGCGACCTTTACCAGGTCGTCGGACCATCTTGTGGGTGGACGTCCTACGCTGCGCTTTCCGCTACGTGGCCTCCATTCGAGCACTTTCCGACCCCATCGGTCATCAGATCTCCGCGCTATGTGCCCTGCCCATTGCCACTTCAACTTGCTAATCCGGTGGGCTATGTCGGTTATTTTAGTTCTCCTACGGATCTCCTCATTTCTGATTCGATCTCGTAGGGAAACCCCGAGCATAGTCCTCTCCATAGCTCGTTGAGTGACTTTGAGCTTCCTAATAAGGCCCATAGTGAGAGGCCACGTCTCGGTGCCGTAAGTCATCACTGGCAACACACAACTATCGAAGACTTTCGATTTAAGGCACTGAGGTATTTTGGACGAGAAGACGTCGCGTAGTTTCCCGAACGCTGCCCAACCGAGTTGGATTCGACGATTGACCTCTCTCTCGAAGTTGGACCTGCCTAACCGGACCACTTGTCCTAAATAGACATATTCGTCAACAACTTCAAGAGTCGAGCCCCCAACATCGATGGGGGTGGGCACAACATGGACATTCGACATGATCTTCGTTTTGTCCATGTTCATTTTAAGACCCACCTGTTGGGAGACTCGATTGAGGTCTTCGAGCATAGTGCTAAGGTCTTCCAGCGATTCTGCCAAGACTACAATATCGTCGGCAAACCGAAGGTGAGTGATATACTCGCCGTTGATGTTGATGCCGAATCCTTTCCATTGCAAGAGCTTGAAGGCATTTTCCAGCGCGGCAGTGAACAGTTTCGGAGATATGACATCTCCCTGTCTCACGCCTCTCTGTAGTGTAATAATACACCATGTGTTATTTTCTATCAAAATCATCGTGTTTGGTTTCTCGCTCGGAATATAAATTTATCAAAAATCCAAGTATGCATATTTAGTTTTCTTGAAATCTATACATCTATACATATAAATAAAATTGAAGTGTCTGTTTTAAGAGTGAAAATAAAAAAAATGTCCTACTACATATCGTTATATACACGATACCTGTGCCGAAAATGATCTTTAAAATTTTTTTGTCTGTCTGTCTGTTTGTTTGTTCCGGCTAATCTCTGAAATGGCTGGAGCAATTTTGACGGGACTTTTTTTGTCAGGTAGCTGATATAACAAGGAGTAACTTAGGCTACATTTATTTTAGAAAAATAAAGTAATGTTGCAATGCCCGCGCGCAACTCACGCGCATGCCACCACTGGGCCGTCACGTCGGGCGGCTCGCACCACTTCTACCACCAACAAATCAATATCACATTTACAAAATATTGTATACTAGCGGCCCGGCCCAGCTTCGCCCGGGTACAAATATATTTTTGTACAATAATATGTACGTATTATTATCTATTATATAAAAATAAGTCGGGTTTTCCTTCCTGACGCTATATAACTCCAGAACGTACGAACCGATTTGGCTGATTTTGGTCTTGAAATATTCGTGGAAGTCCTGGGAAGGCTTAAGGAGTGAGAAAATTGGAAAATTTCTAAGGAAGATACTAAAAACCTTTTTTTTGGGTATGGTTCAAGCGTGACGCGTCCAGCCAATATAGGATGATCTTTGTTTATTTGACGGGAGACGTAAAAGACGGTCAAGCTTCAACTACCATCCAACGTAAGATGATCTATCTTTCCATTGTCTTTAATTGACGGCTGACGAAATAGAACAAAACTCAAAAAAAATGTACATCGTGTATATAATATTATCTAGATACGGCGTCTTGCGCGTAATTTTGTTAAATATAAAATAAAACGATGTTCATATCTACCAAAATAGCAAATTGTTTTTTGAGATTATTGCAACAGTTTTAAACAAGGTATACTGTATCAAAGCGTTTTGCCGGAGTACTCTAAAATTTATCTAATTATATTTTCGTTTTCATAAAGGATTTTTTTTTGAATTGATACTTTTAGATGCGCTGGGGGAACAATTTAAATTCCGCATTAGTACTGTTTTCAGACTGAAGAATAAAAAAAATATTGGTACGTTGATGCCGTATCTAGACATTATAATGAAACGATATGCAGTTTTATATTTTTAAATATTTGTTCTATTACTTACGTCACCTGGTAAGGCAGTATGAAGGTTTTATTAATTTGTATATGGTAACCATGGTAACGTACTAGACGCGACTGCCAACATGGTAACGATGGTCACGGGTTCAAATCCCAGGGCACACCTTAGACTTTTCGGATTGTTTTCTACGTGAAATAAAATTCGCCAACCCGCACTAAGCCAGCGGGGTGGACTATATCTTCTTATATAATATATATGAATCGCAAAATGTGTTGGTAAGCGCGTAACTCAACAACGTCTGGACCAATTTGGCGAATTCTTTTTTTTATATGTTGTTGTTGTTGTCCTCCACGACGTGTCCATCGACGGCGACACCTGGCTATACTCTGGAGTGCGCTAGAATGTGACGGGCGAACCCGAATTTGGTGGTAAAATTGCGGTTACATAATAAGCAGTATAGTTGGCCCACTGCATCTCAAGACTGCTACCGAAAACGAAGCCGGGTGGTAGTTTTAGTGGCTACAAACACAATGCAACTAAAATTTTCGCACAGAAACGTGACAATTATTTTTTATGATTTTTTAAATATCGTCATTTTTGGGTGGTAAATCCATAGTTTTTGCTAAAATAATAATTTAAACTCTCTTATATCTTAGAGTATTTATAAATTAAAGGGTATACACTATTATTTTAGGAAAAAAATGGTTGCCTGTAAAGTCGGTTTTACGGGCGAAGATTTTACGTGACAACGTCTTTTTCTCGGTAGAATATTTATTGATATGAATATAATTAAATTGCACAATAGGAACAAGGAATTGAATGAAAATAAGAATTGCACAAATTTTAACTATAGAAATATATTTTGTTTACTAAAACATTGTACATGTAATGACGAATCTAAGCACTCCATATTTTCACTACAGACACAGCTGACGATACTTTAACCACACGTGTGAACTTGTATTGTGACGCTTTCTTGTTTTTCCAACGCCAAGAACGTTCGAGAAAGACAAAGACAGAGACACAAGCATGCGCCGATTCAATGCGCCTAATTCTCTAGTGCTGCGCGCGCGGCAGACCGATCATAGTTGAGTGGGAGAGAGACGCAAGGCATTCGGCGGGCCTCTCTCTCGTTCGGTGACTCATCGTAACGTTACCGGGCGTTACACTTTTTCATAAGTGACTCCCAGCCGCAACCTAATTTAAGACGTTGTCACGTCAATAAATTTTTTGGAGGTAAAATATTTTTTTTTGGGGGGGTAATTTTTTGCGTAATTTGGGATTTCTGGCGGGGTCAATTTGTAGCCCTCACCAAGACGGTTCCGAGGATACCAAACTCGGTGGGTCTACGATCTATATTGGCCGAGATAGGATTGGGGGGGTGAGGTAAATTTTCGGGGTGGGGGTAAGGGAGGGGGGGGGGGAAGGTTTCGTGGGGAGGCTAACTTAAATTAATTGTTTTGGAGGTAAAATATTTTTTTTTGGGGGGGTAATTTTTTGCGTAATTTGGGATTTCTGGCGGGGTCAATTTGTAGCCCTCACCAAGACGGTTCCGAGGATACCAAACTCGGTGGGTCTACGACCTATGTTGGCCGAGATAGGATTGGGGGGGGGTGAGGTAAATTTTCGGGGTGGGGGTAGGGGAGGGGGGGGGGGGGTAGGTTTCGTGGGGAGGCTAATAGGCACTATTTCGGAATAAGGGTGGGGGAAGGCAGGGGGGGGCTATGGGACAATTTTGGAAAAAGTGGGTGAAACTGAAAAATAATTCTCTAGTGCTGCGCGCGCACCGTTACGTTACCGGGCGTTACACTTTTTCATAAGTGACTCCCAGCCGCAACCTAATTTAAGACGTTGTCACGTCAAAAAATATTTACCACCAAAATATGGCAAAAGGAAAAAAATTTCAAAAAAAAAAATTGTCGCTTATTTTTGCAACTTTTTCTGTTGCATTGTGTCTGAAGTCGCTTAAACTACCACCCGGCTTCGTTTTCGGTAGCAGTCTTGATATACCCTGTATAGCCGCAAGCGCTACGTCCCGCAATTTTAAATCTGTAATATCTTCGAAAATATTCATTTAAATCTTTTGCTGTAAAGGACCACATAGATCTATATTAAATCAACAATTTATTTCATCTATTTAATTGGATAAGGATTAATGCTGTATTGGTTAAAATCGCTTCGAAAATTAGCCATTATTAGTCGTAAAAAGTAAATGACAAAAAAAATTATTGTGGGATATCCATAAGAGATAGACATGTACCATCGCGGAGTTTTCTGTAGACCTTTTCAATGTGTACAAATATGTAGTCATTGATTTAAAAACTAAGGATAGGCCCTTCAGTACATTGGGTACGTCAAAAAGACGCCCGTAAAAATCGCGCCATCTGTTGGATTTTTACGTCAATGGCGGCCATGAAATCGTTATTCAATAATGCTAAAATAAATTTTATACTGACTTAAAGTTATATAATTTTTCTTAGCGATTATAAGAAATGTTCTTTCTTTCTTTTTTTTTGTGAACTTTCGGTCATATTTATTGCAACCACGACGATACAATTAGGCATTAGTCGACGACTTACAGGCCGGTGCGCTGTGACGTCACAACCGTTGCATTGGTCCCACGGACCACTTTCGTGACAACACTTTTCGTACTCTCCGCCCCGTCCATATATTTTACGTCAATGTATGTAGTACATTATTTTGATAAATCTCGTAGGGTTCAGCCTGCGTTTGCAATGTAAGCGAAAAAATATTGTTAATTAACGACATCACATTAGAAACCTCAAAAATAACAATATTTCTCCACTATTTGATGGATGTTATCTCTTATATATAAAAATGAATCGCAAAATGTGTTGGTAACCGCATAATTCAACAACGCCTGGACCAATTTGGCTGATTTTGGTCTTGAAATATTCGTGGAAGTCCTGGGAAGGTTTTAGGTGTGAGAAAAATAGGAAAATTTCTGAGGAAGATACTAAAAACCTTTTTTTTGGGTATCGTTTAAGCGTGATGCGTCCAGCCAATATAGGATGATCTTTGTTTATTTGACGGGAGACGTAAAAGACGGTCCAGCTTCAACTACCATCCAACGTAAAATGATCTATCTTTCCATTGTCTTTCATTGACGGCTGACGAAATAGAACAAAACTCAAAAAAATGTACATCGTGTATATAATATTATCTAGATACGGCGTCTTGCGCGTAATTTTTCGAAATGTAAATTGAAATCATGTCCATATCTACCAAAATCGCCCATTGTTTTTTGAGATTATTGCAACAGTTTTAAACAAAGTATACTCTATCGAAGCGTTTTGCCGGAGTACACCAAAATATATCTAATTATAATTTTTCGTTTTCATAAACGACATTGTTTTTGAATTGATACTTTTAGATGCGCTGGGGGACATATTTAAATTTCGCATTAATATTATACGACTGTGCCGCTTTTAAGCTCGACTTGGAGGGGGCACTGCCGTGCCCCCAGACCTCTGACAGACGGTCTGGGTGTTTGTGAGACCGAAAAGTCTCTCGTAGTTCCTGATACCCACGACACAAGACTCGATCTTAGTGTGGGATCAGGACTATGTATGTGACTGTTGGGTGTATTTATTTATTTATTTATTTATTTATCTACAAAAATAGCCCATAGTTTTTTGAGAGTATTGCAACAGTTTTAAACAAGATAATATACTCTATCGAAGCGTCTTGCCGGAGTACACCAAAATATATCTAATTATAATTTTTCGTTTTCATAAAGGACATTGTTTTTTGAATTGATACCTTTAGATGCGCTGGGGGACAAATTTAAATTCCGCATTAGTATTGTTTTCAGACTCAAGAATAAAAAGAATATTGGTACGTTGATGCCGTATCTAGACATTATAACGAAACGATATGCAGTTTTATATTTTTAAATATTTGTTCTATTACTTACGTCACCTGGTAAGGCAGTATGAAGGTTTTATTAATTTGTATATGGTAACGTACTAGACGCGACTGCCAACAAGTTAACGATGGTCACGGGTTCAAATCCCAGGGCACACCTCTGACTTTTCGGATTAAATTCGACGTGAAATAAAATCCGCCAACCCGCACTAAGCCAGCAGGGTGGACTATAATATCTTCTTCTATAATATAAAAATGAATCGCAAAATGTGTTGGTAAGCGCATAACTCAACAACGCCTGGACCAATTTGGCCAATTCTTTTTTTAAATTGTTATTATTACTTTATTACTAACAAAAAGTAATGGCGTGCAATATTATTAGGAAAAACAGCATTTTGGTGCTGAAATAAGGGACGGAATATTGGATGGACAATAAAAAATGCTAAAGTTTTTAATGTCAAAATTTCATAAGGCAATCTTTATATGTACATGTATATGGAGAGACGGGATATAATAGAGTGGAAGGTACGGGAGAGGGCTGGGATAGCTGACAGATTTGATAGGACGAAATGTAAATGCACGTTATAAGACGGGATGGATAATAAAAGAAAAAGGACGGGACGGATCGGGAAGAGACTGAACAGACGGATGAGACGGGATTGAGCCAGACAGTAGGATAGCTATGTCAAGTTTAGGTATACAAGAGATTAATACGAAAAATAACATGTATTTGGTGTGGAGTGGAATCAAAAAATATATGCACCCAGGCGAAGCTGGGTCGGGCCGCTAGTTATACATATAAACCTTTCTATTGAATCATTCTATCTATTAAAAAAAACCGCATCAAAATCCGTTGCGTAGTTTTAAAGATTTAAGCGAACAAGAAAAATAGGGACCGAAAAAGCGAGTTTGTTTTAACCCCTCAACCGTCGGAACCTGAAGCCGGTTCCTTCCGGTTGCAAGCAATAAGCAACCTAATGTCATTGAAATAGGGTCTATATTAATACGGCTCATCGGATTTCAAGCAAAAAAGCAACCTAACGACATTGAAATAGGGGCTATTTTTGAATCAAGGTCAGTAGGCGGCGCTTACGACAGGCTAAGGGTTATACTATGTAGTGATAAAGAAATTTTTCAATAAAGCTGATACAAAAATCTGAAAATAAATGTGTAACGGGACTTTACCGCCGCTCGCTAAGAGATGGCGCCACCGTAGAATTAGATCGCGGTATGGTTTCGTTACAAAGATTGATAATTAAAACAAAAATGCAAAAACCAAAAAAAAAGCTCAAAAAACTAATTAACTTTTATGTTGAATTCCACGCAGACGAAGTCGCGGGCACAGCTAGTATATAATATTTTTCGCTATTCCTCATAGTTTCGTATTTGGCCATCCAAGCGCATTTGAAGATTTTTTAACCTGCATATACCTATATGAAATACAATTTTGTATCTCGACCGATATAAAACACGTGTTGTATATTGATAAATATTAAAGATAGTCAACAGGTAACTGCACCACGTGGATGTCGGTGTGCGCGCGCATCTTAAAAACTTCACTCTCGTTTTGCAAACGTATCAGAAAGAAGTACAAGCTCACATGCGTCCGTGACACACAGTGTGTGGTATGTATGTATGGTAGGTACTGTACCGTTCTCGTGCAGGAACATGGTGGCCTGGTGCAGCTCGGCGGCGTCGCGGAACATGCGGTGGTTCTTCTGCTGCATGTACTGCGTCACCTGCACACCACAACACTTCTCGTCAGTGCATCCACGCGATTTGTCCACTTACTTCATTTTAGCACAACTCCCTTTTAGCCCATTCATATTAGGTAAAAAAAGGGTCGACATCGGAATGAAATCAAATAAGCTGAAAATTAGTATAAACCTTAGTTTTGTCATTCTAAATATTCTCTCAAAAGTCACCCTTGCCATCGTGTCCGCGTCTACATACAATTAGTACATAAATAATCTATATATATAAAAATGAATTGCTGTTCGTTAGTCCCTCTAAAACTCGAGAACGGCGGAACCGATTTTTCTAATTTTGGTCATCAAATATTCGTGGAAGTCATCATTCAAGGAAGGTCTAAACGATGACAAAAAAATGGAAAAATTGCGAGGAATTTTGGGTATCGTTTAAGCGTGATGCGTCCAGCCAATATAGGATGATCTTTGTTTATTTGACGGGAGAGGTAAACGACGGTCAAGCTTCAACTACCAACCAACGTAAAATGATCTATCTTTCCATTGTCTTTCATTGACGGCTGACGAAATAGAACAAAATTCAAAAAATGTGTACATTGTGTATATAATATCCCATCAAAAACATCCTGTAAGAAAATCCAAGTCTCGCAGCTCAGGTTTTCTACCGCAAAAAGTTGTGAGATGCATGTAATACCAAGTCGATTAATTTATTTAGCCATCGCATGAAAACATAATGTATCGTACAATTTACACATACGGCTGCTGGCCAAGTCGATCTATTTATTTTAAACGTAAAGAATTTTTAATATTGATACGATAATAACTTATGTAATATCTTTATACAGAAGGTCCCTTAAGCAAGGACTACATAAATTAATCGACTTGGTATTACATGCATCCCACAACTTTTTGCGGTAGAAAACCTGAGCTGCGAGACTTCGATTTTTTTTACAGGATGTTTTTTATGGGATCTCACGTCTTTTTGTAGAGTACTACTTTTTTCCTTTTCGGTACTTTTTACTTCTAGAATATCACTAACGATTTTTCTTAAAGCCTCTGTCTTATGGTTTATTCTTATTTTTGTAGGTATCAATTTTTCACAAATATAGCGGATTTGATTATTAATAATCTTTCTTTCATGGTAATTGATATTTTCGAGCTATTTAGTCTATTTATTTACAAGTCTTTCTTCGTCATGTTTTTCTAGAGGAATTTTGTACAGTTTCATGGGCTGAAGATACCCTTTCCCTCTCTATACCCCCTCCTGTTATGCCTCATATATATAGATACCTATCTACAACTATTATTCCATTATATACGGGTATAATGATTCATTAACTGCAAATGTAACTTTGTAATCCTATACATTTATATGTGATTACAAAGTTATTCACGCAGTTGGTGTATCTAGAAAACTAGACAGAAATTATGAAATGTTTAAATTTTCCCTTACTTTAGACACTAAAAATTAATTATATTCTAAATTTGAAGGTTTTATGTCTGCTAGAAGTGCCTTTTAGACTTTTGATGATCGGTCAGTCAGTCAGTGAGTGACAAAATTAAGAAAGTTTGACAAGTTACAATTATTAAACTATTGGTTCAAATTGAATGAAATTTTAAATATACCGTGTTTATACAATGCCTGCTTAGTAACTGAAAATTCAGGCTTCTTGCTTTAACTACAACGAAGTTATGGGGGGTTGAAAATGGTCTGAATTGCTTCGAGAAAAGGATGGTACGACTGTGCCGCTTTTAAGCTCGACTTGGAGGGGGCACTGCCGTGCCCCCAGACCTCTGACAGACGGTCTGGGTGTTTGTGAGACCGAAAAGTCTCTCGTAGTTCCTGATACCCACGACACAAGACTCGATCTTAGTGTGGGATCAGGACTATGTATGTGACTGTTGGGTGTATTTATTTATTTATTTATTTATCTACAAAAATAGCCCATAGTTTTTTTGAGAGTATTGCAACAGTTTTAAACAAGATAATATACTCTATCGAAGCGTCTTGCCGGAGTACACCAAAATATATCTAATTATAATTTTTCGTTTTCATAAAGGACATTGTTTTTTGAATTGATACCTTTAGATGCGCTGGGGGACAAATTTAAATTCCGCATTAGTATTGTTTTCAGACTCAAGAATAATAAAAGTATTGGTACGTTGATGCCGCATCTAGACATTATAATGAAACGATATGCAGTTTTATATTTTTAAATATTTGTTTTATTACTTACGTCACCTGGTAAGGCAGTATGAAGGTTTTATTAATTTGTATACAGGGTATATCAAGACTGCTACCGAAAACGAAGCCGGGTGGTACTTTAAGCGACTTCAGACACAATGCAACAGAAAAAGTTGCAAAAATAGCGACAAATTTTTTTTTGTGATTTTTTTCCTATGACCATATTTGGGTGGTAAATACATTTTTTCCTAAAATAATAGTGTATACCCTTTTATTTATAAATAATCTAAGGTATAAAAATGTTTAAATTATTATTTTAGCAAAAACTATGGATTTACCGCCCAAAAATGACGATATTTAAAAAATCATAAAAAATAATTGTCGCGTTTCTTTGCGAAATTTTTGGTTGCATTGTGTTTGTAGTCACTAAAACTACCACCCGGCTTCGTTTTCGGTAGCAGTCTTGAGATACCCGGTATGTATAGATAGTCTTCTCAAATAAATAAAAGTAATTCACAGAAGCGCGTGGTTGCCCGTTGGTAACGTACCAAACGCGACTGCCAACAAGTTTACGATGGTCACGGGTTCAAATCCCAGGGCACACCTCTGACTTTTCGGAGTAATTTCTACATTAAATAAAATCCCTCACCCCGCACTAAGCCAGCGGGGTCGACTGTATGACCTAATATAATAACAGCACTATTTGTTTACTCTCTGGAAGGAAAAACGAAAAATGTTTTTCATTATACATAATGCAATAAATTAATTAGGTATTAAAATCTTGGATTTTACACATTATTGATGGCAAAAAATGTGGCGATACGAAGTTCGCCGGGTCAGCTATCATATATATTATTAAATAATTTCAATAAATGTCGTCGGAGTAGTAACAGTGTTATAATATCTCAGTAGCAAAATAATTATTTAAATCTGGAGAGATGGGATAGAATAGAATGTAAGGGGGATAAAATGGGACAGAAGAATAGGTATAGGATGGGATTACATAAGCAGTTTAGACAACGGCAGTCATGTTGATTCTGGAATCTGTATTTGCACCCAGGCGAAGCCGGGCCGGGCTGCTAGTTAAATATAAATAATTATAATTTTTAGTAAGTAATTAACTTTATACAACGTACTGATAACCGTTACTCACGCTTGACCTTACATAAGCCCATATATATACGCTGCGCAGTCTTCGCGCTCTACCTCAAAAATGGTTGGTTGTATGGAAAAACATTTTAAACAAATGTTGTAGAGAATTTTATACACAAACAAAGGTTTATACCAATTTTCAGCTTATTTGCTTTCATTCCGTGGTGAAACCCCTAATATGACTGGTCTATTTAACCAGTTCTGTTGGAAAAGTGTCTTCGTCGCAATGTGAAACTATATCGAGCCTTTACCGCCATTTTAGCGCAACCGACAAAAAACAAATTTTACAGGAGAAGGTTTTTGTTAAATATTTTTAGAAAGAAATGTGTAATTAAATTGAAATTTTATATACATTAATTATTTTTATACATTTAAATATCTAATTTATTAAAAATCAAAAATATTAAGTATTTCTTCCTTTTATGTCGCTTACATTAATTTTGCTATCATAATCTACGGTTATTTTGGCGTTTACGATAAAAATATATCTTAAAAAATTACCTTAACTAAGAAACGATATTTGATAAGTAAAAAAATATTTTCGAAGATTTATAAATTAAATAGTCGTATTATATTTAAAAATTATTACCAATTTATATTTTTTTCGTATTAATATTTGAAGTAATGAGATTAATCAGCTTAGTTAAACTTAAACGAGGTATATAAAATGAAATAAAGTTTTTCTACTGGTACCAATTATCTTCGTCAGTTTTCACTTAAGACCAGATATTGTTCCATCTAGGTTTTAAAACAAAATGCTAAAATTAAGTAATAAAAATATTAAACAAGAGACCAATTAGATTATGTTGCTGTCTGTTAATATGAATGGATCTAAAACTAACGCTCTGTATCTTCTTGTTCTTGTTCTGGGAAAAAACTGTTTCAGGTTGATTCTCTTCTGGTATATGGAGTGGTGATATCACCTGTATAATTTTGTTCATTCGTGACTATAATTAACAAATAATAACTTACAAAGAGGTCCGTCGAATACAACTCGGATGGGTAGCTTTCAGGAAACTACATCACGTCTTCTCGTCAAACGTTCCTCAGTGACTAAAGATGAAAGTCTTCAACAGTTGTGTGTTACCAGTGATGATCTACGGCACCGAGACGTAGCCGCTAACGAGGCGGCTCAAAGTCACTCAACGCGTTATAGAGCGGGCTATGCTAGGTATTTCCCTAAGAGATGGAATCAGAAATGAGGAGATCCGCAGGAGAACAAAGGCTACCAACACAGCCCATACGATTAGCAAGTTGAAGTGGCAGTGGGCTGGGCAGATGGCGCGAAGAACTAATGGCAATTTGGGCCAAAAGGTTCTAGAGTGGAGGCCACGTACAGGCAAGTGAAATGTCGGACGCCTGCCTATAAGGTGGACGGACGACCTGGCTAAAGTTGCAGGAAGTCGCTGGATGCAGGCCGCTTCCAACAGGTTGATGTGGAGATCTTTGGGGGAGGCCTATATTCAGCAGTGCACTTCCAGTAGCTGAGATTATGATGATGATGAACTTAATCACATAATTTAATAAAGCTGGCTAAGAAGCCGCATGAAAAAGCTGCCTTACTGGCAAATCTCTGCAGCTTATTCCCGCCTCCCCGGACCCTGGTTCCCAGACGCCGCCTACACTGTCTGATTGCGGTTTGTCAACGGCGGTTATTCGCATCAGGCAGTATGATGTGCGGCGTGAGCTACGGTCTCTCGATGTGCGGAAAGCCAGTTGTCCGGATGGGATACCAGCGATGGTTTTAAGAGCTTGTGCAGCGGAATAGTCTCCTGCACTGACGCGCCTCTATCGAGCGTCCTGCCGCACAGGAGTTGTGCCTGAATCTTGGAGGGAAGCCAATGTGCAACCGATCCCCAAAAAGGGTGATCGGTCAGACCCTACCAATACCCGTCCTGTCGCTATCACCTCAGTGATGTGTAAGGTCATGGTGCGGATTATAAACGAGCAAATTATCCGCTACCTGGAGGATCACTCGTTGATCAGTGATAGATAATACGGATTCCGTCAAAATTGATCAACGGATGATCTGCTAGCGTTTGCCCTGCATCGCGGGGTGAGGTGATTGACCAGCGTGGCGAGACTCTTGCTGTGAGCCTCGACATAGCCAAGGCGTTTGACAGGGTCTGGCACCGTGGTGTTCTTTCCAAACTTTAGGCATACAGACTGCCCGACAACCTGTGTTCGTGGATTTCCGGCTTTCTGCATGGGCGAGGAATGCGTGTCGTCATTGACGGACACGCTTCGGCGCTCATGTCGATAAATGCCGGAGTTCCTCAGGGCTCGGTGTGGTCGCCCACCTTGTTTATTCTGCATATCAATGACATGTTGTCGCTTGGCAACATTCATTGCTATGCATGGGCCTTCGGCTTGCCAAGTCGACACTGTGAGGGGATGCAAAGATCTTGTGATTGAGCTCAACCGGACCTTAGATCTCATTTCTACATGGGGTTCCAGGAATATGGTTGAGTTCAATGCCAAGAAAACCCATGTGTATGCGTTCACGTGCAAAAAATCCCCGTTCTCTCCCCTCCCCATTCTTCAGGGTGCTCCCCTCTCAGTGCGGAATGACCTAACTATCCTTGGTGTGGATATCCGCTGTGATCTCAATCCAAGGAATCACATCGAGGGATAACTGCCACATTACGCAGGGTTGGGAGTCCTGAACATGGTGCGACGGTTTTCACGCCCGGTCAACTTTATCGCTTGTATAAAGCGCAGGTCCGGCAGGGTACGGAATACTGATCGCAACTCTGGGATGGATCCGCCCAGTACCTTTTTGTCGCTTACGTTATGGCTTTAAAAATATATGTATTCACGATAATTTTAGCAGTTGCTATAACTTTATAACGGTTTTTTTTTTGGAGGGAAACTTCCACAGGTTTGGGTCCGTTGTGGCTTAAAATACTACTTTCGATAAAAAACGCATTTTCGACAAAAGTGTCGCTTACGATAATTTGGCAGTAAGGGCTCGATATATACTGTGACAGATGGCTTCTTATACTCGGAAATGGAATCCGAGATCAAAAATGTAAACAAAAGTGTTACCACTACAATAAAATAATTTGTCATGGTAGTTAGTTGACAACCGTTAAAAAAATAAGTTGAAATTATTCTCATTCATTAAATAAGTATAAAACAAAGCCAAATAAAATTTCTTTAGTATAATATTTACATAAACTACAATTTCAACTTGTTTTTTAAGTATGTGAAAAAAATGGTACGAAAATATTTTATACTACAGGTATTATGCAGAAATTCATAACCTTAGGCCACTGAAATATATATTTTTTTAATTTAGTGTCCTTAACTACAAATACGTCGCTTTTACGCCCGCGACACCTCCCTTTAGTTCATTTACGCCCGGATACTGGAACGTCAATCAAATAATAAGTTGCTCTTAACAGCGCACTGCCCACTTAGCCAGTATATTTAATCGGGATTAACGTAGTTAAGCGCAAGTTATATTTAAGTTGCGTTCCAGTATTTAGTTGCGTTAGTTGCTTAACTTGATGAATGTGCATCATGTGATAAAATTACGTCGTCGTGGTGTTGGTTTCATGTTTTCTGTTAAGTTTTTGTTCTATTTTGTTTCTAAGACTTCTGGCGCTCGTGTTCGTTGACAAACGCACTATAGTCTTTGAAAATCACAGTGAGTTAAACCCATTAGAATTAGTTTGGGCCGAAGTCAAGTGTCACGTCGACAGGCATAATAAAACATTCAAATTGTTCAAAATTCAAAAATGAATATAAATAAATAAAACATCAAATGTTGCGAGTACTCAACATTTGAATCTATTCACTAATCAAATTATACCCAATATGTTTTTGAAAAAATGTTTCATAACCCTGAAATGTCAATTTTACAATGACATTTGTTTGTTTACATTTTTGAAATCGGATTCGATTACAGAGTATAGTAAACTGTATCTTTAGTCTGTCATTAAATCCTAAAGTGGGACAGCATTGCTAGATTGGCCAAGAGCTGTGTGTTGATGATTGTGTCGCGTGCGCGTTGTGTGTGTGTGTATAGAGTGCGCATGCGTACGAGTCGCTTGTAGTCGTCGTGTCGCAGCACGGGCTCGCGCAGCTCGGCCGCCAGCGCCGTGACGCACTCCTCCAGCGCCACGTACGTCGCCGGCACGCGCTGCTCCAGCCACGCCTCCTTGCTGCCTGCACACACACACACACACGTGAGATATATGGAGGGACTCTATGTGATCCATCACAACATAAAGTAAACCTCACCTGGCGGCTTCACGCTGAACGCTACCGAGTATATGATGTCCGCCAGCAGCCGGATGTTGTGGCGCGTGCTGCACGACACCTGCACACACGGCAATGGATACACTCTGTCACCAGAGAACGCTAGTGTGGCCCGGTGACGGCGCCACCACGCCACGACTCACCTCCACGGAGTCCAGCACGCGCGGCAGGCCCAGCTTGTCCGCGTCGGGCGCGCCCATGATGGACGAGCGGATCAGCCGCTGCAGCGCCTCGGGACTCTCGCTCTCCGGCAAGCTAACCTGCATCAACATTCCAACGACATTAGCACGGCTGACTCCACCACACGCGTGATAGTCGTGGCCGGTGGTGGTGCCGAATACTATCAACTCACGTTGGACACCTGGTCGTAGTACGTGGCCACCATTATCACGGGAGAACCCGGGGCGCGCGCTTGTATTGATCTGTTGATGAGAGATTAGCTTTTTAAATGCTCACTAAAGTTGAGTCAAAATTGCATCCAAGTAAAATGACAATTATATTCCCGTGGAATCGGGAGCTAGTCAGAGAATTGTCCGCAGGGTACACGGTTCGTCGCGACAGTGTTTGCAACCCGCAGGCTCGTGGCGTGACGTGACGCGAGCAGTACGCACCGCAGCCAGGTGAGCGCGCCGGCCAGGCCGCGCCGCCCGTCCGTCACGCGCCACACCACCAGGTACAGCGAGCGCCGCGACAGGAAGTACTGGTGCGTCGCGTAGTACCTGCACGCACACGCACATACGCTCACGTCTCATATACTCGTGTCGTATAACAGTGTTGTCTCCACAATAAGCAGGTGCACTCACTCCTGCTGGCCGCCGAAGTCCCAGGTACGGAAGGTGACGGGTCCGCGCGTGCTGCGCTGCTTCTCGTACGTCCACACGCCGATGTCCACGCCCACCGTGGACATGTTGCCGCGCGACGTCGACTTGTTGCCCATGCGCTTGGCCCAGTGCTGCTCGAATCAAACGATAAAGGTATACCAATGATCATCACTTGACGATATTGATGATGGCAGTGTGTCGGCTCACCTCCGTGGGTTTCCTTCTGTGCTGTATAGAGGACTCCTGCCTCAAGCATTCGAGAAGACTAGTTTTGCCGATGCCCTGAAACAAGCGCATTTCATAATTAAACCGATACACCTCGTTGATTATAGTAAAGTAAATCTGGTGAATTTCCAACTTGTTGTCCGACGAGCATGAGTTTCATAGAGTTGTAGGGGCGCGCCTCCTGCAGAACGGACTTGAGGTAGCCGACGATGTCCATGCTCTTGTAGCGGCCGCAGCGCACCATGGAGCGCAGCGGCTCGGCCAGCGAGCAGCCCGCCGTGTTGAGGTTCCACAGCCGCGACAGCAGCCCCATCTGCGGCGGCAGCTCCGTGATGTCTGCAAGCATCGGAGGTGGGGTGATGAGTGTGCGTGTCGGCAAGGAGGGTCGAGCGAGCGAGTGAGGCGCACCCTTGTTGCCGCTGAGGTTGAGCACGGACAGGTTGGCGAGCTCGTGGATGGCGGGTGGCACGGCGCGCAGCATGTTGCACGACACGTCCAGCATCGACAGCAGCGGGAACAGCAGCCGCGTCTTCAGGCTAGACCCGGAGCCCTGCGCGCCAACACGTCATAACATACAAACTGACAAGTACACTTTCAATAAATGCACTTTCATTGCGAAATTACCCAGTCGTCGTCGTCTCCGTTGTTGGAGTCGTCTTGCGCGGCGCTCGCGTAGCCGTCGTCGTCCGTCGTCAGCTGGATGCGAGTCAGCAGGTTGTTGGCGAGGATCTGCACACAGGCGCACTCATTGTTGACACCGCAAGATCTAGCCGTACCCGGTCAGCGGATGTAGAGTGCAGCGCGTGGCTCACCAGTGTGCGCAGCCCCTCGAGGCGCAGGTGGCGGCGCGCGGGGCACGCGGCGTGCAGCAGCGCGGCGCGCACGGAGCCGCCCGAGCGCGGCCGGCAGCGCGCGCCCGCCGCGTTGGGACAGAAGCACGCCAGCGGGTCGCCCTCCGCAGACCCGAAGTTCTCCAGCTGCAGCGAATGCAACATTTTAATCATTTATTTATTCATTTAAATCAAAGTAAAAATATAGTATGAATGTTAGTCAAAAAAGCTAATGTTCAATATTGTGTTTTTGAAAGTACGCGCAAAAAGTTGGCGCGAAACGCTGAAAATAGACTCGTACCTGTGGCAGACTGGGCCAGCACGTGATCTCGTTGTGGCTCAGGTCGAGTTGCCGCAGGCTCGTCGGGTATGACGTCACGTACGACATGGTCCTGCGGAACACGCCAATCGTGCTCGAATTAATTGTTGCGTTTGTGATGACGAGTTGCGTAGTGTAGTAGTGTAGCGTGTGAGCATATCGACCTGAGCGAGTTGTAGGCCATGTTGAGTCGCGCGAGCGCGGGCGCGCGGCACGCCAGCACGGCGGGCACGCACACGAACTGGTTGTGGCTCAGGTTGAGCGCCGCCAGCGCCGAGCCCCCGCGCCGCGCGCCCCCGCCCGCGCACACCGCGCCGCGCCACGCATGCGCACGCCGCGCCGCGCACCATCTGACCACACACACACACACTTCACACAGAGGATTAACCTGACTCTAATAGGACAAACGACAAACAAACAAATAAATTCGCAACAAGGTCTAATGCACGACGGATTAGAGGTAGCAGGATAAAGTGTTTGTAGTACTAACACGGCGTTGCCGGCGCGGTTGGCGAGCGTGGGTACGCCGTCCTCCTCCTCCGGCGACTCCGACTCGCTGCGCTCGATGGAGGGGCTGCGCGACCACGACTTCTGCACAACGCGACATCACGTTACAACATAAACACTTAGTCCATTGAAATGTTACAATTTAAGGACCGAATATTGCATTTCTTAGAGGACGCAATTTTATTTTTGGTACATGGTTGGGGGGTCAATAGAAGCTTAACCTCAAGTTTGTGGGGTCACCACCCTTGTCCCCCGGCCGCCATCTTGGAAAAAGGGGTGAAAACACTTTTTTCGCGATAACTCAGAAACTATGCGTCTTACAAAAAAATTGTAAGGACATAATTTGTAGCAAATTGTTTTGCCTACAAATATGCTTATTTCACTTTTGGCCTAAATTATAAATTAAAGACGTTATAATCAAAAAAGCGAAGAAAAGTTTTCTTAAGGAAAATCTTCCCGTTTCTCTTAAAAGTAGACTCTTCGACTTGTATCTTACCAATTCTCACATACAGTGCTCAATCCTGGTCTTTGACAGAACTTCAGAGGTCCAGGCCCGGGTTTGTCCAAAAGCTATAGAGCATAGGATGCCAATCAATGGATGCCTAAGGATGGCGAGAGGCCACGCGGCAGGTTTCGGAAAAGGTGGCGCCACGATCTCGACCAATTTAGCAGCACTTGGATGGCATCAGCAACTGATAGGGATAAGTAGAAGGAGTTGAGGGAGACCTTTGCCCATCAGTGGTACAGAATAGGTTAATAAAAATAAAAAAATAGCAAAATAGTGAGTTTTTTTTTATAAAAAGTTATAGAGCAAAAATATTTTTTTTATAAAAGGAGATGGGCCAGAAATGTATGGGCCTTGGGCCGTTTGTAGTACATTACACCAAATTTACTTAGTGAAATTGGCATTCGATTTCTGTATGAAATACTATTATACGTTACATATTAGCTTTATACAAAAATAAATACCAAGCCAAGAACAGCAACACTACAAGGGGACAATATGGCGTCTGAAACGGCATGTTTGACAACCGATGTCAAAACTTGACATTTATGAAATATGAAGTCGTAATTCGTTTTCCTATAAATCAAATATTATTTTTAGTCGTCTGTGCTATAAATTACTGTACTCTATATAACTCGTAAATGTTTTTACGTCAACGGAATTAGTATCATACTTTATTGATCATCTAATATAATATAACATAATGTCTATACAATAAATTGCAACAAGTCTGTCAGAATCTCGTCATGTTTATAGTTATTTAATATTAAGAAAGTGTACCTATATCTGGCCGTAAGTGCGGTGCATAATACTTGCTAAACAACCTATTTAAATAATCCACAATAAAAATCTGCTAGGCATGAGATACAGCACGGCACAGACTGATCACTTGTCGCGACTGCTAGCATCTGTATCAGCCCATATACGTCCCACTGCAGGGCACGGGCCTACTCTACAATCAAGAATACGATTGAGAGTGATTAGGCCATATAGTCCACCACGTTGGCCTAGTGCGGGTTGACGGACTTACATACCATAGAAATTCTTATGAATCGCTATGGTAAGCAGGTTTCCTCACGATGTTTTCCTTCACCGTTTTAGTGCGTGGTGATTGACTATCAATACACACATGACTCCGAAAAGTCAGAGGTGTTCCCTATGTGCATATGAATAAATAATCATTTTATTATTAGGCATATGCACTTACTAAGCTCTTAGTTATTATAGTCCATACAAATGAATACGCTATAAAAATGGAATCGAATCTGATAGCAGCCATGTTTATTTCTATACCTTAATGTCTAGTAAAGGACATACTAGCAATCATTTCTGTACAAGCTAACATTTCAAACATTATATTTAGTCTACCCCTAGAAGTCTAATATACTTTAGTATATTAGACTTCTGCATACTTAAAAATAATATTATCCTAAGGTTTAAGATATTATTTTTCAAATAATGTATTTGACATTAATTCTAACTGGTTATTTCTGAGCACACATAAGGAAAAAGTAGGATTAATTGATGAAAGAAAACTAAAATCAAACAAAACTTAAGGACAATAAAGTACAACCAGATCTTGCTTTATATTTTTTATTTATATTCGCCTAAAAATAATCTCCAGTCAAAACATCTGGTGCTCCTATATTGAACTATTGGTAGCCCAACCTAAAGGCTAAATACCACAGTATAATCATGGTATGAGTACAGCAACCCACTATCCAGTATCCAGCCATGTTCCTTTCAACATGAAGCACTTGTAGGTGTCCAAAAGAATCGAGATTGATACAATCTTTTTACGGCGGAGTTGGAATAAAATCTTGCTCATTGTCTACAGCTTGATTTATTTGCAGCCAGCAGTTTGTACAGATAATTGCTTGTCCTGATAACTAAAACAAAATAAAAAATATTTAATACTGAAGATATCGAAGAATTATGATGAATAAATAACTCTTTGCAGTCACATGTGTATGATCCCAGGTCTTCTTCTTTAAACAATAGCGGACTATTGCTTAAAGAAGCATCTTAGCAGGCCGGCCGGATAATTTTATGAAATGTCAAGACATTTCATAAAATTATCCGGCCAGCCCAAGGGACAGTCATCTGATGCCATTAGATATTCCTCCTGGACGGCATTTGTGCTTACCATCAGACATAGTGTTGTTATTATGGATATAATTATAATATAATATATTATACATAACACAAGATCATCTGAGTGTCCAGAGGGAAATAAAAGAAAATGTAATTCATTTAACAATTTAAACAACAATATATAAAATATCACTTCTTACATATTTATGTACTAGTAGACTTGTCCTGTGGACACAATGCAATTCAGCTCTAACATGAATACTTTTGTAATACTTCATACTTTGTATTGACCTTGATTAATTGGCATAAAACATACATTTCCCAAATTAATGAAGAAAATAGAATACTTACTTCTTGTTCTGCCATTTCAGCAATAAAACGTTTTGAAATACTCTACACGAGGGTGAATTGGCAGCCCATGTAGTTACTAAGATTCTGTTGAATGATAGAATCCATTTCAATTTTTGATTGCAGAAGTGCAATTCAACCATTTCACAACAATTGCAGAAGTGCAATTCAAGCAAAGCGCCACTTTTGATGTGCTGAAAAGCAGAATTGTGGGTTAGAAGAGAAATATGAACATAGAAAAACATAACAGTATTACTTACATGTGGCATTCAAAATAATAAATAATATGTTTACTCACCAAAATACGAACTAGTAATTGCGTTTAAACGTCAAGATATATCATCTGCGAGAATCAGAATCCATAAAACAAAGCCAGGTATACAGAGAAGCAAATACACATTTGCGAAATGTATGCGAATAATAAAAAATAATACGAATTACGGCCACAGACGTAGACAGATAACACAGAGTTTTGCAATTGCTGTCAAGTTAAACATTTTCGTTCTTAAACTAAAATCATGTAACATAAATAAAATAATAAAAGTGACTTCTTTAACAACATATATCGTCTTTTAAAAAGCGAAGAATATGGAAAAAGAAATATAGACAATAATTATAATTAGTAGGGGGGTTTTAAAAATAAGACATATTCAAGTTAAGGATAATGGGTTCGCGCATTTTTGAACGAAATGACAATTAGGCATCATGGAGGACAGATTATAGAAGAAAATATTGCCTCTGTACTAAAACAATTACATTTTTGTATAAAGCCCCCTGTTGTCCAAGAAATCTAAATGTATTTTATTTGAATTCCACTTTTTTTTCTAGAATTTGTATTAGACGTACACAAAACGGCCCAAGATAGCACATCTCCTTGACTCACTTTTTTGGTTATAACTTCTTCAACTTTTAATTTAGGGCAAAAAGTTATATAAACATATTATTTGTAGGCAATTAGCTACAAATTATGTTTTTACAAATTTTTCGTAAGACGTATGGTTTCCGAGATAACGCGATACACAAAACACTTTCTTTTCACCCCTTTTTCCAAGATGGCGGCCGGGGGACAAGGGTGGCGACCCCACAAACTTGAGGTTAAGCTTCTATTGACCGCCCACACATATCCCAAAAATAAAATTGCGTCCTCTAAAAAATGCAAAGCTCATGTAACATTTCAATGGAGTAACTATCTATCATAATGAACCTTTTTACACGCAAGACTCACGGAGGGCGTGGCGAAGTTGAAGGGCGCGTTGGCACTGGAGGGCGAGGCGCTCTGGTGCGGCGACGTGTCGCTGGGCGTGGTGGGCGGCGCCGCGCCCGCGTCCACCTCGCTCTGCAAGCACGCGCGCTCGGTTAGCTTGTGTGTGTGTGTGTGTGTGTGTGTGTGTGTGTGTGTGTGTGTGTGTGTGTGTGTGTGTGTGTGTGTGTGTGTGTGTGTGTGTGTGTGTGTGTGTGTGTGTGTGTGTGTGTGTGTGTGTGTGTGTGTGTGTGTGTGTGTGTGTGTGTGTGTGTGTGTGCGTGCGTGCGTGCGTGCGTGCGTGCGTGCGTGCGTGCGTGCGTGCGTGCGTGCGTGCGTGCGTGCGTGCGTGCGTGCGTGCGTGCGTGCGTGTGTGTGTGTGTGTGTGTGTGTGGTGTGTGTGTGTGTGTGTGTGTGTGTGCGTGTGCGTGCGTGTGTGTATGCGTGTGCGCGCGCACCTCGGGCCCGGCGGGCAGGTCGCGCAGGTGGTTGAGCGCGGCGTTGAGGTCGCGCAGCGCGGGCGCGCTCCAGATGTGCGGCGGCAGCGCGCGCAGCTTGTTGTTGGACACGTCCAGCGTGCTCAGCATCGGCAGCGACAGCAGCGCCGCCGGCAACTCCTCCAGCCGGTTGTCCTGCACGCGCGGACACTTCACATTCACCGTTTACCCATACAGCACATTAAAATAAAATATGTATTTGTTTCTCTATTCCTTTTTTGCACTAGGTATACAAAGATACAATTTAGAAATTACATAATTAAAATAATAATACGAGTGGCAGTCTTATCACCATGGGATGAATACAAAAATATTTAAATGACACAAGTTTTTAGGTTCCGCTATATATGTTTGTCTCTAAGTGGTGCAGGTGATGAGTACCTGCAGGTACAACTCCTGCAGCACGGGCGCGGTGTAGATGTGCGCGCGCGGCTTGTTCTTGCGGCGCGCGCGGCGCCCGCGCCCCTCCGCCTCCTCCTCCAGCGGGTCCTCGCTCGTCGGCAGCCGCTCCAGCTTGTTTTGCGCCGCGTTCAGGTACCTGCGCCACACACACACTTCACACATTACACTGCTGCTGCTTCATGAACACCTTGTGCGGCGTCGCTTCACCTGAGGCTGATGAGAGAGAATAACTCGGGCGGCAGCAGGCGCAGCTCGTTGTTGGACACGTCGATGCGCGTGACGGCGTGCAGCGCCGCCGCCGAGCTGCTCAGCCGCGGGTTGACGCGCAGCGCCGCGCACCGAACCCACGACATCCTGCAACCACCTCGCACGTCACCGACACTAGCACGAGCATCGCGGCACGGACACACCGTGACAGCACGTACCGCAGGTGCGACACCTGGCAGCGCAGCTCGCGCCAGCCCACGATGACGGGCTGCGTGGGACACAGCGCGCTGTACGTGAGCTGCGGGTCCGCGTCGCGCCACTTGAATACCGTCTCCGACATCGCCGACTTGTTCAGCTTGTGCTCAGGGTCCGGGTACGCCTGCGAGCACACGCACACACACGTCAGTATTCAGACTAGCTAGTGGGTCAGCACACATCGGCGCTCGGTTTGCGAGTACCTTGGTGGCGAGCAGCTTGGCCATGAGGTCGAGCAGGCCGTGTCTTGCGGCCTCGCGCAGCGCGCGGCACTGCGGGTCCGTGGCGCCGGCCGCCAGCAGCGCCTCCGCCACCAGCACGTGCCGCGCGCGCGCCGCCGCCCACAGCGCCGTCCACCCGCCCTCTCCTGCCGCACACGCACACTGTCACTACCCGTCACACTGGCTACATCACATCACGATATGAGCACTGCACGGGACTCACGGTCGTTGTAGGAAGAACGCGCGGGAGACGGGGAGGGCGAGGGCGACGCGCGCGAGCTCGCACACGACGCGCTGCGGGACCGCCGGCACTCACGCGTCGTCTCCGCCGCCACCGCCTGCACGGCAATGAGCACTCCTCAATGATTGCGACTCGTTTACGTGGACTCGAGTACTGGAAGAGTCGAGGGCGGGAGCCACTGACCACGTCGTCTGGCGGCGCGGCGGGGGCGTCGGCGGGCGCGCCGGCCGCCAGCAGCCGCTGCAGCGCCACCAGGTGTCCGCCGCGCGCCGCCGCCGCCACGCAGCTGTCTCCCGCGCACGTCAGGTCCACGCGCACGGGCCGCAGCCGCCGGCACGCCTCACCGCTCGCCACCTGCAACACGCCACGCGGACACTCACCACCTGCACCCGGCGACTGCTCACACCTGCACACGCATACGTACAGTGCCGGCGCTGGTGCCGCTGGCGGCGCCCGTGAGGCGGCTCACGATGGCGTGGATGCCGAGCGAGATGCCGCCGCGCTGCGGGCTCACCACGGCGCCGGGTCCCGGCGACTGCGGCGCGCCCGACGGAGTCACCGCCGCGCCCGGCAGCGCACACTCCGGTGACGCCGGAGACTGCTCCTCGTCGCTCTGAATAACACGTGACAAGGGTGCGTTTGGTTAGTAGAGTGTTGTGTGAGTGTATCTCGGAGCACTGTGCGTCTGTATAGAGTGGTGTGCGACCTTGTGCGCGGGCTCGCAGGGGACGGTGTGCGCCAGCAGCGCCGCCAGCACGGGCACGTTGCCGAGCGTGCTGGCTACGTACAACGCCGTCTGCCCGCGCGCGTCGCGCCCGTTCACGTCGAACGCGCAGCGGTACTGCCACCTGCCGCTCGCGTCCCTGCACGGTGCACACATCATGCCGTCATTAATATAAGATGCCCGAATATTCTGTATCTGTGTCAGCCCATATACGTCCCACTGCAGGGCAAGGGGCCCCTCTACAATCGAGAATACAATTGAGAATGGTTAGGCCATATAGTTCACCACGCTGACTTAGTGGGGGTTGGCTGACTTACATACCATGGAAATTCTTATAAATCGCCCGAATATTAATGCGACGAAATTCCAGTAAAACAGAAAGGTCTCCGATGACACGTGCAGTCTTTTATACAATTACTGTTTGTATTGGCATCGGCGCCAGGCGCAGCACTCACGTGTAGGTGTTGAGCACCTCGGGCGGGTAGGGGTACTCGAGCAGCAGCGTCACCACGGCCGCGTGCCCGCCGATGCACGCCGCGTGCAGCGGCAACCACTTCTCCACCGTCTCTTGCTGCGGACGACATCTAGTTAGCGAGTGGTGTCAACGTGTATGTATGTGTGTATGTGCTTGTGCATGTGCGCGTGTACCTGCACGGCGCGCGGGAAGTGCGCCAGCAGCAGGCGCGCGATGTCGCCGCGGCCGTGGTAGCAGGCCACGTACAGCGGGCTGTACTTGGTGACGGGGTGCGCGCGCCCGTCCGCGCCCGCCTCCAGCAGCGCGCTCACCGCCGCCGCGGCGCCGCTCTCCGCCGCGCTGCGACAACGTGGCGTTATTCATCGCACTGCGAGTACGTGTAGCCGTAGCAGTGTATACACATAGTGTAGTGAGTGGAGACTGACACGTAGAGCAGCGTGTTGGCACCGCCGGGCGTGAGGTTGGCGACGAGCCCCGCCTCGCCGGCCAGCGCCGCCAGCCGCGCCCGCAGCGCCGCGCACTCGCCGCGCACCACCAGGTCGCGCAGCTGCGCGTGCTGCGACAGCCGCTCCCGCTCCAGCGCGTCTGCAACAACTGACTCACTCACGCACACGTACACCTACTCCGCTCCACTCAACCGACACCACAAACATATTCTCACATTACATTACGTTATTATATACATTCATTAAAGTTACATTTATCGTCTTTTTACAATTGAATACCAGTTTGTTATATTAAAAATTAATATACTCTCCTTACCATAGTGCGTGAAATATGCGGGAAATATGAGTTGATAGAAGGCGACGCTTACATTAATATTACTTAAGTTAGGTGTTTATTACAGTTTCGAACGTTTAAATTCAGCAGCCAGTGCATGTTTATGCTTGTTACCTGGCGGAACAGAGGTTGTACACGTGCTCGTAAGACTTACCACCCTGCCGCCAGGGGTCGGCGACTTCGTCTATAAAGTAGTGCGTGGCGTCGTAGGCGGTCTCCGCGTCCTCGCGGTGCGCACGCTCGGACTCGCGCTGCGCACGCGCGCGCGCCGCCGACGCCGCCGAGCGGAACCGCAGCATCGCACTAGCGTCGCGTCGCCGTAATATTACGCAACCAGTCGTATCGATGCTCAATTTCTGAATGAGTCTCGTATCGAAGTTGTCCTCTTCATCATCTCATTATTGAGTTTTTTATTCGTTCAAACGTTCGCGCAGCCCACTTTATCAGTTTATATCCACATCCGTAGCACTAAATGTCAATTTGAAGCAATGTAAACGAGCAGGTATCACGTTATCGGCACTCGATGCGGTGCATATTTATTTAATATTTGATTATTATCTGTTTTATAGTCACATTTGCATTCGGAGCGTGGTAAACACCGCGAATTGTTTGTTCGTTCACATTCTGTATTTTTATAATGCATTAATTTATATGAACTTGGATGTAGAAAAAATATCTTGTGCGAAATATCCATAAATTAATTTACGTAATCATCACACAGACGACCACATAAAAAGTGACTTCATATTGTGAATGTGGTTTTAACGTCAAACATACGTTATATGAGATAGAGGTATACATAAGACTACACACATTGCAATTACCACACATATTCGCTTAAGACATACCAACGTATCTAATATTGATTCTTATGTTATGCGTAGGCGGTAGAAAAACTTGGAAAATTGTACATTTTACCTACATCCTGTTGAAAGAAGGAATCTAATTGACGTTTATACACAGCGTTGTAACACGATCGCAAATAATCAGAGTTAGGATAGTGTATGTCAGCCATTGGTTCGGCGGCGGCGATACTAGATTGGCTATGGATGGACGACTTTATTGGGATTAATGGGTCATTCAATTGAGTCCATTCAACAATCCATTGGATAAATTGAGGCCGGTGGAGCAACAGGTGGTCGCACGCTTGCATGGTTTGTTATGTTGGCTTGGTCTGCAACGGTACATGCGCGGAGTTTTCATACTCCATAGAGTTTTCTTTGCCACCTAGATAGTCAGCTGGACTAATGTTATAGACGGAGTAGTGCCTCGGCGCAATCATCATTCATCGTATTGTTTTAGACTACACCAGGGTTTCAAAAGAGGAAATAAAACCGACTATCACATATTTACATAGTCCTGAACCCACAATAAGATCGAGTCTTGTATCGTGGGTATCAGCTACTACGAGTGATTTTACGGTCTCACAAACACTCAGATCCTCAGAAGTGGATCGCAGAAATATTTAAACTGGGTACGTGGATCGAACCCACGGTCCGACTGTGAACGACACATTTCACAGTCGGCGTTTAACCAACTGCGCCACAGAGGCTTTATTTAATTGAGAAATAGTAATGAAAAATATAAAATTTTCTAAGATAATAGCTAGTAAACTGGTGTACTAAATGAGTACCGGCGACACATCACACAGCCCCGTCCCACCTCGCACTAGTCTCGGGTTGTGTTACCTGCCGACCAGGCCCGATATTACCTAACTGTTACGCGACTTGGCGGAGTGTTGTGTGGTGTTGTGCGGGCTTGCGGTCACCAGTTGTTCACACGTCTGCGGTCTATCATCATTACCCGGCCAGTAGATCGCACGGGCACGCCTAACAGATCGCGAGCGCGTTATCAACACATAACAGCCTCCATGGCGCAGTCGGTTAGACGCCGCCTGTCAAACAAGAGGTCGCGGTTTCGATTCCCGCACCGAGATTAATATTTGTGCGGCCCACAAATATTTCTTTCGGGTCTAGGTGTTTGTGAGACTAAATAGTCACTTGTAGTTCCTAATAATCACGACACAAGACTCTTACGAGTCAACCGACACGACGCGGTGCGGCGCCGCAGCGCAACTCTCATAATCCGCACATGGCACGCCTCCATCGCTCTTACTATGATGCATGTGACTGTTGGGTGATATATTTCGATGAATTCGTCTTAGAGAATAGCGATGTTAACAGCTTTGCTATTGCATATACAGCGACCGCTGCAGATGATGCCGCGCTCAGAGACGTTAAATGTCAATTAAATTGTTCTATGTGTTATATATATTCTACTCTAAGTAATGATTTAATTAAAGTTAAACGTCCCAAATAATGGTAATTTAATTTCAGTGCTCTTCCATTGGCGTAACTTTATTATGTCTGCTAAAAGATACCACAGAATGTGAATAAAGTGCGAGTTTGTACTTCTAATAAATGACTCTCACTTATTGTAAGTGGTTTGATTCCGTGAGGATGAGAGGAGTGCAGTTGCAGTGATGAGTGAACACCCCACCGTCAGTCGCGTGTCGGCTTTCTCTAAGCAAGTTATTTTGTTAAAATAGTTGATATAGCTGAGGAAGATTCTTTACAACTGCGACACATTCCGAAGCAGTGGTAGTGTCACTAAAAAGTACGAATTATATTAAACTAGCGGCCCGGCCCAGCTTCGCCCGGGTACAAAAAGATTTCTGTACAATAATATGTACATATTATACATATAAACCTTCCTCTTGAATCACTCTATCTATTAAAAAAACCGCATCAAAATCCGTTGCGTAGTTTTAAAGATTGAAGTATGCAAAGGAAATAGGAACATAGGGACAGAGAAAGCGACTTTTTTTATACTATGTAGTGATAATGGCCAATATAAAAAGTGCGTGGTGGCCTGTTGGTAAACGGACTAGACGCGACTGCCAACATGTTCACGGTGGTCGCGGGTTCGAATCCCAGGGCACACCTCTGACTTTTCGGAGTCATGTGTGTATTGATAGTCAATCACCACGCACTAAAACGGTGAAGGAAAACATCGTGAGGAAACCTGCATACCATAGCGATTTATCAAATTTCTATGGTATGTAAGTCCGCCAATACGCATTAGGCCAGCGTGCGTGGTGGACTATATGGCCTAACCACTCTCAATCGTACTTTCGATTGTAGAGGAGGCCCATGCCCTGCAGTGGGACGTATATGGGCTGATACAGATAATGGCTAATAATCCATGTTGGCCCCCTGCGATCTATGCGAATCTTAGCGCCAACCCGATCAGCAACTAGTACCTACTGCTCGCCTACTGTGGTACTAGTCTTCGAAACGTGGCAGTGGTGTCATTGTGTACATGTGTGTGTGCGTGTGTGTGAGACAGTAACCCGACACTAAAACTAATCCGTTACGAAACGTTACCGAGCTGTGTTCGGGGTACGTTAGAGCTGGCGGGAGGGCAGTGCGTAGGCTCAAGAGTCGAGGTCGCGCCGAATCACACACACCGCTTACATAACTACCGATACATCAAGCGGCGGCCCCCGAGACGTGACGCTACTGTTACAATATATAGTCTATGGTCAGATATTGTTACTTCCTTCCTGTCATGACACTGTAAATTCTTAATTCAAGTAAATATGGCGTAGGTTGTCCTAATATTGTTATAGGTGTCCTTAATCAATAAATATCCTTTCATGCCTAATAATGTGTTTGACTGCGCTCTTAACCTATAAATTCTAATAGGTTATGGGCCCAGGAGCCTGTAGTCAGCCAGATTGGCATAGGAACTAGAGTAGGAAGTGTGTATAGAAAATTACATGAGCGCAGTCTAAGAGAAAAGTAAAAAAAAAAAACATGTGGTCAGAGAAAAGCACTTTACCACAATTCACGGGAGAAAACTTCAGCTCGTGGTTCTTCCGACTTTCGTGCATACTAGAAGAAAGAGACTGTAAAGATGCAATAGATGAAGGCATGAACATTGAAGAAATAGTAGATTTTGCTAGAAAAGACGCAAAAGCTAAAAGCATTATCGTATGTAGTATTTCTGACAACCACTTGGAATATTTGAGAGAAGCTAAAACTGCAAAGGACATGATACAGAACCTCAGGAAGGTATTTGAAAGAAAAAGTACACTTTCTACATTATACATTAGAAAGAAATTATTGACATTGAAATACAGTACTGGCGATTTGAATGAGCACTTTAATAAATTTGATGCTTTAATACGACAATTAGAAGAAACAGGAAGTAAAGTAAATGAACCCGATAAAGTATGTCACCTGCTGTTAACAATGCCCGATACTTATGAAACTACTATAGCGGCTCTTGAAACTACTAATACTGAATTAACTACAGAATATGTGAAAAGCAAGTTGTTAGATGCAGAATTAAAAATCAAACAAAAACAAGAAGAATATGGGAACAATAATGAGAATGTATTCTATGTGTGCTATAAATGTAATAAAAAAGGTCACAAAGCATATCAATGTCCGGAGAATACTAAACCTGGAAAACAATATAAGCCAAATTTCAGAAGAGGACGGGGCCATTACAATAAATATAACAATAATTATAAGTCGGCAAATGTTACAGAATCAAAACAGAAAATGAATTTCTCAGCATATACAGAAGAAGAGTCTAGTCTATTAACAGAAGAAAATAAAATACAATTTATCATAGATTCTGGAGCAACAGAAAATTTAGTTCAAGAAAAATATGAAAATTTGATGACAAATATACAAGTAATACCAGAAATAAAAATTAAAGTAGCAAATGGACAATATTTAACATGCACAAAAAGAGGAGTTTTATCTCTATATTACAATAAGTGTCCTATAGATGTAACAGCTTTAATTGTACCAAACTTGTGTTATAATTTACTATTTGTGCAGAAAATTATAAGCAAAGGATATACAGTAGTATTTAAACATGGAAATTTAAAAATATATGGATTTGGAAAGATATTAAATGGAGAAGCAATAGGAAAGCTATATATATTAAGTTTGAGCACTAATTTAGTAGAAAAGTCCAATTATACAAGTCAAGACAGTGATATATGGCATAAAAGATTGGGACATCTAAATAGAAGAGGTTTAAAGATTATGTCACTACCAGTTAGTAATAAAGTTTGTGAGAGTTGCATTAAAGGAAAATCTACAAGGTTGCCATTTAAAACAGTAAGACCAAAAACAAAAAAGGTAGGATAATTGATACATACTGATATAGCTGGACCAACAAGAACAGAAACAAAAGAAGGATACAGGTATATGCAAACCATAATTGATGATTATTCACATTTCACATGTGTGTACTTATTGCGAAATAAAAGTGAAGCTGCCCAGACAATTGTTGATTACATAAAATGCTTAGAAAAGGAAAAAGAAGTCAAAGTGAAGGCTATCAGATGTGATAATGGAGGAGAATACACAGTAAAATGGTTTCAAAACTATTGTAATAACAGAGGAATTAATTTACAATACACACAGCCATATAGTCCTCAGCAAAATGGTAAAGCTGAAAGAATGAATAGGACATTAAATGACAAAGCAAGAACAATGATGAATGAATCAGGACTACCAAATTATTTATGGGGAGAAGCTATATTGTGTGCAGCATATCTTTTAAATAGATCACCCTCAGCAGCCATTAATTTTCAAATACCAGCAAAATTATTTGGAAAACCTATGAATCTACAAAAGTTAAGAGTGTTTGGTTGCAAAGCATGGATGGTAAAGATACCAAGAGGAAGCAAGATGGAAAATAGAGCTAAAGAAGTGCGTATGTTAGGTTACACACAAAATGGATATAAATTATGGGATGTAGAAAACGATATGATTGTTACCTCTAGAGATGTAAGATTTAATGAAGAAGATATTAAATATGTACCAAAAGAGAATAAAGAAGATGAAAAAGGAATAAATAATGATGTAAACAGGAAAATATACTATGAAGAAAATGAGGAAGATAATATAAAACAGATAGAAGAAGTAGACAGTCAAGATGAAGAAGATAATAAATATAAAACAAGAAGTGGAAGAATAGTGAAGAAGCCACAACACTATGATAATGATTATGAATCTTATTCAGTTTATTGTATGCTTTCAGTTGATGATGATCCACAATCATATGAAGACGCTATCCAGAATGATGAATGGAGAGATGCTATAAGAAACGAATTAGAATCTCTGGAGAAGAAGAATACTTGGAAGGTTACTACTTTACCAAAAGGTGCTAAAGCGATAGAAACCAAATGGGTTTTCAGGACAAAGGACAGTGGAATAAAGAAAGCCAGACTTGTGGTCCGAGGTTTCCAACAGGATAACATTCCAGAAGACAAGTATGTATACTCACCTGTAGCTAAAATGACTACATTAAAATTGTGTCTATCACAAGCTATATGTAATGATTTAGATATCATGCAACTAGACGTGCCAACTGCCTTTTTGAATGGCTATTTAGAGACAGATGTTTTTATTAAAGTACCTAAAGGTGTAATATTGAAAGAGCAAAATAAGAGAACAGTATTAAAATTGCAAAGAGCAATATATGGTTTGAAAGAATCACCTAAATGTTGGTATAAAAGATTTGATGAGTTTTGTCAAGAAATGGGTTTTAAGCGATCAGAACATAATTGTCTATACAAAACTAATAATATGTGGTTATTATTATATGTTGATGACATATTATTATTTGGAAAACAAGATAACATAAATAGAGTGTTAGAAAAGTTATATAAAGAATTTAAAGTTAAACATTTAGAAAAAGTTGAAAAGTACTTAGGTTTGGAAATAAAACAAGATAAAAATACAATGACAATATCACAGAAACAATTTATTTTAAAAATCTTATCAAAATGTAATATGGATGAATGCAAATCAATGAAAACACCAATGGAAGCCAATTTTACTCCATCTGAAACTGAAGAAATAATTACAAAGGTTCCATATAAAGAATTAATTGGATGTTTAACTTACCTGACAATCAGTAGACCAGATATCACATATGCAACTTCATATTTAAGTCGGTATATGGATAAACCAACCAAGAGCACATGGGAAGCAGCCAAAAGGATACTAAGATACCTAAAAGGGACTATTGATAAGGTGTTAACTTATAAATACTCTCAGCTAAATGAGATAACAGCATATTGTGATGCAGACTGGGGAGGAGATCAATGCGATAGAAAGAGTGTAAGCGGAATGATTATATATCACAATGGGAACCCTATTTGCTGGGCCTCCAAGAAACAGCAATCAGTTGCCTTATCTTCAGCTGAATCTGAATACATCTCTGCAGCATTATGCATCAGTGAAGTACTATTTGTAAGTGGTTTGGCAAGTGAATTTAAGTGTGTTGATAATGTTAAAGTATTTATAGACAATCAAAGTGCAATTAAAATGATAAATAATAGTGAAAACACAAAAAGAAGTAAACATATTGACATAAAATATAACTTTGTAAAAGACATTGTTGGTAAAAAGATGATTTCATTGCATTATATAAAATCTGAGGAAAATATAGCAGATATTATGACTAAACCTTTAAATAATGTCAAGTTTAACTATTTATGTAATAAGTTATTGGATTGCTAAAAGATGTGTATTAAGTTTTGTTGAGAATTGTGATTTGATTGATTGTGAATTTAATTTTGTATTTGAAGTTTTGTACTACTAGTTAAGCATAAAGTATAAGTTTTGTTTTCAATTTTTAGTTATATAAATATTGTAATATTTATCTATCTGCAAATTGCGAGGGGGTGTTAGAATATATAGTCTATGGTCAGATATTGTTACTTCCTTCCTGTCATGACACTGTAAATTCTTAATTCAAGTAAATATGGCGTAGGTTGTCCTAATATTGTTATAGGTGTCCTTAATCAATAAATATCCTTTCATGCCTAATAATGTGTTTGACTGCGCTCTTAACCTATAAATTCTAATAGCTACAAGCGTCTCGTGCCGCGTCGCTACAAGCGTCTCGTACCGCGTCGCTAAGCGGCGGTGCACATAAGAGGCGGTCCTGGCACGTCCGCTCAACGGTAACCCGTCTCTGAAGTGCACCCATGGTGGCCGACGCGGGGTTTTTAGTCGGTATTTCGGCGCGTATTGTGGTAGGGACCCGATCCAGCGGCCGCCCGTCCACATCCACGGGCGGCACAACATCTCGCTGGGCTCGGAAGGCGCCGGTGAGTCCGACACACCCTCGCCCCTTCGGGGGTGGGATGGTCCGTAAAGGGATATTCCCCGCGAGAAAAAAACAAAAAGTTAAACACGTTAGTCCAGATACGGCCAATACATAGTATATTGTTCTGTGGAGGGCGAAAGCGCCGCATCACCACTGTTATAAGCATGAGGCACAGTGAGCACGGAGACTTTAAAACGAATTTGATATATTTAATGAGACAAATGTATGATCGACCAATACAAATCTTATAACTATTATAATTCTTTGAGATGTCCTTCGAGGTTCTCGACTTCGATGTTTTTTCTTGTTTACTTCGCCTCAGGAACATGTAACTTTCTATGCAGCTGTATAGATAGTGGGTATCTCTCGACTCAACTACGCTACCCTTTCATCTTAGTCCAGTCTCGTTCCATTCCATACCGAAGCATAAAATTTAAAAAAAAAACAACCTAGAAAAGGAACTTCATCTTATCGCTATTGCAAAAATATTCCACAGTGTTTCGTTTTTTTTTTAATAATGATTTCATATGGTCTAGGTATTACGAACATTTTAAGATAAAAAATAATCCACGGATGGAATGATGTCATTGAAAAGGAACATAATTTAATTTTTATTTATATAGAGTTATGTATTCAAGCGGTAGGTGACGAAATGTGTAAAGGAGTACGTGTTCTGTATCAACCCATATACGTCCCACTGCAGGGCACGGGCCTACTCTACAATCGAGAATACGATTGAGAGTGGTTAGGCCATATAGTCCACCACGCTGGCTTAGTGCGGGTTGGCGGACTTACATACCATAGAAATTCTTGTAAATCGCTATGGTATGCAGGTTTCCTCACGATGTTTTCCTTCACCGTTTTAGTGCGTGGTGATTGACTATCAATACACACATGACTCCGAAAAGTCAGAGGTGTGCCCTGGGATTCGAACCCGCGACCACCGTGAACACGTGGGCAGCCGCGTCTAGTCCGTTTACCAACAGGCCACCACGCACTAGATTTAGATGTCCTTCGCGTTATGCTAATCTTGTTGGAAAGTTCACACAACACACAGCCAACTGCTAGTGTTTCGAAAACGAGACGCGCTGCTCAGAGTTCGTCCTCACATCGACATGAAGTTCACACCGCACACGCCCGCCACGCGGCGACCTACCACTCGCACACTACTTGCGTATTACAAACTTCCCATAGTTGATAACTGTTGTAGGTAGAACACAGCGGGCGCCAGCTTTATGTACGCGACAATCCTGGCAACCAATTATAAGAGTATTATAAGACTGATTATAAGAGTGATTTCAGCAGGACACATTTAGTAAGGAGATTTGGCATATTTGATCTGTATGAATATTTAATCCACAAAGTGTCTACTTCTAGGCAGCTGTGGCATCGGATGTAATACTGATGAATGGAAAACATCGCATGAGGCTCGGTCGAACCTGCGACCCACGAGTAAAACCTCACGTACTGTGGCTCGCAACTGCCTAAGTGTTAGTAAGCTAACGGATGTGTCGGAACTGGTTTGTTTATTCATCCTCCAATCACTAATGTGTTTTTTCACGAACTATCCGAGTGCTGATTGTGAACAAAAACATGTGAAGTCAATGCACGGAGTTATCATGACTATAATAACACAATTATAGTTATTGATGAAGGTCCTTCAAGTTAGAACAACTCTTGGAGTAGGTACGGTGCGACCGACACCGGCGCGCGGTGCAACCAGTAAAAAACTCGAGAACAGACCTTGCGGGTCACTCATGTGTGCTCAATATTTGTACCGATTCTAACTGCTGTGCTAACAAGATATCTATTATTTAGCGCATGGTAATGTTAAAACGTCAAGCTAATGATAAAACATTTCGTGGTTTCGAGCTTGTCGAAAATCTCGATCATTAATTTGAAAACCTTTAGGACTTTAAATCGCATTATCATAACGTGCTACGAGTAGAGGTGTGCCCACTTGCTTCTTAGTCATCTGGGTATACAACAAATATCTACGTTGGATCCTGAACAATATACTTGATCACTTTTGACGACAGTTATTTCCAGGGATTTATGACACAAACTGCACTTAAATTTCACATATACACTTTATTTTAAAAGATGAGAGATGATAAATTGTACTGAACACTAAATTAGACCTTTCAAATAAATCTAGTTAAACACTTTGCTATCACCAACAAACACTGGAATATGCTTGAGTAGTGTACGGTGCCGCGGCGGCGCGGAGTGCTGCGGTGGGCGCGCACCCTCTACTGACGCTCTCAGCTTAGACGCTAGGCCGAGTGTAGTGCCGCGGTCCTATTGACGAGCCACGAGCCCACGACTAGCGGCCAGCGCAACGGACGCGTACTACATGCCGAATACATTAACTTAGTTCCCGGCATAACCAAACCAAATCAAAACATTGAGAAATTCTTATTTATTGACATCACAACCGAATGGCTAATGCTTCTTCGATTGACAAATCTTTCATTTGATCTAGCAACAACAATCTAAAAGACCTACTCATAGTTGCGTTGCGTCAACTTTTTGACAGGTAAAGATAAAATTAACTAAAGGTAGACCGCACTAGTGATATTGACTAGAAGCCCAATATACATATTATAATTTAAAAGTAATGAATTCACAAACATCCACGGGCCGCAAGTAACACGAATCCTGGCCGCGTGTTGCCGACCGCTGGTTTCGAGTGATAGTCTCAATGGTGCCCTTTACATCTCTCATTATTACTGATAGTAAGCTTCTAAAATTATAGCTACTTATAATATATTATTTAGGATGCCTGCTCACTACGAAAGTACCAAACACACGATGCGAGTAATATCGCATTCATTCCCGATATTAAAAATTGGCATCACTTATTTATTTTGGAGCAATGACGCGCTAGCCTAGTGGATACAAAGGAACCAGGTTTCGACTTTGAGAAATATCCGATTGCCGAAGACTCTTGCCATTCCACAAACGTAATTTCTCGCAAATACATATGGGAAAGGGTAATTGGTGAGTATTTAAAACATGAATGGCGCACGCCTGGGCCTGGCACATCAGGTCGTGCGTGACACTGCTGGTGTGGCGGCGGGCGCACCGCGTCCGAGCGTGTGTCGTGTTACGTGTGTGATGTATCGACGCGTCGCGACGCCGCGCCGCGCCGGCTCCGCATGCTGGCGCCGCTCAGCTGACGGCGACTGACTCACTTCCCGACCATTGAACACGTCTACTGCATCATTACAAACATAATGTATGCAAACTACACGTGATACTGCTCTATAGGAGCGCACTCACAAATCACAATGCTACCGGCTGCCGCCTGCAGGCACGTGTGTGGTGGCCGCGGGCGCCGACGCCGCCGCTGTGACCACCGAAACGAACGGAAAACTACCGGCCGGCCGCCGACACTCACCCGCCAACAGACACGCGGCAAATTCATTCAAATTCCATCAAAATATTTATATTGCGGTAAACTCTTCCTAAAGATTATGAATGTGTCCGCTTGGGAATGTTATTTCCATCACACATTAGCAATTATAATATTCTTGTAAGCTGAATCATTTCACTAATGTAAATGTTTAGTTGAAGGTCGCATAATTTGCCTAATTCTAAACAGACAAGGTGGATGGATACTTTTTACTCTTTGCTAATGAGGGCACGACGCGACGCAGACAATACGTAGGAGTATTATGTATTTTTTACAACCGGAAACAAGTTGAACAAGCAGGTTATTGACGTAATAAAAAAAATTATTTCTCAAACTAATATGATAACATACGCAGTTCAATATACAAGTTATTTCTTATGTTAATCCTAGTATTCGGCTATATAAATGTAAAAAACATGTAAATTGTTAATTATGGCAATTTAAATATTGAATATTACCTAGATACAGAACTATTTGTGTTCCGAATAATATTTTCAATTTTAGTAAACGCTCTCGCTATCTAGCGATAGCCGCACTTCCCTGACGTGTAGGTTAGCATGTGTTACGTAAGGTACGAATAACCAGTCGAGCGCGCGGGCTGGGGGACACATTATTACCAACATTAAGGTTTTTACGCGGTCTAACGAATTTATTAATAGACGTGACCAAATTTACACAACTTATGTATCACATTCTTTTTTTTATTGCGATAAAAATCGAGACATCATCACGACATCTCCAGCCGGTCGTAGAAGGCGACTAAATGGTGCTCTTCAGAGCTCTGTGTGCATTTGAGGGGCCGTGTGCCCTCCGCGTAAGTAACCTCTAAGACGAGCGCATGAATACGCGAACACGCGCTCCTTCATGCATTAAACACCAAGGCATGGCATATAATATGTATACCTCGGAACCGCATGGAAGCGTCTCACTAGCAGGCACGCAGCACGGGGCAGCGCAATTACCCTAATATGGGCGATGATTGCCATCAAAGGGTTGGGTCGGTATGCCGGCGTAGCACTGTGCGTTCGAGGTGCGGTGCGGTACGGACACAGTTCCCGCACGCCGCACTAGAAACACTACCTGCCTCCACCTCCAGGGCTTGCGGAGGGGAGCCATGGTTAGCCTTCCCTAATAAAAATAAGGATCCATGAAGCCGCAGGTAACCGTTTGTCCTATTGATAACGTTAAGTAGGTTTAAAGGCATTCTGCATCTTTGAAATGTACCTTCCTAGTGTAGCCACCTCGCTAAGCCCATATTTGCCAGTTTTATAAACAACTAATACTGCTCGCTCGGGTTACCCGGGTGAAAATGTTATTCTGAGGTAAAGGTATATATTTGCCCAGAAAAAAAGCGTACTATGGATTTATTATTTCGTGATAAATAGCCTACTTATCCAACACGAGAAAATATTTACGATTCGAACCAGTAATTCCTGAAATTAGCGCGCTCAAAAAAAACAAACTCTTCTGCTTTATACATTAACTAGCGGCCCGGCCCGGCTTCGCCTGGGTGCAAATACAGATTCCAGTCCATATTTTATTTAAAATCAATATGACAGCCGTTGTCTAAACTGCTTATCCTATTCCAATCCCATCCTGTACCTATTCTTATGTCCCATTTTATCCACCTTATATTCTATTCTATCCCATCTCTCCAGATTCAAATCATTATTTTGCTACGGAGATATTATAACACTGTTACTACTCCGACGACATTCATTGAAATCAATTAAAAGATACCATAGCTGACCCGACCACGCTTCGCTATGACTTAGTTATTAAATGATTAATATTTTATATCCAATTATTTAGTATAGAAAAAAGCCCGACCCACGTTTGCCTGGATGCAGATATTTTTTTATTTTACTCCACACCAAATACATGTTATTTTTCGTATAAGCTCTTGTATACCTAAACATGAATTAGCTATTCTACTGTCCTGCTCAATTCCGTCCCATCCCGTCTGTTCAGTCACTTCCCGATACGTCCCGTCCTTTCTCTACATGAACCATCCCGTCTTATATCGTGCATTTACATTTCGTCCTATCAAATCTGTCAGCTATTCCAGTCCTATCTCCTCTATCATATCCCGTTTCTCCATATCCAAATAGTGTGCCTTATAAATTTTTGTCATTAAACACTTTAGCGATTTTTAATATGCATGCAATATTCCATCCCTTGTTTCACCCGCACTATGCTGTTTTCCAAAAATATTACGCCATTACTTTTTGTTAGTAATAAAGAGATGAAATATAATTTTTCATAGAAAATACACTCACACTCACACACAATTATATTTAACAATTATATTTAACTGGTTTCTCAAGACACAGGCAACGCCTAATTTGAAAATCCCTGCAAAGTCTCCATAATTATATAAAATTGTTATTTTATTCAGTTCAGTTCAGTTTTTATTTTCATGTGTTATTTTATTAAAGATTTTTCATTTTCAAGTGACATTCTATCTTGAAAAGAAGTAAAACTTCTTACGTGTGAATATTATTCATTTTAGTGTCCTATATTTATAACTGTATCAGCCCATATACGTCCCACTGCAGGGCACGGGCCTACTCTACAATCGAGAATACGATTGA
Source organism: Hyles vespertilio (assembly GCA_009982885.2). Taxonomy (NCBI): domain Eukaryota; kingdom Metazoa; phylum Arthropoda; class Insecta; order Lepidoptera; family Sphingidae; genus Hyles; species Hyles vespertilio. Next base: position 169,724 of record CM042825.1, on the reverse strand, counting down.
GAGTGGTTAGGCCATATAGTCCACCACGCTGGCCTAGTGCGGGTTGGCGGACTTACATACCATAGGTATTCTTATAAATCGCTATGGTATGCAGGTTTCCTCACGATGTTTTCCTTCACCGTTTTAGTGCGTGGTGATTGATTATCAATACACAATACAATATTTATATAGCTTCATAATATATTCTCTTTAGGTTACACAAAATAAATTTCTGAACGCATGCATAAATATTTGACAACCAATTTAAATGTCAATCGCTTTTCATTACTGTCATTAATTTACATCTTTAAAATCTAAAATACGCCATTAATCGAATATTGTGGCTATATGTTGTCGATTCGAAACCTTTATTTAAATACGTTATTTAATTTTAGGGAAGAGTTTACCGTATCGACGCTATGAACATTAAATGTTTGACAGTTACAAACCCATGAACATTTTGTATGGGAAAATGTTTTTTCCTTTTTTTTATACTTTCGTATATTCAATTGAGATAAAAACTATCCCACCGTTAAGTTGGAACAAATAACACATATCTACAAAATTTCATTATAATCAGTTGAGTTGTTTAGGAGTCCATCGCGGACAAACAACGTGACACGTGAATTATATATATTAAGATATACATATAGTACAGGCAACGAAGCAACGGGTTACTCTTGTCCGCAATGCATAATTTGCCAGGAGTTTTTTTTTTCATGAAGAGGTGGCATATGACCCCACTAAGTTAAAAACCCAAAATACTTACAAAAATGGCGTCCGCTAGAGCCGCCATTTTGGAAAACGCGTTTGAAGCCATATCTCCGGAACCGTCCACTTTAGGCCCATCATGCTAAGGACCTTTCTTGTAGATAATTAAATTTCCCATCTTTTTTGTTCAATAATTTTTTTTGTACCATTAACCGTTCGCGATTTAGAATGAACTGATTTGTACAACAGCCACATCACCTGTATGTATGTACGTGTGTATGTATGCATGTACTGGTGTGAGTCGCACTGACCTCGCGCGTCGCGCAGCGCGTGCGCGGCGTGGCGGTGGTGGTTGCGCTCGGCCAGCGCCAGCGGCGTGTGTCCCTCCGCGTCGGTGGCGTGCAGCGCCGCGCCCGCGCGCACCAGCACGCGCACGTTCTCCACGTGCCCGCGCTCCGCCGCGATGTGCAACGCCGTCTGCACCACGCCGCACTCACTACTCACTGCTCACCGCTGTCCTCGACCACACACGCCTCATCTCGACACTTCATACACACACACACTCTCACCTCAACTTATATCAACACTTAAATATTCGCTAGTAGATCGCCAATAAAGACATGTCGAATATAAAAATTAATACACCTAACAGTCACATACAGTCACGAGCAATAATATGTATACATTGTCACATTTTCAAAAATATCTACACTGCTATCATTCAAAAAATATCTGCACAACATTTTTTTCAAAATTATCTAACCATCAAACTGTGTCAAAACTGGGTATACATTGGTTTCAGAATAATATACACAAAACATATGAGTAAAAAGTACACACTTCCAATTTTATTTTTAAGTATACACGACTATTTCTATAACATGTATACAAAATGGATACATTAAAATGACATAGAAAATGTATACCTACTTTTTCCTGTTTTTGTTAAATTTATTCATATACCATTGTATGATACAATAGTTTCTGAATTGGACGAATTCAGCTGTAGTGATCAATACAATCATCATCAGCCTGTAGCAGTCCACTGCTCACAGTCCAAGCTATGTCGGATATTCTTGTTCTTTGCTGTTTTATTTTATTAGAGATGCTATTCTTAAGAGAAATTTCCAACATAGCTCACTGAGCGACAAATATCTATACTAATATTATAAAGCTGCAGAGTTTGTTTGTTTGAACGCGCTTATATCTGGAACTATTGGTCCGATTTGAATGATTCTTTCAGTGTTGGGTAAGGTCATTTATCGGGGAATGCTATAGGCTATATATCATCACGCTATGACCTATAGGAGGAAAGCAGTAGTAATATTTCTAGCAAATACGAGGAAATTTTGTTCGTTTTTCGTGGTCCGAATGGTCGATATTCTAATCTGATAGTCAGAATTAAATATTTTGATTGCCATTTTAAAACGTGTATGCACCCGGGCGGATCCGGGCCCGACCGCTAGTTATTCATAGTTTTATAAATAAAAAGTGGTTGGTTACTGCAATAAAACAAGAGCTTACGGAATCAGTTTGTAATTCGTTAAGCGTAATCATTAGATATTATATCATATTAAATACGAGGTATCGGTAATTAATTAAAATCTTGTGTAGCCACCTTCAGCATTTATAACATCATGCAATCTTTCCCGCATTGACGAAATCATATTATTACATATATCACTGCCTCTAAAGCTATCCCATATCTCGTAGACATTTCTGATCAAGGCTTCTCTGGTTGTAACTTGGTTGCTGTCCCACTCTTGAACCATCAGCCCCCACAAATTCTCTATTGGATTGAGGTCTGGGCTTTTAGGCGGCCACGGCAACAAATTAACTAAATTTCGGTTGCGATTGAACCAGGTCTGCGTGTATCTAGAATTATGGACCCCTGAATTGTCCTGGACAAAATCAATAGGCGCTGATTCGGGAAAGTACAACTCCAGACTAGGCAGTAAAACTTCGTCTAAAATATTGGTATATTGGTCGCTATTCATTCGACCACTGATCACGAGCAATAACATAGAAACACTCATAAATTTCAAATATATGTAGCAACATTAAATCGCATAAATAAGTATGCTAACAGTTCAATAATAATATTTAAACGTAAAATTGAATCAAAATTAACTACACATTTTGATCAAATTTTCGTTGACAACAGATTGTCGCTCAGTGAGCTATGTTGGAAATTTCTCTTAAGAATAGCATCTCTAATAAAATAAAACAGCAAAGAACAAGAATATCCGACATAGCTTGGACTGTGAGCAGTGGACTGCTACAGGCTGATGATGATTGTATTGATCACTACAGCTGAATTCGTCCAATTCAGAAACTATTGTATCATACAATGGTATATGAATAAATTTAACAAAAACAGGAAAAAAGTAGGTATACATTTTCTATGTCATTTTAATGTATCCATTTTGTATACATGTTATAGAAATAGTCGTGTATACTTAAAAATAAAATTAGAAGTGTATACTTTTTACTCATATGTTTTGTGTATATTATTCTGAAACCAATGTATACCCAGTTTTGACACAGTTTGATGGTTAGATAATTTTGAAAAAAATGTTGTGCAGATATTTTTTGAATGATAGCAGTGTAGATATTTTTGAAAATGTGACAATGTATACATATTATTGCTCGTGACTGTACATAGTCCTGACCCCACATTAACATCAATTAAGTCTTGTGTCGTGGGTATCAGAAACTAAGAGAGGCATTTCAGCCTCACAAACACTGGGACCCGAAACATACAGGGTGATATTAACACATGTTACTTAATTTAACCCACATGTTTCTTACTACCCCAGGTGACATTGTATATAATTTGAAAGCAATATGAGAAGGTTTTTTGTCATAAATCGTGATTTTCGTTTTCACGATTTTTGGACTTCTCCTGTAGATAAGAATATTTTTACCGCTTAGATGAACTTCAGTTCGGTTAAAGAACTAATCTGAACCAAAAAAAACTCAGTATCTATAGGGGTTGATCAAAAGCCTTGAAAACTAAAATCGCGATTTTTGACAAAACTATCAGGCAGTTTTTGTTCATTTGGCGCAATAGTACCTGGGGGGATTAGGAACACATGTTTTAAATTAAATACCATATGTCAATATCACCCTGTATACCTGTGGTTCATACAAATATATATTGTTTTGGTGCGGTAATCGAACCCGCGGCCTTTCGTTTTACAGCCGCCGCCTAACCAACTGCGCCACTGTGGCGGATATCAAATATGATATCTTGAAATATTACTTTTTATGGCATAGAAAGAATACACCTCGACTGCCTCGGTGGCGTAGTTGCACTACGGTACGGTTACAAAACTGAAGTCTCGGGTTGAAATCCCGAGTCAGGCAAAGTGACATTGGATATTTCTATTCATGATTAGTCCAGAGTCAGATAGGCTCGCCTCTTATCACATCGTGGGACGCAATATGCAAGGCGAAATGTGGGTGTTATGGTAACACTTCTGCCTACCCCTTCTGGGAAAAAGGTGTGAGTTTATACATGTGTGTAAAATAATAAACAATCATTACTACAAAAAGCACCAATCCTGGATTGCTCTCGAGTTGTAGATAATGAGTGCCTGAAGAAGAATATCCCATCAAAAACATCCTGTAAAAAAATTCCAAGTCTCGCAGCTCAGGTTTTCTAGCGCAAAAAGTTGTGAGATGCATGTAATACCAAGTCGATTAATTTATTTAGTCCTTAAGGGACCTTCTATATAATGTTATTACGTTAGTTATTACCATATCAATATAAAAATTCTTTATGTTTTAAATAAATAGATCGACTTGGCCAGCAGCATAATGTATAAATTATACGATACATTATGTTGTCATGCGATGGCCAAGTCGATCCATTTATTTAAAACGTAAAGAATTTTTAATATTGATATGGTAATAACTAACGTAATAACATTATATAGAAGGTCCCTTAAGGACTAAATAAATTAATCGACTTGGTATTACATGCATCTCACAACTTTTTGCGGTAGAAAACCTGAGCTGCGAGACTTGGAATTTTTTTACAGGATGTTTTTGATGGGATCTCACGTCTTTTTGTAGAGTCCTACTTTTTTCCTTTTCGGTACTTCTTACTTCTAGAATATCACTAACGATTTTTCTTAAAGCCTCTGCCTTATGGATTTTTTTTATTTTTGTAGGTATCAATTTATCACAAATATAGCGGATTTGATTATTAATGTTCTTTCTTTCATTGTAATTGATATTTTCGAGTTATTTAATCTATTTTTTTGCAAGTTTTTCTTCGTCATGTTTTTCTAGAGGAATGTTGTACAGTTTCATGGGCTGAATACACCATTTCCCTCTCTATATCCCCTCCTGTTATGCCTCATGTATATAGATATCTATCTACAACTATTATTCCATTATATACGGGTACAATGATTCATTAACTGCAAATCTAACTTTGTAATCCTATACATTTATATGGGATTACAAAGTTATTCACGCAGTTGGTCTATCTAGAAAACTAGACACAAATTATGAAATGTTTGAATTTTCCCTTACTTTAGACACTAAACACTAATTATATTCTAAATTTGAAGGTTCTATGTCTGCTAGAAGTGCCTTAGACTTTTGATGATCGGTCAGTCAGTCAGTGAGTGACAAAATTAAGAAAGTTTGACTAGTTACAATTATTAAACTACTGGTTCAAATTGAATGAAATTTTAAATATACCGTGTTTACACAATGCCTGCTTAGTAACTGAAAATTTAGGCTTCATGCATTAGCCACAACGAAGTTATAGGGGGTTGAAAATGGTCTGAATTGCTTCGAGAAAATGATGTTACGGCCTATAGCTCGACTTGGAGGGGGCTCGGCCGCGCCCCCAGATAAGCCGGCAGATGCGTTGTGGGTGTTGTATAGTGTGTAGTGTGTATTGTACAGTGAGTACCTTCCCGCCGGCGCTGTCGTCGCAGCGCGCGTGGATGTCTGCGCCGGCGGCACACAGCGCGGCGAGGCAGCGGCTGCGCTCGGCCAGCGCGGCGGCGTGCAGCGCGCTGCGGGCGCTTGCGTCGCGCGCGTCCACCTCCGCGCCGTTCGACAACAGCTCCTGCAGCAGCTCCAGGTTGTCCCACAGGGCCGCCTGCATGCCAACATACACAACCTGCTACTCCACACTCACATTACAAGCATATTATGCTTCGTCTATGTAGTGTGTTGTTGTAATGTGAGCTACTTCACCCCTGGACATACTTGCACTGTGCGCATACATACTCATACTACAGGAAATAATGTCTAGTCCTACATTGGTATGACAATAATGATATGGCAATATACCAAATAGTTTATTTTTAGCCTACAAAGTACATAATACTGATTTATTTATTTATTTATTTATGCTTTATATACATAGTTGTATACAGACGGACTTAATGCCCGAGGCATTCTCTACCAGTCGACCTTTGGGTGGTGCAGAGAGTGAAATAGTAGGCGCATAAATTCAAGTATATAGCATTTTGAAAATGAACGATAGAATAATATATATGTATATACATGCAAAATACATAGAAATATAATACTAATACATAAATATTTAATACATATTATATAAAGTCTAAACAGGAAAAGTATATTTAAAGTGACTCTGCCAATGGCGAACCTTCATCTTGAATGCCAAACGTGTACCGGACGCCCTAATATCTACAGGGAGTGCGTACCAAAGAAGAATAGATTGTATAGAGAAGGAAGAGTGGATAAAGTCTGTGCTAGGACAATGAAGTAGGAGATTGTTGTTTGAACGAAGATTCTTATTATGGTTACTGCCTAAGTATTGAAATTGAGACGTTAAATAAGGGGGAGAAGTAGGGGATGTAAGAATAGAAAAAAGTTTAGTAAGTACATGCAAAGAACGACGCTGGCGAATTGGTAACCATTTTAGTTTGGGAACGGAAAGAAGAAACGTGATCATATTTACGAAGATTGAAAATGAATCGAATGCAGTTATCTATATATACCGGGTATCTCAAGACTGCTACCGAAAACGAAGCCGGGTGGTAGTTTTAGTGACTACAAACACAAAGCAACTAAAAATTTCACAAAGAAACGCGACAGTTATTTTTTATGATTTTTTAAACATCGTCATTTTTTGGTGGTAAAACCCTAGTTTTAGCTAAAATAATAATTTAAACTCTTTTATACCTTAGATTATTTATAAATAAAAGGGTATACACTGTTATTTTAGGAAAAAATGCATTTACCACCCAAATATGGTCAAAGGAAAAAAATAACAAAAAAAAATTGTCGCGTTTTTTTGCCACTTTTTCTGTTGCATTGTGTCTGAAGTCGCTTAAACTACCACCCGGCTTCGTTTTCGGTAGCAGTCTTGATATACCCTGTATAAAAATGAAACCCGTTTCGCGTTGTCACGGCATCACGTGTGAACGGCTGAACCGATTTGGCTTATTTTGGTCTTGAAATATTCGTAAAAGTTCTGGGAAGGTTTTAGGAATGAGAAAAATTGGAAAATTTCTAAGGAAGATACTAAAAACCTTTTTTTTTGGGTATCGTTCAAGCGTGATCCGTCCAGCCAATATAGGATGATCTTTGTTTGTTTGACAGGAGACGTAAAAGACGGTCCAGCTTCAACTACCATCCAACGTAAAATGATCTATCTTTCCATTGTCTTTCATTGACGGCTGACGAAATAGAACAAAATTCAAAAAATGTGTACAACGTGTATATAATATTATCTAGATACGGCGTCTTGCGCGTAATTTTGTTAAATGTAAAATAAAACGATGTCCATATCTACCAAAATAGCCCATTGTTTTTTTAGATTATTGCAACAGTTTTAAGCAAGGTATACTCTATCGTAGCGTTTTGCCGGAGTACACCAAAATATATCTAATTATAATTTTTCGTTTTCATAAACGACATTGTTTTTTGAATTGATACTTTTAGATGCGCTGGGGGACAAATTTAAATTCCGCATTAGTATTATTTTCAGACTCAAGAATTAAAAAAAATGGTACGTTGATGCCGTATCTAGACATTATAATGAAACGATATGCAGTTTTATATTTTTAAATATTTGTTTTATTACTTAAGGCAGTATGAAGGTTTTATTAATTTGTATATGGTAACGTACTAGACGCGACTGCCAACAAGTTTACGATGGTCACGGGTTCAAATCTCAGGGCACACCTCTGACTTATCGGATTAATTTCTACGTCAAATAAAATCCGCCAACCCGCACTAAGGCAGCGGGGTGGACTATATCTTCTTCTTCTATAATATAAAAATGAATCGCAAAATGTGTTGGTAAGCGCAAAACTCAACAACGCCTGGGCCAATTTGGCCAATTCTTTTTTTTAAATATTTATTATTACTTTATTACTAACAAAAAGTAATGGCGTGCAATATTATTTGGAAAAACAGCATTTTGGTGCTGAATTAAGGGAAGGAATATTGGATGAACAATAAAAAACGCTTAAGTTTTTAATGTCAAAATTTCATAAGGCAATCTTTATATGTATATATATATATGGAGAGACGGGATTTATTAGAGTGGAAGGTACGGGAGAGGACTGGGATAGCTGACAGATTTGATAGGACCAAATGTAAATGCACGTTATAAGACGGGATGGATAATAAAGAGAAAGGACGGGACGGATCGGGAAGAGATTGAACAGACAGATGAGACGGGATTGAGCCGGACAGTAGGACAGCTACGTCAAGTTTAGGTATACAAGAGTTTATACGAAAAATAACATGTATTTGGTGTGGAGTGGAATCAAAAAATATATGCACCCAGGCGAAGCTGGGCCGGGCCGCTAGTTATTTATATTAATGATTTAGAAGAAAACTTAAAAATAGTAAAAAATTTAAAGTGAGATAATGTGATCCAAGGAGCTTTTTGAAAATGGGAAGTGATTTGGTTAATCTAATGAGTAAAGGGAGTTCATTCCACAAGCGAACAGCATGGACCGGAAACGACTTACTGAAGGAAGTACTGATATACTTGGGAATTCCTAATGCCAAATTCTCTGCAGATCTAAGAGGTCTTGCATGTGAGCTGCTAATGCCCGAATATTGGAACGCAACTTAAATATTATGTTGCACTTATCTATGTAAATCCCACTTAAATGTACTAGGTAAGTGGGCTGTGCGCTGTTAAGAGCAACTTATTATTTAAATGGCGTTCCAGTATTCGGGCAAAAGAAAATAAAAATGCTCATCAAAGTAACGGGGAATAGTGCGATGGAAAAGAATAGTATATAGGAGGGATAGGATACGATTATTTCGGCGTATTGACAGCCACTTGAGCTTCGTACGAAATTCAGACACATGGTCATATATGCGAAGTCCATTATGAATTGGATACAAAAGTTTTGATGTTGCTCAAGCTTTTCAAATCGGGCTTTGATGAATCGAGATAGCTAGCATCAGTATAATCAAGAAGAGGAAGAAGATGAGACTGATCAAGCAAAACTTTCATGGGAATTGGTAAAAGTTCCATAGCCTACTTATAGACCCATTGCTGCAAATAATTAGCTGCTGAGTTCTTGTAGCTGGGAACCCCAGTATAAGGTTTTGTCCAAAATTAAGCACAGGTTCTTAATTATGAAGGATAATGCATCCATAGAATATCACAGTGGGTATCAGGTTGGTATCAATCTTGGAAACCACCCTGGAGCTGCCAACAACAATGAGTTGAGTTTTTGTTGGGATGACTTTCAGGCCATGCATTTTACTCCAATTGTTTATGCATCCAAGATCTTTGTCATTTGCAAATATGGCCTTCATCACCCTGTCAGCTGGTGCTTGGTAATATAATTGTAGCTCATCAGCACAGATGATAGGAAGAAATAAGGTTGTTAGAGATATAATTATTAAATTATGTGTAGAGCAAAGGAGATAAAACGCCACCCTGAGGAATGCCATCAGAATTATTTTTATTTATCTTATTATTTTGAATGTAAACATTTATGATTTTTTAAATTATGAGTAAGCTAAATACTTGATGGCAGTGCAGACTAATATTGTATAAAAATAGATTATCACCGGACACTGCTCCCAGCTCATATACAAACTGCACTCGCTAACTCACGTATTGTATGCATAACGCAAATTAGGCTACAGAATAATAGAAATCTTGCTTGTTAAAATGACTCAAGTATATCTTGAAGCGAAATTACGACACCGAGAACACGCAAGCTGCACATACAGCCTTGCATCACGCGCAGAGAATGCAGCATACATCACACGCGACACAATGCATTTACCAGCCACCACACTCAGCTGCTCCCTACGCTGTGCATTTATTACCTGATGCAACAGACGGCCCTGGAAGTGCTCCTCGTCAGGAGAGAGGTCCATCCTCATCGGCTTCTGTACAAAAACTACAGCGAAGCAGACATTTCCGGCCTAAACAACCGCTCAAGCGTTGCGGAAGTATGAATTCACATTATTGGGCTTATCAAACTGCTGTTCACTTAAATCACGAACTAAATACCACAATCCTGCTGCTAAGGAGGGTTTGCCAGTCAGACTAGATCATTAAATAATTATTGAAACAGAGGAAAGTGTAATTTTATATGGTGCAGTTCGTGCAGTTTCGTATTGATTTGAATCGAAATTTGACAGCTTTGACGGATGACAGCTGTTTCGATCAGTCGCCTTGTGCCTGTCAACTTGGAGAATACGTAAGCGTTTCCGAACGAATGAATAAAATTACAGTACACTTAAAATCACTACGAGAAATTACTTTGGCCCGTAGATGGGTATTATACACAGGTTTTTTAAACATTATGGTTAATGAAATCCATGGCATTAAGAAGCTGAAGGTTAACTGAGAGAAAACTGGTTTCAATTCCCGCACCGAGACAAATGTAGGTTTATAAAATGGCACCCTGTGATATGAGTGCGTTTCGACAATCCCGCCAGGGTATCCCCTGCCTGTCCTAAGATGAGACTGGTGGGGCGATTAGATGTCGCGAGCGCGCAGTGGGGGACTGTAGAATCGACTTTTGTACTGGGACACAATACGACCCCGATATGTTTAGCAGCAGAGGTGGTGGCAATTGCCTGTTGCCTTCCTGTTGCTGTGAACGCCTAAGGCGTTATTGGGAATGAAGGTGTTTCTTAGCACTTATGATAAAGTACGGACCACAAATTAAGCGGCAGTGTTCACGAACGGTTCTAGTGTAAGCCTGAGCGCTCTCGCTTCGGGTTCTCAGGGGAAAAGGACCACGCGATATTTTGGTTGGTATAACTTAGAACGGTGACCCAATATAATCGCTGCACTTTCCTCCGAGGTGGGGTGGGTAACGGTAACTCAGTTTCGCCGCGTCAACGAAAAAATATATATCTAACCATCTCGACGGAAACCCAAGGTTTTCCAAATATTTTTTCTGCCGCACTGTCAAGCTGTGGAATTGTTTGACATAATATCGCGTGTTCCCTGCTTCCTATAATCCTCGGTCTTACCGCAGTAGCGTGAACAGGAATCTTAGCTGGCCGGCATGATTGTGTCGAATGTCATGAGACCGCCGACAGATGCACCAGGTGTAATGCAGTCACTGTGCCATGCCATGTAGTGATTACTTACTCTATGGTTGCACTTATTGCGTTGCATCGTTGCGGTTACGCGCCAATTCAAATTTTTGACTTAATAAAAAATTTGAATATAACCAAAAGATTCGTTTATCGTACCATCAAACGATACAATGAAGACTCTAGTGTAGATGACAGGTCAAGAAGTGGTCGCTTTCGGTCTGTTAGTACTCCAGCAGTGATAAAAGCTGTGAAGGCGCGAATTCAAAGAAATCCCAAACGTAAGCAGAAACTGTTGGCCCTTCAGATGGGGTTAAGCAGAACCACGGTGAAAAGGGTGTTAAATGAAGACTTAGGGCTTCGGGCATATCGAAGAAAAACAGGACATCGTTTGAATGCTCGTCTAATGGACCTGAGACTGAAGAGGTGCCGCGCTTTGTTGAAGCGGTACGCGGGAAAAAAATATCGGGAAATCCTTTTTTCAGATGAAAAAAATTTTACCGTAGAAGAGAGCTACAACAAACAAAATGATAAGGTGTACGCACACAGTAGTGAAGAAGCAAGCAACCGTATTCCGCTTGTCCAACGAGGTAATTTTCCATCCTCGCTCATGGTATGGTTGGGAGTTTCTTATTGAGGCTTAACAGAGGTACATTTTTGTGAGAAAGGTGTAAAAACGAATGCAGTTGTGTATCAAAATACAGTCCTGACGAACCTTGTGGAACCTGTTTCTCATACCATGTTCAATAACAGGCACTGGGTATTCCAACAAGATTCGGCGCTAGCTCATAGAGCGAAGAGCACACAAGACTGGCTGGCGGCGCGTGAAAATTGAAATCGACTTCATCCGGCACGAAGACTGGCCCTCCTCCAGTCCAGATTTGAATCCGTTAGATTACAAGATATGGCAACACTTGGAGGAAAAGGCGTGCTCAAAGCCTCATCCCAATTTGGAGTCACTCAAGACATCCTTGATTAAGGCAGCCGCCGATATTGACATGGACCTCGTTCGTGTTGCGATAGACAACTGGCCGCGCAGATTGAAGGCCTGTATTCAAAATCACGAAGGTCATTTTGAATAAACTTTAGTGTCACAAGTCATGTTTTGTTAAGTTCATTTTAGTATATAAATGGTTACATAATGAATAAACTTGTTTCAATTATTTTATAAATATAATGTTACACATGTGACAGAATTTATGACCTGACTAGGTATTTAAAGGAGATATTATTTGCTTAGAGTACCTATGTTGAATAATTATTATAATTATTTCTTAATGCTACTAATATACTTTTTAAGTAAGAAATATTATTTTTTGAAATACAAGCTCAAGTTACTTTACGATATGTATACAATGACACACTACACTTCCGCTGCTGTGACAGTGGAAAAATTTGAATATGTAAAGACAACTACCCGCACATTTCATCTACTCATCGAGTTACGACAAAGTAGTGCGTCTTAACATTTAAAATGTGGCGCGGTTACAACGAAGACTGGGAGAGAAGAAAAGAATATCTCATCAGGACTTTGTTCAGGGATATATCACGTAAGTGCATTTTAAGATTTCTGGCTAATATAACGAATAAAAAAATTTGAAACGTAAATACGTATATTCTGAATTAGTCAAACTAATCATTAGCGTTAGTCACTAGATTCACTATGATGTTATAAATGACAAACAAAACAAATAAGTATGAACAAGTTGATCTTAAGAATGTTGATACAACGTTTAGTCGTACTTGTGAGTGGACTATCAAGTGTTGGAAATATTGCTATGTTGCTTGGCGGGTAGTGACCGGCCATGTTTAATTATGTTTCATTATATAAAGTGATGAACGCATTTTTCAGCGTTGTCTACGGTGTTAGAAGAAGAGGGTGATCAGAGCGGGTCGTCGATACATTTGTCGCCCTCTAGTGTGAAAGTGAAGAGATTATCAGACGGTGAGAATTCTAAACATAATTATAAATCAGTTAAAATGCCCCTTATGAGCCTCGGAAGACACCGCACGAATCCCATTATGACAAGATTATACGGAAATTCATATGTGGGTCACATGATGTACTAAACAAGGAATATATTTATAAACTATAAGTGATAAGGGATTGAGTTCGATTACTAGCTTTTTGTAGTGTTTTTACCAAGTCCACAAATTATTTCGAGTCTGGGTGAGGTATGTGTTGGGTGTATTTATAAATTGGTTTACATAAACTTATTAAAGCCTATCAGTAGCAGTTCTTTTATTGCCATCGTAGGCAGACGAGCTAGCGTCCAGTCTGATGGTAAACTGCTGCGCATGTACTCCAACATTGACAAAGTCATAGTCGCTGCCTTCCGAAAAACCTGGGTCGAGTATTCTAACAATAAACCCCTTTGAATATCATGATCGCTCTTGTTCCCAGCCGAGCATGGAACGTGGAGTCCGCTACCGCCGTTGATAGTGGAGAGGGAGCCCAACCGCCACGACGAACCTGAAGAGCACTACCAACGATTGGAACGCAAGATGAGAAGACTGTACAAATGGCTGTTCATTGAAAACCACAGCCTGTATAGCTCATTCGACGAATATAGTATGTGAAAGTTCGTTACGTACCGCGTACCAGATTAGTTAAGAAATAAACAAATATTTACTGTGGTAGATGAATAATTAAGGACTTGGCTTTCCCTGTGCACTCTATATTAATCAATACCTTAACTACCATCACAATTAACTTATTTAAATAACACTTACAGGTACAGACGAAGACTCCGATGAGTTTCTGAGCGTCGAGACTTTGAATAAAACATTTATCGTTGAGGACCGTGACGAATTAGGACAACGTTCAGGTACTAGCTCAGACTTCATAGCTGCCGAGAGAGATCCATTAGGCCCAACGCAAAGCTCGACTAGAAACGAAAATGGAGATGCAAATAAAACTGTAAGTTCTAGCGACAAACCACTGCATTCAAGTAGGCCGTCAGAAGATGGCCACAGCAATGTACCTGAAACTTATACTGACGAGGCATCAAATAAAACAAGTGATCACGCCAGAAGTGGTAGTGAAGCCACAGGGGGAAATATCAGCAAACCTGGAGAACAAGAACACAGTAAAAGGCTTTCTTTCCATTCAGCGACCTCTGCGTCATCTGAATGTGGAGACTATAATTATGAGCAGGTAACTTTCCGGGCTGATGTCCACAGGGAAGCGCTTGTTGAAGACGAGGTGATATCAGATTTCGTATATGAAAAACCCGTGTTTGACAAAAACAATGGGCAACGTGATTATGATGAATTAGCTAATCTGGATAGAAATTTTGGTAAGTTTTCACATATTTGCAAAACATGAGTGTGACACCTATTATAACAACAGCAACATACGTGGGTTCACAAAGGTCTCGACTCACGACCTCTCGGCCTCACTTGTTAACTAACGCCCTAATACTGGAACGCAAATTAAATATAAGTTACGTTTAACTACGTTAATCCCGCTTAAATGTACTAGCTAAGTGGGCCGTGCGCTGTTAAGAGGCACTTATTATTTGAATGGCGTTCCAATATTCAGAAAAGTCAGATAATCGAATTAACAGTTTCAATAAATACTTTAAGTACCTCTTAATATCACAAATAAATAAATAAATATCCCCAACAGCTACATACATTAACCTGATCCCACATTCAGATCAATCAAGTCTCGACTATCGGAAACTGCGAGAGACCGCGGTCTCACAAACACGCAGACCCGACACAAATATTAAACAATTGTGTCTAGTGCGGGGATCGAACCTACGGCCTCTCGTTGTAAAGCCGGTGTCTAACCAACTGCGCCACGGAAACTGTTTATTAATCAGATTATTGAGAAATATGGCACCATAGTCCACCGAGCAAACGGTAGCCGGCGCACTAGTTTGTTTCATTGCTTCAAAATAAAAAAGTTTAATCATTTGCCGTCTAAATGTTTAATTTAATATAAATCTAAAACTACCAGACCAATATAAGTATTTGATTTACGTTATTAGTAAGTAGTAGGTAACACGAACTTATCATCTAGTTTCAGATTTACCGTTTCCGAGAACTGAAGGGGCCACGTCCAATTACTTAGACGTTGAAGAGATAGAAGAAATGAGAACACCTCGAAATCATGGCGTGAATGCCATGATTTCCTTTGGAACCTCACAAAATCAATCTCATCAAGATAATACTGAATATTTATATGAAAAGTTTGATTCACCCTTATGGGAAATTAGCCATCCTTTTGAATTAATAAGGGAAGACTCAAATATTACTATGTCTGACCAATGCTCTGATGATCTTAATAAAACTCTACAAGGCTCTACTCAAAGGCTAAATAGTAAGAGGCAAATCAACGACGAAACCATCGCTGATTACACCAATCCGTTGACTCCTAGTCGTAAAAGAAGTAGATACGAAAACGCAGTTGTACAAGTTAATGAAAGGACGGAATGGAATTCAGTGCGTGCTAATTTTTTTGTAGGCACGCCTAAAGTATTCAGGCTGTGCTCATGTAAAGTTCACAGATGTTTGTGCTAAAATTGTACTTTTTACGGAGTACTAAGTACATTTTAACAAAGTTTTGATTTATGATTATTTAATTATTTACAATTTATACTAATAAATCCATTGAAAATATTAGGTCTTGCTAATGAACAAAAATTGTTTTATTTTTGGTCTATAAAGTTTAATTCATATTAAATCCAATGATTATCCATTGATTAAATCGCCGAATTCCAATGATTAAAGAGTAGATTTATATTCTGTACCTAATCATTGTCCAATTCGAACTTATAAATTCGAACCAATGATTAAAGAATAGAGGGGATGAAACATAAGGTCACGTGACGCGTGCCACTTTGATTCACAAACATGGCGGCGGCTCCGCCCCTAAAAATAGTGATACGCTAGTACCAAATTTTTTTATCGATATCGATCATCAACAGTGGCATACGACTAACATTAATATAACATTTTTAATTTTTGCTTTACATGTCAATTGAGTATAAACAGGGGATTTTAGGACTTGACAGTCAAGTCTTTAAAAATTAAATCTGATAATAATAGGTCAATGTTTTGATATTTTTTTCATGCTATGATTTATTTGATGGGTAAGTTTTACCTGATGATTGGATTGGATTTGTCAAATAATACACACGTGAGATAAAATACAACTTTATTAATAGCTAGAATTCGGTTGCGACTTCGAATATACCACACTTTTTTCCTTAAGCACCAATTTTCACCATGTCAATATTTCTTTTGCCAAGTTATAACTAAAATCTAAAAAAAAACAGACATTTAGCAAACAACAATGAAAATATGTACACTAAACTAACAACTTAAATATATAAATAGAAATAAAATATCTACACAAAATTAACAATTAAAATGTAAAAATAGAAATTAAACAATTAACTAAATAAACACAATTAACTAAATAAACTGACATTATTGTGTTCTGTGACATGAACTATTGTAATTTTAAATGGCGATATAAAAAAAGAAAAAAGAAGACAGTTCGTGTTGCTGACGAAGTTTCTTGCGCCACTTCTTCTTCACAGCTACAACACGTTCCGAAGCAGTGGTAGCAGAAATGAACAATCCAAAAGATCTTTTGAAAGACTATTTGAATAAATAATAATAATAATAATTAATCTTTATTTCATTACAACATGTTTACAACATAATAACACCCTGACTCCTGAACTAGGAAGCCCTGTATAACAGAAGTCAGTCTCTTTCGACAATTATTTATTTAACAGCTGCTTTATATAAAAAAATATGAAACTCGAAAAAAATAAAAATAATTAAAAGACTTAATAAACTATGTAACAACACTAGATCGCCAAATGAAATGAACTTAAACTATAAAGAATATTTTGATTTTGATTTTGAATAAAGGAATTGTAGCGGACATCGCGAACGAAGGCAGGAAATCAGCACTAGAATAAAAATATTTTTCGAATAATTCAATCAAACAAAAAAAAAACATAAGGTACATACATACATAAACATACAAGCGGTGAATAATGTGGACTATAGATTTTAATTTATGTATAAATATTGACTGCCTCAGTGGCGTAGTTGTATTATGGTACGGTTACAAAGCTGAGGTCTCGAGTTCGAATCCCGGGTCGCGCAAAGTGATATCGGATTTTTCTATTCATTATCAGCACAGTCAGGAATTTGTGCCCAATATTGCGATAGGCTCGCCACCCACAACATCGTAGGACGGAACATACAAGGCGAAATAAATAAATAAATAAATAACACCCAACAGTCACATACATAGTCCTGACCCCACATTAAGATCGAGTCTTGTGTCGTGGGTATCAGGAACTACGAGAGACTTTTCGGTCTCACAAACACACAGACCCGAGAGAAATATTTGTGGGCCGCACAAACATTTCTCTCATTGCGGGGATCGAACCCGCGGCCTCTCGATTCACAAACGGCGTCTTACCGCCTGCGCCACGGAGGCTGAAATGTGGGTGTCCTGGTTGCACCTCTGCCTACCCATTCTGGGAAAAAGGCGTGAGTTTATGTATGTATAAATATTAATATTATGATAAATTTATTTGTAACAAAACTAATAAAATGCAACTGCTACATAAACAATAGTAATATGATGTATTAAACATTTTGATCTTAGTGTGGGGTCAGACTATGTATGTGACGGTTGGAGGTAATTGTTTCTTGATATTCCTAAAAATATACTTATACTTTACAATTATCGTTACTTTTTTAGTCGCCATAATGTAAACACATGACCAACTAATACTAATTTACATGTTACAACCGTTACAAGGTTATACCTGTCGAGACAAACACCCAGTTGCATCTAATACATTTCGTTCATTATTACGTTGCACCATTCTTTGCTAAAATCAAAAATACCTATCAGGATATTTAATACATACCAAATAAAATAAAATAACATAGGTAGATTTTTATTGCTATTATTTGACTGAGGAAAATCATTATGTCTCACTTAGAATTCAATCAATGAATATGAAAGTGTTGGTTAAGATAAACAATTATAATAATTAATAATAAAATATAAAACTATTTCTGTTCATTAAAAGGTTCTCCAGAACATTAGACAATAGACTACCAATTGTCCAAATTATCTTGCATGTCATCTTTGTTATTGATTAACAGTTGTATTATTAATAGGATTATTAGGTAAAATATCATAATTACTACAATTTCACTTACCGGGAATATTGTTGGAAAGCTGTTTTCTTTTTCAAAATGTAATGAACAAATAAATGTATTTATTGCAGGGTTCCAATAGCTTCCAATTTTTTGTATCCATTTTGTCCTGGTTTATATGTTTATAGGGAATCTAAAAAATATTTTTAATTTCACTTTGTTTGTCGGTCTGAATATATATTTAAATATAAACTATTTTTTTCTTTTTTTGAAAAATCAAAATATTTAAAAATGATAATATCGATATGAATAATTTCGTATCGAATCCACTCATCTCTAAACTTGTGTGTAAACAAACAATGAGGTTGTTATTTACACTACTTGTATAAATAACGCCTAGAAGAGTCTAAAACTTAATCAACAAGATCCAAATACATTTATAAATGATAAAAATAAACCCAAAATGTAAATTTAGCACATATTTGTTAGTATTTCGTAAAAACAGTTACTAACCTATGAAAAGAAATGTTAGGATCCTTTTTGCTTGAACTCGACTCGAATCCTTTAACACAACACTGAGGCATTTTAAAAACTTAACAACTAAACTAATAAGCAAACTAAACAAACTCAACAAACGAGATTAACCAATGAATAATCCGAATTTCTTTGATTGTGCAGATTTGTTTACTCCGATTGACAGATAACGCCACAGTTTGACATTTCATGCAGTTTTTGGTTTAATAGTCTGTGGTTTCGAAAGCATAACTAAAATGGCGTCATTTTGGTCTATGGGCGGTCCCAGTGTGGTTAGTGAACAAAATATTGCCATATTCGAAACAAAGGAATTATTATTTGTCTCTTTCATTAAGGGACAAGTCAGCTTTGTGTAAATGAGACAGATACATAAATGTACATTCCGCGTCGATATTCTTAACATAACTATAACTTGACATATATAGCTACATTTGTGCGTCATCCTTTATAATTCTTTTATCATTGATTCGAACGTAGAATTCGAATACATTTTGACAACTCACAACGTCAAACTTTATTTCAAATCACATTCCAATATTTAAAACATAAAACAGCTACTATGATATGATAAGTACTGTACCTAATGCTATGATTTTCTTTTTTTAGTATTTTATCCTTGGAACACAATCAGATTGACGTAAACCGAGAGGTTATGTTTTGATTTTGAAGTAAAATTCATAGAATATTTATGTTTTGTTAACTGTAGTTTGTAAATATTTTATAACACAATGTCTCCACTGGAAGGACCTGTTAAAGAACTTGATGAAAAATTTACTGATATCATTGGCAAATTTGTATCAGACATAAAAAATGGGTGAGTTTCGTGGCATAATATTTGGTGTTGTTTTAATTTCGAATAATTAATTGAAATAAAATTGAACTGCTTTTTTTAAAGGTGGATTATGAATTGATATGTATCAAAGTTTCATTAGCATTTGTCGAAGTTCTAAAAGCACACACGTTTCCACAAATAGTTGTTATTGCGTCAGAAAATTTAGGCGTTTGTTGGGGTACTGGTATCAAGTGCATGCTGGGTAGGGTGGCGTAAAGATGTGTCTGCATGTAGCATTTATATAATTGATAATTAATGTTGTAATAAGATATATTTTGTTGCGTACTGTTAGTAGAACAGCAAGTAAGCTATTAAACTTGTCTTTGTGTTCTTGTACAGTGACGAATACCTTATTGGAGCAGTGGATATATTATCATGGTTAGTTCTAGTTGAGCTGCAGCAGAAACAGACTTCAGTTAAAGTTTTAGGTATCTGATAATTAACTCATGAAGTTAGGTAGCAAATATTCTTCTAATAACTGACTTGTTTTGATCAATATTTGCTATTATATACTAGATGCAAAAAATGTTGCTGCATTGAATGTACAGTCAGCATAAATTGAAGTAAACATATACTTCAAAGTTGAAACTGTACAGTTCTTGAGTAAAAATTCTATATGCTACTGTAATTATGGTAATTAATCCTATAGAACACTGGTAATCTTCCTGTACATGTGTGAATTGTATGTGTGTGAATATGTGTTGCAGGAAGCTGCAGGGCTCATACAACATAGCCATGGCCACGGTCACGCTGCTGGAGCAGATCATCAGTGACTCACCCAATGCATCTGCATAGTGAGATGTTTCAATTTTGCTTGTTGTAATAATCATACTTGATACTAATGGTATGAAAAGCGGTTAAAAACTATGAGTGGTTAAAAGTTGAAAGAAAAATAACATGTTAAATTAAACATTATAAATATAACTTTTAAGGAGTAATGACTTACATGAAATATGTTATTTAAAAAGTTAAAAAGTTATAAGTTGAAAAGTTGTACTCTTTCAAAAAGTTTCAGATATTTATTGTTGGAATTTTAGATATACATATTCACTACGTCCCAACATCATTACCAAAGTTTTCTCTAAACAAATAACACTTAAATTCTTCCATACTCGTGGCAAACTGTCAGATGACCGTTAATATTGTTTCGAAAATTAATGTTTACAAACATTAAAAGTTATAAATATTTCTAGGCCAAGCAATATTGCTTATGTTTTAAGTCAGCATACATGCATTTAAGGGTCGTAATTGTGTAAACTCAAGTCTCGGACAACTCAAACATGCATTAAAAGTAGTTTATTTAATTCAATACTAGCAGCCCGGCCCAGCTTTGCCTGGGTGCATATATTTTTTAATTCCACTCCACACCAAATACATGTTATTTTTCGTATAATCTCTTGTATACCTAAACTTGACGTAGGTGTCCTGCTGTCCGGCTCAATCCTGTCTCATCCGTCTGTTCGGTCTCTTCCCGATCCGTCCCGTCCTTTCTCTTTATTACCCATCCCGTCTTATAACGTGCATTTACATTTCGTCCTATCAAATCTGTCAGCTATCCCAGCCCTCTCCCGTACCTTCCACTCTATTATATCCTGTCTCTCCATATACACATGTACATATAAAGATAGCCTTATGAAATTTTGACATTAAAAACTTTAGCGTCCATCCAATATTCCTTCCTTTATTTCAGCACCAAAATGCTGTTTTTCCAAATAATATTGCACGCCATTACTTTTTGTTAGTAATAAAGTAAAAAAACATTCAAAAAAAAGAATTGGCCAAATTGGTCCAGGAGTTATTGAGTTATGCGCTGACCAACACATTTTGCGATTCATTTTTATATTATAGAAGAAGATATAGTCCACCCCGCTAGCTTAGTGCGGGTTGGCGGATTTTATTTGACGTAGAAATTAATCCGAAAAGTCAGAGGTGTGCCCTGGAATTTGAACCCGTGACCATCGTAAACTTGTTGGCAGTCGCGTCTAGTACGTTACCATATACAAATTAATAAAACCTTCATACTGCCTTACCAGGTGACGTAAGTAATAAAACAAATATTTAAAAATATAAAACTGCATATCGTTTCATTATAATGTCTAGATACGGCATTAACGTATCAATATTTTTTTATTCTTGAGTCTGAAAATAATACTAATGCGGAATTTAAATTTGTCCCCCAGCGCATCTAAAAGTATCAATTCAAAAAACAATGTCCTTTATGAAATCGAAAAATTATAATTAGATATATTTTGGTGTACTCCGGCAAAACGCTTCTATAGAGTATACCTTGTTTAAAACTGTTGCAATAATCTGAAAAAACAATGGGCTATTTTGGTCAATGATATATTATACAAATACGACGTAGATATCGCACTAGCACTTCAAAAGTGAGGCGTTCAAATTCGGGCAATTGGTGTAATTTCATCTAGTCGCATAGCAACGGCGACAGAGGGAAGACCTCAGCGCTGTCAACATAATTTATTTCGAAAATATTGTCTAAAGTGTCGAATTGTGTGTTTTAAGTGTGTTAAAACAATGGTGCAAAAATATGAAACTAAATGGGACCTACACACCATACGTAAGTATATAAAAACCACACAAAATTTAATTTTTATGTTAAATTAGCAAACACCACCTTCAATTGTGTAAGAAGGATCGCCTAATACAAAGATTGTTAAGTGCGATAGGGACAAAAAGATCATAGATTAACAAGTCAGAAGCGAAACCGATCATACAGAAAATTGACGATGACAGTTTGAATGGATTTGGATAATTGTATATTTGTTTCTAATTCAATCATATTTAAAACGATTAAGTTATTTGTTATGAAATATTTTCATAATAAATAACTTAACCCAACCACGAACATTACAAAATACATTATCTTCCCCATATATTTTGAATGACTGTATTATTTACATATATCATTGAATATTTCCAGATTTCCACGTGATGAGCTTTTGAGACGTAAATGGATATGCACTAAGCACAGCTCGGACAAAAAGAGGGTATTGTAACTGGATACTTTAAAACTGATTAATATTGGTTTAGCACATTTAATTATGAACAAAAATATACAACTACGAAAAAATATATATCCACCTAAAAAACCTGCACCATCGGTTGTTTACCAGTGGCAGGTCGCTCATATGTTACCGCCATGTGTAGGTACCACCTATTTCCCCCGCCACACGGCAGTTTAAATGCCATGTTATGTTCCGGTTCAAAGGACATTCTCGCCTGAGTAATCGCTGTACTTATACTTAAGATCTTATGTCTCGGGATGGCGAGCACAATGAAAGCCAAGCATTGCTTTGTAATTTAAGGTGTCTTGGTTTCGCTTATGTCCACGAGCGGTCATATCACTTGTCATCAATACAACAAATAATAATATTATTAAGAAATCGATTTTTCAGTGCCTGCTTACCATAAACTAATATAAAAAACGGTAATCAATTTATTTTTTATTTTTTCAAGTTTGTAAGCAATTAAAAATATATTTGTTACAGGATGGCGTACCACATGTAGACTCATGTAACAACCTCAAAGTTAATATATTATATACTTATAAAACCAAATAGGTAGTTTTATTTATCGTCACCCTTCTGTCTTTACCGCTTCGATTCTATGTTTGGATAGCGCAATGCTATCTCTTTTCGTCTCGTACTTTCTGTATAATCTTTTTCATTCACTAGAATTGTCATAAAGTATTAACAAATGAGTATGTATATGCATAGCAGTACAGTTTTTGAACGTCACGACATATGGATATGCGTCATCTTTATTAAAACATCATTGATTTTGGTAGATATGGACATCGTTTTATTTTACATTTAACAAAATTACGCGCGTTGTTGTATATACACCTCAACACTTCGATGTACCGATAGTCTATGTGGCACCGCTGAAGAGACTGTAGCACAGCCCAGGTCTCGATCGAATCAAAGGCTTTCTCATAGTCCACAAACGCTAAACAAAGCGGCAAGTTATACTCCTCGGTTTTTTGTATAACCTGCCGTAGCGTATGAATATGGTCTATGGTACTAAAGCCTTTTCGGAAACCGGCTTGTTCGGGAGGCTGGAAGTCATCAAACCTGCGTTCGAGACGATTTGTGATGACCCTTGAAAACAACTTATAGACATGGCTCAGGAGCGAGATGGGCCTGTAGTTCTTCAGCCAAGTGTTATCACCTTTTTTGAAGAACAGTACCACCAAGCTCCTGCTCCATGCCTCCGGCGTTGAGCCCTCGAGGAGAACGGAATTGAAGAGCCTCTGAAGGACTTTCAGTACCGGCGTTCCGCCCGCTTTCAGAAGCTCTGAAGTGATTCCGTCCTCACCCGGCGCCTCAACTGTTCACTGCCGCGCTGGAAAATGCCTTCAAGCTCTTGCAGTGGAAAGGATTCGGCATCAACATCAACGGCGAGTATATTACTCACCTTCGATTTGCCGACGATATTGTAGTCTTGGCAGAATCGTTAGAAGACCTTAGCACTATGCTCGAAGACCTTAATCGAGTTTCCCAACAGGTGGGTCTTAAAATGAACATGGATAAAACGAGGATCATGTCGAATATCCATGTTGTGCCCACCCCCATTGGAGTTGGGGGCTCGACTCTCGAAGTTGTAGACGAATATGTCTATTTAGGACAAGTGGTCCGGTTAGGCAGGTCCAACTTCGAGAGAGAGGTCAATCGGCGAATCCAACTCGGTTGGGCAGCGTTCGGGAAACTTCGCGACGTCTTCTCGTCCAAAATACCTCAGTGCCTAAAATCGAAAGTCTTCGATAGTTGTGTGTTACCAGTGATGACATACGGCACCGAGACGTGTCCTCTCACTGTGGGCCTCATTAAAAGGCTCAAAGTCACTCAACGAGCCATGGAGCGGGCTATGCTCGGTGTTTCCCTACGAGATCGAATCAGAAATGAGGAGATCCGTAGGAGAACCAAAGTTACCGACATAGCCCATAGGATTGGCAAGTTGAAGTGGCAGTGGGCCGGGCACATAGCTCGTAGAACCGATGGCCGTTGGGGCCGAAAGGTTCTCGAGTGGAGGCCACGAACAGGCAAGCGAAGTGTTGGACGCCCGCCTACAAGGTGGACGGACGATCTGACTAAGGTCGCAGGAAGTCGCTGGATGCAGGCCGCTTCCAACAGGTCATTGTGGAGATCATTGGGGGAGGCCTATGTTCAGCAGTGGACTTCCTGTGGCTGATATGATGATGATGATGATGAAAATTACGCGCAAGACGCCGTATCTAGATAATATTATATACACGATGTACACATTTTTTGAATTTTATTCTACAGGGTATATCAAGACTGCTACCGAAAACGAAGCCGGGTGGTAGTTTAAGCGACTTCAGACACAATGCAACAGAAAAAGTGGCAAAAAAAAAGCGACAATTTTTTTTTGTTATTTTTTTCCTTTGACCATATTTGGGTGGCAAATGCATTTTTTCCTAAAACAACAGTGTATACCCTTTTATTTATAAATAATCTAAGGTATAAAAGAGTTTAAATTATTATTTTAGCTAAAACTAGGGATTTACCACCAAAAAACGACGATGTTTAAAAAATCATAAAAAATAACTGTCGCGTTTCTTTGCGAAATTTTTAGTTGCTTTGTGTTTGTAGTCACTAAAACTACCACCCGGCTTCGTTTTCGGTAGCAGTCTTGAGATACCCGGTATTTCGTCAGCCGTCAATGAAAGACAATGGAAAGATAGATCATTTTACGTTGGATGGTAGTTGAAGCTGGACCGTCTTTTACGTCTCCCGTCAAATAAACAAAGATCATCCTATATTGGCTGGACGCATCACGCTTGAACGATACCCAAAAAAAAGGTTTTAAGTATCTTCCTTAGAAATTTTGCAACTTTTTTCACTCCTGAAACCTTCCCAGGACTTTCACGAGTATTTCAAGACCAAAATAAGCCAAATCGGTCCAGTAGTTTTTGAGTTCATCAATGACATACAAATAAACATTCATTTTTATATATATAGATTGATTATGTTTTAATACGGCAGACCAATATGTTATATTCGTATAAGATCAAACAGTTTAAATAGAAGTTACAATAGAAGAACTAATAGATGGCGTTATACATTTTACTATTCGTATAAATTTCTTCGATCAAAAATAAAGTTACACTCTTAGATTATATACTCGTCTAGATGACACATCATACCTCACCGCGCGGCTCCATTAAAGTCTACCAAATTTGGTAGACTTGCTTCTCACGTACGTCAGTCATCATTTGAACTACATATGGATAACGTGCTCCCGAAAAATAATTAATTATGCCGGTTTGTGCTGTCGAATTGTATCGCAATTGTGTGGGAAAACTGTATAATAATACCAATATCACTTTCTATCGGTAACATTATTGTTAAACCACTATTATTTGAAGAAAACATGAACTTTTAATTCATTATTTTGAAGATGAGTTTCATTGGCCAGTGTTGTCAATTTATTACTAGGAAGATTTGTTGACACTATGGGAGAAACTATAAAACACAAATATCATTACATAATATTTCGATCAGAATAACAACAAAAAGAATGGCATTATTTATTTAATGAGTAAATAATACTTACACTATACGACACGATATTAATGAAACCTACGACGACATGCACTTCATAGTAATTTTATTAATTCTTAGCCTTGCATGTGTATTACCATTCAAAATTTCACAAACGGGGTACTGCTATTGTCATCTTTGAAGAAACAGCGAGAACTTATTCAAGGTCCTAATAATATTTTTAGACTTCCTACGGATTCCGTACTAGCAAATTGCTGGAGAGACATTACACAGCGGAAACGAAAAGAAGACCATTCGTAGCCTCACATGACTTCAGTTGTGTGTTCCGAACATTTTACTTATGATGATTTATATTTTACATAAATACAGAAATCAGATAACAGCCCAGGCAATAAATCCAAAGAGTTTAATTCTATTCGGAAACAAACACTAGGAGATGGGTTTAGATCTTTATTGTTTTTACTAAAATGCGTTATAAATATAATTAATAGTATGATTACTTTAAATAAAGAAAAAATATTTTATTTAACCTATTTTGTATATCAAATAATGGGGAAAAGTTAAGTTAATAATCTGGAGTAGGCATCCCTAAACACACACACCTTGACAGTTGGATTACAATAATTACACGACCGGTACTCACACATATCAACGAAAGTGAGGACCCTTTTAGCGCATCGTTTGTTGACATTGCTCAATCTAGACGAGTATATAATCTAAGGCAATAAGGTTACACTAGAAGAAATGATATATGGCGTTATTAATTTTAGTTGATTAATAAAATTATAGATTGCATGAAATGACTACATTTTATAGTTATAACTATTAATGTTTAATGCGGTAACAATTTATGACATTAAAGGTTATTTTTTTAATGAGTTAAATTAAAAGTTATAACGATTAATGGTCATCTCTACATAGTACCAGACAATTACAGTGTAGTGTTTGTGGAACAATGAGACAAGTATATTTCGGTGTGCAGTGAGCTGTGCACGACGCTGCGCGCGGTGGGCCGGCTGTTCGGCACGGCGCTGCCGCAGCAGCTGGTGGCCGGCAACATGCTGCGCCGCGTTCTGCGCGCCGTGCGCGACGAGACCAGCGCCGCCGCCAACCAGGTCCTTGCACTCAACAAATACATCACGACGATACAAACAGTGTGAACACGTACCGGTGTCGGTTGCAGGACGGCGAGGGCGCGGGCGAGAGTCTTCAGCGGCTGGTGAAGGCGGCGCCATCGCGACGGGCTACTTTCGGCCCCGACCATCAGGACCTCAGGGAGCCGCTGCGCGACCACATCGCCGAGGCACGTGCCGTTCCAATCTCACTACCTAATCGTGAAGCCATCCTCACTGAGTCAATGCCGACCTCGACTCTTGTAGAACATTGTCGAGTAGAATCGAAACTGTGTTTAGTGTAGTGCGGGCGGGCACGCCGCCGCGCCGGTCAGTAATGAGCGTTGTTGTGTCGCTGCAGCTGCGGCTGGAGCTGGAGTCGACGGCGTCGGCGGTGTGCGGGCAGGCGCGCGAGCACGTGCGCGCCGAGCTGGTGCTGGCGCACGGCGCGGGCCGCCTGCTCGAGCGCTTCCTGCGCGCCGCCGCGCCTGCGCGCTACTCGCTGCTGCTCGCCGAGTCCGCGCACGTGGCGGAGGTACACGCGCACATCAACACGCACGCGCGCACGCACACCTGTCCTATAACAATACGTGTGTTGCAGACGCACGCGATGGCGAGTCGACTGTCGGCGGCGGGCGTGTCGGTGACGGTGGTGCCGGCGGCGTCCGTGTACGCGCTCATGTCGCGCGTCAACAAGGTGCGCCGCGTGGCTCATGGCGCCGTGTGTAGTGTGAGGTGGTGACTGCGTGCAGTACACTGTGTGTGTGTGTGCAGGTGGTGGTGAGCGTGGTGGCGGCGCTGGGCGGCGGCGGCGCGCTGGCCGACGCGGGACTGCTGGCCGTCACCTCCGCCGCCAAGTACCACAACGTGCCCGTCAGTATCGTTCACTTTAGTCCATTGAAATGTTACATGAGCTTTGCATTTTTTAGAGGACGCAATTTTATTTTTGGGATATGTGTGGTCCATAGAAGCTTAACCTCAAGTTTGTGGGCCCGCCATCTTGGAAAAAGGGGTGAAAACACTTTTTTCGCGTTATCTCGGAAACTATACGTCTTACGAAAAATTTGTATGAACATAATTTGTAGCTAATTGTATTGCCTACAAATATGTTTATATAACTTTTTACCCTAAATTAAAAATTAAAGAAGTTATAAGCAAAAAAGCGAGTAAATATTTATAAAAAAAATCTTTTTTTCTCTATAACTTTTATTGAAAAAAACTCACTTTTTTGCAATTTTTTATTTATATTGACCTATTCTGTGCCATTGATGGGCAAAGGTCTCCCTCAACTCCTTATACTTATCCCTATCAGTTGCTGATGCCATCCAAGTGCTGCTAAATTGATTGAGATCGTGGCGCCACTTTTTCCGAAGCCTGCCGCGTGGCCTTTCGCCATCCTTAGGCATCCATTGATTGGCAATCTTTGCCCACCTCTTCGGGTGCATCCGGGTGACGTGGCCCGCCCAATCCCAGCTTAGTTTATCTGATTTCTGTGCAACATTCTTGACTCTGGTTATGAAGCGCAAGGTGTTAGTGGGTACTCTGTCCATGCGTGTTACGCCTAGCATCCTGTGCTCCATAGCTTTTTGACAAATCTGGACCTGGACCTCTGAAGTTCGGTCAAAGACCAGGATTGAGCACTGTATGTGAGAATTGGTAAGATACAAGCGGAAGAGTCTACTTTTAAGAGAAACGGGAAGATTTCCCTTAAGAAATTTCTTCTTCCCTTTTTTGCTTATAACTTCTTTAATTTTTAATTTAGGGAAAAAAGTTATATAAACATATTTGTAGCCAAAACAATTTGCTACACATTATGTCCTTACCGGGCTCTGTGGTGTACCTTGGGAGAGGCCTTTGTCCAGTTGTGGACTGCAACGGGCTGATGATGATGATGATGATGTCCTTACAAAGACGCATAGTTTCCGAATTATCGCGAAAAAAGTGTTTTTTTTTTCAAACCCCTTTTTCCAAGATGGCGGCCGGGGGACAAGGGTGGCGATCCCACAAACTTGAGGTTAAGCTTCTATTGACCCTCCAAAAATGTCATAAAAATAAAATTGCGTCCTCTAAGAAATGCAATATTCGGTCCTTAAATTGTAACATTTCAATGGACTACTTGTTCCTAACCACTCCGTACTCGGTATACTAACAATATTTAAGACAAAGATGAAAAATAAACTAATAGAAGCTTCAATGATTGATTTCAAAATAACATTTCAAATGACTCTATTAGGAGTCCATTAGGTACTTTTTCTTCTTTATTTAAATAGTTTTGTTGTTAATGTAATCATGAGTGAATAAATTATTTATACTCTGTTTTTATGTAATGTAAGTCCGCCAATCCGCACTAGGCCAGCGTGGTGGACTATATGGCCTAACCACTCTCAATCGTACTGTCGATGGTAGAGTAGGCTCGTGCCCTGCAGTGGGACGTATACGGGCTGATACTCTGTTTTTGCGTTTACACACATGTAATATAATTGTTGTAGCATTCGTCCCCGGTGCTAGTATTGCGTGTATACCGTGCGTTGTGTGTACTGGCCGCCTGTACGTGTGTATGTTGTGTGCAGGTGTTGTCGCTGGCGCCGCTGTACAAGCTGTCTCCGCTGCACACGTGCGAGCCCGCGCTGTTCGGCTCGCTGCACGCGCCGGCGCACGCGCTGCCCTACGAGTGGGTACCGCGCCGAGTGCTGGTCGCGTGTGTGCAGTGTGTGTGGTGCGGTGGAGCTCGTGACTCAGCGCGGTGTGCGTGTGTTGCAGGCGCTGCGAGCGCGGGCAGGCGCGCGTGCTGGCGCCGCGCTACGAGGCCGTGCCGCCCGACCACATCACGCTCTTCATCACCAACCTGTACGTGCACACACAAACACACACACATACACACACACACTTTTATCTACATCCTTAGAGCATAGATAATATAGTATAATATAGAGGGATCGCTGGTACATCAAACATGCACAAATGAAAATGGTGGTGTTGGGCCACTTCTTTGGCCATCCTATTGGTTAATATTCAAGGGCATCGCCAAGGAGGGGCAGGAAGAGACAGCTGCCCCCCCCCCCCTAGAGATAAAAATAAATTGCCAATCAAAACCAAGCCAAGGTAAAGCAACCAAAATCTTTGACTTGGATTGGCTACTATTTGTTTTTTTTTTTTTTTTTTTTGCAAATACCATACTATTATACAATAATATTGACCGTCTAGGGGCCGCCGTCAAAATAGTGTAAGTTGCGATCATATTTTTTTTCATTCTCCGTAATATTTGCCCAAATATCCACGTTTTAGACGCAAATGTATGACAGCGCTCCCTACACCATAGTAATTTCACATTGACGAATTTTGAAATCTCCACTCATACAATAAGGTTATTGTTATTTAACAACAAGCAAACTGCAGCAGCCTCTTAGGAATTAGCAATTAAAGGATTTATTTCCGGTTATATTGGGAACGAGGCAATGTTATCGTTAGTAAATTAATATACGATCCGCGGCCATTAATACAGGTCAGAATCACAAACGTTGATATTAATAGTAAATACATATCCCATCAACAAAATTTTCACGTAAAATGTTGCCAAGACGAGACCATAATATATGTATATGATTTGCTATGTCAAAAAGTTAGCAGATCTCACCTAAAGCCAAGCTTCTTATTCTGTACGTCCTAATTCTACAAAATAGAAGCTCTATTTTAAAAATTAATAGAATTGGTGAAGTTAAGTTTTGCAGAGTTACCCTTGTAAATATTAAGTGAAATGATTTTAAATTTCCCATGTCAATGTATTTTGTACACACACACACACACACACACACTTACGTACAACATATTCAATGGCAATGACTAGTTTTACAATACAAGTTTAATACTTATTAAGTAAAATTTTACAAGACAAACCTCTAACATCTGTAAAATATGATTGTTCGAAGCATAAAGACATTGTTATTATCGTGTTGAGAGTAAATGATGTGGTTGCAGCGGCGGCCGCTCGCCCTCCTACATGTACCGGCTGCTGTCCGAGCTGTACGACCCCAAGGACTACCACCTGTGAGCTCCCGCTGTCTCCGCGCGCTCCACGGACTCTGCCAATATACCACTAGCCTTATATTCATACTAGTTTTATTCAATACCCACTGTGTCGACAAGTCTTCTTAGTACAAAGAGGATAGGCAACAAAAAATATGTACCTAACTGCATTCTGCACTGAACATTGGACTTTGTGTGCTGACGCACCAGGAGTGCATCCACCTGAGGAATGTGTGGGAACCTAATTTCGTATCCACGCAACCATTATAAATACTCAGATCCTTAAGCTCTTATCAACATAATTATTTTAAATGTTGATTGTTTAAGATGTTTTTATCAACTAGAGAGTAGCAACTATCAAGTAAGGCATCTGAAATGAAATGAAATGAAATGAAATGTATTTATTGGTCACGTAGGCAATTTAAAAGCTCTTATGACAAGTCAATACACATAGAACTTAATCTCTTTTAACAATATATTTCCTATACTTAGTATTACTTGTTTTCATTTCTTGGTTTAATTAATATATTTATGTAATTTATTTATTTTAAATTAATTTTATTTTTATTTAGATTTAGTTTTATTTATTTGTTTACTTTTTATTCTTATTTTATTTAAAGTATTAGTTATGACTTTATGGTAATTTATTTTTCAAAGAAATACAATATGTACGTTAGTCAAATTAAATTAATTAGTGGACCATGAATATTATTACAACGGTGCGTAGCGGTTTATAGTTAACCACCGGATCCAACGCGGCCCTTCCTGAGAAGACCCGGCGAAACAAACTCAGTGGGCTTACACTACCACTGGAACTACGCGACGCGACCCAGTCCTGAGTATATCCAGCGAATAAGACTCGGTGGGCTTGTTTTGGGTCCAATTTAAGACAACGACCATAAGTATTTCCGAAACGTCCCGTATGTTTAGGCTTACTGCCGGATCCAACGCGGCCCTGACTGAGAAGACCCGGCGAACAAACTCAGCGGGCTTTACTTTACCACTGGATACTACGCGGTGCGACCCATTTCTGAGTAGATCCAACGAATCAAACTCAGTGGGCTTGGTTTTGGTCAATTTACTAAAATAAATATTTGTGACTTGTCTTACAAAGATTTGCCATATTATTATTTTTATTTGTTTTCTCGATCGGTCGACATATGATTTTAATTGGCCTTAATTAATCATTATATATTTAGTTATAATTTAATTGATTATTTTAATTGTATATTGATTAATTACTAAGTTTAAAATTTTTAATTATTTAAATTAGAGGATGTAATGAGTGAATAGTGCAGGGCCCCAGGAGGTCGCAATGTGAAAGAGAACACCTAATCCCAGACTTTTTTAACCTCAATAATATATTCCTTCATATTATAATAACCCCTAGTCATAAGTTTGTTTTTAATATGGGCCCTAAATAGTTTGTCTGGTAGCTGCGTTAAGCTATTGGGAAGTTTATTATAACATTTAATACAACTACCCAAGAAAGATTTTTTTGACTTTTCTAGTCTAAACGAGGGTATTGCTAGTTTATTTTTATTCCGCGTATTAAGTCGTGGGTGTCACTGACCTTATAAAACTTATTAATATTTTTACGAACGTGCATTATATTCCGAAAGATGTATCTGGGGGCGCGGCTGAGCCCCCTCCAAGTCGGCCTATAGGCCGTAACATCCTTTTCTCGAAGCAATTCAGACCATTTTCAACCCCCTATAACTTCGTTGTGGCTAAAGCATGAAGCCTGAATTTTCAGTTACTAAGCAGGCATTGTGTAAACACGGTATATTTAAAATTTCATTCAATTTGAACCAGTAGTTTAAGAATTGTAACTAGTCAAACTTTCTTAATTTTGTCACTCACTGACTGACCGATCATCAAAAGTCTAAGGCACTTCTAGCAGACATAGAACCTTCAAATTTAGAATATAATTAGTGTTTAGTGTCTAAAGTAAGGGAAAATTCAAACATTTCCTAATTTGTGTCTAGTTTTCTAGATAGACCAACTGCGTGAATAACTTTGTAATCCCATATAAATGTATAGGATTACAAAGTTAGATTTGCAGTTAATGAATCATTGTACCGGTATATAATGGAATAATAGTTGTAGATAGATATCTATATACATGAGGCATAACAGGAGGGGATATAGAGAGGGAAATGGTGTATTCAGACCATGAAACTGTACAACATTCCTCTAGAAAAACATGACGAAGAAAAAATTGCAAATAAATAGATTAAATAACTCGAAAATATCAATTACAATGAAAGAAACAGTGGCGTAACAATAGGGTGGCAGAGTGCGCAAAATGCCACGGGTCCCCGTCCTTAGGGGCCCCCGGTCCGGCAAGGCCCTGGCCTGACAGTACCTCGGGCCAGACGAGACCCTAGCTCGACAGAGCCTCGGGCTCAAGCTCGACAGGGCGTAACCAGAGATGAATCTAAAATTAATTACGAAATAATCGCCCAAAACTACAAATAAACCACAGAAACTTTAGGTTAAGTTATGGTAGAGAACACGAGAATTGGACTCTGAAGACTCTGAATTGGTCAAGACTAATGTTTTTAGACGAGTCTAGATTTTATTTATACAAGTACGACTGAAGACAAATTCTGAATGACTACGTTTGTGGACTATGAGAAAGCCTTTGATTCGATCGAGACTTGGGCTGTGCTACAGTCTCTCCAGCGGTGCCATATCGACTATCGGTACATCGAAGTGTTGAAGTGTATATACAACAACGCCACCATGTCGGTCCGAGTACAAGATCAGAGTACGAAGGCTATTCCACTACAGAGAGGCGTGAGACAGGGAGATGTCATATCTCCGAAACTGTTCACTGCCGCGCTGGAAAATGCCTTCAAGCTCTTGCAGTGGAAAGGATTCGGCATCAACATCAACGGCGAGTATATCACTCACCTTCGGTTTGCCGACGATATTGTAGTCTTGGCTGAATCGCTGGAAGACCTTAGCACTATGCTCGAAGACCTCAATCGAGTATCCCAACAGGTGGGTCTTAAAATGAACATGGACAAAACGAAGATCATGTCGAATGTCCATGTTGTGCCCACCCCCATCGGTGTTGGGGGCTCGACTCTTGAAGTTGTTGACGAATATGTCTATTTAGGACAAGTGGTCCGGTTAGGCAGGTCCAACTTCGAGAGAGAGGTCAATCGTCGAATCCAACTCGGTTGGGCAGCGTTCGGGAAACTACGCGACGTCTTCTCGTCCAAAATACCTCAGTGCCTTAAATCGAAAGTCTTCGATAGTTGTGTGTTGCCAGTGATGACTTACGGCACCGAGACGTGGCCTCTCACTATGGGCCTTATTAGGAAGCTCAAAGTCACTCAACGAGCTATGGAGAGGGCTATGCTCGGGGTTTCCCTACGAGATCGAATCAGAAATGAGGAGATCCGTAGGAGAACTAAAATAACCGACATAGCCCACCGGATTAGCAAGTTGAAGTGGCAATGGGCCGGGCACATAGCGCGGAGATCTGATGACCGATGGGGTCGGAAAGTACTCGAATGGAGGCCGCGTAGCGGAAAGCGCAGCGTAGGACGTCCACCAACAAGATGGTCCGACGACCTGGTAAAGGTCGCGGGACGTCGCTGGACACAGGCTGCCTCCAACAGGTCTCTGTGGAAATCATTGGGGGAGGCCTATGTTCAGCAGTGGACTTCCTTTGGCTGATGGATGGATGGATGGACGTCGCGTTGGCCTCTTTTAGTGGACATGGGCGAGAATGCCGTTTTTATGCAATTCAATGCCCGCCTGCATGTCATATCTATATCTCCATTCCATCTACCTCGGACAACTAATGCAAATGGGTAGATACAACTTCGAAAAGGAAGCCGATAGTAGGATTCAGTTTGGGCAGCGTTTAGAAAGTTATACCACATGTTTTCGTCGGATATACCACAGAGCCTGACGACTAAAGTGATCTAGTAGTGCGTCTTCCCATCAATGATTTACGAAGCCAAGACGTGGACACTGACTGTGGACACATTCTAAAGATATTCCAAGTTTTCGATCCACTTTTAAACACGAAGTAGAACAGTCAACATAAGAGAACTTGCGGATTTTCATTCATCATCAGCCCGTTGTAGTGCCCTGATAGAAATACGCCTTTCCTAAGTACGTACGTCACTGAGCCCGGTCTACTGCTTTGTGCATCCAGTCGCTGCCGCCCCACTTGTGAAAGCAATCCCTCCATCTGGTCAGAGGGCGTCCCACGCTACGTTTTTCAAGGCGCGATGTCCACCCCAGAGCAAGCTTACTGCAGAGGTTATCTGTTCTGCGACTTATGTGGCCCTCGTTGCGATTTCAAACTACAACTTGCAGAGCGATGAGCTATCGATACAGAAAGTTTTTTGAACTTGCTAGACAGCTTATGAAACCTCTAAACGAATTTATCTCTGGATGAAGCTAGACAAGACGAAGATCATGTCTAATGAACTCGCCGCTCTGGGTCCAGTTATAATCGATGACGTCTCTTGAAGTTGTGAAAGAATATGTCTACCTCGAGAAATTAATGCAATTGGGTATCTACCCAACGGCTTCCTTTTTGAAGTTGTAGATACAACTTCGACATATGGATTCAGTTGGGCTTTGCAGTATTTAGGAAGTTAAACTACATATTTTCGTCGGATATACCACAGAGCCTGAAATAATTGTTTTCAACTAGTACGGCGTCCCTGTAATGACGTACGGGGCTGATAATTGGCCACTGCCCGTGGGGCTAATCCATAAGCTTAAAGTAGTTCAACGTGCTATGAAAAGATGTATGTACGGACTCTCTTTCTGATGGCCAAAATTCGGAATGAGGTGATATCCGCCAAGGAATCATGGTGACCGACATAGCTCTGAAAGTTATTTTTTAGTTTTTAAAACTAAAAAAGAAAAGTTTTTTTAGTAGGCCGATTTTTATTCTCTAGTTTTCCAGAGGTGTACTGCATTCATGTTCTTCCTAACAATTCTTGTAACAACGCCTGGTACGGAGCGAACATTTTCGAAATTAAAGGTAATCGAAACTTATTTTTGAAATTCTTTGGTACAAGGAATGCTACGCAACTTTGTAATTCTTTTTAAAATTCTTTAGCTCGTAATTGAACTTTGGTGACGTTATTGACACTTGCAGAACAAAAACCCCGAAAAAAATCATACAGTAATTATAATGTTTTTCTATGTATACATCAGAAGATCATACTTAGTGATTCATAAAATTTAAATTACGTCAAGATTTTTTGACATTTACGAAGGGCCCCATTTGATAATTTTTGCCACGGGCCCCCGATGGTGTAGTTACGCCACTGGAAAGAAAGAACATTAATAATCAAATCCGCTACATTTGTGATAATTTGATACCTAGAAAAATAAGAAAAATCCATAAGACAGAGGCTTTAAGAAAAATCGTTAGTGATATTCTAGAAGTAAGAAGTACCGAAAAGGAAAAAAGTAGGACTCTACAAAAAGACGTGAGATCCCATCAAAAACATCCTGTAAAAAAAATTCAAGTCTCGCAGCTCAGGTTTTCTACCGCAAAAAGTTGTGAGATGCATGTAATACCAAGTCGATTAATTTATTTAGTCCTTAAGGGACCTTCTATATAAAGTTATTACGTTAGTTATTACCATATCAATATTAAAAATTCTTTACGTATTAAATAAATGGATCGACTTGGACTTTTTTTACAGGGTGTTTTTGATGGGATTCAGATGACACGGTTAGTATATTGCTTTCTTTAAAAACAGATCGCAAAGAATCGCGGCTCCCTAGATTATAAATAGCGCGGACTGTTCTTTTTTGTAATATGAATATGGACTCAATATCAGCCGCTGATCCCCACAAAATAATGCCGTACGACATTATACTATGAAAATAAGCAAAATATACCAATCTAGCCGTTGCAACGTCAGTTAGTTTTTTTATTTTTCGGACCGCGAACGCTGCGCTGCTAAGTTTAGCCGATAGTCTCTCAATTTGTGGACCCCATTGTAATTTGTTATCTAGAGTGATTCCTAAAAAAATTGTGGAATTAGCTAAATTTAGAATTTCTGAATTTAATTCAATGCGCGTGTTTACACTTGCCACGTTCGGTAAAGCAAAACGAACGCATTTAGTCTTACTAGCATTTAATAGTAGATTATTGGCAGAAAACCAACCCGAAATTAGATTAAGAATATTGTTAGGTGTATCGAAATTATTGTTTTTCCGACTAACTTTAAATATAATAGAGGTGTCGTCAGCGAATAAAACTATATCTGACCACTTTTGAACCATGCAAGGAAGATAATTTATGTAGACTAGGAATAAAAAGGGGCCCAGAATGGAACCCTGCGGAACCCCAATTTTAACTTTTGATCCTACCGAAGTGAGCCCGTCCAAAGAAACCTTTTGTTCACGACCCGATAAGTAAGACATTACGAGATCAAGTGTCGTATCACTGATACCGTAGTACTACCGTAGTAGTACCCAGGCTTCTAAAACCGACATAATTAGTGATGTCCCGGCATCTTGAGTTTAGCGACCCTTTGTGAAACCAAATTGTTTCCTATTTATTAACTTATTTTCATCAAAATGTACCAATTTGACTAAGCAAAAGCTTTTCGAAGATTTTACTAAGAGCCGGTATTATGGAAATGGGTCTATAGTTCGACGGATTGTTCGAACAACCTGACTTAAAAGTGGGCACAACTTTACTAATTTTTATTAAGTCGGGAAAGATACCTTCACATAGGCAGGAATTAAAAATAGTAGCTAATAACGGTGCAATGGTAACAATAATAGCTTCTATAGCTTTAACAGACAGTCCCCATATATCTTCCGTACTTTTTATTTTGATTTGCTTGAAAGCCTTTATTATTTGACAACTGGTTACCTTTTGAAAATTAAACTGAGGCATATTTCCAGGAACATTTTCCTTTAAAAAAGATTCCGCTAAATCTACTGATGAATCTAAATGTTTAGTTAAATCCAATGGTATGTTAGTGAAAAAATTATCAAGATAATTGGCAATAGTAGATTTATCTGAAATAAGGTCGTCATTTATGCGGAGAGCAATTTTGTTGTCATTTTTTTTATTACTCCCAGTTTCAGTATTATTTTTATTATTCAGGTTGTTTTTATTTTATTATCTGACAATCTAAGCTTTTCACTCATATAATTAGATTTAGCCTGCATACATACTTTTTTAAATAATTTTGAATATAATCTGACATATTTTTTTAAGTTGACATCAGTACCCCAAGCAGGAACATTTTGAAGTATCGTATAGTAATAGTATCGTGACAACGATTACTATACTATTACTACAACCACAGAACAGATGAATATAATTAGAAGGGAAATAAAAGCGTTTGACGCGTCGCAAGGTGGTGCATAAAAAGCATCACTGCCGCGGAACGAATGGGTTGTCAAATTAGTCGCTGTCATGTCGAAATGCCTTGGAGAGAGGTGCTCCGGCGAAATAGAGTAAAAATGCAAATTTATGCTATTTTATCTCGCAGTTCCAATACTAAAGCATCAAATATCAATAGAGGAGGAATTTCATACCAATATTCAACCAAAATTTATTGATTTTCACCTTTATTTTCAAAAATTGCGGTTATTAATTACGACATTTTGAAGAATTCGATAATATGATAGACGACAAATCAAAAATATACATTGCTGATTACGCGTACATACAATGCTCGCGAATGCCAAGTTCCTACGCAATGCATACGACTCATTTTTGTTATGTCAACAGCGAAAAATGGCACATGTCACGTAGTGTTGTAGTTTTGTACATAGTAACTATATCGATGTAGTTATAGATTTCATATACTCGTTAATCAGTTTTTAGTAATTTTGATGCATTGTAGTAGTATTCATCATTGTGGTAACGTTTGATAACGTTAACGACCTATCCTTATGTTCTAATTTCATACCTTTGCCAACTTGAGAACAACATATTTTAGTGTCTGAATATACTTTATAATATATTAACTTATTCATTTATACGTTTCCAAGAGTGAGTCGATAAAGGCAATAGGAAGAGACAACTGGATTCCTACAAAATCCAGTACGATTTGTTCTAAGTATTCATTTTCGTGAAACGGAAGACAATAAAAAAATCTGTATCATAAGAAATATACAAACCAAAAATAATTACGTGCAACGCTTATAGAAAAACTGTATCATGCCGATGAAATAATTAAATATTGTATGAAAAATCAAAACCACTGAATCTGTTAACGTAAAAAAATCGTAATTTGGTTATAATAAATGATTATATCTGCCTTTCCAATAATAAA
Organism: Hyles vespertilio; assembly: GCA_009982885.2. Taxonomy (NCBI): domain Eukaryota; kingdom Metazoa; phylum Arthropoda; class Insecta; order Lepidoptera; family Sphingidae; genus Hyles; species Hyles vespertilio. The sequence continues at coordinate 130,006 of CM042825.1, read as the reverse complement.
AATGTTAATACCTCACACACGGATGAAAATCTTAAAAATACTGTACATATAGATTTGTAAAATAGTATACAAATTAAAATTAATTTTCAATACTAGTCTCATTTATTTTCCGACTATTGACATAATACTATTTAAATAACTGTATCAGAAAAAAACTATTAAGCATATCGATAAAATAAATTCCGGTCTTATAACAAAGGCATAATTCCATAATTTTATCGATACTTTAAATAGACTATTGCAAGCTTTACGTATTGAATTCGTTGAGGTTTTGTATTCCGAAAACGACGACGCTGGTTTTCATACAATTTGACGGCTATTGCCTTTCTAACCATATTCAACTGTTCTGTGACTACAACGATACTATACGTCAAAAATTATTCGTGCTACCACTTTTCATACATTTGTATAGTAAATCTATCGCTAGACTATACGATTACCATACCATAGTGTCGTAAACGTTTCCCGCTGCCATAATTTAGTTCCAAATACGCTCAGAATGGCGCTGTTCAAATTCCCATACAAAATTTGATTATTACGATTACTATACTATAGAGCCAATAGTTCCTGCTTGAGGGACTGGTGTATAGGACCTTTTGTCATATAGCTCATACAAAATTTCATACAGATAAGTCTGAACCGTGCCTAGCACGTCCCTTACAGTGCAATCGCCTCTAACCCGCATGCCTACCTGTCTAGTGTATACTTCGTCGTAACGAGAACTATATTCGCAACCTTAGGATGATATTATTTTTAATCTAGGTCAGATATACTTGGTGTACTTATATAAAACTGAAATCATAAAAGTTAAACACAAAGTACGACCAAGCACAGGGGCATATCATATAAAAGGGCATATCACATGGTATAAAAAACTTCGATCATCCGAAATTTCGAACTTCGTTTCGGATGAATATAGTAGGGCCCCAGTCTTGTGTTCATGAGTAAGTTATAGTGCGAACCTTATAACAGACCTATAGCGATTCCCTGATGGACAAACGCCCCGGAAATAAATATAAAAAGTAGTTTTTTATTTATGTATCTTGTTACAGGTACGTGATCATCTATAATACATACATCTTCCATACGTGTCGTTTGTTGCATTAGCAAACAAATCTACGGCTCTTTATGCAACGTATGGTCTCAATAACGGATGTTTCGCTTGGTATTCAGCTTTTATTGCTAAATGAAACGAAATTAAGTGAAAGTAGGCCTGGTTGTGTCATCTTATAAATAGTATCATGGGGACTTGAGGGAAGCGCCATCGCACGAGACAAATGAAAAAAAAAAAAAACAAAATTCTCGGATATAAGCAAACAAATGACATCTCTTTTGTTAGCACTAGTTGAACAGAGACAAAAAATTACGCCCGTGGCTATGTTCACACTACACTATGCGCGTAATGTTGGCTGCATTATAATAACAATAGCGTTGTTCATGGCGCAAACAGCGCTGTAGCGCTTTCGAACAATATAAGGTATTAGACGAACCTATCAATGATCGCACTCTCAAGCGTGTGTAAGCGCTGGAAAACATCGGCCAGACGAGTTGTGTAAACTTTTTATGATTATGAGGCTTACGTATCGGTCGTCCGGGCTGGACGCACAGCGTTACGTTATCTCACATTTTTTATTAACTTATTCCTTTGCTTTAGTATATTTTAAGGACTTATTTTGTGCAAAAAAGTGAAAGACAGTGTTTGTGTCTGATGTGCATGTTTTAGCCGTGCAGCAGTGCGTGACGACGAACGAGATTACCCAGTCTGATTCACATTAATTATGTGAACGGTGACGAACCATTTTAAGTGCGCGATAACACGCCCTCCCGTTGTTCTTTGTTGTTTTATGCCCTCATGTGCTTTGTTAATCTAATTTAAAATTCAGCATTATGTGTGTATTAATACATTCAAAATATAAAATCAATAATTTCGTATACTAAAATCCTGATGCACTTCGGTAACAAGCTGACGTCGGCCTCCTGCGTTATTAATAAACTGCTAGCAATAAAAATAATATAATTGATTGTCGATGACTCACTAACAATAAGTGATAATTAAATAGGAAGAAAAAAATAAGACGTGTTCGCGGTCATATTCAAATATAGTGTACAGCGCAGCCGTCAGGGGGCGTATTCCGTGACGTTGGCGCGCTTGTGAGTTGGAACGCACGAACTTCGCAGTTTTGCATTACATTCCAAAACAAGAGCGTAGGGCTCTGCTGGGGTCCTACAAAAATTGTTTTCACGGTTCATTTCGTGAGTGCAGCAGTGAAGTGTAGTGCGAAGGTGATCGTGTGAGAGTGTTAGCGTGCGGGTGTGGTGCAAGGCGCGCTAGTGCGCGGATCGATATCGCGAGGTGGCATGGCGCAGCAGGCATGAGCCAAGGAGGCTCTCGGCGGCCGTACTCGCGCGGCGGCCCGCGCTGGCACCCGCGCTACAAGGACTATTGGGACTACGAGCAGAACTACAGGTATTGCACATTTGGCGCACACATATGTCACATTACACGTACGCACAAACTCGCCCCATTCACACATGCTCACCAACATGTTGAAACTTGAGGGTGGACTTACAAGCAAGAACATCCGAATTAAAAGACGTTTCAATCATAAAAAGGCCGACGTATTTCACAGGCACTATCTTAACGCTCTACGTAGACGATACGTTTCCTGGATAAAAATTGGTTTTTATGTTTACGTTCGTATGACGTCCTTCTGTACAAATGCTTCTGTATCCATGTGAAAAATTACAATCGATATGTGGTCGCACTTGACGTGTTAATGACTAATGAGAATAGTAATTACTACCGGTTGCCACAGCACTTTATCTAACCATTAGTACTTACATACCATAAGTTTTATCATAGTAATACAAACCAGAAGAAGACACATAGCACTTTTAATATGCAGCAACTGTACACGATGTTCCAGAATCTCTGCAAGCAAACAGACCGTTGTCTGAAGAATAAACACCACTGAATAATTCAACTTGTAAATATTATAATATAATGATATATTATTGATGTATATCCAGCAAGTTGGCACAATAGTGTCTTTCCATTAATATACTTTTTTGAAGTAAGTATGCAATGTATTTTGTATACATGTACATTCTAAATTCTGAAATACTGTATATATTAATGTAAAATTCAACATTATTTTCTACAAAATTATAACATCTCTCTTTTTGTGTTGGGGGTAACAAGACAAAATGGTCTATTCCACTTTGATCACCTGGGTGGTATGGGTGATCATAAGACACTAAATTGTCACTTGTGATCACCTGCGATTATGATCACCTGGGTGTTCATAGGCGACTGCAACAAAAAATTTATTACAGTATCCTCTGATCATTTACAAATTATTTTTAGTTTTTTCAAAAATATTCACCTACCTTGTGACTCCACATATGACTCACCACACATACACATTGGTGGTAGGTCTCTCATATGTAACAGGCCTTCAGGAAAGGTACAACCGCAATATCTATTGTTTTTGCTACTGTCCATGAGCAGTATAATGAGCACAAATATATCAACAGATGTTAATAATCTATCATTTGATATACTTTAGTTACATGCTATGTGCAATATTAATAAATGTGGAAGTATTTTTAAATGAGTGTTGTATAGTCAGGAAACCTGCATACCATAGACATGTTACTAAGATTGCCTATGGTTTGTGAAGTCTACCACATGTGTATATGTAATACACTTGTATTACAGTGTGGTGGATCATTGCCTTATGGATAACTGCTCTCAATATATTTTTCTCGCTGCAATGAGTCTTGTGCTCAGTAGCAGGCAAGTGTGGGCTGATAGAATACTGTTGTTTTTGTACAAACTAAAGATAGGCAACATATTTAAAATGCATTGAGTTTTGCAGGACAGTACACAATATATTAGGTCATAAGGTGGGAGTTTCTTGTTCAGATTTAAGTTTGAAATAAGGGTCTGTCAGTAAGAAATATGGAAGCATATTATGCAACTGCGAAGTAGTTTGAGAATATATAATCAACTGAAACAGTTGCCAAATATGTTCATTTTTGTGGAGTCGCAAAAGTAATTCTCGTTGCATGTTTAAGCGCATGTTTATTATCATATAGGTCATTGTATTTGTTTGAGGCTGAAGAGTAGTTGTGCTAGCAGAAATAGGCAGGAGGCGGTGGCGCGAACTTCGGTATTGCGCGTTCGTTGCCATTCGCTAATTGCGCTTCATTAAGTCACTTCACCCATTAGATTGTAATTTGTAATAACTTATTTTGAGTGACCTTATCGACGACACAGCCGACGAACACTCCAAAACCAAGTCACTCATTAATAATATTTGCATGAGGTAGTATTTCTTGTCGCGAAGCCATGTGCATTTCGTTTACTGCCCTTACATGGAGTGGTTTAGTGGGGGTCAGTAGTGTATGTGTGTTGGTGGTCGAGAGTCCAGGCGAGTGCAGTGTGTACACTTGCGGAGGCTCTGAGCCTGGTGTGTGCTGTGTATCGCGTGACGCGTGCACGGGGCGGCGCGGCCGGCATGACGCGGGGTGACGGCGCGCCGCTTTCCAGTAGACGCATTTTACTTTCAACTCTGTGTGCAGCTTCGTGCCTACTGCTGCATGCGAGTTCGTCTAGGTGAAACACTGACACTAACACCTAGCTGTTAGCACCAACGAAACTAACGCGTGCTTGTGTAATACCCTCCACTAACATTTAATTCAGTGACCATTTTTATTAATATTATAGGGAGGTTTCCAATAATTGATTTTGAATGGTACGCATTTCCTTAAGGGACCTTCTATATAAAGTTATTACGTTAGTTATTACCATCCATTTATTTAAAACGTAAAGAATTTTTAATATTGATATGGTAATAACTAACGTAATCTGTATATATAAAAGAGGAACCTGACTGACTGACTGACTGACTGATTGACTGACTGACGTATCAACGCACAGCCGAAACTACTGGAGCTAGGAACGTGAAATTTTGCACAGAGGTTCCTATTATGACGTAGGGTAGCACTAAGAAGGGATTTTTGGAAATTCAACCCCTAAGGGGGTGAAAAGGGTTAAAAACTGTTGTATGGAAAATCGAAACCGTTAGAGTTACAATTGTCAAATTTTGCAGTTTCGTTAGCCAATCAAAGACAAATATAACTGCATACTTAGTTTTTCTAAAATTAACCCTAAAGGGGTTAAAATAAGGGTTGAAGTGTTGCGAGAGTAGGGTGATTTTATGACTATCTAATCAACGCACAGCCGAAACTACTGGAGCTACAAATGTGAAATTTTACACAGGAGTTCCTATTATGACGTAGGGTAGCACTAAGAAGGGATTTTTGGAAATTCAACCCCTAAGGGGGTGAAAAGGGTAAAAAACGGTTGTATGGAAAATCTAAACCGATAAAGCTAGAATTATCAAACTTTGCAATTTAGTTAGCCTATCAAAAACAAATATAACTGCATACTTAATTATTCTAAAATTAACCTTAAATGAATATAAATAAGGGTTGAATTTTTGTAGAACCGAACTATCGGATCAACGCACAGCCGGAACTACTGGAGTTAAAAAGATGAAATTTTGCACAAGGGTTCCTATTATGATGTAGAGTAGCACTAAGAAAGATTTTTTGGAAATTCAACCCCTAAGGGAGTGAAAAGGGTAAAAAACTGTTGTATGGAAAATGGAAACTGTTAAAGCTAGAATTATCAAACTTTGCATTTTCGTTACCCATCTAGAAACAAGAATAACTGCGTACTTTATTTTTCTAAAATTAACCCTAAATGGTTTAAGATAAGGGTTACAATTTTGTAGCACTGAACTGTCGGATCAACGCACAGCCAAAAGGATACAATTTAAGATTCACGTTTATATCATTGTGTACACGCAGACGAAGTCGCGGGCAAAAGCTAGTAACTTTATATAGAAGGTCCCTTAAGGACTAAATAAATTAATCGACTTGGTATTACATGCATCTCACAACTTTTTGCGGTAGAAAACCTGAGCTGCGAGACTTGGATTTTTTTACAGGATGTTTTTGATGGGATCTCACGTCTTTTTGTAGAGTCCTACTTTTTTCCTTTTCGGTACTTCTTACTTCTAGAATATCACTAACGATTTTTCTTAAAGCCTCTGTCTTATGGATTTTTCTTATTTTTGTAGGTATCAATTTATCACAAATATAGCGGATTTGATTATTAATGTTCTTTCTTTCATTGTAATTGATATTTTCGAGTTATTTAATCTATTTGTTTGCAATTTTTTCTTCGTCATGTTTTTCTAGAGGAATGTTGTACAGTTTCATGGGCTGAATACACCATTTCCCTCTCTATATCCCCTCCTGTTATGCCTCATGTATATAGATATCTATCTACAACTATTATTCCATTATATACGGGTAAAATGATTCATTAACTGCAAATCTAACTTTGTAATCCTATACATTTATATGGGATTACAAAGTTATTCACGCAGTTGGTCTATCTAGTAAACTAGACACAAATTAGGAAATGTTTGAATTTTCCCTTACTTTAGACACTAAACACTAATTATATTCTAAATTTGAAGGTTCTATGTCTGCTAGAAGTGCCTTAGACTTTTGATGATCGGTCAGTCAGTGAGAGACAAAATTAAGAAAGTTTGACTAGTTACAATTCTTAAACTACTGGTTCAAATTGAATGAAATTTTAAATATACCGTGTTTACACAATGCCTGCTTAGTAACTGAAAATTCAGGCTTCATGCTTTAGCCACAACGAAGTTATAGGGGGTTGAAAATGGTCTGAATTGCTTCCAGAAAAGGATGTTACGGCCTATAGCTCGACTTGGAGGGGGCTCGGCCGCGCCCCCAGATTATCGCCAATATACCTATTGATGTGATTAACGTCGTTTGATTTATTGCGTTTCCAAAGGCGGCTTGCACTGTGACATTGCTCTGTGGTACCAAAAGCGTCGTAACTAGTCGATGGCTACTGACTGATGTGTGATACTACATGCAAGACGAGCGGAACCGCCGTTATAACCTAGTTGTGATAATGGTTGTAGATAACATGTAAACAGAGGGGCGCGTGTGGTCGTCGGCCCCGGCGGGCGCGGCGGGCGCAGGCAGCGCGCGATAACTAGCCCGAACCATTAGCGCGTTATCAACGACGAGCACCTACACAAACACACGTACCCATAGGCCACACCACGCACTGCACACAGAGTTACTGCGCACCAGTATTCTTCTCTCTGAACAAAGGCAGCCGTTCAGTTAAATGCGGTGGGTTTGACGCAGGTTGGCGCCGCGCGCGACCACAGTACAGGGAAACTTGTTCAGTGCAAAGCGTTGTACAATTCTATACGTATATGTATACTCGTATATGTGTACAATTTTTGGGCCTTTCAAATTCGAAGTACTTACCTAAAGATCTTTTTCAAATCAATAAATAGTCCTCTTAATTTGATTAGGTATTTTTATGTCTTCAAATGTAATTGTCATAAACACCCTCGTCGCAAAGACGCATTCTACATACACTTCCCTCATAATGTTAGATCGGTGAGGGCCGTGGAGCGAGGCGCGCGCTCTCTCCGCAAAATTATCATGTTAATGTTGTGTTAAATATGTATTTTAAACAGCCCGCTCGCACTCTCAGTGTTCGAGGAGGTTGACTTTGACAAATATGTATAATATAATGCACTACCTCTACATAAGTTTGTAACCTCAACTTTGCTCGTATGTCCTTAGACTGACGTCATCGTCAGATCGGCGCCAATACAGTGCGCAAAACTTTTTACATTTTATATTTTAAAAACTGTTTTAAATTGTTTATGGTTCATCATAATAGGATACGTAAACAATATGGTATTCGAAATTAAAAATAGAATATAAAATATTTCCTTTACGATTCCTGTCATTTAATGAAATTAAACGTATTTCGGTGATAATTCCTATTTACTTAACTCTGAGCGCGTGGTTCCATTTAGAATATGCAAATCTTTGTTAAAAGAATAGACAGATAACGTATTCATAACCTACTGTTGTTGTTGACACAATATAACACCATAATAATAATGTAAACTTGTGCAAGGAAGGTAGGAAGCTGTGCAGAGCGCGAGGCGTGTCAGCACGGAGCACTACGTTACCGAGCCCAGTTATGTAACGACACGGCATCACCACACCACGCTGCTGTTCACTGCACAATATCAATACAACTATTTAGTTAAATACAAGGAGTATTATCTTATGGTGTAGTTGTTATTGTAGTTTAATTTTTTTTTTTTCAATGGCGAAACTAGCATTCCATTTGCTTGATGGTAAGCAATACGACCGCTAGTCGACGGTATCAAAAAAACAACCACACCATGAACTACAAAGCAATGTTTAGCATTGTACTACGATACATACTCAGACATAAGATATTAAGTCTTAATATGCCGAGTAGTCGCTTTGGCTACAATGTACTTGAAACCGGAACAAAACAGTGCGTTTACGCTACTTCTTCTCGTTTGGCGAGAGAAATAGACATTGCGGTGGTACCTACCCACCTACTACCAGCATTCTACGAAAGCGGTGCCAGCTGCCAGCGGCGTGCATAGACACGGTAGCCAGCCATTCGTAGATTTGTGCACAGATACTAAGGCACTAAAAATTGCCAACATTTGACAGCCTCCGTGGCGCAGTTGGTTAGACGCCGCCTGTGAAACGAGAGGCCGCGGGTTCGATCCCCGCACCGAGAGAAATATTTGTGCGGCCCACAAATATTTCTTCCGGGTCTGGGTGTGTGTGAGACCGAAAAGTCTCTCGTAGTTCCTGATACCCACGACACAAGACTCGATCTTAGTGTGGGGTCAGGACTATGTATGTGACTGTTGGGTGTTATTTATTATTTATTATTTATTTGTTCCTGAGGAGCTTGGAAGGCGTATTTCGGTGTCCCCGGTGACCGAGCTCGGGTGGAGGGACTTCTGTTTGCACCACGCAGATGATACGCTCGAGCTGGGCACCAAAATCGTATACGTGTATACTGACTAAAGTCTCTCGGTAGTTCTTACACGCGTTATGGCCGGCCAACGATGTGGACGGGCGGGAAGCGCCCATTATAGTTTGAGATAGATGTGACTGGCCGGACCTGGACATGTGCCTCGTGTCGTCTTTGTGAGAACGACGCACTGTACCCTAAATAAATAATGTCTTCAGCTATATCTATAAGTTCTGGTGAGGTGGTAGACAGGGGTGTGATTAGTGTCATCTACACTTACTATGAACTACCGCCATTTTACGGTTTTGATAGCCATTCTCTAAAGTGGTTTCATAGTTACGTAACAGGCAGGTCTCAACGTGTTCAAATCCGTAAAGGTGATGGTTCAGTGCTTTCTTCCTCCCCTCGACATATATCTAGAGGTGTTCCGCAGGGATCGCTTTTGGGTCTTTGGTGGTTATAAGTGTAGGTATTAGAATAAGCACTCACTTCCAGGAACTAACAATAGTATATTTTATAATTTAACACTTAATACATTCAGAGACAGAGTAAAATTATAATTATGCGACTCGGAGCGAGATGTACTCGTGACGAGAGATGGCAGACTGTCCTTTTCATCCAAATAAACCGACCCTTTTATAGGACTACCCGAATGAGGATCGGTGGGGATAAATCTTACAGAAAATATATTTAAGCCATAAAATAGGGTCTATCCTTTCAACTAAAAATTAAGGTCTGCCCAAACATCTGGGCTATTGTCCAAACCGAAAGGTTTACCCAAACATGTGTACTATTGTCTAAAAAACATAAATTTGTTGCAAAGGATTGCCGCCACTAAAGAACTTGACTATAATAATACAGTTTTATTGCCCCGGCATCACAGAATACTAAACTCACAGAAGTCAAGCTTCATACAAAGCGCGCTAAATCAACGCACACATAGACAGCATTCACCGACACGATATTCGAAACCAGTCGAGACCACTGCGAGCGCGAGTGTCACCCGCTCCGGGCACGCAAATAATGATATTTTATGTGCAAAGATGGAACAAATGAATAAAAGTTATTACACTTGTATATAAAACACCAGATTATAATAATAGAATGTAAATATCATTAAAAAAATACATATATTATACAAAAACAATAATAAAACTTGAAGAATAATGACATACACATTCTCAATGACTTCATAAATACAATTAAAATTTATTTATTTTGTTATTGTGTTTGATATATTTTATTTAAAAAAATAATGCTATTAACACGATACGTGTTTTTGCATAAGCCAGAGTTAACAACCCTAGCGCGAACGCCGAGCGTAGTGTGAGTGTGGCAATAAAAGTGAAGTACATACACAAGCTTGACTTCTGTTAGTATTCTGTGCCCGGCATGAACGGGTCATTACAATTAGGAAACAATAATTTAGAACAGCATCTTTTTAACTAATATTATACAATAGGGTACACAAAAATTCTTATTTTAATAAAACGACTCGCAGATGTTTTATGGTTAAACATCTGCAGTCATATTTTAAAATGAAATGCGTGTTTAAATAATGTTCAAATTACAAATAATAAGCGTGTTATTTTAAAAGCTAAATATAAGTTGGCGTATTGCAACCGCTTTAAAAGCTAATACTGATAATTTACTCAAAATTATAAAAAGTTTAGACCCGTCTAAATCAGGAGGACCCGATAACATACCGCCTATCTTTATTATTAAGTGCGCTGACAGTCTATTGACACCTCTCTGTATCTTGTTTAGACGTTCCATACGGGAAGGTATTGTCCCCAAAATATGGAAGTCTGCTTTTATCACACCAGTGCTAAAGAAAGGCGACAGCTCCAACATAGAGAACTACCGCCCCATCTCCAAGTTGTGTCTATTCTCCAAGATGCTTGAGCGTGTAATACATACGGAAATTTATTCTGCAATGAAATGCCATTTCCAAAATGAACAACACGGATTTTTGAAAAATCGATCAACCACCTCAAATCTTATTTTAGCTACTGAAATTATATCATCCGGAATGGAGCAAGGTTACCAAGTCGATGTAATATACACAGACTACAGGCAATGCTTTGATCGTATTGATCATGGTGTCCTTCTCGAAAAATTATACTCGGCTGGTATTCATGGTGATCTCTATCGTTGGTTCTCCTCATATATTAAGAATCGCTCACAAGCTGTAGTTTTGCGCGGGTACACATCTAGTTGGAGTGATATTCCATCTGGTGTACCCCAAGGTTCTATATTAGGTCCCCTATTATGCACTTTATACATTGCTGACATACATAACTCCGTTTTTAATTCTCGTATCCTGCTTTATGCAGATGATATGAAAATTTTAAAACTAGTTCGATCCCATTCTGACACTACAGATCTTCATGCTGACTTAGATAGGTTTTCCTCGTATTGTAATGTAAACAAACTAGAGTTAAATATCGACAAATGTTTTTATATATCATTCACTCGCAGAAAATCACCAGTTAACTCTAAATACCAACTACATGATCTACCCATAAGCAAAGTCACTTACATTAAAGATCTTGGAGTAATATTTGATAGCAGACTTTTATTCGATAGCCACATTGATTCAATTGTAAAAAGAGCTTCTAAGGCTTTGGGCTTTATTATTAGAAGTAGTTCATGTTTTCGGTCTCTCAAGCCAGTAAAAGTTCTTTACTGTTCTTATGTGCGAAGCCACCTTGAGTATGCGTCTCAGATCTGGAACCCTCAATATAACATTTATATAAAACGCATTGAATCAATCCAGCGTAAGTTTTTAAGATTTTTGGACTTCAAAGTTCAGCAACGTTCGGTTAACTATGGTCAACGGTGCGAAAAATACCATTTTTTTCCATTGGAGCATAAAAGAAAAGTCAACGACATTTGCTTTTTGGCAAACATTGCGAACGGATCGATTGATTGTCCCGAATTGCTCAGTAATATCTATCTTTGTTAAAACCCTATGAGTCTCAGGAAGCGCCCTTTACTACGTGTACCGTATGCATCCACTAATTATAGACGGAATGCCTTTTGCCTACGTAGTGCCAATATAATGCTCACTCGCCGCACATGGATATAGACTTGTTCTGTTCCAGTATAAGTAATATAAAAAAAACTCTTAACAGTGAGTACTATAACGACGTAAATTAGTGGATGTAACATGTTATACGAGTATAGGTTTTCACAGCTTTATATATATATATATATATATATATATTATTATTTGTTTTTCAAATAAGTAGCAAACTTTTGGTGTATAGCTTTAATTTTTTTTATTTTTGGAATGTAAGTTTTTTATTTTATCGTTATTATTTCTGTTGCCTCTGCTTTTTCACCTGCTTTGTTTTTGTTTTCTCTTATATTCCCATTTGGTTCTTTTTATTAGTGTTATTAATTATTGTTATTATTCTTTTTAATATTTTTTCTTTACGTAGGAGGCAAGGATCTTGTTATCGTTGAATCTTTACCTATATGTGGAAGCTTGTAATTGGTATTTCTTTTATTTATGGTAGATATCCTATATTTTGTTAATTTATCTGTAAGCTTTCCTTAAAAATAAATAAATAAATAAATCTAAGTTGGCGTATTGCAACCGCCACAGGTCCAATACTGTTTATCCTATATAGTGCAGACATGATTAAGAGCGTTTATACCCTGCACGCGCTTTTTGGCTTAAAAACAGGACTTTTCAAATGAGTTAATAGCCACCAATAAACAATTTCAAGGTAAAATAATTAGTACTAATTTTAGAAAAGTTTGTCATCTAGGGATTTTGGTGGAAAACATTATAGATTGATGAATAATTTGTGAGTACTGTAAGGATTACTAAACACAAGTTTCGTTATTTAGGCTTTAAATGCCAATTTAGAAGCTTAAGATATCCGAAACCACTAAATATAAGATGAAAATAAAAATATTATCAGACTAATAAGACCCTTATGGAGGGATTTTGCTGAGAAAAATAATCTTTTTGTGTTTAGTTCCTGAAAAATAAAAATTTAAACAATGCGAAATTATTCAGAAACTCTCGTCAAGAACATATTTTTTTTCACCAACTTATCGTACATAATTTTTTATAGCAATTGCATATTACAATAGAAGAACATCTTATCAATAAATTACCATTTTTATATTTCAACAAAATTAGTTTCATGTTTTCTACAAATATTTTAAAAACCACTATAAAACACGCTGTCCGACGTGGATCAAATCAGACCGCCGCAAGGCCTTCTAGAGTGAGGACGTATCGCTCGTCGCTCCGGCCTGGCTGCAGTCGATTATGCCGCGCGTAGTAAAAATAGCCACGCGCGGAATGCGATTACCACATCTTAGTACTTTGGTAGTAAAATATTTAATTATTTTTATTACCTACAATGATTTTGTAGTGAGTATAAATTATGTTTCAGGTAATATAATGGGATGTAATTCCGAGGCTAAATTATGTTTTGTATTGTAATATAAAATTAAATATATTTCGTAATTGTAAGGGGTTGTAAGGCCCCTAACACTATTTATGTGTTCGAACACGAAATTATTAATAAAACGTCCGTAGTGTATACTGATTGAACACTGATTTGAATGCAACTTAACAATGTAATAATAACGAAAATATGATTAGTATCCAAAATTTGTATTATTCTTTGCTTGCACAGTAATATTTGTCTACTTATAATGCAAATAAAATATTTTTATATTATATTACAGTTACATTTCAATTGAATATTTGAAGCGCACGGATCAAAGTTGTTTGAGCCGATTGTATAGCGAGCCGACGCGGCAGCTCTACGCACACAGCTTTGGTCGCTTATGTGTGCGTGAAATTAACGAAGAAATACCTACCGGGTATCTCAAGACTGCTACCGAAAACGAAGCCGGGTGGTAGTTTTAGTGGCTACAAACACAATGCAATAAATAAAATCGCATAGAAACGCGACAATTATTTTTTATGATTTTTTAAATATCGTCATTTTGGGTGGTAAATCCATAGTTTTTGCTAAAATAATAATTTAAACTCTTTTATACCTTAGAGTATTTATAAATAATAGGGCATACACTATTATTTTAGGAAAACATGTAGTTACCACCCAAATATGGTCATAAGAAAAAAATAACGAAAACAAAAGTGTCGCCTTTTTTTGCAACTTTTTCTGTTGCATTGTGTCTGAAATCGCTTAAACTACCACCCGGCTTCGTTTTCGGTAGCAGTCTTGATATACCCTGTATATTTGACTTTGCGCGCAAGGTGTATACGCTCTTAACAATGTCAAAAATTGTAAGTACAGTCAGCGACAAAAGTCGTTGAGCATATTTAAAACGCCAAAATTGATGCACACATAAAGCAACAAAAGTGGGTGACCAGTATCGGCCACAAAAATTTATGAACACCACAAGGCGACAAAAGTTACTAAACACGTCAATGGTACAGAAGTCTCTGAACACTTATAAAAAGCAAGATTGCCGTAGATGTGTACACCTACTTTTGTTGCTTTGTTATGCATTGTTACATTTTATTTCACAGTTTATATTTTTGCTTTGACTTATTGATTTCTGTTTTTGTGAATTAATATTTATTTCTGATTCATATGTCTAGTTCATCTGTTATTGCCACGTGTATACAAGTATAGTAGTGGAATAGCCTTCGTGTTCTGATCTTGTACTCGGACTGACATGGTGGCGTTGTTATACATATATATATATATATATATACACTTCAAAACTTCGATGTACTGATAGACTATATGGCACCGCTGAAGAGACTGTAGCACAGCTCAGGTCTCGATCTAATTTTGATTCGGACTATGAGAAAGCCTTTGAGCCTTCTCATAGTCTACAAACGCTAAACAAAGCGGCAAGTTATATTCGGTTTTTTGTATAACTTGCCGTAGCGTATGAATATGGTCTATGGTACTAAAGCCTTTTCGGAAGTCGGCTTGTTCGGGAGGCTGGAAGTCATCAAACCTGCGTTCGAGACGATTTGTGATGACCACGCTCCTGCTCCATGCCTCCGGCGTTGAGCCCTCGAGGAGAACGGAATTGAAGAGCCTCTGAAGGACTTTCAGTAACGGCGTTCCGCCCACTTTCAGAAGCTCTGAAGTGATTCCGTCCTCGCCCGGCGCCTTGTTGTTTTTAAGTTGTTTGAGGGCATTTCTATCTCACACAGGCTGATGTCCGGGATATCATCGCTAAAGTGTCGGATCAACTCGGCTCTCGGGTCTTCGGCCGAGTTAACAGTAGGTTCGGCAACCGAGGTGTAAAGCTGTCCGTATAACCTCTCGATCTCCCTTCATACCTCTGCCCTTGTCGATACCACGCGGCCGTCATCCGTCTTCAACCTAGACAACTGGCTTTGCCCAATAGACAAGTCTCTTGCAAAAACTTTGGAGCCTCCGTTCCGCTCAATTGTAAATCCGCTTAAATGTAATAGTATAAAAGTTTATATTTTAAAATAAATTGAATTTTATATATGTTATTAAGGCAACTATAAACAAATATTTCCTTAGTATTCCAATACGTTTGATGGTTCTTTCATCTGGCCAGAAACAGCCAGAAACAAACAAGCAACCACGTTCGGAACTTAATAATAGCTGATCGTGTGATGCCTATGTTAGAGGTATGCGGAGAAAAACTTTCAGCTTTAATAAAATGACAAAACTCTGCCGGCCACGGGCTCTTCGTCTATTTGGTTGTCAATTTGCGCGCTCATCGTAAACATTTTGTAGATTTTTTTTTCATACGCACCAAAATATGTACTAATTCTATAAAAAGTTCAAAACGGCAGCAATCATTTTCCATCGGTCTTTCTATTTCGTATATCGGAGCAAAGAACCCATCAGATATTGATTTTGAGACCATCAGATATTGATTTTGAGACCAATCGGATCAATATCTAAAAAGTTAAATATGGCAGCAAAAATGTTCAATCCTAATTATCCATTTATAATATCGGAGCAAAGGGTCTCTCAGATATGGATTTTGAGACCAATTGACCAATATCCAAAAAAGTTGCGGCCACTATTTTCATTCTGAATAAAAATATTATTATTAATTAATATACACTGATATAAAATAAAACACGCTGAGAATTTCTCATAAATAAATATAAATTTATTATTATTTAAATTTAACTGAAATAAAATTTAACTTTTAATGCTTATCAAAGCAACAAAAGTAGGTAAACACATCAACGGAAATATTGCTTTTTATAAGCGTTCAGAGACTTATGTACCATTGACGTGTTCAGTAATTTTGTTGCTTTTGTTGTTCAGAAACTTTTGTCGCCTTGTGGTGTTCATAAATTTTTGTGGCCGATCCGGGTCACCCACTTTTGTTGCTTCATGTGTGCATCAATTTTGGCGTTTTGAATATGCTCAACGACTTTTGTCGCTGACTGTACATACCATGTTTATGCTGCTGACACCCAACTTTATGTCTCTTAACGCAGCACGGACATCATCTGCCGTTTCTCTATTAAATTATGAACTCAATAAAATTGCAACATGGTCTTTAAGGAATTCACTGGTCTTGAACCCCGAAAAATCTAAGTTTATGGTTTTGGGAAGTCAAAACCAAACTAGGGCTATCATATCGCTGAACTCCGATGTTAAAATCATGGGACAAAGCATAACTCGCGTGGAGACTGCTCGTAATTTAGGTCTAGTCATGGACCCGGGACTGCGGTTTGAAAATCATATCAATGGCGTTGTAAAAAATTGTTTTTTCAGATTGAAGGTTTGTACGGGATAAGGGATTTTCTTAGTGATACTTTGCGTAAGAGGCTGGTAGACTGTTTAGTTTTATCGAAATTAAATTATTGCGATACGGTTTACGGCCCGTGCCTCTTGTCCCGCACAGAACGTCTAATTCAACGGGTCCAGAACGCATGCGCAAGATTTTGTTTTGATGTAGCCTTTAGAAGCCACATTACGCCTTACTTGAACCGTTACAATCATTGACTTAAATTCTACCGATAGACGAGGCGCGTCATAGAAACTATTTGTCCCGTATTTGTCAAAAGCTCAGTAGCGACATCTAGACGTTTACTTGAATATTACAAATTATGATCAAAGATTATTAGACAGACAAGACAGTTCATGTCAATAATAGCTTTGCCTAAGTATCAATACCGTCATAGAAATAATATATTTCTAATGGTTTTTTTTACGTGAATAATTCATGGAAATGATGTAAATGAAATTAAATACTCTTACGCCCGGATACTGGAACGTCAATCAAATAATAAGTTGCTCTTAACAGCGCACTACCCACTTAGCCAGTACATTTAATCGGGATTAACGTAGTTAAGCGCAAGTTATATTTAAGTTGCGTTCCAGTATTTGGGCGTAACAAGTGTACAAGTCTGACAAGCAGTCAATCAGCGTACAATCAGTCTGACATTTATTACAATAACATTCATGAATTTTTAACAAGCTGATAAACTTTTTTCGAGACTAATAGACAAAAGGAATGGTACAACAGAAGTTTTCAAAAATGACTACCGCATTTGGAATATCTGAAATCTTCGTGTCGAAAATGAATTGAACAATTATAGGTATGTTTTCATGGTAGCCACTTATATCCATTCCAATAATTCTGGACAAATATTATAACGATCTCCTTTTTTCGTAACCGACGCGTAAGAACAATTTTAAATGATATAAGTCTTCAATAACAATCAATGGGTTCGAATAGTCCATTAAGAAATTCATATTAAGAAATGGAGTCTAAATACTATCCACTGTTTCAAAACATACATACAACACACATATTTTGAGTTATTAATTAATAAGATATGAATAAAATAAAATACTGAAATCAATTTGCAACTACATTTTTCCTACATATTTGTATTTGTAATGTATTCGAATAGTTTATGCCTATTTGGTCCTCTGATATGAATGTCCCTTGAATAATCTATATCTTATATAGTTCGTCTCTCTCACTCGACGGGCAATTTTTATGCGCGGAAATGAGATATACGATTAAGGACCTAACCTTGTATTTTAACGAGCTCTAAAATATATTTAATCCATTAATAAATAAAAGATCTGTATTATCGACATTATTCTACAATATTATATCACTTACGTTGTATTCTTTAATTTTATTGTAACTTCAGAAAATTTTGCTGTCGGTTTGACGGGGAAACATCAAATAAATTACATAAAAGTTTATACAAAGAGGCGTACTGCTGCGTAGCTGTCACGCGGCAGACTGATTCGTGTGCGGTGCATGCACCGCACTTGGGTGGGACACGTTTGTTACAAAGAACGTCTTATCTAGTGTAACATTGATATCGATGGTTACAATATATTGAAAATGGCTGCTCGCCGTAAACTACATATGGCAAGTTTACTATACGGGTTAATAAAAACACACAAACCGGCATACCTTTACAACAAATTAGTTTGGAAACATGAGCACTACGGCTACCCTGCTCGTTCGACAACTCATCCGCTCTCGACGCCTCAACATAATACTGCTGCATTTAGGGGTTGCCTCAAATTTGCGGCCAGTCACTGCTGGAATGTTTTGCTGCCTCCATATATAAGATCCCTGAAAACAAAACATACATTTAAATTGCAATTAAAAAAACATTTACTAATCGAACAAAAAAATGAAGAAGTTTTATACAAATAATCTTATACTTACATCTGTTTTATGACCTATGCGTTTTTTTTATATATGGCTAATCTCAACCTTCAAGCAGTGGGCAGCGAATAATTATGTACTTTTCCATTTTATTGTGTTGCCGTCACATCCCGATTGGCGTGGTTTCCCGTAACATTTGCAACCATTGCTATTATGTGTTAACGATGCACGTAATTTTGGTGTTATACCCACTTTATTATATTTGTTTTTGTTCAAGTTATTGTAGCCCATGCGTGACTAAATTAAAAACAGTACAATATTTTTATTACCAACGCAGAACTGTGTGCACATGAGGCGTTTACATCGATTGCATAATTGTTTGCACTTTTTTACACTTATTTAAATATTGCACTTTTTATGATCTGTCTACTCACTTTTGTATTTTTTTTAATGTATTATTGTTATTGGCTGGCTTGACGCGCGGACGTCACTTAAGGTATCCACTGAAAATCAGCGTTATGTTGTGGTTTGCACCACATCATAGCATAAGCTGAGTGGACACCTACCAGTCACAGCCGCGACCAGTTTTATTTGTATTTTTATTCTGTGTTTTTTATTAACAATGCCTGTGTATGTTGCGACTGTGACAAATAAATCTTATTTCTTTCTTTCTTTCTTTCTACTCGCCAGGGGCCCTACTATTTAAATCTGAAACGAAGTTCGAAACTTCGTGACGTTTTTCGTTTCGAAACTTACTCTGTAACACGAAATTCGAATCTTCGGATCGAAAAATGAATTATTACAATATATCGGCAATACGAACATTTACAGAGTAGGTACATACGTATCGTCACAAACTTCGTTCGTCCGAAGTTTCGAACTTCGTTTCGGATGAATATAGTAAATAAAATGTAAATGTTCGGATTATGATGTGTAGGTTTCGAAACGAAAAACGTTAAGAAGATTCGAACTTCGGATTTATAATAGTAGGGCCCCAGATATTTTCTTTTCACGATGTGATAGGGGCGGATCTAACGTCATGCCAAACACGTTATACAATCTGTACGGTGAGCTGGTTTACGCCAACATCAGCTATGAATAGTTTCCATTGCGTATCGACAGCCGATAGACAGCTGCTCGGGAGACTAGCGCAGCAGAGGTTCATGAAGATGAAATTGAATCGAGCCAAATACACCCAACTGTCAAATATAATAGACGTGATTCCACAATAAATTATAAGTCTTTCGCTGTGGATATGACAAACTCGAGAGACTTCGATCTCACCAAAACCCAGACCCGTAACACGCTTGTGGATCGCACAAATATTTGAGACCGAAACCGCGCCCTAACGTTCTAACGGCAAGGTTGTAATAGGATGCGCGGAGCGAGCTTGCCGGGAGGTGTGGGTCGAGGCACACACGCCGAGGCTCAGGTAGTGGTTGCCGAGTTCAACGAACCGCCCGCGTCCAAAATCACGCCGCAGATTACGAAACACGTTCGTGCAGAAGTCTGATGTCTTTTACAGCGTGGACATGGGAGTGAGCAACATTTACCTCCGAGAAGCGTGTCTGTACTTGGGTGGGTCCCCGCTACCTGCATCGTATATCAGGATGTCTGTTCGCGCCGGAGATGATGTATGTAGTGCGGTAACCGGGCAATGAGTACTGAGTCATCTTGAGCCGGAAGTTAGACACTTGGCAACCAGCGAGGCGCGGGCGAGGTGGCAGCGAGGCGCGGGCGAGGTGGCAGCGAAGGTTGCATGTGGTATCTGGTCTCTAGATCGATCCGGACGTCTGGAAGTCAACCCAGCGACATTACTCGTCTACACTCTACACTGCTACGTATATATGAACGCGGTGATGTGTCCTTCCAACTCGACTTGTGACTTCCAAAATTGTCACGTCATGCTCAGTCGGTACATATTACATAATATTGTGATATCATTCAGCTGAAATATGCTTTTCCGTACATAACTCGTACAGCGACATTGCACACACATCACCAACTAAACACTATGACAGCGAGTCACGTATAGAAATAATGCTACATTCTATGTATAATGGCCAACACTTTTTGTATTTAATGATGATGACGTCACTCAACAACTTTTTCACAATAGCATTGTTTGCGCTAAAACAAAGGAACAGATGAACTTTTAATATCGAGAAGAAATCAGGAAGATGTAAACGTTGCCGCCGGCGCGGGGCGCGGGGCGCGTCGTTGCGGCGCGGACGTTGTATTATTATTATATCACACATCATTATTATAACTGGAGCGCGGGACTTCCACGCGGACAAAGCGAACACCAATATGATTCATCAACTTGTTACTGCGACGTATAATGTATGTACATATGTGACGATTTGGTGTGTCGTTCTTCGTGTCCCTGGCCTCAAGGCTAGCGCAGCTTCAGGTGCCGTCGCAAACTCGTGTCGACACACTGATGATGGCTGACTGTGCGCCGGAAGCCCGTTTGGAGTGACTTCATCTTCGCATTCTGGTCAAAATGTAAAGTCGAGCATATCTAAAATTCTAAATAACAAATTAGTAGTTCATGAATGAAGAGTCCCGTTCCTCGGGCTCGCTCACATCGTGAGTAACAGAGGTTATTATGAGTAGTCAAATAAAATGGAGCTCTGTGGTGAGGCGAAACGATAGCTTGCTTGGCGATCTCTTGAAATTATTTAGTGATCGCACACCTCACAACAATTGGTCGCTGTTATTGTTACATTCAACACTTTCAGAATATTCAATTCGCTTTTTATTCAAGCAAAATAAATCACGTAGTGTCCCATGTGGTGTACAGTGAGCGCGCAGCATGTACGTGATAATGTGGAGCGGAGCGAGCGCCGCCGGCGACAGCAATGCGGGCCCGCGCCCTCGCGCCGCGCCTTACTTCGCTTCACACTACTCTCACAAGTGCCACGCCAAAATCGACTCTCTCAACTTTGGTTTAAAGTCTTAACTTATTTACTTTATCATTTTGACCTGGAAACCACAAAAACTCGTGACGGACAAAAACTTCACCGTACCTTGTGAACAAAAAATGAGTTTCGATATCGTTTTCTCCCTTTTCAGCGCGTCGCGTGAAGGCGAGACGGACGATGCGGCTGGCGCACCGTAGCACAGAATCCACACGAGGGGCGACGCTTTTCTTACAAATACCCGGAACAAATGCATACAACATCCTGACCCTACGTTTCGATTTATTTCCTAAACTGTGTGCGAATCGGCTCTCGAAAACAGGCAGTTGCGAAAAAAATTACCTATTCATAACAGGCTGATCCTGTTCCATGATGACCCGCGGTCTGCACACTGCTCACTGCTCCAACGCGGTGGCTGACCGTGCTAGATAGAATCACCGAGTATCATTATTGAATTAAATTAATAAAAATTGTGAGTGAGTTGTGACGTGCGACCGCTGCTAGTCGCAGTGCAGCGGGGTGGGCGCAACCACCACTCATATATTGCTAACTATAGCATTTTCCGATCGTATTAAGTGATCTGATTATAGGAATGTAAATAATCACCGTTGTCCAAAAACACCCACAACACCAAAACGATCACACATGCGTCGCCTCCGGTCGGTAGGGACCAGAGTGAGTAAAGCTTGTTTAGTTAGAATAGTGTCGTCGACGAACGAAACGCCAGCAAGGTGGTTTCTGCGGGACAATATTCGGCCTTAAAGTGTAAGCTCGTCGGAAGCGACTCATCCGCGCCCTGTTATCGCATCCGCTAGAGTTTATATCTCTCTCTAGTGAGTGTATGCAATACGCATGTCGCTACGCTGCCGCCCGCCGCCCGCGATTACTTTCATCAGCGAGTGCCACCGGGGAAAGTATCCGCACTGCGCTGTGTGTACTGCTCAGTGTACACTACACGGAGCTCGGCGTGGTGTGCGCCGCGACGCGTCCTCCACGCTGACCCACCACACGCGCACACTTGTACCCGGATCATCCGTTAAAACCTTGCACCACATTGCTTATTCCTCCTATATACTGGCACGGCCTCTTATGACAGGCTAATACCGTTAAGCCAGCCAGCTCGCCATTGCATGTAATAGGTTGAACCTAGAACGAGCTCGCTCTTTGAAGAGCGGCGACTAGTTTTGTACCATTGTTTACGATGCGGCAGTCGTTACCCAGCCATAGAAACCGCAGGCCCGGATCTAGGGGGGGGGGGGGGGAAGACGGGGTTTGTGCCCCGGGCGGCAAGTTCAGGGGGCGGCATATTGAATCTTGGGAGGCAACTACACAATTGACCAATAACGTAACACCACTTACACGGGCACTGCAGAAATTATTTTTGTTTTCGCGGGGCGCGAATATTAATGATTATTTTTCCGACCCAAATATCGACCAATAGAATTGCACCATTCGACGTCACGTGGTACAACCTACATGGTATTATACTGATAATTTTTTGAAAATTTTCTCTGGTAGTTGCTATACATATATAAAAAACAAAACATGATCCAGTCAAATTAACCACACGTCAAACTGACAGGTTGAATTCAATTGTGAAAATTGGAGATTTTGCATGAAAATGAGTTTGAAATTAAAATTTGGGACGGAAAAATAATCCCCCGAATACCACACGAGCTTCAAAATTATCTGGCATTTCCCTCAAGGTTCCCTGCAAACAAATAAAGTCGTCAAGTTTTGACTCCTTCATTTGTTTGCAACGAACCTATCGGGAAATGCCCGATAATTTTAAAGCTCTTGTGGTATTATATGTGAATATGCGATAGGGGCGTGTGAAAAAGAGATGAAGCTATATTTGGAAACTCCTTCGTCGATCTCAACGACTACATTTGGTTTCAAATATTCAATTTGTGTTTACTAGTTAGTTTTGTTGATTAACCGAACGAAGAAACATATTTTATTTGGTACAGGAGTTTGGCCGCGACTTCGTTTACGTTTATATTATGATAATATGGTTGTAAAAGCAAACCAACGTTATACCGCTACAACTACGTTACATTGTAAACTCTCCGGAAGATTTTTACAAAAATCAACATTTTACAAAAAACATTCTCTTCGGTCCTTCCCATCTTCTATTCAGCTTTGAAATTATCCTTTATTTCAACCCCTTATATCTAATATTCAAAAACAAAGCCGACGCACCCGGTTCAGGACTCCAAGCTTGCGTGCTGTGGCAGATATTACGCCCTCGACGTGATTCCTTGGATTGAGATGGATATACACAGCGTATATCCACACCAAGGATATTCAGGTCATTCTGCATTGCGAGGGGAGCACCCTGAAAAATTGGGAAGGGAGAGAACGGGTATTTTTTGCACGTGAACGCACACACCTGGGTTTTCTTGGCATTGTACTTAACCATATTCCTGGAAACCCATGTGAGCTCAATGACAAGATTCATTGAGCTCACAAGTCCCCTCACAGTGTCGACCCGGCAAACCGGAGGCCCTAGTGGTATCGCCCAAGAACGGGGCTGTCATCTGCATAGCAATGAATGTTGCCTAGCGACAACATATTATTGATATGGAGAATAAACAGCGTGGGCGGCAGCACCGAGCCCTGAGGAGCTCCGGCATTTACCGACATGAGCGCCGAAGCGTGTCCGTCGACGACGACACGTATTCTACGCCCATGCAGAAAGCCAGAAATCCACGAACACAGGTTGTCGGGCAGACCGTATGTCGGAACTTTGGAAAGAAGACCACGGTGCCAGACCCTATCAAAAGCCTTGGCTAAGTCAAGGCTCATTAGCAAGAGCCTCGCCACGCCAGTCAATCGCCTCACCCCAGCGATACAGGACAAACGCAAGAAGTTTCACCTGTTGGTCGATTTTGACGGAATCCGCGATGTCTGTCACAGATCAACGAGTAATCCAAGTGATCAACGAGTTATCAAGTAGCGGATCAATTGAGAGTTTATGATCCGCTCCATGACCTTACACATCACTGAGGTGATAGCGATAGGGCGATAGTTGGTAGGGTCTGACCGATCACCTTTTTTGGGGATCGATTGCACATTGGCCTCCTTCCAAGATTTAGGCACAACTCCTGGGCGGTAGGACGCTCGGTAGAGGTAAGTCAGTGCAGGAGACAACTCGGCTGCACAAGCTCTTAAAACCACCGCCGGTATTCCATCCGGGCCACTGGCGTTTCGCACATCGAAAGACCATAGCTCACGCCGCACATCACACTGCCTAATGCGGATATCTGCTATTGAGAAACCGCAATCAGAAAGTGTATGCAGCATCTGGGAACCACGGTCCTCGAGGCGGGAAGGAGCCACAAAGAGATTTGCCAGTAAGGCAGCCTTCTCTTGCGGCTTGTGAGCCAGCGACCCTTCCGGGTATCTCAGCGGTGTCAACGCTGGACGGCAGAAGTTAGAATGAACGGCCCTGGCCAAACTCCAATAAGCATGACTGCTAGTTGGGTGATTCGCCAACGCACGCCGAATCTTGCTGACGCGCTGGGCATCCGCTCTAACTTCTAGCTCTAGGCCTTCTTGCAGGCCTTGGTGGCTCGGTTGTAGGCTTCTTTGAGAGAACTAACAACTCCAAGGGATGGATGAGAAATTACACACCATTCCAATCTGCCGACGAGTAATGCCAGACCCTCCGCTCAACCTGCACGGCACGTGGAGGTGAAGCTAATGGTACTAACGGCCCAAACAGGTATTGATCGAAAGTGCCCAGAGGCCAGAGGAACCAGCATGATCAGCAAGTCTTGGAGGAACCCAGCCATAGTTCGTGATGCGCATTGAAAGACTACCAAGACCCCCAAGAAGACCCCTATTTCTTCCGAAGGGAACTGCACCCGGGCGTCATCAGCCGCCTGGCTAAGATTCCTG
Source organism: Hyles vespertilio (assembly GCA_009982885.2). NCBI lineage: Eukaryota > Metazoa > Arthropoda > Insecta > Lepidoptera > Sphingidae > Hyles > Hyles vespertilio. The sequence goes on along the minus strand of CM042825.1, from coordinate 104,629 downwards.
AACAGCCGAGTCGTCTCATTTTCCCCGTGTGAGACCTGTAAAGGCACACGTAGATGCGGCTCAGTGAACCTAGATCCACGTGCACCCACAGAGCGGAGAAGGAAGGGTCCTCCATGCAGCGCAAACGGCGACAGCAGATGTCCGACCGAACATACAAGCATACCCCGGCTTTCGCCTTGAAGTTTTCTTTAAGCGAATAACCGGGGTACAGCAGGTAGGAATTTTTGGCCGGACGAAAAACAAACGAATCTGCGTCTCCGTCAAGAAGAGCAAAGCAGGCCGGGCCGTCTCGAGATCATGGTGGACGGCATTGAGGTTCGTATGGAGTCCGCGGATTTTGGTGAATTCCAAGTGAACGTGGTGGTGGGGTTATGAACCGCTGAAGGACCTGCTCTGTTTAATTGCACTGTCATGAGGTTGAGGGGATGGGTTTGATGAAGAGGCATCGAGGAGCCTAAGTCCGGACATTAAGAAGGCCGAATTGGCACCGGCACGAAAGGGTCGGCAGGTGGCGAATTGATCCGCCGGATGGAAGGGCCCCCGTTCGCTCCCGGGATGAGCCGCCGGGACCCCACATCCGGTCACCAATCGGCACGACGCTGACGGAGCTACCCAAGATTATGCGCGGCATGATGAGGCAGCCTCTCGTGGTGATTAGCCACGATTGGGCCCCTGTACTGTACCGTGGGCGGCCAGCGGACAAGCGTTTCTACGGGTCTCCCTGACCGGGGGGCAACACTCTTCCCTTCGACAGGGACCGAAAATACCCACACGGTACAACCTCATACCCGGAGTCAAACCCCTCGAAAAACCGGAATAACACGGGCTGATCCCGGAAACCGGTCCCTTACAGGGATCACTATGGCGGTCTTTACACCCCGTGGACAGTGGTCGCTACCCAGACGGACAGGAGTCACGTGTAGTGAAACTAGAGGTCAAGCCTACGGACGCGAGTGACGTTTACCCTCAAAAGTGAAACTACATACAAGTGAAGCTAATATAAAGCGTGTAAAAAATGCTTAACCTGGTGGTAAAATGGCGTTCTTTCCCGAAGGCCTGTGTCATATGGTTGCTAAAAATGATGATTATGATAAAGATAAAAATATAGGCAGGTGGGGGCGGCATTTTTCAGTTTTTGCCCCGCCTCGAAAAATACCTATATCCGGCGCTGTAGAAACCAATACTGGCAGTAGCCAAAATGTATTGCACAAATTGTAACACCCTCTTACTGTATTCTTTCCATTCCATAATTAATAGGCATCTCTGAAGTGTGTATCACTGCGCCGCGGTGCAGATGTTTCGCCGTACTCTCACGCAGATACGTGATGGGCACGAGAGGTTTTGTGTCACTGGACGTGACGCCCACACTCGCCACTGACTCACGCCTCGCTTTCTTTTATGTAAATGCACGTAAGTTTTCATAATGCTTACATAATGTATATTCTTTTTGTAGGTAGTGCAGTTAGTTATCAAGTTTAACATTTTCTGACGGGTGTGAGGCGTGGCATGGCGTTATGGCAAGCCATCGATTCTGGCATGAGCGGGCTTATATTGTGGTGACTGGTGCGCTGGCTGCATGGGACTGCAGTATGTGTGTGTATCTCGCGGAAGCCGCGCGCAAGGTCGCGCAGTGTGGCACGCGCTCCGTACGCGATTTCACACGCACACACCGACGCGAGTCAATGTTGCTTCACCGATATGTGGGTCAAATCTACCGAGTACGTAACATGGCAGCGTGCGAGTGGGCGCCGGAGCACGACCATCACACTGTTAGCCTCTATCAGCCGACCTCTTACCTCCATCGGTATCCACTGCCTTTGTATTCCACTCGCCATACACGTACCAGGCTTTCGGCTGCTGAGTATGAGGCAAGCGTGGGCTTGCTCAATACTAAAGCCATGTGAGGGCACCTCCAGGGTATCCACATATTATGACATTAGCGACCTGAAATACCACCCGTTGCCGTCACTCTGCAGCGCGTCTCGTGTCGCTGCTGCTCGTCGACTGCGCCGCATCGCACACTACTCTTTAGTTTTATTCGATGTACAAGACAAACTTTGCATCTTAACGTTAACAAATGTACCATTCATAAATAAAGAAAGGGAAGCGAGATCTTTCTTTTTACTTTTTATCACAGTATTCAAATCTGGCAATGAATCGACTCCATCGTGGGCGCAATGTTACTACTTTACGATTACATCGCTTAGTTCTCTGATTTTAATCCTTGGTCGACAAATGTGATATTGAAATTTTCTATTCATTACCAGCTCGGTGTCAGGAATTGTGCACGATATGGCGATAGTCTTGCCCCCCATCACATCATAAGGCGGAACACAGATGGCCAAACGTGAATGTCATAGTGGCATCTCTGCCTAATACTTTCGGAAAAAAGGCGTGATGTTTATGTATGTATACAATGCATCGACCTATCTTTGTTTAGAAGTGTCAAGCGACGTAGGTTATTACCATCAGGTGATTCGCCAACTTGTATTTATGAGACTTACAAGAGTACACACTGCGCAGCGCAATTTGTAACAAAAGACTGAACCGAGAACAAATACACGTGTTTATACAAATGTTGTAACTGGGTATCGAACCCACGGTCGTGTACTTGTGTAATGCTCGTACTACAATATATTGCTGGGTACATGAGCAGTAGGCACGAGTACATTATCTCACCGAGATGATGCGTGTAGCGAGTTCAACTGCACAGGCTCTAAGTCAAACACTTCCTTCGCCTTACACAGTACACGCTATGCTCACTCCTCGCAAAGGTTTATTATTATAACGAGTGTACGCGGTGTTCGGAGCGCGAAGTTATTGTCAGCGACTAGACAGGGGCGTTACCAGTCCGGGGCTCGAACCCGCGGTAGTGGAGCGCACATCCTGCGCCGCGAGAAACGGCTCGGCGCCGCGCCGCTACATGCATTATGAATTGAGCGCCTGGCTAGCATGCGGCGTGGGGCGCCGCGCCGCGTCCCGAGGGACTCTGCTTGCTTTACTGAGAGACGCGCATTCGAGCTGCACAGCTCTTCACTGTATAACGCGTGAACTAACGGCTCTAGTAGTGTTTATACTAACAAGGTATTAAAACTTTTAAGCCACAAAAAGTGTAATAAACCCGCTATTAATATTATAACACATGTTGAGCATGGAATCTCGTAGTGCTTGTGTGTCTGTCTGCTGAACACGGCAACCTCGAGTCGCGGCGTCGCTCGAGCACACAGCACAACAGTTCGAGCACAATACTGCGATTGAGAATATATTGTGCAAGAGACAAGCGTGTTGCTGCCGTGCGAGTCGTTCGCTCGCCGATTATTGAGGCTGTCAAGATTTTGGTGCAAAGAACAAATTGTTGCTAGGTGCTTATATATGTTTAAATATTATCATCGATTGATTGGTTCGCCCGGTCGGCTAACAAGTTGCGTTAACTAGTGTGTGTGTTGTGAGAAGGCGGCGGCAATAGTCCTCGGGTTCATTGCTCCACCGGCGTTGTATCACTGGTGCCGCGTCCAGTAGCAAGTGGGACGTAACTCTTAAGCCGTAGGGTTTCTCGCTCGGCTTAGCGGTTGCGGCCATACAACGTGTTATCCGTCGGCGGAGTTATTTAAAGTGACTATAATTGGTATTGCGACGAGGGTAATGAGTGCACAGGAGGCTGGAGCTCGACGCCCGCTGTTGACACTTCTGTGGTCAGTTGTGGAGGTGGGGTGCCGCGCGACCTTTCATACTATAGCTTTTTCACGCCCTCAATATACTGTCTTTTTAATGTTACGCAACCATCACGAACGACCTTGTTGTCACAGTTTCTTTGAAATCTGTTCCGATTTCATTTCTTTGAAATTGCATGCTGTGCATATTTTATAAGTAGAAAGAACTGCTGCTGTCGACCAACAGTGTGTCGGTTGAGGTGTCCGGCTGTGTAGTCGGCGTGGCTGGCGCGTCCTTGTGCGCCGCGCGACCTCCACAGCGGCGGCTCGCTATCTGATCGGCTCGTTGATCGCGATTGAACGCACCACGGCAAGCAGCTCGAGCACCGCTCGCTGTCATACAAAATGTGTCACACTTTGATTGGATCTTTTCAAAATAATGTTGTATGTAAGGAATACCTTTTCCAAGAGTTATCATGTGTTGCAATATGTACCGAGGCAAAGTAAAATTATCTGTTGCAGTTTTACTTGTCACAGTTTCAGCGTCAGATTTGTTCTAGAATACTGCGATTGATACTCTTCTTGTGTATGAAGTGCCGTACCGAGTCGAGCAGAGGGCATGCATAGTGATTAGTAGCATATTGAACATTTAAGTGGTTGTCCCGCGGCACTGGGCAGCAGACGCGTGTGTGGGGCGCGGCGGGGGCGGCGAGGGCAGAGAGGGCGGGTGCAAGTGTTACGAGGCCGCGCGCTCACCCATCCGCCTGCACTAGCGACCACCCTGCGCGGAGCACAATCCACGCGCAAGGGCCCGTGGCGCCGACTCGCGACGCGACGTGTGTCGCCCGCAGACCCATCGCCACTCAGGGGCCCTACTATATTCATCCGAAACGAAGTACGAAACTTCGGATGATCTAAGTATAAATAAGATACGAATGTACATACATATACTCATGGTCGTTATTGACTTGTGGTCGTAACCATAGACTTATGGTTACGACGTACGTTATACAAATTCGAACTTTTACACTGTAGTTACATTCGTATCGTATAAAAAACATCGATCGTCCCGGTGTTTCGAACTTCGTTTCGGGTGAATATAGTAGGGCCCCAGTGTACGTTGAACGGTGTCACACGTCGACTTTGCGGCGTCTGTCCGAATCAACACCACACACTATTCTGCAATACACACTGCACACGCAGTACTTGCTGAAAAATGTACCCATGCACGCTGTGTATATTTTACGGTAACTAGATCGATCGTCAGCCATGCGACTTGGACGTTTCTGCACTTATACATATACCGCTCATTATTTATATCATCCCGCTGTTGGTATAAATTAGTTATCAAAAACACTAAAAAAAACATGAATTTTTTTTCTATTAGTATTTTGGCGCCAGTTGTGAAGTAGTTGGTAGTGCATGGTCGGTGAAAACTCCCAGTGGGCCGACCTTCGTGGTGACGCATCTACTGCGCCGTTGTGAAATTCGGTGAAGGTTGTCGGTGCGGAGTGCGGAGGTCGTGCTGCCGCGGAGTGTTGGTGTCGCCGGGGCTCGCAACACATCCCACTGCCGAGGAACCTCACGCGCGGCGTCGGTCACGACCGACTGCGTGTATGTGCGCGTGTGAGCGCCTCATCGTACGCTCAAAAGAGTACGCGCTCAACCCGTCACGCTCTTTTTTTCTGGACTAATGCCCAAATACTGGAAAGCCAATTAACTTTTAACTCCGGTTAACTAGCTCTAATGCCCGGTTAAATTGATACCAGTTAAATATAACTACGATTAAACCACTTAAGAATTAAATATTTAACGGAGCATTATTCATCCGATTCGCATTCTCGAAAGCAACTTAAGAGTTTGACAGCTGTCAAACAGTCTAATTTCTAGTTATAAGCGGCCGTCGTCTTAAGTCCGCCTGTGACCACTCTTAACTTTTTCAATTCTACATAACTAAAATGTGTTTCGCGACGTTTTCATCGCTGTCTGATGACGATATAGCTTCGTCAAGGCGAGTCAATCAAGAAAAATTCAATGCTTTCGAGAATACAAAGAAGAAAAATTTCAAACAAAGGGAAGTTCCGCCTGAAGAAAGAAACTGTTCTGCATCTGTGTTCCTTGCTTGGAGACACAATAGAACCCAGTAAAAATAGAAGTCAATCGATAAAAACTTGCGACCAACTGATACTTGCATAACCTATGATATTCTGCGACAGACAGTTACCAGAAGATTATTGGAGACGTATTTCACGTGGAACAGCCGACTGTACATCACAAAGTTGCAGCAGAGTCGGATAAACTACAAAATCGTGGCATGAAAATTCCCAACTATCAACAACAATGTCGTATTGCGAATGATTTCTATGCGATCGTAGGAGTGATTGTAGTTATAAATTTCACACATATAAATATCAAATCGCCAGGTAATTTCTATTTATAATAATGTATACATAACTATTTAGCTTTTACATGTACACAAATATATGTTTTCTTATCTTATTTTAACTAAATGTGCTTCTAAAATGCCTAGTGTATTTTATATTGTGTAGTAATCATTTAGAGTGTCCCTTTATACTGTACATAATATATTATTAATCATAGAATAGAATAATATAGTATGCACAATATAAAGGCACACTCTAAATTATTTCTACACAATAATTTATATATATGTATGCTTCTTGGAATCAAAACATTTAGCTTGTAATTGGCTCTTCCCCAGCCCACTGGTATCCCATATAACCAAGCTCTCTGAATAGTTGTAGGGCTAAATAAATTGTTTTTTTTTTTAATTTAATCATTCTATGATTTGTACTGATTGTAGCTATTCGGTATATACTGGAACAATGTTCAACCACAAAAATAGTTTCCTATAAACAATCTAATTTTATAAATATATTTTTTCAATACATATAAAATAATCTGTAGTTTGATATAAGAAGTTTTGCTAGAGCTCTAATTTTAATTATCTTGTTTTTAGGAGGAGCACAAGCAGAAACAGAAAAGGCAATTTTTATATAAAAGTGCAAGCAGTCTGCGACCTTAACTTCAGGATAAGAAACATTATAGGCCGATGGCCAGGCTTGATGCATGATAGCACAATTTTCAATGATTCTTCTTTATGTGCATGTCTGGAATGGGGAGGCTGAAGAAGCTTACAATCAATACCATATCAAAACAAGAAACCCAGTGGAGAGGGTCTTTGGTTTTAAAACAAAGATGTCCTTGTCTCCAAGTTAGGCTATTAAATTTGCTTACTATTATAGAGGCATGTGCTGTGACATAATATAGCATGTTTCCAAAATGATATATTGGAGATTGATCTTTCTGAATCATTTCCAACAGCTCCACATAGTATAACCAATGAAAATGTAACAAGGAATAATATCATAAAATACATATTTTACACCATACAATGCATTTTATTGAATTACCATAGAATGAATACAAATAAAAATGAGTTATGTTTTATTGTAGTATATTTATTTTAACAATATCATTAGCACATATTATAATTTTTTACATATCTACATTTCTTTAGATCTGTCTTACATTTATATCTAAATTCCTTTATAACACAAAATAATAACAATTATTTTAACATTAATTTAAAACTAAATTAATGAATGTACTATTAAAAATGTACAATAGAAATATAATATTACATTTTTAACAATGAAAATAGGTGAAATAAACAATTTATTTTATATATTACATATTAGTTAAAATTCTTAACATTCTTCAACTTTGATTTAAAACAATATCATTAGCACATATTATAATTTTTTACATATCTACATTTCTTTAGATCTGTCTTACATTTATATCTAAATTCCTTTATAACACAAAATAATAACAATTATTTTAACATTAATTTAAAACTAAATTAATGAATGTACTATTAAAAATGTACAATAGAAATATAATATTACATTTTTAACAATGAAAATAGGTGAAATAAACAATTTATTTTATATATTACATATTAGTTAAAATTCTTAACATTCTTCAACTTTGATTTAAAACATTTTTCTGGTGCAAATTTTTCTTCCTTGACACAATTTGTCTCATTCTTTTTGTATATTTTTATATTACATACTCATTGCAAAAGGGTGTTGCCCAAATGATTTGCTGTATGTATGATTTCTATAGCATTACCTGCAAAAGTTTTTAAGTTAAAATATATCATAATTTATATATCTCTTTTTATTTTTTATATATATTTGTTGAGCTTACTTATTTGGTCTATAGATGATGTACATGGCACTATACAGGGTATATCAAGACTGCTACCGAAAACGAAGCCGGGTGGTAGTTTGAGCGACTTCAGACACAATGCAACAGAAAAACTTGCAAAAAAAGCGACCATATTTTTTTTGGTTATTTTTTTCCTATGACCATATTTGGGTGGTAAATACATTTTTGCCTAAAATAATAGTGTATACCCTTTTATTTATAAATAATCTAAGGTATAAAAGAGTTTAAATTATTATTTTAGCAAAAACTATGGATTTACCACCCAAAAATGACGATATTTAAAAAATCATAAAAAAATATTGTCGCCTTTCTTTGCGAAAATTTTAGTTGCGTTGTGTTTGTAGTCACTAAAACTACCACCCGGCTTCGTTTTCGGTAGCAGTCTTGAGATACCCGGTATATACGAGCCATATTTCTTGAAAGGTCTTATTATATACACATTGAATATTTATGTACTCCACTCCAGCTCCTGAAACAAAGGATTATTTATAGTTATACACATTGTACCATACTTTATTTTCCATATTTATTTCATAATACTACTATATGAGGAGGAGATAATAATTATATAGGAGGTATAATATGAGAGAGGCCTATAGGTACCCAGCAGTGGGATCCTACAGGCTGTAGATGATGATAATGATTTAAAATGTGCGAATATTCGATTCATATTATATATTAAATAGTTAATGATCATATAAATACGTTAAAACTTAGAGGAATACGTGTATACTTACCTGTTTATAACATCCAGCACAGCTTCTTTCTCATATCGTATTTATTTACGTAGTCTTCTCCGTTTGGTTCTTAGCTAGTTCTGCAGCCGTTGTTTGGTATTTTATATACCTATTTATTAAAAAAAAAAAACAAAAACTAACTTTCAAACCGAGTGCAATAATTGTAAACAATAAATAATAAAAACAAACATCATAATATTTTTAATCAACTCGCTTCGGATATAGGGACATAAGTTTTATCGCCCACATGATTTTATCAATAGATTTTTTTAAATAGTAACTTGGCAATGTTTAATATAGCTTTAAACATAATCGTAACATAAGTAAAACGTGTCAATGATTCCTTAGATTAAATATAAAGGGTTAAATTTCCAATTTTGAGAAATCATGTATGAAGAATATTGCGTCAAATGAAACGTTTATATTTATACAATAAAAATTGTAACTGAAAACAAACTTTTCGTTAATCTGTGGAAATTTAATTGGATGTTTGCTGAGTAGACCGATTTATGAGCTAAATGGCTATCCAGTATTTCGTTTCGAAATTTAATGGAACTTCAAAATAACGGCATATCTAATGAGTCCGGTGGCTGAGTAGCTACCAGTATTTGGGGGTAATATATATATATTATAGCGATGGTGTAAGATACATTACGCGTAGCGAGCGCCGGCCGATGCAGCTGGGAAGCCCCGCGCTATTAAGAGGACGGTAGACGCCGATGACCTTGCTCGAACGGGCGGAACCAAATCTCATGCACCGGCGCACGCCGGCGCACGACGTGCGAGCGAGCACACTGCGTAATACCTATTCATTCATTGTTTCGCTGCGGACAGAACGATATATTCGTAGTGTTATTTCACTTGATGTTCCCATCGAGTACAGCTAGGAGCGGTCTAACCGTACTGTATGATTAATTCACTAACATATGTCACAGCTATCATGGCGGAATTGCTCGAACGCTGACTGTTAAACGAGAAGACACGGGTTCGGTCCCCGTACTTGTAGTTCGATTTTTGTGTTTATTTATTTTCATCTATCTATACCAATATTACAAGAAGGAAACATTTGTATTTTGGCGTGTTTTGTATTTTATTTTTTAATATTTTTATTTTGTTTTTCTTTTCTAATATTATAAAGAGGATAGATACATTGATATATTTGGATTTTTATTTACAATGAATAAGCTCAAAAATTACTGGACCACTTTAAAAAATTCTTTCGATTTTCGAATGGTAATTATCTGGGAATAACAGAAGCTATATATTTACCTGAAGGGGTTGAAATAAGGGTTTAAATGGAAAATAAAAACTATTGAAGATTTATTTTTTAATTTATATTTTGTTTTTGGTTTTTATTTTTCATTTCAGCCCTTATTTCAACTCCTTTAGCCAAATATACATCCAATATTACTCCGGGATAATGTTGGATTCGAATAGTGAAAGAATTTTAAGATTAAGTCGGTCGGTTAAGTAATTTTTGGGTTTATTTATAATAAACAAAAATCTAAATATTCAAAAATGTAAAAATACACGTTACAAAAATGCAAAAAATGAAATGTTTCTTCTATAAAATATTGAGTTAGATGAATTTATAAACAAAAACAATTGTTACGATGCGGATTCGAACCCGCGGCCACCCGTTTATCAGTAGCCATTCAGGCAATTACGGTTAGACCGCCCCTAACCGTACTCAATGAATATGTCGAACGAAATAGCAATATTCAATTTACTTTGATATTGCGGAGACAAGCGACATAGGTCCGTTTAGCACGGCGGATCGTCCCGCATTGATTTGTTGGGCGACAGCGGGGACGTGCTCGCGATTTAGAGTATCGATAATGTGAAAAAATTCGTTGAAAATAAATGAGACAGAAATTGGAAAAAATAAAAAGAAGGTCCCATCCGTCTTGCATTTCTTAATATCCTGATAATAATAAAATAATCCTAGTGCTCATAGTTTAAGAGAAAAAACCTTGTAAATGCGAAAACAGAGGTCACTTTGCAATTTTATTTCAAGTACTTTTAATACACTTTTAAGAATTCTGAAAAGAAGGGAACATGCTCCATATAGTGTAGATCAACATATATTTTTTTTGAAGACCTAATAATAAAGATCACCAAGAAAAAACGTTGTGAAAAAGGCCATTTCACATAGACCCCCCTCTTAATTATTACATAGTACTACAACGTGCCTCGAACGAAGTGCCTACCATCCATGTTGAACACTGACATTACAGAAGTTTGCAAATTGTCCTAATCACGGTCTTCGGAGATCTTCAAAACCTCGAACTCTTATAGTTTTTGTTTTATTGACGATTTGAAGAATAGTACTAAAAAAAACACTGCTTTTCACATTAAAAGTCTTTACTCATTACAATAAAGTAAATATTTTTTTATAGTTAACCTATTTCGTCCCACTGTTCTTCCCTTCATCCGTCCACAATTCCCGCCTTAAAGAGATAAGTATATTTAAGAGGCGATTACTTATTGAACTCTGTAATATTGAGCTTGGAGTTGAAAACTGGTATCATGTTAGTAATTTTCACTTCCACGAAAGTAAAAGGCCGTGCCAACACGAAGTACAACGATACAGGCAACCAAAAAGGTTCTAAACAAGTTGCCAACCACTAGTGCCGTGGTTCCTAACCTAGGGGTAATTACCTTCGCGGGGGTAAAACCTGTATTTTGCGGGGGTAACAATGAGCTGGTTATCGTCTTAAGTGAAACAAAACCTAATATTACAAACATGTAAAAGTTAAGCAGTACCTTGTGGTACTGTGGTGGTATAAAAATTTTAAAGTAATAGAAATTTCAAAAGCTTAATTATTATTAGTTATGTTTTATGTTTAATAAAGTCTACGTATAAGGTATTAACAGGTGTTGTTTGAGATTATCCTTGGGAGGAGGGATAAAATCAGTCACCCTAGAGGGGTGGGAGTGGTAAAATCAGTCACCCTTAGATCTTAGGGGTAACGGACCTAAAAAGGTTAGGAACCACGAAAAACGGCACATTAGTAAGTATTTAGAGCGTGCGAGGTGGCAGTCATGTTGTGGGCAGCAGCAGGGCGCCTCACTGGCCCGAGCTCGTTACACTGCCGATCCACCAGCCCGCTGCACTGGGGACGATTCAACGTTCCGTCATTCAACTATGTAATGTAATAATAGAATGTTGTGGTGTTTATATGTATTGGTATGCCGTGCCGTGAGTCACATAGTCATGAGTACTCAGTATAAACCAGCGGCGCCGTGTATCTCAGAGCATAGAGGCGACTGTCGCCTGTGGAGCACGTGTAATTGAGTGCACTACAGAGCAGTCTACACTCGACACTAGTGCACGCCGCACCTGCACTTGTATTTGTAAACAAGGCGTGACGTCACAGCTCCTCTCCCCGCGCGGCCGCACCTCCGCGCCGCCCTCACACACGTGACCGCGCTCACACGTGCCACACCAGCGCATTCGCGCTACACTAGTACAGCCGCGCACATAGCACACTACACACTACACGCTACACACTGCATGCATTTAAACCACTCTCATGCATAATACATTGTATATTCGCCTCACTAATCTGCCGAGTCCAAACTCAGTGGATACGTTTTCGAAGTAGGTACTGCGTTCACTTGCTCTTCATACATAAGTATTTTTTTCCTTTAAGATATAATAAAATCGAAGAGAAGTATGTACGTATAATATTATGTTGTCATATGCATATAACTAAATTATGTGTCTTGCGCGATCGATTAGGGAGAAACTACCACTAACCAGCCAGGTTGCATTGAATACTAGTATGTGATGTGTTTGTGGCATGGGGTATGCAATAGTAACGCCGGCGGTGAGTGTACCGCGTGCTTGGTTGTCAAATGCGTGGTGGCCACTATTACCACGTCAATAAATAATTGTTGAATCGTCGCGGGTGTGCGGCGGGGGGCGCGGGGCGGCGCGGCGGCACAACGCATGCGCACTGTGCTCGCTCGTCATGCCTGACACATGACACATGACAGCTGACAGCTGTGCCGATTGACAGATAATGCGCAACCGTTGTGCCCTGCACTCACACTAAAGGTACATGTTTATGACGTTACTTTAAGCACTGGGCTGCGACCTAGCTTGTAAACAACTATTGTGATTAGTTGATCAAGTGAATTGTCATGTAAAGGAAGCGATTTGCCAATACGGACTGAGGCAGGAATTATAGGAATATCTCATATATCAGGCGAATACATGGGTATTCGCCATTCACAAGCACTCTTGTTACTAAGTACATATTGATGGCTTCATTATCAAAATCGTGTTTTACTGTCATCTGGCGTAAAATACTGTAGATAAAGTAATTTATTGCATTATTTGATTGAAAATTAGTACATAAAGAATTACCTAAAATACAAAAATCATAACATATTTTCTTCATAAATTTACAGTGGATAGATTTTTGTCCTTCTGTAAAATTTGTTTTAATGGAGTTACGATGGACAAGTAAGCCATCGATATGTACTTCGCCTCTTTGCAAGAATTTATTTTTCATCATTTGTTCATTCACAGTCTGTGACCCTCACAGACCGGAAAGAATGCATCGGCGGACGTCGTCACAATGTAACGGCGCCTTTTTTACTTTTCTCCTTGTACAGTATGTGTATGTCTGCTACAATATAGAGATGTATGTCGTTCGCAGTACAGTTTACCAGACCAGGTTTTGCCTCTTATTGCATTAAGATTCAGTTGTGAAGGTCGCCATCACCGCGTCCGTGTGTTGTCGACAAAAGATCGTCTCTCGCGGAAGCTCTACGTCTGCTGTCTGCGGCACTGCATGCGCCGACAAGTGTAGTGCAGCAACCAAGTCAAGAACACCGGAAACAGTGCGGCCGCCCGTGCTCTGTAGCGTCACTACTCGCTGGCGACCCTCGCGCCGCGCCGCCGACGTGACCTTCCACAGAGATTTTCGTATTCCACGCAAAAACCAACAAAAACCGCACTCGCCTTCGCACTGAGTTTCTACTCGCTCGCTTCCGTCTTCGTCGCCCTTGCACGCTTCCTGCAGTGCGAGAGAGACGCCGATTACACATTATCATGCCGAATTTCTATAATAACATAGCACTGCTGAAATATTTCGACACTTCACTCCATCCGCACAAAGTCAGTTTTGGGTCGCAGCGATTATTTTCCGTGATAAAGATAATGCGACATTATTCAACCGTGGCCCGTTCAAGTGAAAAGAGTTTTCTGTGAATGGTGGTAGGGTTCGAATTGCCTTAAACACGTTTTTTTTTATCAAGTTCGACTTGAGATGAAAAATACTCAGGTGTATTGGTCAAACGATATTGAGTCTAATGTGTAGTGTGATACAGTAGCAATCAAATTGGAAGCGTGAAGGGAGGCAGCGGATCCCGGCGGGGTCGTCGACCGCGAGCCCTCCGACACGGCAGCCGCGAGGAACACCTCTCGGATAAGCTGCACTCCACTCCCGGACATGTGGGAATCTTACTAAAACATTCATCTGTTTTCTCTACTGAAACACGAGTAATCAAATAAAATCTGAAATAGCAATCAAATTCGTATCAGACCCAGCTCTTGACATAACCATAACATTATCTAGAACTTATTATTTCTTACGTGTGTTTTCTTAAGTGCGTGGTGGCCTGTTGGTAAACGGACTAGACGCGTGTGACGACACCTGTGACTTTTCAGATTCATGTGTGTATTGATAATCAATCACCACGCACTAAAACTGTGAAGGAAAACATCGTGAGGGAACCTGCATACCATAGCGATTTACAAGAATTTCTATGGTATATAAGTCCGCCAACCCGCACTAGGCCAGCGTGGTGGACTATATGGCCTAACCACTCTCAATCGTATTCTCGATTGTAGAGTAGGCCCGTGCCCTGCAGTGGGACGTATATGGGCTGATGCAGATACAGATTATTTCTTACATATATTGTTCTCAGTCGTAGTGAAATGGATACACCCACCCTCTAGAGAATAGTAATAATGTTTATGAATATTCATAGGTAATAATTGTCAATGTGGGTTTGTTGACTGGGTATGATATCGTTGAGGCACGTACTGAGGATGATGTGAATGCTGCGCGGTGTGGGCGGGGTGCAGGGAGGCACTGCAGCTCGTCGCGGTCCACATTTCTTACAGTTTTTTTCAGGAGCGCTGAATCCAGCCCCGAAATATACGTCCAGTGATGTCTAAACACTGCGTGACTTATTGCCAGTAGATACTGTTCGATATGACTTTGATATTGAAACATATACAAATGCATTACACATTAGAGGTAATAAGCAGTGGCGTAACTACCCCGCCGGGGGCCCGTGGCAAAATAATCAAATGGGGCCCTTCATCAAGGTAAAAAAAAAACTATTATATTGTAGTTCAATTTTATTGATTATTTTTTTATTGTGGCCTTTTGGTAAACGGACCAGACGTGGCCGCCAATATGCTACTCGTGATCGCGGGTATAAATCCCAAGGCTCACCTCTGATTTTTCGGAGTCATGCGTGTGTTGATAGTCAACCACAACGCACTATGAAAATGAAGAAAAACATATTCAGGAAACCTACGATTTGTAAGGATTTCTATGGTACGTTAAGTCCGCCAGCCCAGCCAGCCCGCACTAGGCCAGCGTGGTGGACTATATGGTGTAACCACTTTCAGTCGTACTTTCGATTGTAAGGAAGGCCCGTGCCTTGCAATGTGACCTGTGTGGGCAATCTCTAATTTCTCTATGGCCACGAAAACCTAAATTAGTAACTTTGTAATAGTAAGTCCTCGGCCTCAAAAAAGTTTTTTTAAATCGATTATTGCTCCTCATCTAGTATCAAATTTAACCACCATTGTTCATACAAAATACATGAATCCAAGTAAATTTTCGATGTTTCGTGCCTCTATCGCATTTAAAATTTGTTTTCAGTCGTCATCAGCGCAAAACATTCCAACAATCCAAATGGCGCGATTTCACCCTGTCGTCGAGTTGTTACATCCAGCATGTGGCAGCAATCTTTTGCAAATCGTCACTCTACCTAGCTGGAGGGCGTCCTACACTACGTTAACCAAGACGCAGACTCCACTCAAGATTACGTTTAATCCAACGGTTATCGATTCTTCGACAGATGTGGCCAATGCCACTTCAGCTTGCTAATTCTCGTTTGCTATGTCTATAATTTTGGTTCTCTTTGGGATAAGCTCATTCCGGATCCTAATCCTTCAAAGAGACACCGAGCATAACACGCTCCGTGGCTCGCTGAGCGAAGCTAGTGGACCAGTCGTACTGTGAGTGTCCATGAAACGTAGGTAGTTTTCAAGCTTTTTGGTAGAGTTGACATGAAGACTCGTAGTCTCCTTCTTAAATTGTTTCTACCTAGTAAAGGGTCTGCCCCATTTTTTCCGAATATACCTAATATTCGGAAAACATTTCGAACTGGTGGCCTCATACAGCGACAGTTCTTGGATCAGGGTGGTGGTTGATCATTATTTTGACTTGTCGAAGTTAATTTTAAGATCAATTCGCTATGAGGCTGAAGCCAGGCAGTACAGCATCTGTTGCAACTCCTCCAGCGATTCCGCCATCAAAAATATATAGTCAGTGAATCGTTATAGACGCGTTTGTTTATATTTACACTCATTTGCAAAAAAAAATGGGCGGTTTTGATTTTAATTCTTCTTTAAAAAAATACGGTACCAAAATGATTTCAATCATTTGTACATGTTACTGGCCGGTTTTAAAAATGCCGTGGTGTTTAAAACAGTACGTTCTAAATTCAAATTTTCGTTTGATGCTCGTTTTTACAGAAAACCATTTATCCTACATTTTTGGTGCGAAGTTCCAAAAGATAATATCGGTTTTCATAACTTTTTGTCAATTTTTATGAATTTATTTCATATTCTTAATTGTCAAAGCTTCATTTATTGCTGTTTAGCTGTCTCAATAATGTTAGAGGAAGTGGTAAAAGCTACCAAAATTATTGCGCTGTTGGTTGCAGCCAATGCTTCGTGGCTCAGAGGCTAAGTGTGAGTCGCTCGATGGTTCAAAGGACCTGGCAGCGGTATCAAGACACCGGTTCCGTCGAGAGAAGGCCTGGTTCTGGAAGAAAACCATGTACCCAACCACGGGATGATCGTTTTCTTGTGAGTCGCGCATTGAGAAATCGCAAGTCTTCGTATGTGGACCTTAAGAACAACCTCGAAGAAGTAAGAAATGTGCATATTAGTCTATGGACGGTCATGAGGAGGCTTCTCGCGGCCAATATACGCAGTCATCGCCCGGCCCGCGGCCCTAAGTTACTCCGTGAGCACAGAGATGCCAGGCTTAGGTTTGCTCGAAATTGTGAGTCATGGACTCAAGAAGACTGGAGAACAATACCCTATTGTTCTCCGATGAAGCCAGGATATCTCTGTTCGGTGAAGATCGACGTCGGCGAGTGCTACGAAGACGAGGAGAACGCTTTGCAGAGGCTTGTTTTGAAGAAATCACACCTTATGGTGGGGGCTCTGTTATGTTTTGAGCAGGAATAAATTCAATGGGTCGTACAGAGTTAGTCTTCATTGAAAACGGCTCACTGACTAGACATCGATACGTAACGGAAGTTGTAATTCCTCATACACAACCCACATTGGCCGCTTTAGGCGAAGACTCAATTTTTATGGACGACAACGCTCGCGCCCACCGGTCTGGAGATGTGGAAGCGTATGTGCAAGAGGTCGGCATTAATCGTTTGGATTGGCCAGCTCGAAGTCCCGACCTCAATCCTATAGAGCATGTCTGGAACGTTCTGAAACGACGCGTGAGATCAGTACAACCGGCTCCGTAGACCATCAGAGAGCTGAAGAATGTGATTACCGCGGAGTGGGAACGTATTCCGCAAGCAAGTATCCGGGATATCCTCGCTAGCATACCCAGACGAATTCAAGCTGTGATTTCAGCTAGAGGGGGTCACACTCGATACTAAACATTTATCTGCTTTTACTTTATTAAAGAAAAAACAAACAAAAATCTTTGTTAACTTTTACTTCACGAGCATATGAACTACTAGCGAGCATACACTACTAGTGAACTTTAGCATTAAAACCCATAAATTTTATCAAAATTTTATGATAATACTGACGAAAACGATTATTTGCTTATTAATTTACAAAATTGTGAAAGTAAAACTACCTATAATTATCAAACAAACCAATAGTAATATTTGAAATGGTTCATTGCTTAGGTGCCCGTTTTTTTTGCAAATGAGTTTATTTATTTTGTTATTTATTGTCACTGTATCTTAGAGACCATTGGGCTTTCATATTAAGTATAGCAATGTACAATGTGGGGCTTATAGTATGACTTTCTCACTCAAAAATCTTTTCACTGCGTCATTCTTTTTTTTATTACACTTGTCTGTAATATATGTATAGAGATTTTATATTTTCTACTCCTAAATATGATTGAATATCATGTTAGCTCGTACTTTTTTTGTGGATTTGGTTGTGGTTTTAGGTCTGAACATTCTCTATCGTCGGAATTTGCTATTATATAATTTTTATCGTTCCGAAAGTACTGACTATTTCAGATATATTTTTATTTATTGCTACAGACTCTCTCTTTTTCTTTCGTTTTTCGCTGCCACTGAAATAACTTCTAGAACAAGGCATGTTTAAATTTGTTTGGAAAATATTACCTTAATATTTATAAAAAAATATATTTAAGTTTCTAACTGAGTTTATACTATAATGAAACTAAAACAAATCAATGAAATCAAATATTATGACGAAATGTTTGCCAAGTTTAAAATGTAGGTAACTCTTGTTTATTATTAGGAATTCCGTTATTAAAGTTACGTTCCTTTCTGCTTACACCTTGTTGGGCTTTAGCCCGAGGCCCTATCGAGCCAGAGCCCTGTCGGGTCTGAGACCCTGTAGGACCGGGGCCCTCCGGGCCGGGGGCCCCCTAGGCCGGGGGCCCGTGGCATTTTGCGCACTATGCCACCCTATTGTTACGCCACTTGTAATAAGACTAGGTTATTTGATAGTTTTTACATTATTTCCTTACTCCGTTTAACATGAATATCGTGGTACCCATTAAGCATACCTGGATCGAAGGTACCAAAGATATGAAAAAAAAGTAGTCAACTAATCAGGGGTAGTGAAATGTACATAGGTAGTAGGTACTCCACGAAATGCTCGAATCCTCTATCGTACGTCGTAACTAATAACCATAGATTAAGTTATGAGAATGATGAAGTATCATGGAGAATAGTATTAATTTTAAAAGTAGACAACTTATAATTTCGGGCTCGACTCGAACTTCGGATCACAGAGTAACCTCCAGGTGCAGCGTGAAGCACGCCGTGCCAAGTACAGCACAAATGATAGTAGTCGGTATCGTGCGCGGGGCCTGCACTCCGTGCGCCTACCATCACATCAGAAATCAGAATATCTGTAGCAATATTGCTTGGTATAGAGCTGCAGCCGCCCCGACATGCAAGCTGTTTATACCTATACGCTGTTACTAGCGCACCTCGATCATTCGTCACCCAATGACTGAATCCAAGGAAGTGTATGTCATTACTTATTGCTATTAGCTATAGCTTTGGAAGAGTATTCTTAGTGGTTTGTGTACGTATATGTATAATGTAGGAGGAGGGAAGTGTTGTCGACGACTCTCTCGGGTTTTAAACGGCTCCCAGCTCCGCGCTGCCAACATCTGCTAGTTGATATACCGTCTATTACTCGCTCAAGTATATCTCCAATTATGTATAGGCTACACTCGAGTCGGATTTCGCTCCTCGTGCGATGCAGGAATGATCTAGTGTTAGGATGACAACTACTGCTTTCCTTGGATTTTAATTGTAGTCACATTTGAGAAAAAAAAAACTTCCATTTGTTGCGAACTCATGTATAAGGAAGTTAAGGAAAAACACACACAGAAATATTTTAAAAATTCAATTTTAATAATTTATAAAATAATTTTATCCAATAATACATACATATATGTGGCCAGTGCGCGAATGTTATATTGGTCCTGCTGTTATTAACTAAGCCGATAACTAATCAGACAAAGTACAGTGAAATAAGCATCACGAGCTGTGCTAGTGTTGTATGTAGTGTGGTCGCAGTGTGTCGGGCGGGCTGGCCACTTTGTCTAGAGGCCGGTCGAGCGGTACCAGCGGCGTGACACTCGCGCTGTTACCCACCCTCACGAGAGTCTAGCTCGCCTAAACACTGCCACGTCGCGTCACACACCAACTCGCTCTCTATACTAACGGTTTTATTCATAGACAGATTTAAAATCTATTTTAGTTATCGAACGTTTTGTCTTCTTCGCTCAAACTGAATTGAAATATTGTTCGAAATGGACAAAACATTCGATTACTACAATTGGTTTATAAACTGTCATTGAATAAGGCCGTTAATATACAGATGGAATTGTAAGCGTTTGTAAAGTTGCCAAGTTATAGTGAGAATACCACGAGCGCGCCGTGCACAGATCGCTGCTTTAATTTGATAGTGGCACATAACGAAATGTGTATTTTTATGATAATGTTACCATTAAACACAAATTAATCTAAAATACTATGTGAATAAAACTCATATTTTTGATAGATTATACGTTGATTTAAGCAACTTTCAAAGAGTTGTCATTATTGAAATAAAATATATAAATATTTTTTTTTTATGATGGCCTGGCATATTGGCGGCATTGCACCTGATGGTAAGTGCCAATGCCGCCCAGGCAGAGTATTCATTGGCATCGGACGGCAGTCCCATGCCAATGGAAACAATTATGCCGGCCTGCTAAGGTGCCTCTTCACACCACGGCGGAAGGACCCAGGATTGTAGGATAGAAGGGAACACGTGAGACGGCAAACAATTCCACAGCCTGACGGTGCGGCACGAAAACGAGTTCGAGAACCGTTTGGTTCGCGCCGGGATGGTGTGGACCGTCAAGCTATGGTTTCGCAAGCCAGCACGCGTAGTTCTGGTTAGGAATGGAGAGGAGGGGATCAAGTTGAACAATTCTTCAGAGCACTCACCGTGATACAGGCGGTAGAACACGCTTAGAGAGGCGACATCTGTCTGGGCGGATCCATCCCAGAGGTGCGAGCAGTACTCCATACCCGGCCGGACCTGCGCTTTATGTAAACGACTAAGCTGACCGGGTGTGAAAAGCCGACGCACCCTGTTCAGGACTCCAACCCTGCGTGATGTGGCGGTTATTACGCCCTTGATGTGATTCCTTGGATTGAGATCACAGCGGATATCCACACCAAGGATAGGTCATTCCGCATTGAGAGGGGAGCACCCTGAAGAATGGGGAGGGGAGAGAACGGGGATTTTTTGCACGTGAACGCACACACCTGGGTTTTCTTGGCATTGAACTCAATCATATTCCTGGAACCATAATTAATTATTTTGTTTTATTTAAACTGCTCTCCTGAAAAAAGTTCATTTTTGAGATATGTCGTTATCAAATTAAAGCAGCGAGATATTTATTCCGTTGCTACGAGTGAACTAAACGGCGGCGGCGCGTCACGCGAGATGCGTGAGCTGTGCGTCGCCGTCTTGTGCTCCGATGACGCTTGAGTCGAAATATATATATATATATATATCTTGTGAACCGTGTATGTCGAGAACAACGACATACTAAGGCTGATTTTAGAGTCACGCTGACCGCGCGCTGACTGTCAGCGCTGATAGTTGAAATGTAGGTAATAGCTTCTAAGGAGCGTTTTATAACAAAGCGTAGTTCTCAGCGCTGACCCCCGACCGTAACCTACGCGCTGACCTTTCAGCGCTGATGGTCAGCGTGACTCTAAAATCAGCCTAAGAGACGCAATAACGAAATGTCAAATATAAGGCGCTCAGCGAGCGTATTGTGTAGTAGCTAGTGCGTATTGCGGGGACACAAATAGAAAACCGCAGTGTGTGTGAAGGAGCGCAGCCGGCGCTAGCACTAGCCGGCACAACTCCTTACATTGCGTACTTTTTCTTACGTTCCGGTTTCACAAGGTATTGTTGTGACACTCGGACTGCACCTAAGGCTTCCCCTTGAAGCCATTGAGTGCGGCCTCCGCCGAGCGCGCGCCGACTCTCCCGAACCCATTGTTCCGTGTCTTACAAATGCGGACAAAGAGCCGCCGGCTGACGTCACCAGCTCGCGACACTCCGACACCTCCACGGAGTAGCGCTCCGACACCGCGGGCGCGCTACTGTCCCGACGCGACGCACCGACATAAAGTAACATAACACTAATAATGAGTCTACATACCTACTTGTAGTTGGCCATGTTAAACTTGATAACAATACCTATTATATTATTCAAATTAATAAAAAACATTAAAGTAAACACGGAACATACTTATACTTCCCGATTGCAAATTAAACAATGCTTATTGCAAATGACGCGATGACAAAGAATTGCGACACAAAGGAACGCCTTGTGTTTTCGCTAACTACTAGTATCAGAGAAATCATTTAATGAAATAAACAATTAGTAGCGGCACACGCGGCGCTACTGCGACCCTCGAGTAGGACGACACGCCTCGGAAATGGCAGCGTGCGAGTACTTGTCTAACTTACATAATACATTTTTATTCAAAAAAGGGGTTTAGTAATCATCATCACATAACGCTTTTTTTTATTTCGATGAATGGCGAGAGAAACAAGCAATTGGACAGGAGCGAAACTAGTAAATATGTACGTATTATACAGGGTGTACAAGAAAACGGCGCACCTGCCAATATACATTATAGTATATGGTGAAGGCATCTTAATTAAGACGGATTTGCATGGTGCTCGCGAATATTAAGACAGATGCCGAGAAAAAAAAAAACTAACGTTACATATGCTACCCCTTAACACATTACGCTAAAGTGATTGAACCTTACAACTGAACGGTAGACACCCAAAAATAAATAAGCAGAGCTCATTATTTACTTATAAGTCGTGCAATTGTTTACATCGCGCTCAGGGTACATAAAAAAGATATTAAATTAATACTGTCAACAGTCACATACATGGGTACTAACCCCACACTAAGATACAAATCTTGTGTCGCAGGTATTTGAAAAATAATTATGGTTCAGGGAAATTATTTGTCTCGGGACAGGAACCGAACCCGCGGTTCTCATTTCACAGGCGGTTCTTACCAACTGCGCCACGGAGGCCGTCGGTGACTCATATGGGCTGGTTAGTTGTCATTAATGACCACAAAAATAGTTAACTGACCTTGTAATGTAAACTGTAATGACCTTGATAGGCAAGGATAGAAGCGCAGGACCCGTCAAACCCCGCACGAAAACACTGTCACAATTTGGTAGCACAAATCACTTCTTCTTTTACATTTCACATAACACAAGTTACATCAAAAGCTATCAAATTGGGTAATGTTCAAAGCATAGTGAAATTAATAAAATTTACTCAAAATAACTGAAAACGAATTTACAATAATATGCACACGCGATCGCAATCCAAATTCAACCAATAAAAAATAAATTGTTATTTTGATTTTTGAAAGGTAAAGGCCTGTTCACATTAGATACAAAGCTTTCCTATTTGAGTTCATAATAATTCATCTGAACAATTAGTATTAATATTTAATACTGTATCAGCCCGTATACGTGCCACTGCAGGGCACGGGTCTCCAGTGTAGTAAATTAGTAGTTAGTGTTTATTGATTTCACTGATTTTATCTCACAGACGTCTCATATGCAAATTCTATGCTATAATGGTAGACGACATTTCTCTAGGTATAAGAATTTAGAAGAACTTTTACCACTTTAAAGTAACATTATTTTCAAATAAAATAATTTAATTAAAAATTAAAAGACCGACTTCAATGTGCACTACAAAGTAATAAATATTATATATTTCATTGTGCTAGTACACATTGATTAATTTTCTTATTGACTAGACTAGCCAACAAATCATAAATACGTAGGTAATATTTTGAAGGCGGGTCGCCAAGTGCCAAATGAGAACAAATTCAAGTAATGTAACACAGTTGAATATTACCTACTTGTATACCGGGTATCTCAAGACTGCTACCGAAAACGAAGCCGGGTGGTAGTTTTAGTGACTACAAACACAATGCAATTAAAAATTTCGCAAAGAAACGCGACAATTATTTTTTATGATTTTTTAAATATCGTCATTTTTGGGTGGTAAATCCATAGTTTTTGCTAAAATAATAATTTGAACTATTTTATACCTTAGAGTATTAATAAATAAAAGGGTATACACTATTATTTTAGGAAAAAATGAATTAACCACTCAAATATGGTCATAGGAAAAAAATAACAAAAAAAAAATTGTCGCTTTTTTTTTTCAACTTTTTCTGTTGCATTGTGTCTGAAGTCGCTTAAACTGCCACCCGGCTTCGTTTTCGGTAGCAGTCTTGATATACCCTCAGTTCGCTCAGTTAGGTCCATATGTAAACTAGAAACAAATTAATTTGACATATTGATCCTACGTGTACATTTGTTGAAATTTTGATAGAATTAATATGTGTCATATGTGTGATCTAATTTTAATGTATTGCATACGATCAAAGATACAGTGGTCAAGGGTTTCAACTCCAGGGTACACCATTGACTTATTGGAGTAATTTGTATATTTATATACAATTACTTTAACAGTGATAGGAATCATAGTGAGGAAAGTATAAGAAAGGGAAGGATTGTTAAGTTTGTATGTTTCCCTCTATTGTAGATAAGTCTGATGCTCCACAATGTTGATTAAGAGCTGTTATATTAAGGACGAGCGATTTTTCTATTAGTTATCTGGATAGGGACTGGAATTTGCATCCGATATGACTATAGACTCTCGCCCCCAATCACACCGAGGGACAAAACACGCAAGGCGTAACGTGGGTGTCCTGGTTGATACCAGGAGAATCTCTGCATACCCCTTCTGGGAAAATGGCGTGAGTTTATATAGATGAAGACAAAATAATATTGCGTGTAAAATTGCGTGTTTTTCGCTAGGATGTTTTACACAAATTAAATTTAAGTGTAGGTCGTCGTGTTTGTCACTTGGCGACCCGCCTTCAAAATATTACCTACGTATTTATGATTTGTTGGCTAGTCTAGTCAATAAGAAAATTAATCAATGTGTACTAGCACAATGAAATATATATTATTTATTACTTTGTAGTGCACATTTAAGTCGGTCTTTTAATTTTTAATTAAATTATTTTATTTATTACTTTTTAGTTTTCATAAGCATTGTAATGATGCCAAAGGTAATCATATTATAATGAAAACTGGAATCAATGTATATAAAAAATGAACCATTGTGATCCTTTATAATTTCAAAAAAGAAAATTAATATTTTATGATTTTTAAGGAAGCTACACTGTTCGTTTTTATTTTTTATTTCGTTTTTATGATAAAGAAAATACTAAAATCGGCTCAACCTGCTGGAGATATTGAGTACACTTATGCGTGGTGATCATTCGTTACCCCCTCACCTCTACACCTTCTTCACTTCCTATTTTTAATAAAACACATATACTTAACCTAATGGACGAAAAATCATTGCGTTTCTGCAAAGTTTTGTGGAGGTCTGCTCTCCAGATATGTACCTATTCATCAGATTGTCACCATATTTTATGTGACCAACATTATGTATAATATATATAATTCGTAACAATATATATAATTCGTGCCGAAGAAAAGTTATTTAAAATCATTTTTTATCGTCGCAGATATTTAGTATTTATATTTGTATATATCCCCCCTCTTCCCACGCCCCTTTCTACTTTCCCCTTCCCATCCCCCCTTGTAGTAATAAACTTAAACTGAGCCTAATGTAAAAAGAATTATTGCTGTACTGTTCAATTTTGAGGAGTTCTGCCCTTCAGGTCTAAAGATATTCATCAAGTCTTCACAATACTTTTTTTGGTCTAACTTATCATACAATACTCTTTAATAAAAAAGTTATTTTTAAGTCGGTTAAGAACTGCCGGAGATATTGAGTACTAACAATTGTACCTATTTTCTACCCCCCCTCACCCCTCACCCCCACCCTTTACCTATTTTCCCACCCTTTGTAATAATATACTTATACTTAATCTTACGCAAAAAGAATTAATGCTGGATCGTTTAATTTTGAGGAGTGCTGGTCAGCAGATCCTAAGATATTCATCAGGTCTTCACCAATTTTATATGGGACCAACCCCGTATATCATGCTTTCCGACAACAAAGAAATTTTCAAAATCGGTTCACAATTGCCGGCGTAATCGCGTAACAAACATACAAAAAAAAAATTCAGTCGAATTGATTACCTCCTCTTTTGAAGTCGGTCAAAAAATACATTAAAGTAATGTTAAATACAATAATAAGCAAAGTAAATAGACAATTTGTAACTGACTGGATCAGTTGATGACATATTTACATAATATAGGTATAATCTCTTGAGCAAATAAGGACCATTCTATCAGTCCAATAAGATCTTTTTTGTTTTAACGTAACTTTTATGTCGGAGTACTTAATCATATTTAGTTATATCAAGTGTGTAGTGTGAGCACACCTCAAGATGTCGGGCTTCTTTTATAAAATGCTAAAGTTACCGACAAAGAAATTGCCGCCTTTTGGCTCGCACTCACAATCGGCGGCCGACGATCCGACGAACTACACTATGACCGGCGGCTTCCTTTTAGTACGAGAGATGACAACCAACATTTTTGTCTCATAGCAATACGGCCACAACCGCATCAAATTGATAGATTTGATTATTTCAAACTCGAAAATACCAATTTCAGACATTTTCCGCATAGCGTTTGAACGCACTAAATTTTCTAAAATTTCAACAAATTTTACCGGACTGTATCATAGCAATCTGTCTGATTTTCTGACTGTAGTTATATAATAGGTATAAGATACCGAAAACATATTTTTCAGAAGTTAATAGTGTAGCGCGAACCCAAAAAATAATTTAGAAAAATTAAAAATGAGACAAAAAAATATGATGATAGCAATCCGTCTGAAAATGTTTTTTACGGATAAATTAGGAGTAGTTAATACGAAAAAAATATATTTTCAGAAGAAAATTCGGATGCAACACATTTTGAGACCATTCTAAATATGTTAAGGAATTTTACCGATCGGTATCATAGCAATCTGTCTGAAAATTGTTGAAATTGATGAAATGAATTAACCAGATGTAAAAAAAATTATATCAGAAGAATTCAGTGTAGCACCTCCCTTATCAGACAACTTTTCGATATCGACCCTATTGAAGCGTGACTGATTGCAAGTTGGGCAATCACCTTGCTTTTGTCTTGCCAAAATAGAGCGCGGACAACGTATCTATGCTATAAAAATGTCTATTATAATAGATAATTTTGAATTCTTAAAATACTACTCTTCCATCCCCGAAAACTTCGTCAATGGGAGATGAGCAAACTATGCCTTATCATTGGGAATAGAAGAAAAAAAGTCCGCGAGCCCTCGGACAACAAGTAACACACCCACGTCCGCCTGAGCTACTTATAGTTTGTTGTCACTTTAAGTGAGCCTTATTTCAACGGTTAGGACAGCTGGTGAGTGACTATGTATAGTAAGAGAGTGGCAGGAGTATAATATGCGAAAAAACCATTCCCACCGCAGCAGAAACGTAAGAAGCGCTCAGGCATCGGCCAAGCGACTCCAAAACGTTCTTTTCTCTTTTGGGAGTACATGCGACATCTAAAATGTCTGAAAACATTTTTTTTGCAATCTTGCCTTATTTACGAACGGTAGAAAAAAATTTCATTCGGATTGCTATGATACAGGTCGGCTAAACTTGTTGACATTTTCAAAAATTCGCTTCAGCTATATACTACGCGCAAAATGTCTGAAAACCAACGTATTCGTCATAAAATTATAAAATCTATGTACATTTCCAATATCAGACGTATTGCTATGATACCGACTGCCTTTTTTTTGGACACAGCAGAAATAGCCTCACATGCAATTGCTACACTTTTGACCGTTACTACCTACCTAGTCGGGTTTAGAATTACATAATCTAACCATTTTATACAATTTCGACCGTATTGCTATGATACATGGTTTTGGTCGTCATCTCTGGGACTATTTGACTAATAGGGCCGAATTGGGCCATCATTTTAAAAATCTTATTTTTAAGTAATCAGTGTCATCAGATAATTTTTTCAATGAATATTAATTATTTAGATAATTTAAATTTTATGTAGATATTACCAAAACTTTTCTAATTATAATTGAATTCGCAATCTTACATGATTTAAGCAATATTTAAGCGATGACCAGTGTGATTTCTTGGTATCTTTCAATTTGGATTTGTGACACTAAGGAAAATAATGACAAACAAAATAGTCAATCCATTCACGATGCAACTGCACCTAAAGTTATTATGTTGTTAATTTATTGACGCTTAAATCTAAGTACGTCCCTGTTTAACTGATTTATTTATTTGAAATGAAACAAAAAATATCCTGATCGAGTCATTTTGTTATATTTTGCATGTGCATGTTTGTTACTGACCCGCATTGTTACCCTGTGTACTAACTAACTTATTTGTGGACTTAAGAGCGTATACACCTTGCGCGCAAAGTCAACTATAGGTATTTCTTCGTTAATTTCACGCACACATAAGCGACCAAAGCTGTGTGCGTAGAGCTGCCGCGGCTCGCTATACAATCGGCTCAAACAACTTTGATCCGTGCGCTTCAAATATTCAATTGAAATGTAACTGTAATATAATATCATAAAAATTTTTTATTTGCATTATAAGTAGACAAATATTACTGTGCAAGCAATGAACAACACAAATTTAGATACTAATCATATTTTCGTTATTATTACATTGTTAAGTTGCATTCAAATCAGTGTTCAATCAGTAGACACTACGGACGTTTATTAATCATTTCGTGTTCGAACACATGAAAAGAGTTAGGGGCCTTACAACCCCTTACAATTACGAAATATATTTAATTTTATATTACAATACATAACATAATTTAGCCTCGGAATTACATCCCATTATATTACCTGAAACATAATTTATACTCACTACAAAATCATTGTAGGTAATAAAAATAATTAAATATTTTACTACCAAAGTACTAAGATGTGGTAATCGCATTTCGCGCGTGGCTATTTTTACTACGCGCGGCATAATCGACTGCAGCCAGGCCGGAGCGACAAGCGATACGTCCTCCCTCTAGAAGGCCTTGCGGCGGTCTGATTTGATCCACGTCGGACAGCGTGTTTTATAGTGGTTTTTAAAATATTTGTAGAAAACATGAAAACTAATTTTGTTGAAATATAAAAATGGTAATTTATTGATAAGATGTTCTTCTATTGTAATATGCAATTGCTATAAAAAATTATGTACGATAAGTTGGTGAAATAAAATATGTTCTTGACGAGAGTTTCTGAATAATTTCGCATTGTTTAAATTTTTATTTTTCAGGAACTAAACACAAAAAGATTATTTTTCTCAGCAAAATCCCTCCATAAGGGTCTTATTAGTCTGATCATATTTTTATTTTCATCTTATATTTAGTGGTTTCGGATATCTTATGCTTCTAAATTGCCATTTAAAGCCTAAATAACGAAACTGGTGTTCAGTAATCCGTATAGTACTCACAAATTATCCATCAATCTATAATGTTTTCCACCAAAATCCCTAGATGACAACCTTTTCTAAAATTAGTAATAATTATTTTTCCTTTAAATTGTTTATTGGTGGCTATTAACTCATTTGAAAAGGCCTGTTTTTAAGCCAAAAAGCGCGTGCAGGGTATAAACGCTCTTAATATATTTTTCTTTACTCTTGGAATCGTGTTTTGCTACACCAGGAAACATTAGCGTAGATCCCGCTAAATTATTTTATTATGATATTAATATTATGCTCTTGTATCCCACTGAGCAAGTGCGCCATTTATTTGCGCTCCCTGTATAATACAGTACATATCAGTTTCAGTACAATAATCCTTATTTAATTAAATTATTATTGTTAAGTGCGTGGTGACCTGTTGGTAACGGTTCAGGGGGACTTTACTCTATGATCGTTCGACGGCCGAAGTTAAAAGTTTTAACTTCATAAAATCAATACCTATATCTATGATACGTCTTATCATTCATTCTGAACTTAGTCAATAGTCACGACGTACGATAAAGGATTAAAGTGGAGCACCTAGGTGTAGATCCGTACAGTATTACGAGCGACGCGACGTGACGTTTGAACATTCCAACGAAGCATGTAGTATTCGCCCACACGCGGCTGCCTACATATTCACGGTGGTAGCGAGTTCAAATCCCAGCGAATCCCCTGACTTTTCTCGGAGTCATCTGTGAAATAAGATTTCATCGATCACCATGCACTTTAAGTAGTGATTATGAAGAATTTTTATGGTATGCAAAGTCCACCAACCTGCACTAGTCTAGTGTGGAGGAGGACTGTTTGACCTCAACCCTCTCAATCGTACTCTCGACTGTAGGGAAGGTCGTGCTCTGCAGTGGGACGTGGGAGCTGATACAGAATATTTTACTTCAATTTGATCGCCGACACAGAATCACGATCGAACTCCGACATGTAATTCGTGAAGTGGTTTTTTTGGTAGTTTATTACACTTCCTCATATTTTCATAGTATACCAAGGTCATAATTCCGTACAACTAGTCAATGGAGCTTCTAATTAAATAGTTAAATCGGTTTGTTATTCTATTTTAATTACATTTCACGATTGTCTATCTATCCTGTAAAGTTCCGTATTCTCAGTTCGAACTAGTGCCATGAGGCGGTACCGATTTCAAAAGTAAATATTAGGCCTAAAGTCTAGGGCGTAGAGGATAACATGGTGCTACTGAGTGCCTCACCTTGCGGACTGAGAAAGTTGATGGTAGTTTGTGAGAATTATGCTGCCTCTCATGGTTTGTTATATAATACGCGTAAAAGCCAAATCATGGTCTTTGGATCAGGTAGTAGGGATACCGGTAATGTGCCAAGCATTAAACTTAATGGCGTACCATTACAACTGGTCAAGGAATTTAAATATTTGGGGCACATCCTTGCTGCTGATCTCAGAGACAATGATGATATTGACAGAGAGCGAAGGGCGTTGTCAATGAGGGCTAATATGTTGGCCCGCAGGTTTGCGAGGTGCTCAACACAAGCTAAAATTACACTTTTCCGAGCATATTGCACCTCATTCTATACATGCAGCTTGTGGGCTAATTATACGCAAAAATCTTATAGCGCCCTTCGCGTGCAATATAATAACGCATTCAGGGTGCTGTTGGGGCTGCCTCGATATTGTAGTGCATCGGGAATGTTTGCGGAGGCGCGTGTTGACTGTTTTTTCGCAACGATGCGCAAACGTTATGCGTCCCTAGTGCGTCGGGTTAGGGCCAGCACCAACAGCATACTGAACATGATCGCAAACAGGCTAGACTGTATTTATGTAAACCACTGCTGCAGAATGCATGGTCCGCCATGATTGTGCAACAGTGGTCGTGTTATTTGTGATGTATTTTTACTAACATTATATTATAAGTTTTTATTTGTTATACTAACACTACTGAGTCTCTGTAACTTGAATTTTCAATAAATAATAATAATAATAATAAGGCGGCAGTGTGGCGCTCGTCACAGCTGGCAGCGTCGCGTGGTAGAGGTAGCGTCGATTCGCGGAAGGCGCAGTGAGCCGACACAAAGGAGTCGTCGCCGCGGCCAGGGTCTCGTCGACCTTGCGCCGCCGCTGCTGCCGCCGCGCGCCAACAAGCGCTTTATTGCGTCGGTAATAAGATGAAAAGTGGTGGTACGGTGCGGCGTATCGGAGTCAGTGGGCCAAGCGGCGAGCGGAGTGCCGCGTGACGCAACCAGTGAGCGGCGCCGCGCTCCGCCGACACTGCACGCTACACACTGCACACTGCGCCGCGCCGCTGCGCCACCTATACATTTAGGTATTCATCACCTGGTGTGCTGAGGGTTGTTGCGCTCACTGCTTTTGTCGTATAGTGGGGTGCTTCAACTGGATCACGCATAAGGACGTTAGCCATCCCTAGCGAGCGGAGTCTTACCACTAACTCGCATTTTTTATACATAGATATATTTTACAAGCACATATTATAATGCTTAAGTCGCAATATACATATAATTTGCCAAATAATTGATTGGGCGCACCTGCAAGTGAGTTCGTTGATAGTGGTATGTAACGTTAGCAACGAGCAGAGCTGATGATAGAGACCAGAAGTAGGGATTGCTATATCACTAGTACTTCGCCTTGTACAGGTGACGAATGTCTCGCCCGGATGGAAATTATACTATAATTAATACTGAATTAAAATTGAAGGCTCCTCACAAAAAAAGAAAATAAACCTTTCCATTGCTTACATTGAATATTTAAACATAAATCATATAAAAGTATATAAGTACTTAACACTCTGTTTATACCTAGTCAGGTCATAAATTCTGTCACATGTTTAATATATATATAATAATTGAAACAAGTTTATTCATTATATAACCATTTATATACTAAAATGAACTTAACAAAACATAGATTCTTATGACACTAAAGTTTATTCAAAATGACCTCCGTGATTTTGAATACAGGCCTTCAATCTGCGCGGCCAGTTGTCTATCGCAGCACGAACGAGGTCCATTTCAATATCGGCGGCTGCCTTAATCAAGGATGTCTTGAGTGACTCCAAATTGGGATGAGGCTTTGAGCACGCCTTTTCCTCCAAGTGTTGCCATATCTTGTAATCTAACGGATTCAAATCGGGACTGGAGGAGGGCCAGTCTTTGTGCCGGATGAAGTCGATTTCACGCGCCGCCAGCCAGTCTTGTGTGCTCTTCGCTCTATGAGCTAGCGCCGAATCTTGTTGGAGTACCCAGTGCCTGTTATTGAACGTGGTATGAGAAACAGGTTCCACAAGGTTCGTCAGGACTTTATTTTGATACAAAACTGCATTCGTTTTTACACCTTTTTCACAAAAATGCCTTTGTTAAGCCCCAATAAGAAACTCCCAACCATACCATGAGCGAGGATGGAAAATGACCTCGTTGGACACGCGGAATACGGTTGCTCGCTTCTTCACTACCTACTGTGTGCGTACACCTTATCATTTTGTTTGTTGTAGCTCTTTTCTACGGTAAAAAAATTTTCATCTGAAAAAAGAATTTCCCGATATTTTTTTCCCGCGTACCGCTTCAACAAAGCGCGGCATCTCTTCAGTCTCAGGTCTATTAGACGAACATTCAAACGATGTCCTGTTTTTTTTCGATATGCCCGAAGCCCTAAGTCTTCATTTAACACCCTTTTCACCGTGGTTCTGCTTAACCCCATCTGAAGGGCCAACAGTTTCTGGTTACGTTTGGGAATTCTTTGAATTCGCGCCTTCACAGCTTTTATCACTGCTGGAGTCCTATCAGACAGAGGGCGACTACTTCTTGACCTGTCATCTACACTAGAGTCTTCAATGTATCGTTTGATGGTACGATAAACGAATCTTTTGGTTATATTCATATTTTTCAGTATGTCAAAAATTTGGATTGGCGCGTAACCGCAACGATGCAACGCCATAACTGCAACACGGTCTCCTTTAAGCGTCCAATCCATATTTAAAAACTAGCTGTGCCCGCGACTTCGTCTGCGTGGAATTTAACAAAAAAGTTAATTCGTTTATTTAGTTTTTTTTTGTTTTTGCATTTTTATTTTAATTATCAACCTTTGTAACGAAACCATACCGCGATCTAATTCTACGGTGTCGCCATCTCTTAGCGAGCGGCGGTAAACTCTCGTTACACATTTATTTTCATTTTGTTTTATGTTTTTTGTATTAGCTTTATTGAAAAATTTCTTTATATACAATATTTTGTAAATGTGATATTGATTCGGTGGTGCAAGAAGTGGTGGGAGGCGCCCGATGTGACGGCCCAGTGGTGGCATGCGCGTGAGCTGCGCGCGGGCATTGTAACATTACTTTATTTTTCTAAAATAAAATAATTTTTCTAAAATAAATGTAGCCTACTAAGTTACTCCTTGTTATATCAGCTACCTGACAAAAAAAGTCCCGTCAAAATCGGTCCAGCCATTTCAGAGATTAGCCGGAACAAACAGACAGACAGACAAAAATTTTTTAAAGATCATTTTCGGCACAGGTAGCGTGTATATAACGATATGTAGTTGGTCATTTTTTTTTCACTTTTAAAACAGACACTTCAATTTTATTTACATGTACCTACCTATAGATGAGTAAAATTCTAAAATGTATACATTTTTATATTTATGAACAATTCGAAATTCGAATTCAATAAACTTTTTTGTGGCCAGCATTCTAAAAGAAAAGTTTTTACTGTGGGACAATACTTATAAACTGACTGTTTGGTGCGAGTTAAGGAACATGATAGTATGCCGTTATTCTGATGAGTGATGACGACGTCGTGGATAGGGCAAAGTAGAAGAACAATTTTTTTTTATTTTTTTATTGCAATGAATGACGAGACGAGCAACCCGTTCGCCTGATGGTAAGCGATACGACCGCTCATAAACAGTAGCAAAATTCCACTGCGCTCGCCATCCTGAGACACAAGATGTTAAGTCTCAATATGCCCAGTAGTTACTCTGGCTACAATGTCCTTCAATCCGATACACAACAGTGCACTTACGCAGTGTTGTTTCACGGGAGAAATAGACATTGCGGTGGTACCTACCCAGATGGCCTCTCACATATGAGAGACCTACCACCAGTAAAACTTGAAACTTTGTACGTAAAATGTTATAAAAATTGGTACATGATACAACGCAACCGCCAGTTCGTAGATGTATAGTTGTGAATAATATTAGTGGCGTCCTTACTTATTCCTTAAATCTGGGCGGTGCCGAGTCCAGACAGAACTCCGTTCTGTACATCGTCTGTATCCGTTAGACTGGCACAAGCGTGTCGCCGCGGGTATTATTACATATTCGTATTACTGTGAATAAGGACAGTGCAGGCACCTCGCTCTAGTCATGTAGAGCTGTTGTGAGCTGCAGTGGATACGCGCGTCAGCGTGTGTCGGCGCGGCGCGGCGCGGCGCGGCGCGGCGCGGCGCGAGAACAAAGCTCTGCCGTGACTCACCGCACACTACGCACCGAGCTCCACCAAATGTTTCTGTGCAACCTGCGTAGCTCACGGACATTTTCAATCGCCGATGCCGGTGGTTACCACATGGCAGCATCAGTACATTTACATAACAAAGTACATTTTATAATGTGGAATAGGTGAGCCGCGCCTAAGATCCAACGGCGGCGCTCCTGTCATTGTTTGTAATAAGTAATAATTATTATATTACAATTTGAAGATTTACAGTCCACCATATATCGCGGTATACGCAATTCTTAAATTGCATATTTTCAGCCCATAGTTTTCTGAAACATATAAAGAAAACAAACGTTGCCTACGAGATCATTCGATTCATACTTGGAATATTCCCTTGCGGGATAATGCATATAAGCATGTGGCATTTCCTGTAATCTTTGTCTTAACTTTCTTTCCTTATTACTTCAATGTTTTTTTTAAGATTTCGAGGCCAATAGGACAAATAACTAATAAGTTATAGTATAGTAATAAGTTGTTATAATTTTAAATTCTGAATATCAGTTTAGGACTTCGAAAGGAAGGGTATATTTTTCAGGTTGCCTTTTTCGTTCCATAATATTGCCAAACGATTTTAAAGAAGTTTTACTTGAAAAAAAAAATCATTTATATATCACACAACACAACGCACACACTCGCTTATCATACATTTACATTCAAAAATAAAAAACAATACGGGAGTCAGCAAGTCGCATCGGTGTGACTTGTGGGACTAGACATATTGTTGCACAGTGGCGCAAACCATCACAATAACAAAAAGTTATAGATTTTAATGCAACGATGAAATAGCATAAAATGAAAATATGGGAAACAAATAAGTATTAATTCGAATACACGTGGTAAAATGAACAGAGGAAGCGTCAGTATCCTTATAAATCTTATATTGTTTAAACCAGCTATATTAAAATGTATTATGGCATATTGTGTGTCGACAGCGATGGCAGCAGTGCTGGCAGCCCGAAGGAGGCTTGCGTGGCGCAGTCGCCGCCGCCCGCGCCCGCGCCGCCCGCCAAGCGCGACGTGCGCGACGTGCGCGCGCCGCACCACCACGACCAGCGCCGTCTCAGCATCGGTGAGTACCGCCGCTCACAACACCAACACTAACACCAACGCTACGATCTCCTTGTCTGTTGTTTTCACATGATATCATTAGAGGTCATGAATCATGAGTTATGACGAATCAGAACTCGGAGCAAACCAGGAGACAATTTTTAAATCTCCCACTAAACCATTGCCCAACGAACATCGTGTGTCGTTACATGCACATAGCCGTCGAATGTTTAGACACTAAAGTTGGCGACATGTTGTCGACGACATTTGAGGACGAGCCCCGGGACGATGGTCCGCCAGTGTGTGTGACTAACCAACCGGGCGTGTAGTGTTGGTTGACGGCATGGCTGCATGGTGCGCGTGTTGCAGGTGGCGCCGCGAGCGGGTCGCGCCGCGCAGAGCGCCGCCCCGCCGCGCCCGCCGACCGTCGTAGACCAGGTACACGCACTATTAGCACAGAATACTAACAGAAGTCAAGCTTGTGTATGTACTTCACTTTTATTGCCACACTCACACTACGCTCGGCGTTCGCGCTAGGGTTGTTAACTCTGGCTTATGCGAAAACACGTATCGTGTTAATAGCACTCGTATCGTTTGATTATTTTTTTAAATAAAATATATAAAACACAATAATAAAATAAATAAATTTTAGTTGTATTTATGAAGTCATTGAGAATGTGTATGTCATTATTCTTCAAGTTTTTTTATTGTTTTTGTATAATATATGAATTTTTTAATGATATTTACGTTCTATTATTATAATCTGGTGTTTTATTTACAAGTGTAATAACTTTTATTCATTTGTTCCATCTTTGCACAAAAAATATCATTATTTGCGTGCCCGGAGCGGGTGACACTCGCGCTCGCAGTGGTCTCGACTGGTTTCGAATATCGTGTCGGTGAACGCTGTCTATGTGTGCGTTGATTTAGCGCGCTTTGTATGAAGCTTGACTTCTGTTAGTTTAGTATTCTGTGCTATTAGCTCACAATGTCTTTGCGGCTCATACCATAAAAACATTATACATAGTTTATTGGTTGTAGTGTGTGTGGTGATATGATGTGATGTGTTGTGTCCACGACTTATGCGCCGCATGCAGCAGAGATATAAGCAGAGCGCATCAGCGCCGTGGGCTCGCGATGGCTGCACTCAGCATGTGTGTGTGTGGGTAGTGAGTTAGTGAGCACTGAGTACTGACCGGTGCGTTGTTGCAGAGGTGCGCGGCAGCCCGGGCGCGGGCGCGGGCGCGGCGGGCACCTCCTCGGAGCCGCACGGCGCGCACGTGACACACACCACGCATGCGCACCACCACATGGTCAGTACACACACCCCTATTGTATATATTATTATAATAGCTTTATTTACATTATGTTTCATATCTATAAAAAGTGATACTTCCTAAAGCAAGGTGTTTAACCCCCATTTCATAAGAAGGGAGACTTCAGAATGACAAAAACCTACTTGGGGACCCCCGAATTCAATTATGTTAAGCATATTTTTTTATTTCTTGGCTAGTCAACTCAATAAGCAAATGAATCAATAGGTACAATTAAAATTAAATAAATATTGTTTTTTGCTTTGCAGTGGTATTGTTTTAGTATTTTTATTTATTTATTTATTTAATCCTTTATTGCACAAAAATAAAAATACAGTGAAGAAACAACACAGTAATAATAGTACAAGAGGCGGCCTTATCACTCTAGGTAATTTCTTCCAGGCAACCTTTGGATGGATATTGAGATAGGAAAAATGAGCGGGCAGTCTAAGGTATATAAAATAGTAATATATATATGTATATATAATATATACATACGTATATACGAATACATACCAACAAAATATATTAAAATACACATACATACAAATATTATATAATATTTTTACTTTATATTGGTTTTCGTTTTGAAGTCCATTTTTATTTTTTTATTAAAAATTTTAGTTATTAGTATCTTTTTAGTGCCGATAGGTATTTAAATGACGAAGAGGTGGTCCCATAAGGAATATTTCCGATGAAATAGAAATCTCTAAA
The DNA here is from genome assembly GCA_009982885.2 of Hyles vespertilio. Classification (NCBI taxonomy): domain Eukaryota; kingdom Metazoa; phylum Arthropoda; class Insecta; order Lepidoptera; family Sphingidae; genus Hyles; species Hyles vespertilio. The sequence continues at coordinate 66,814 of CM042825.1, read as the reverse complement.
ATCGATTAAAAGCTGCTGAAGGTATTGGGGTACTCACTGGTCTATTAATTTTCTCACTCCCCCCTCGCCCCCTTTCCCTTCCCTCTCACACTGTAGCTTAACTTTTATGTTGAACCTAATGCAAAAAGAACCACTGGAATCCTACTCAAATTTGAGGAGATCTACTCTCCAGTTCCGAAGATGAACATCATAAATTCATATTGTATTCCTGGGATCAACCTGTCAATACATTCTTTCTAATGAAAAAATCTCTAAAATCGGTTAAAAGCTGCCGAAGATATTGAGTATTTACCTGTGTTTTAATTTGGTCAAACGAAAAAATATATACAGTGCCCTCCAAAAGTTAGTTGAAATTAATTCACCTTTACAATGATGTCACGTAATTTCTAAAATACGCAGTTTTAATAAAAGAACTGTTTACTATTTATGTTCGGATACTGTATTCTAATACATACAGTATCGAATTTCTCGAAATTCCATTTGCTTTCTTTCTTAATCAATGTTTATATTCTCAGCACTTGAATTGTGTGCGTCAAAAGTCAGTTGAAATGGAAAACTTTTAACGATTTCCGATAATCTCGTGGTTTTAAACTCATTTACCAATATTGTTAGGGCAGTTTGGGTAGTTTATATTTATTAATAAGATATTGTGAGGTGATATGACTGTTTTAGAATAAATAATGGCTCCAAAGTGAAAATAACACGTAGAAGATAGAACAAAGATGATCGGTAAATAGAAAATAAATGAAAAACTTTAGTGCTGAGGGAAAATTATTTAAAGTTAGTGAAGAAGATAAGCGAATAATAATGCCGAAGAGTTTGGAATGTCCTAGTCTTGCAGATAGGCCACGGTAGAGGCGTCCTAGGTCTACTAATTCTGTTGATGATCGACGAATTGTGCGGCAGTGTAAAATTAATCCCAAGATTGTGATACGAGTGATCAAAAAATAGTAATAGAAAGCAGGAACCACGGTTTTTATAACTACTACCAGGCGATGTCTGCATGATGCTAATTTACGAGGTCACATTGCCAGATAAAAACCTCATAGCATTGATCCATAAAAAAGACGGTTGGAGTTCGCCCGCAATTATTTGGATAAACTAATAGACTTTTGGAATAAAGTATTTTTTCGCGATGAATTAAAGTTCGAACCGTTTGGATAAAGAGGTTGGCAAACTGTATGTCGTAGGAGCAATGATAACTCTTACGACGACAAGCACTTGCAGCCGACTGTAAAACACGGCGTTGACAGTATGATGGTTTGGGGGTGTTTTTCTTGGAATGGTGTGGGCTGACTGCAAATAATTGAAGGCAGATGACATCACAGATCTATTGTAATATTTTCCATGACAATTTATAATAATCTGCTGAACATATGGGGTAAAGTCAAATTTTTAAGTTCCAGCAAGACAACAATCTGTAGCATACAGCAAGGATAACTGAATAATATTTTGAAGATAACGAAGTAGACTTACTGGGATGGCCTTCAATATTACTCGACCTTAACTCTATTTAACATTTGTGGGATTAATTGACCCGAGAATCCTTGTTTCCATAAAAGGCAACAGGAATTTGTTGAAAAATATAATTCATGAAACGCGGTCGACTATACCGGTCAAAACTTTACAAAATCTTGTAGAATCTACACCTGGACGATTTAAAGCAATTCTACAGAATAATGGCGGCCATACAAAATATTAAAAGTTAAGACAGTGGCAAATATAACAATCCCTAAAATATTTTTTCATCAATTTCAACTAACTTTTGGCACCGCAATTTAATGTTTCTGTATATCAATTATTATTAATAACGTTATTATGCACCTTTCATTGATAGACATATTCAAAATTGATTAAATTTTAATAAACAGTTTAAAAAACAATGATTTGAATTGGTTTTATCATAATTTCCTCACATTTATTACATTTTTGATCATTTCAACTAACTTTTGGAGGGCACTGTATATCTATTTATTTGAATTGATAACCTCCTTCTTTTTTTGAAGTCGGTTAACAAACACACTTATACTGGTGGTAGGTCTCCCATATGTGAGAGGCCGCCTGGGTAAGTACCACTGCAATGTCTATTTCTACCGTCAAACAGCAGTGTAAATGCACTGTTGTGTTTCGGTTTAAAGGATATTATAGCCAGATCGGATATATTAAATAAAATAATTACTATAGACTATAGATGTAGATATAGGTGTTGTTACTTCTCCAGTCTCCACTTCACTATCTGTTGTCCCGTTTTGCTACACGCATCGTGACAGTCAATAATATTTTCAACTCTTATTAGTTATATTAAAATTATAATGATATACATTTAAATTAAAGGCAATCAAAGCATTCCCGGCGTCTCGTCAAGCACCTATGCACAGTGTCAATGAAATTCGTGCCATTGTTGATGGTGGTTTTCAAGAGTCGCATTGGCGAGTGAGCCGGGCGGTTGGGATAAGCTCTGCAGTGTACAGTCGCGACTGTTGCAGGACACGAACCCGCTGGAGGGCTCGGCGGGCGGCGTGGAGGCGCTGGTGAGCGGCGGCGGCTCCTCGGACGGCGAGCTCTCCTCCAAGGCGGGCGACAGTCCCAGCAGGAAGCGCCGCCGCATCTCCAGGCACCTCTCCTCAGGTCACACGTCTACTCGCGCACTAGTTTGCTAATCATTATTTGTTCTCTATGCAAATCCTTCATTAGGATTTGATGTATCATAGTGAGAGAAAATCACGTAGAAGAAGATAAGAACGAATGGCTTTTTGAAAAATGGAACAGTTATAAATCTCATTTACCATATTATTATTATAGATTATTGTTTTTAATGTATTTAAATGTATATTTTCACATTTCGAATACCGCAACAAACTTCTTTTAGCCCAAGAGTTAGTGAACCCTCCGACTAACGGTCTTCATGTAAGGTTAGAAATTTGTACACTTATGATTTATAGCATGCTAAGGGCAATAGCGATGACCTGGCAGGCGTCAGCCCTGCACGTCATCAGCCCCTTTATTGACGTGACAACGTCTTAAATTAGGTTGCGGCTGGGAGTCACTTATGAAAAAGTGTAACGCCCGGTAACGTTACGATGAGTCACCGAACGAGAGAGAGGCCCGCCGAATGCCTTGCGTCTCTCTCCCACTCAATTTAATTATATTTTTTTTCAGTTTCACCCACTTTTTCCAAAATTGTCCCATAGCCCCCCCCCCTGCCTTCCCCCACCCTTATTCCGAAATAGTGCCTATTAGCCTCCCCACGAAACCCCCCCCCCTCCCCTACCCCCACCCCGAAAATTTACCTCACCCCCCCCCAATCCTATCTCGGCCAACATAGGTCGTAGACCCACCGAGTTTGGTATCCTCGGAACCGTCTTGGTGAGGGCTACAAATTGACCCCGCCAGAAATCCCAAATTACGCAAAAAATTACCCCCCCAAAAAAAAATATTTTACCTCCAAAACAATTAATTTAAGTTAGCCTCCCCACGAAACCTTCCTCCCCCCCTCCCTTACCCCCACCCCGAAAATTTACCTCACCCCCCCAATCCTATCTCGGCCAATATAGATCGTAGACCCACCGAGTTTGGTATCCTCGGAACCGTCTTGGTGAGGGCTACAAATTGACCCCGCCAGAAATCCCAAATTACGCAAAAAATTACCCCCCCAAAAAAAAATATTTTACCTCCAAAAAATTTATTGACTTGACAACGTCTTAAATTAGGTTGCGGCTGGGAGTCACTTATGAAAAAGTGTAACGCCCGGTAACGTTACGATGAGTCACCGAACGAGAGAGAGGCCCGCCGAATGCCTTGCGTCTCTCTCCCACTCAACTATGATCGGTCTGCCGCGCGCGCAGCACTAGAGAATTAGGCGCATTGAATCGGCGCATGCTTGTGTCTCTGTCTTTGTCTTTCTCGAACGTTCTTGGCGTTGGAAAAACAAGAAAGCGTCACAATACAAGTTCACACGTGTGGTTAAAGTATCGTCAGCTGTGTCTGTAGTGAAAATATGGAGTGCTTAGATTCGTCATTACATGTACAATGTTTTAGTAAACAAAATATATTTCTATAGTTAAAATTTGTGCAATTCTTATTTTCATTCAATTCCTTGTTCCTATTGTGCAATTTAATTATATTCATATCAATAAATATTCTACCGAGAAAAAGACGTTGTCACGTAAAATCTTCGCCCGTAAAACCGACTTTACAGGCAACCATTTTTTTTTTAAATTGTAAAATATTTAGAGAAAAAAACTTGATTCTGTAAGCTTCAAAATTTAATAGGATGTAGTTTATTAATTGTAAATCTTGGAAATAAATTGCCAGGCGGTTACAATGAGCATAAGTATGTGACAGGTTTATTGAAAGGAGCTCAGTTGATGAGGTAAAATAAACTTTTTCCTGTATAGTTGAAATTTGTATATGTTTTAGAGTAAACGTTTTAGAATAAATATGCACAATGACAGGCGGTTTTGAATATCATAAGACTTTGACAGGCGAGGGGAAAGCTGCTAAGGGCGTGCGAGTAAGAGGTGTTACGTAAACGCATATATACTCCATCGGTTTAGGTACTTAACTAAATGTAAACAAACCATAAAAAGGGTTATTTAACATTGCCATTTCTCATTTCAAAATTAATTGAAGACAAAAAAAATGTTTACGTAAATTTAAAACTACAATACATGTTCAATTTTATTATAACGATTATAATTATGAATGTGTAAGCTTGGAAACAATTAAATTATGTGAGATCATAATTAAATTACCTAAATTAAATTACCTATCTAATTTTACATAATGCAGTCTGTCTATAAAAAAAGACCCAAACACTCAGGCATCCAAAACATTTTCATAAAAGTTACAAGAAATATTATGCTACAAAATCGAGAAGTACAACTTTCTCGTAATGCGACTATTTAAATGAAAAATAATGCGTTAAGTCGGATAACTAAGCATCATCATAATATGTTGTGTGGCAGCCAATTATTATTCATTGCGATAATGTACTTACTGTTTTCGTGAAGTTGTGAAGTGTTTGGAAGTGTTCATCGTTGTTCTTTACTGTTTGTTATTATTTGTTATAAGCTGCTGTTAATTATTGTTAATACTTGTTACTTGGTTGACTAAGAAAATATTCGTAAATTGGACATTGCAATAAAATGTTGAACAACCATGCGTCACGTGTTCTGGTTTGTTTACATTTAGTTAAGTACCTAAACCAATGGAGTATAGTGCGAGTATAATATAATACCTACATTTTATTAGTTACTAGCTATTGCCCGCTACTTTGTCTGCATGAATAACTGTACTTACAATATGTTTTACACACTTAAAAATCGATAAATACTCCTTTAAATAAGATATTACGTCCCCATTTTCCACCAAAAGATGAGAAAATGCTAAAATTCCGAATTACGTCACTATTTATAAAACCGTAAATGTCTAACCTTACAGGAAGACCGTTAGTCGGAGGGTTCACTAGCTCTCCAGCTATTTCGATGTGCAATCGGTAAATATTTTTGTCAATGCACCGCCCTGCGGTTACATAAAATTTACATTAACTAATGCGCCTTTAAATGTTGACTTTGAAAGAAAGCGTTCATTAAGGAATGTAATGGTTATAAGCAAAGTATTCAAGAGGACTAATTAAAGAACAATTCTGAGTACGGCAGTGAGACGGTTAGTGTTGCCAGTTGCCACTATTTTGAAATCCCATGTAACTTTTTGCATTACTCCTCCGTTAAAGATTGAATGAAGAGAGATGTCGATATAAAACTATTATTCGGTTTATTACTTACTTCAAACCGCCCCGTGACCCAGGGCTTGAAAACGATACCAATTCACATTAAAAGTATCGGTAATTACCGGTAATTTCAAGATACCTGTGTATCGTTAAAATTTAGTAGCGGTACTTGAGTATGGTAACGAAACACAATCGTTATGATACCATAACGTTAACAATTATCAATATTTTTTTACGTCTATAACGTTAAAAATATCGGTAATTTCGTAGCGTTCATTTATGCGACGTTGCCGATTTTCTCAAAGTTTTCTTGGGCGTTCCACGGGATATACCACAAACGCATGCCGACTGCCGCCACGTTCTTCCTATGAATGTGGTTGGATGGTAAACGTTGCGAGTTGCCGGGGGCGAAGGTAACGAAATAGTCTTATAACGTTAAAATTATCGGTAAGTTTGAGCCAAGGTAACGAAATACACTCATAACGTTATAAGTATCGGTAAGTTTGGTAGTATCGGTATTTATATATTTTAACGTTAAAATAACGTTAAATTGGGTATCGTTACTTATGAATTTACCGATACCTGCTTCTAGCTCCATTAACGATACCAAATTTTTACCGGTATTTCAAGCCTTGCCGTGACCACCAAAACTGTCAAGTAATCGAAACGTCGGGAACTTATTCAAATTAAACCAAATTCAAATAACAGTTTTATTTCAATGTGTAACATTCGCGTAAATCTAAGACGAAAGATCATTTAAATTTAATTCGTAAAGATTGACATTGTTTTGTTTGGTGTTTCAGGTGAAAGCAACGTGTCGGTGACGGCGCCGGCCGTGGAGCGACGCACGCCGCGACATCACTACCAGCCGCCGTGAGTGCACGCTCACTACTCGCTACACTACCGCCGCCACAAACATATGCACACACACCAGACCACTCTGTATGCTCTGCGCTCGTTCCAGGCGGCGGATGCGGTACGTGGGCTCGGCGGGGCTGTGGACGCACGAGCGGCTCCTGGAGCAGCACGCGCATGCGCACCCGCACGCGCACGCGCACGCGCCGCACGTGACGCACCGACCCGCGCACGTGCAGCACCACCACACGCCGCTGCTGCTCGACATCAACCAGGTGAGTGTCGCGCCGAGCCGCGGGGCCGCCGTCCTCCTCGGCGCTGTGTGTAGTGACGCGGCGCGTGCGTGTGTGCAGATGTCGCTGCGAGGCGCGCGGCTGGGCGCGCTGGGCGGCGGCGTGTCGTGGCCGCACGCGCACGCGCACCGCGACCACGCGCACGCGCATCCGCCGCACGCACACGCGCACCCGCCGCACGCGCAGCGTACACAGGTATACCGAGCATTACAACACCACATCCAATACGACTGCCACACCAGACAATACGCGATCGATACTTGAGCCGACCGATTTGAGAGTCGAGACGCGACCGTGTTCGACTAAAACATATTTAATAAATAACCGGCGAATACATTCGAGTCGCTAACAGAACCGTTGTTCACGACAGTCCAACTAATATGATACGTAGCGTACAGTACAAATAACCACACACGTACACATGCACGCGCACACTGACTACAGGCAGGCAGAGCGTAATTTTGTATCGTCCACACCACACCGATACTGTGAGGCGGTAGGCGGGGCTGTGCGTGACGGCGACTGCAATGTGGCGTGGCGTTCGACGGGGCCACCACGGTAGGGCCAGTGTGACGCGCCGACCAATTTATTGAATCTGGGCATAGCATACCGATACTGTACATTGCAGGCCATTTATTAATGTGCACAAAAAATATCTCACATTTTCAATACCCAAAGCATCGTTTTCTATCACTATTAGTAAGTGGTCTGTTTCTCTAAAGTGTGTATGAAATAGTATTGTAAGTGAGTAATGTGTAATGCGTGCGCGACTCACCCCGCGAGGCCGCATGGTTGTCGCTCGGCGCGCGCCCCGCACGCAGTGTCGGTGCGCATGCGCGTGCGGGGCGCGCGGCGAGCTCGCGGCCGGGCGGGGGGCTCGCGAGTGACGCACTGAGCGCGGCAGGTGGGCGCGGCGGGCGGCGGCGGCGAGCTGTGGGGCGCCGTGCTGCCCGCGCTGCCGCACCTGCGCTACCAGGTACACGCACACACACACGCACGCACACACACACACACACACACACACACACACACACACACACACACACACACACACACACACACACACACTCCTCTACTGTCACAACACTTCGCAGGGTTTGTATGGTAAATGGTAATGCTCTCCCCCCACACAACACGACATTGTTCGTACTTCCTGTGTTTTGACTCCGCTTTGTGTGACCGCTTCTATGTGTGATGCGCGAGGCGCAGGGCGCAGGCGCGTCGGTGCCGGGCCGCTTAGTGCTACTACTTACTATTGTATATTGTTCCGTTGTTTATATTCCTTCTCTTACCGGCCACTGTATTCCACTTGTTCAATCTGACGAATATGTTTGTTCCACAAATAATTCTCAATTCTGTCATCATTAGCCACAATAGAAATTCAATGTATGGCCACGTGCAGCTGTTTTGGTTATGGGGCTGTTTCAAATATTATTTACACGATAATTATAATTATATATTTTTCACTTTACTATAGACGTAGCGTTTTGTTATTAATTACGAATTACTAATATTTTTGTACCAAATGTAGTTGTTGTCACGACGTAACGTTACTGAACCTACAGCCGCGCCGGTCCGCTGCGCCGGCGGACACCGCCACACCACCACACCGCGGCCGCCCGCCAACACATGCCCTGTCACTAGAGAATAATACGGCGGCCGGTCTGCAGCGACACACACACTACTCACATACATCACACACACACACACACACACAAGGGGAACACTGCAGTTAACGTTTAGTCGGTGCTGTTGGAGCGCACAATATGCATGCCCAGATTATATTGTGATTAAACTGTAACCCAGGTCTAGAGGTCCATGAGTGTATGTCGCTTGTCGCTTGCGGCGCACCTCCCGCGCTCCTCCCGCGGCGTCTCATCTGCTCCACCTACCGACCCGCCCACTCTCACACTCGCCGCCGCCCCGCTTGTTGTGCCACTTTTCGTGTAGATACTAACATACAGACTCACTCGGTGGAGTGTTTGTAGCGGCGAGTGGGCTCCACACCACGTGGCATGCACTAGAGGGCGCGGCGGCGCGGGGCACGCTGCCTAGAGCGTGCTGCGTGCCTCACCTACTATACATACTGTAGACGTGCACATTGCTTGGAGACAGTAGGCCCGCGCGGTGTGCCGCCGCTCTGAGGTTCACCTGTCAATGTCTTAACAATAATTTATTAATTCTGACACTTTCCGTACTCTGTACTTGTGCTGTACGATAATGTTGAGTCGCGGTACCTCGCCGCTCTCCGCTCCTCCTCTCTACTGTGTTCCGGCGACATGCGACACTAGTGACCGGCGGCCCGCGGCGACCCTTCAGATATTTTAGCCACTAACCCCATTGATTACTCACTACCCGTGTTCCGCATGCTTGGACTGTCGCACTTGTCGCGGGCCTGCGCATGTGCGGCGCGCCCTCCACGCACTTTAACGGTTTATACGCTAGCAACTCAAGCTTTGGTATTGTGTAGATTTAAAACATTTTATGAGATATTTGGCTGGTCGCTTCATATAGAACTTGGCTGTCCCTGGGTCGCTGGTGGGGCGGGCGGCGGGGCGGGGGGTGGCGGGGCTCGACACGCGCGGTGAGGGTGGTGGTGGTGCATCAGCCGCCGCGGTGCGCGTGTCGTCGCGTCACACGACGTTCGCTCCGCCCGTGTGGTCTCCCTCATGCACATAGTATAGTTTGACTTGCATTCTGTCGCAGTCTGTCTGTTAGCGTACGCATTAGGCACGTCCGTACGTCATCATCGCTCATCACTCACCACATGCCTATATATTTATTATCATTAATGTGTTATGTCTGTTCCGCCTCGTCACTTGTCCTAGTCTCATAGTTCGCACGCGCGCTCGCTCACTAGCAGGTCAATGTTTTAAATTACACGAAATAGTACTAGTCCATTGAAATGTTACATGAGCTTTGCATTTTTTAGAGGACGCAATTTCATTTTTGGGATATGTGTGGGGGATCAATAGAAGCTTAACCTAAAGTTTCTGGGGTCGCCACCCTTGTCACCCGGCCGCCATCTTGGAAAAAGGGGTGAAAACACTTTTTTCGCGATATCACGGAAACTATGCGTCTTACAAAAAAATATTGTAGAACATAATTTGTAGCTAATTGTTTTGCCTACAAATATGTTTATATAACTTTTTCCCAAAGAAGCCTCTGAAGTTCGGTCAAAGACCAGGATTGAGCTCCGTATATGAGAATTGGTAATTTACAAGTCGACGGGTCTACTTTTAAGAGAAATAGGAAGATTTCCCTTAAGAAATTTCTTCTACACTTTTTTGCTTATAGCTTCTATAATTTTTAATTTAGTGCAAAAAGTTATATAAACATATTTGTAGTCAAAACAATTTACTACAAATTATGTTCTTACAATTTTTTTGTAAGACGCATAGTTTCCGAGTTATCGCGAAAAAAGTGTTTTCACCCCTTTTCCCAAGATGGCGGCCGGGGGACAAAGGTGGCGACCGCACAAACTTGAGGTTAAACTTCTATTGACCCCCCAAACATGTCCCAAAAATAAAAATAAGAAATGCAATATTCGATACTTAAATTGTAACATTTCAATGGACTATATCGTGAGTAATACATATTAAGGGTCTCTTCAGTGCGACGCGGACGACCTACGCGGATGTCCGCGACGGATGGTAAAATGTATCAATCCTATACAACGCGTTCAGAGCGACGCGGAGCGCCCGCGCCGCGGAGAGCTGTCCGCGCGCGGATCGAAATCACTCCGCGTCGCTCGTCCGCGGCGCGGCCGTCCGCGCGCGTACGGTAATGCACTTGTACAGACTTGTTCAGTGCGCGACGGACGGTCGTGCGACGCGGACGTAAAGTACTATCGTCGTCATAGAAGGTAGTTTCGCATGTTACTCCTCAAATGTCTTGATAGACATTTTAAAATACATGAAAAATTTCATTTCGTTTTCTTGCAATTCCGAAAATAAAGTTACAAATTCTCCTTTAAAAAGCCTTTTCGCAACGATTGGATGCCTATTAAATCTTCTTATACCATGGCGACGATTTCTGCTATTTAATAAATAGGCAGCAACCACCAAATTTAATTTTATATCCATAGGCTTACTGTTGTCACTGCATCACTCTCAATCGCGCTCCGCGTCGAACTGAACGATGATGTGATCCGCGACGGACGCAAGCACTAATCCGTGTGCGGACCGTCCGCGTCGCACTGAATAGGGCCTAAGTGTCGAAGGGCGCGCGTGCATCGAGCCGGGCGCGCGAGACGACGCCACGATTCCTTACATCCATTGTCATATCTGTAATATTTATTTATTCATGTATGTATGTACTGAGCGAGAATATTTAACATATGTATGTACAAACGGCGGCCTTATCGCTAACGGCGATCTCTTCTAGACAACCTTTGGATGGAATATAACGATGTAAGCGTATAACCGCATGTTTTCTAAGAAGCACCAAGTAATAAATGGAACTATTCACCGCGCAGACATTATCATTTCTAAAACCAAAGTAAAAATTAAGAAATGAACGACCCAAGGCGCGCGCGGTGCAGAGATGTGTAGGAAACATATCTCTTGATGTTGTAGTTTTTTTTTGTTACCATCGCCGAACGTCATCTACAAATTGTCACCAACGTTAAATTTGGTGATTGCGCCTTGTGGTGACTGGAGCACTCTCGACTAGTTTGTGTTTGAGTTGGCGTCGCTCCTGCCGCCCCCCGGGCCTGCGCGGGTGCGGGGGGTGCAGGGGCGCGTGTGCATGTGTGCGTGCGTGTAGATGGGCGGCGTGTACGCGGGCGTGCAGTACGCGGCGGCGCCTCCGCGGGGCCCCTTCGCGTCGCCGCAGCACCCGCACACGCACTACATCGCCGGCTCGCAGGTCAGTACTGCCGACTACTCCCGACGTGTGCTCGTAGCGTCACCGACAGAGACCTGTATCTGCGGACCACCAATGCCACCACTCCAATCGATACTGTGTTAATGGAATAAGAGTATGATATTATGACACAGTGTGATATCATCATCTGTAGCTGTAGCAGCACTTTTACCTCCCTCTCACTGCATGCCCACCCACTGCAGGGCATGGATGGGTCTCCTCTATACTCGAGAGTGCATTTGAGATAATCATAGTTACCAAATTAATCGAATGTTTAGATATTCAGAGAGGATGGATAGGTGACTAATTAAAACCTTACAAAAGGCGAGTGTGTATGCGAGCATCTGTGGGTGTGGAACGATCCGACCGATGAGATGGGCGTGCCTGTGCGGAAGCCTGCAAGGTGTACCCTGGCGGAAGTACTCTTCATGTGACTTCTGATGACACACTCTTTCTGCGTACAGTCATCGCTTTATCAAAAACTTTTCTTATATACATAACGACCATCGCCCGTGCTGCCGAGAGACGGCATGGGTATATAATATTTAATAGCGGTGTGTAATGCCAGCGTGACTGTTGCAGCGAGCGGAGGGCGGGCGCCTCGACATGCTGGGCAGCGGCGAGGGCACGCTGTCGCCGCTGCAGCCGCCGCCCGACCTGCACCACGCGCCGCTGCTGCTCGCCACCGAGGTACCCGCGCCCACACTCCACACGCCCACACACTCACCGCACTGTGCACCCCGCCTCACACTGTGTCGCTCTGTGCAGGCGCGCGGCGCGCCGCTCGAGCTCATGGCGCCGCACCACGCGCGCCACGCGCTCTCGCACCACCACCACGTGAGTACCGCGGCCGCCGCTCGCCCCGCGCCCGGCTCGCACGCGCCTAACGCCTTGTACTGTGTGCAGCGGCGCAGCGGCGGCGGCGTGGGCGTGGGCGGCGGCGTGGGCGTCGGCGTGGTGGGCTCGTCCCGCGCCGCGCGCCCCTACGTGCGTCACGCGGCGCGCTGGCCGCACCACCCCGTGCACCACGTGCACGCGCAGGTAACCCCGCCTCCACTCCCGCGCCACACTCGCTGCGAGCGCCCACTGTACGCCGCGCGTTGTTGCAGGGCGGGGGCGGGCTCGTGTCCGCGGCGCTGCCGGCGCACGTGCAGGCGCAGTTGCACGTGGCGCAGCCGCTGTCGCTGCCGCCGCCGCCGCCCACCTACCAGGTACCGCTCGCGTCCCCCGCGACCCTCGCGTCCTTGGCGCCGACCCCCGGCTCCGCGCTCCCCGGCGCTCACCCGCTGCTGTCGGCGCAGGTGTTCCTGAACCTGCTCGCCATGTTCCCGCTGTCGCCGTACGCGGAGGCGCGCGGCGACGAAGCGCCCGACTCGCCGGAGACGGAGAACTACGAGGCGCTACTCTCGCTGGCGGAGCGCCTCGGCGAGGCGAAGCCGCGCGGCCTCGCGCGCCAGGAGATCGACCAGCTGCCCAGCTACAAGTACTCGCCACAGACGCACCAAGGTACTCGTCGCGGCCGCGTCTCGTCGCATTCGACTCGGTACCTCGCGTGCGGTCAATCTTGTAACGTGCGCGCGTGTTGACAGGCGAGCAGACGTCGTGCGTGGTGTGCATGTGCGAGTTCGAGGCGCGACAGACGCTGCGCGTGCTGCCGTGCGCGCATGAGTTCCACGCCAAGTGCGTAGACAAGTGGTTGCGGGTGAGTAAACCGCCATCAGTCAAACGAAGCGTGTTGAGGGCGTCCTGAGCGCGCGACACTCACAGTGTGTGTTATCGGTCCGCAGTCGAACCGGACGTGTCCGATCTGCCGAGGGAACGCGTCGGAATACTTCAGCAACTCGGAGTGACTCGGCCCCGCGGGCGCGCGCCGCCGCTGAGCCGCGCCGGGCGCGCTCGCGCCGCCGCGGGGCGCCACCGCGGGGAGCCGCCGCCGCGCCCCGCGCCCCCGCCGCGCCCCCGCCGCGCCCCCGCCGCGCCTGCGTTTGCCAAAATATCAATGTTTTCTATACGAATAAATAATAGTTGTTATTTGCTTTTGTACGTCGCGCGACACGACCCGCGCGTCACGTGACCTCACTGCCACCGCTCCGCGTTGGATTTAATAGTGTGCCAGATTTGATCGAGCGTATTGTTTGGGTGATACGAATGTGTTTAAAATGACCGATGTAAAATACTGTCGATAGAATCTGGAACGAGTAGTGGCGAGTGGCGAGCATTGTTGAGTGTCGCGTGTCGCGCGCCGTGTGGCGCGGGTTGTGTGGTCTCCACTCGCAGTTACCGTCAGATCGTGATTCTCCGTACGAGTTCGCATCGTGTGTTGTATCGTTATGTCCCACTGTGTTAGGTTGTAGAGGCGCGTCGAGCCGCACGCCACGTACGCGCCTCGTACACGCCCCGGTCACGCCACATACACCTCACTTGTTTAATTACTACGGTTATCTGGCGGGAGCTCGGGTTGAACCGTAGCGTGTGTGAGTGTAGTGGCTGGCGGCAGTGCGGCGGCGCGCCTCTTATGTCGCGGCCTTAGTATGTGTGCGTGTGCGCTCTCTTTGTACATAATATACGTATAGTATCGAATGTGTGCGTGTGTGTGTGCGTATGTGCGTGTGAGAGATCTCCGCCAGCGGGACGAGCGCGACGAGCGCGGCGCCGCGTCCCTTGTTAGTACTAGTACGTATGTGCGTTGTATCTGTTGAGTTGTGTCTGTTGGTCGCGTGCGGCGGCGGGCGGGGTTGTTGGTTGAGTTTTGTGTTGTGAGGCGCGCGGCGCGTCCGACGCGATGTCGTCACTGCGTTTTCTAACAATGTTGACGTTTGTGTTTTATTATTTAGCTTTAATTATTGAATTATTTTATAGCTTATTATGTTTCCATTATGTTGTTAATGTTTTGAATCTAACTTGAGTGTCCACGAGACGCGTCGCCCACCGCACGACCAATGTCACACATTTTGTTTGCGATTTTGTTGTATGTAGTGCAATGTTGCATCTGGGTCCGTTGCGTGTGTATGAGTGTGTGATTTTGTGACGTAGCCGCGTGTGCGTCTGTATGCGTGTGTGCAGTCTTATATTATAAATCTAACGTGGCTTTCGTTACAAGACCTCCCGATCCGCCGGCAAATAACATGAGTGCGGTGAGGCTCAGTGCGCACGGTGTGGTGAGACACGCACACGCGCTCGCAGTCGTGCCGCGCCGGCCTGTATATACGTGTACCCTGTAATGGGAATGCAATAATAACAAGTAAGAGTAGCGTAGTGTATCAGTAGGAGCGTCCCGCGCACGCGCCCGTCTGTCTTCCACGCGCGGCGACGCCTCCCACGCGGTTCGTTTAGTTCGGTTTAGTTAGCGGTAGGTCCGTCCGTAGCCGAGTGCCATGTCGATTACTTGCAGCCGCCGCGGGGCCAGTGGCAGCTCTGACGCGCCTCCTGTATATTATTTACTATCGTTTAATGTTTTAGTTATTTGTATGGAGCATTAGTTTTCTCACTAGCGTTTACTTCAATGTGCATTTGTTTAGTTAGGAGGCGGCGCGCAGCCCCGTCCGCCGCCGCCGCCACGCCGCCGCCACGCCACGCCATTAGCAATATCTTCTCATGGGACCATTCATAGACAAATGATATACGTTGTTACTAGTGTTGTTCAATGATATTCATATATAGTATACAAACCTGATTAAAGTGGTGTGTTGAGTGTCGGTTCGGTTATAGTGTGGTGAGGGCAGTGGCGGCGGGGTGGGGGCGCGGGGGTTGCGGGCTTGTTGTACTGACGCGCTCCCTTCCGCCTCCCTGTATGCGCTCATTTGTTTATTACTTTTTATTTTATTAAATGCACTGCTATTGTATACTGATGTTTTTATTATTTTTGCTTTGTTATTCGTTACATCCTCACCTTGTACAGCCCTTAGTTCTCACTTTCCGAATACGTCTGGAGGTCGCGTCCACGGGACTGAATCTCCGTGTTATTCTTCCTTTCGTAATTATTTTATTAATTCCGCTGGTCAACGTAATATTGATATTTTAAATTTCGAATAAAATTTTGCGCTACATCAAATATGACATGTAGCTGTTGATTACAAATTAACCGTAAATGAATCAGAGATAATGAAGGCGCCTGAATTCGTCTAATTTAGTTCACATTATTACATTCGAGCGGTACCGCAATTACCATCAGGGACCGTGCAATAGCTGCCGTGGCACCGCGCCGCGGCACCGTGCCGCGGCACCGCGCCGTGACACCGTGCCGTGACACCGTGCCGCGGCACCGCGCCGTGACACCGTGCCGTGACACCGTGCCGCGGCACCGCGCCGTGACACCGTGCCGTGACACCGTGCCGCGGCACCGTGCCGCGGGTGCACGAAGTGAAACTCGATACTCACGAGGCGAGCAAGCTATTCGCCTGATGGTAAGCTAATATCATCGCTCATGGACAGGAGCAAAACCAAACAACACCATGTGTTACAAAATAATGCTCGGCATTCCACTGTTCTCGCCATCCTGATGCACGATGTTAAGTCTCTATATGTCCAGTAGTTACTCTTCAAACCGAAACACAACGTGCATTTACACTGCTGTTTGGCGGGACAAATAGCCATTGTTGTATCTATCCAGGCGTCCTGTCCTTTTTTTATTATCTTGAATTAACCACAAGAAAGTGCATATAATGTATATTGTACTTTTATATTAATGGAAAAAAGACGTGAGGAAAGAAAAATAAAGCAGAGCAAAAAATATTGATTACTTGGGAAAATAAAAATAAATATATGAAATATAAAATACACACCTAACGCAAGGTTAGCGGAGCTATCCACTTTTTTTCTTGTAATCATCAATAACTAAATCAGCTGCTAGCTGCTGCCTATTATCAACAATGGCGAGTGGCAATTATCAACATGGTAAATATCTTGATTATGCTTGGTGTTCCGCGTGGCGGCTGTGGCCGCGGTAATGTCCTGCACCAGCACTTGCCGATTTTAACATTGTATGTACAATAAAACAACTCCATATTTCTAGAAAAGCGCTATTCTGCCGTCTGATCTACGTTCGCTTCAAGGCTGCCAGTCTGAGGAACATAATATCGTTACCTAATACTAGCCGGCGGCTACACGCACATGTTCCGGGCCGAGTCGTTATCACGACCACAAGCAATGCAAGGGCGGATCCAGAAGGGAGGTCATGGTGCTCATGACCTCCCCCCTGGGCTGCCCCAGATTGACAAATATTATTAATTATCTTGTTGATAAAATTTATAAGCACATTTAATACTTTGTATGCCGATAAATAAAGTAAAAAAGTATGTGTGTGTTCACAAATCACGCCTGTAACAAACTTAACCTGTAACTAAAAAGTCATTATTATGAATTGGAGTATTGAAATCGGACCCAGTGTTCTGACATGACCTATATGACCCCCCCCCCCTGGCGAAAAGCTGGATCCGCCCTTGAAGCAATGCGACGTGGATCCTCCCACTATGCATTTAATGTCAATTGTTTCGCCTTTGTCGAGAAGTAGCATAAGTGTGCGAGAGTGCGTGGCGTATTTGAGTGTTTGGGATTGTGTGCAAGGATGTACGGCCCTTAGTTTTTCGTAAGCTTTGTACATTTATGTATAGTATAAAGTGTATATTATGAGTCCCATATCTTGCGCACACCTGTCGTAGTGTCGGCTGTCGAACGGATGCAAAGCTGTCGGCACTGTTGCGGCCGCCCGACACGTGACACGCGACGTGATGTGCGCCCTTCTGCCAAACGCAAGCGCGAGCGGTTCCCCGCACCGCTGTCCACTGTCCATCGAGTAGAGTTAGCGCGTGTACATAGCACTGTACCTACCGCACACCCTTCCCGGGTACTCATGTATACATGTACCTTATAGTTGATATACGGAAATATTTTTGCATTACTATGATGATTTGTACTCGCCTAAGGCCGCGGTAACTCGATCGCGTGTACAACTTTTATATACGGCACTTTTGTTTCATTAGTAGATAGTATGTGTGGCAACTGACGATACACTGGAACCGAGGGGCGGAGGCGTCACTGACACCGAACGCAACTGCCGAAATGTATGTTGAAATGATTTTTTAACGTAGGTATGTAATGTAGTCCACTCATAACATAGCAAAACGGGAGTCAGAACTTTACTAGTTCAAAGACTTTGAATTAGATTGGTAATGACATAGCTATAATAATATCTTAGAGCTCCGAGCTCGTATCTACTCGATCATATTATACGCAGAGTGGTGGCGAGCGCGTCACCTCGTCCCTAAGCCTCGACCATAGAGGCACATGTCAGCACTCGCTATAGATGGGACTCGCGCCACCCTATGTCTGATTCGTACATACTATGAGTTGTGTAAAACTTATCTACACATATACAGACTCCTTCGATAGATAATATAATAATTGAACAAATTAATGAGTGCCGCCTGATGGGCGCGTTTATAGTATGCATAGTGTGCGTGAGTCGCGAATCTATCGTTTTGTACTTGTACCGGAGCGTTTTGTATGCTAGTTAGAATGATGTGACGAATATGTGTTCGCTGAAGTCTATCGCAAAAAAGCGGATGTTTACTTTGTTTCTTTTGATTCTATTTTATGTTTCGGGCTTCGGCGTTTGTGCTCTTTGGATGAGGTTATGTATGTGAAAGGGGTTCGACGCCGCGTCGCCATCACCCGCGCTTTTCATCGAAATTATACTAAAGAGGGTATTGTTTGGCATAACTTAAGATTTAAACAAATTTATAGAAGTTAATACTATATAGATGAGCAGTGGTGCCGCCTGCGCTTTGTCTATTGAATACGCTTTAGTCATAGACCAAGTGCCTGTGGCCGCCTGACTAGTCATTTTGGAAAAGTTGAAAGTTTGTGTGCGCATGTATCTAACATAGGCTTTCCACGATCAAAGGCTTTACACGATCAGATTTGAAAGTTCCGATTGTGGTGGCCGATTAACGTTTTAAAAAAATAGCGTTTTATTATGTAAGTATTTCATCTTGTCAGACACATTGAAGCTGATAACTTTGAAAGTAACCACGATCGGAACTTTATAATAGCTGATCGTGTGATGCTCATGTCAGAAGCATGCGCAGACAAACTTTTAGCTTTTACAAAATGAAAGTCAAAGAAATTAAACGGACTAGACGCGACTGCCAACATGTCCACGGTGGTCGCGGGTTCGAATCCCGGGGCACAGCTATGACTTTTCGGAGTCATGTGTGTATTGATAGTCAATCACGCACTAAAACGGTGAAGGAAAACATCGTGAGGAAACCTGCATACCATAGCGATTTATAAAAATTCTATGGTATGTATGTCCGTCAACCCGCACTAGGCCAGCGTGGTGGACTATATGGCCTAACCACAGCCAATCGGTAGTCGATTATAGAGAAGGCCCGTGCCCTGCAGTGGGACGTATATGAGCTGATACAGATACAGAAATTGAAAGTCTGCGGCCACGGCCTCTCGCTCTATCAAAGGCGACAAGCGCCGTTGCTGAATCTCGACGAGCAATAGTATTTTCGTGATTAGCGTGTGATTGCTTCGATGTGTGTCAGGTTGATGTTACTCAGGGTTCCAATTTTTCAACGAATACGCAGTAATAAAGCTTTTTCACGATGTATTTACGATTTTGTCGCGCGTGACGGGCGCGTGCCGGCATCGCCGCGGGTGCCGCGGGTGCCGCCGGGCCCTCCGCCCTCGGCGCCATACACTACTGCAAATAAACTAATTTTGAATAGCGCACGTGTCTTTCATTTATTACCCTAGATATAAAGTGATACAGCCACCAACCCCATGGCAAGTGTCACTGACAGCCACAGAGCGGTTGCTCTATGTTCCGAAACGAAGTTCGAATGTTCAAATGTCGCGTCGCGTCGTACGTAAAACTGTATGGATGTGCTCTACAAAATTTTCGATTCATCTATCGTACGTTGTAATCATAGACTAAATTAGAAGTGAATGATAAATACAATAAAAAATAGTAGTGATTTTTAGAAGTGGAAAACTTTTAACTTACTTCGGAAGTAGGACTATCGAAAATTCGAACTTCCTTTTGTGTCATAAAGTAATCCCCTGACGACGTCGTCCACGATCTTCCATCGCTTGAAAGCGCTGTTGTGCTAGGTAATGAGAATATTTTTTCTTTCTTCACTTTTATCACATAGGACATGTTATTACTGCATACTTTTATTAATATAATTATAATTAAGGTCAGGGTGGCATATTCCGTCTATGGGACTTAACCGTCTACTTCTAATTATACACTGAAATTACATTTCTAATTATGCATTGAAATTACAGCTCTCAGCGCACTCTAAGCTTCAATTTAAGGAATATATACAAGTTGTTACAGAATAGGCTAAGACAGGCTTTGAAAGTTAAGTTGTATTTTTTAAGTGAGATGCGAGTGATATAAAGTTCTGTGTCCATTTAAGTAATTTTCATATTACTTTGCTAGAAAACGCCGTAAATAGCACAAATATTCGACGCGATAAACGTACCTCAAAATTACTAAGTGCATAATTCCGTCTATTTTAAAAGGGGCGAAATCGTCGTATCCCGTTAATACCCAATTCCAGAATTCGTAAACATTTCTCATTAAAGTTTTCCTTCATTAAAGAATCCCCGATAAATACAATTCAATTCATTATTGTTTTAGTTACCTATATGAAAACGAATATAATTAAAAGCGACGTAAAGATATGCCTTGTTGATTCTCTATTTATTTTAATTTTATTTTAGTATTATCTTTGATAGTAAAGGAGACGGGCGAAACTTCATAGAACCTTGGACTTAGCCTTACAGAGTTGGTTTATGCATTATTTTATAGGGATAAGATAAGTACATCGAAATTAAAATTAAAAATCTTTGCGCCAAACGGGAGTAAAGAGATAATCGGTATTTATTACAAATAAAATTAGTGTAACTGACATTTTTTTCAGGTGCAACTATAAAAAGTATAGTATATCGATGATGCTGGCAGTAAGAAGAAAAACGTAAAGTCAAATGTCAATGGTTGATGACAAGAGTGACTGAGTGACTGTACCAGACTGTACGATATGGCGTATTTTACTGGTGGTAGGTCTCTCATATGTGAGAGGCCATCTGGGTAGGTACCACCGCAATGTCTATTTCTCCCGTGAAACAACACTGCTTAAATGCACTGTTGTGTTTCGGATTGAAGGACATTGTAGCCAGAGCAACTACTGGACATATTGAGACTTAACATCTTATGTCTCAGGATGGCGAACGCAGTGGAATGTTGCTACTGTATATGAGCGGTCGTATCGCTTACCATCAGGCGAACGGCTTGCTCGTCTCGCCATTCACTGCAATAAAAAAAAAAAATTTACTCATTAGATGTTATTGTTTGATATTGTTAAAGGCACATTCAGCAATAATAAAGCATTGTCCGTTTCAATTTCATTTGTCATCTTCAGCAATGAATAATTAGAACATCATCTAATCATAAATCAATTTTGAATGATTTATTTTGTTCTGTGTTGAATACATAAATATATTATAATAAATGATTATTACATGGCAACAGCCATAGATTTAGTATAAAACATAGATCGGCAATGTGAAAGAGATAGAATAATTTAACTCATATGTTAAAGCGAGATGCATGATGCGACCATACGTTTACACAGGAGTAGCCTGCAGTGACCCAGAGTCAAAATATGTCAAACTAAGCGAGCTACAAAATTCGCTTATTTTCATAATTTATTTAATTTTACTATACTTGGTTATATTAATTAAACGTAGTTTATTATAGTGCGTTGTGCAGTGCCAAGGTGTGGTTCATGCAGGCGTAAAAATCCGAAATAATTAAAGTTTTCACAGGTACCGGCCACTTTTGCAAAATACTATTTTGTGACGATATTATAGAATTAAATGGAAATCCGTGTATACATATCGGTAGAAAAGAATATAGTATTTCATTATATGAATACGCTGAAAGCATCCATTGCGTATAAAAAATAATATCAAATACGTGAATTTACAATAATTTCAACATAAAGTTGCTAGGGATTGACTGACAGGTTCGATCAATAAAAGATTGTCGATAAAATAGTCGATGACAACACATGTTTCCCTACATTTTTATGGAGCTATAGTATGTTGTGATAGTGTGTATTCTTCTTCTTCTTCTTCTACCTGGCGTTATCCCGGCCATTATTATAGTATTCATTCTACAATATTACTTATTACTTTACTTTTACTCATTTATTTATATTTGTGGAATATTTATTTATATTTGACAGCCTCCGTGGCGCAGTTGGTTAGACGCCACCTGTGAAACGAGAGGCCGCGGGTTCGATCCCCGCACCGAGAGAAATGTTTGTGCGGCCCACAAATATTTCTTCCGCGTCTGGGTGTTTGTGAGACCGAAAAGTCTCTCGTAGTTCCTGATACCCACGACACAAGACTCGATCTTAGTGTGGGGTCAGGACTATGTATGTGACTGTTGGGTGTTATTTATTTATTTATTTATTTAATTATTATAAAACTTCATGTGTGTGAATTATGAATTAAGAACCTGTTTCAATCTCTGCCAAGAGGCTGTCAATTTATAATAGTAAAACAAGAACATATTAGATATTATTATAAAATATGCGATACTTCTATGCACAGTATCATCGTCCAAACCTTGAAGCAACATTATTCATCTATCATAACATTAGGTATAGGTTTAAAATTAATAATTCTCATAGGGATAACATTACTTTAGGTGACGTGATCGAGAAAAGCTTCATAGTTTATTAAACTGTCTCTTTCTTCAGCCACAGGAATGCGACTAATGAACATAGGTCTTCCACAAGAATGTCTACATCAGTTTGTTGTAAGCTGCCTGCATCCAACGACTTCCTACAAGCTCCTCCGTACACCTCCGACGTGGCCTAGCAGGCGTCCAACACTTCCCAATGTGTTACAAGTCAATTAATTGACTTAAATAAGCATATTTTTTTAACTCTAGTACACATATAGTAAAAATGTGTTTCTTACACTTACGCGAATGTTACTCATTGAAAAAAACGAATAATCACGGATTTTGTTGCAGACTGAGTCCACCTTGTGACTACGATAGCTGTAAAGTAATCGAAACTTCGCGACAGGAAATTAAAAATGAAAAAAATAAACCGAAAACGCTAAAACTTTGTAAATTATAGTTTTATTTTATAAAAGTGTTTTTTGTTCTCAGTTTAATTAGGTGTATGTACTATGTATACATCACAATGAAAAAATAATTTTGTTCAGGTGAACATAAAGACCCATACAAAACATATTAAACAAAATGTTTTCAAATAATATGACAATTTATCTTTATTTATTTGTGTGTTTATCAATCTGTATTGAAATAAACACATCAATATGTTTCTGTTAATATATAATAAAATGTCGCATATATCCATAACATTTTATTTCACAACTACAGGCCGAGTTATATCGATATCGATATGATAGTATCGAAAGTGCATGGTACACCACTATATGTCAAGCACACATGTTAACTTCACGCACACAATCGTAAATCAGTTTTGGTCGCGCTCAAAATGACACATTGCCGATCTATGTTCTATACTACATCTATGGCAACAGCAACCTGTAGTTCGTTTTACGACAAATAATTACTATAATAATTTTTAATGCCTAGTCTTCCAACCAGAGAACTATCAATAAAAATATATTATTGCAGTAATATGGGGAGATTTGAGTATACCCTTCAATAACCAGAGGCTCTATTTTATTATTATATTCGCAAATATTCGGTATACGGGAAAACATGAGTCGGAAAACGTGATTCGTTCCACAAAATATTTTCAAATAAGCAAAGTATAAACTAGTGAAACCACTGGTTTGAACTCACAAATATATTCATCGGAAACATTTACAAGGGGCACATCAAAACTAAACGAAACGGAGGTGAATCTTCACGTGTGCCGGCGCCATCATCTTCCCGAGTCTAACATCACGCCGTCGGGGTTCCTCCAATGAGGTTCTCGCGTGAACACCATACCGCGCTCCGATTGGCGGAGCGCGCCTGGAGAGCCAATGGCAGGGAATGACGCGAGTGAGTCGAGCGCGCGCGCGGTATTTGAAATGAAATTGATCGCGCTCGTTACAGCCTCCCCCTCTAGTCCAAGCAATGCGCCCACGCGTTTGGAATAGCACATTTTACACGAAAACATTTACGAGGTTGCTGACATAATAAAAATACAGTACAAAGCAAAAACTACAAAAGTACGCACACATCCTAAAAGGTCACTTGTCTCTAAATAGCTAACAGTTCTTGCGTGGACGACCTCTCCTACGTTTACCGTGTACCGGGATTTCCGACCGACCTACGAATGGAGTAAGCTATGAAACGTGATATTTTCCTAAAGTATCACCCTTGTCGTTCTCTATACGATAGGTAGTACTACTCAATACCTCTTTTACTACGTAAGGCCCGTCGCGTCGCGGTATGAATTTAGGAGTTTGACCACGAGCAGTATCGTTAGCCCCTTGAGTCTTTAGCAGTACCAGGTCACCTACCTTGTAGTCGGGTGCAGGACGGCGTTTCTCGTCCGCATACTTCTTCTGGATTGCTTGCGCCTTTTCATGCGCATCCCTGGCATCTATTAAAACCGTTGTCAGACGTTTCAGATAGGGTGTGACGTTGGCTACAAACTTGTCGCCATCCAGAATAGTGCGCATATCGTGCACGACGTCAGCAGGTGCGCGAATCTCTCGTCCAAACGTAAGCATAGCTGGGGAAAAAGATGTCCTGTGTGTAAAAGCGGAGTTCATAGCGAACCTAATAGCAGCCAAATGGGTATCCCAAGTGGAATGGTCTTGAATGACGTAAGCAGCGAGTTGTGGCTTTAGGTCGCGGTTTTTGCGTTCGACCGGGTTAGCCTCAGGGTGATAGTAAGGTGTCAGCGCCTGGTTGATCCCAAACGCAAAACATACCTGCTGCATCACCTCGCTGATAAACTGCACGCCGTTATCACTGATAAGTCGGCGGGGAACTCCATAGCGAAGGAAAACTTCGTCGATTAAAGTTTTGGCGCAAAGAAAACTCGTGGCGTTCTGCAACGGAAACAATTCCACCCACCTGGAACAAACATCTTCAGCTATAAGGATCCAAAGGTTGCCTGACTCCGTGGCAGGGAGTGGACCGAACAGATCCACAGCGACCACCTCAAACCTTTGCGCTACAGCTGGGGACTGCACTAGCCCCGCTGGTTTACGCGTGTCAACTTTGTAACGTTGGCACGAAGTGCACTCCTTGACATAATCAGAAATGTATGCCCGCATACCTGGCCAATAATAACGCGTAGCGATGCGCTGCAGAGTACGCTCGACTCCTAGGTGTCCTGCTGTCGGCGCATCGTGGTATTCTGAAAGGATTCGGGATCTCTGACTGGCCGGGATGACGAGGCAAGCGCCTTCATCATCACTAGGCTCAGGGTTGTACCTATAAAGTACACCATCGGACATGATATAACCGCGGTCTACCCACGGTCTCCCCCTAAACGGTTCGTCCGCTGCTTCCAAATCTTCCACGATCTTCCTGACGTCAGGGTCTTCGAGTTGCAAGGCTCTGTAGTTGGCCACATTCTGTGACGGGACGTCAACTACTGCATGAAATAGGTCGCAACAGTCAGCCTCGCCCGTGCAGGCAGGACGCGACAGTGTGTCGGCGATTACATTTGACTTACCAGGGGTGTACTCAATGCGCAGGTCGAACTCCTGGAGAGTAAGCGCCCACCGAGTCAAACGACCGCTTGGAGACTTAACACTCATCAACCACCTCAGCGGCTGATGGTCGGATTTGACGACAACCCGTGCTCCTTCGATATAACCGCGGAACTTATTGACGGCCCACACTACGGCTAGTGCTTCTCTCTCGGTCGTCATGTAGTTCCGTTCGGCCTGAGTTAACAGGCGG
The DNA here is from genome assembly GCA_009982885.2 of Hyles vespertilio. Taxonomy (NCBI): domain Eukaryota; kingdom Metazoa; phylum Arthropoda; class Insecta; order Lepidoptera; family Sphingidae; genus Hyles; species Hyles vespertilio. The sequence continues at coordinate 41,136 of CM042825.1, read as the reverse complement.
CTGGCGTATCCTACGGGGCGCTCGTCGGGCCCCTCCCCCTGCATTAGGACTGCTCCGAGACAATAGGCACTACTGTCAGTCCTAAGAGTGTACGGCTGAGTTTGGTCAGCTTGCCGAAGTATAGGCGCAGACACTAAGAGTTGCTTCAGATGCTCAAATGCGGCTTGCTCCTCAGCTGACCAACGCCAGAGACTGCCTTTCTTTAGCAACGCCGTCAACGGCCTAGCTATTTCTGCATAGTTGGGTATAAAACTAAACCTAAACCAACTAAAAGTTTGCAAGAAGCATTTAAGATGCTTTAGATTCGTCGGCACTGCCATGTCATTGATAGCAGCTGTCTTTTCAGGGTCTACCTGGATACCACCTGGTACAATCAGGTGCCCAAGGAACTTGACAGAATCGCGAGCGAAGACGCTTTTGGCGCGGTTTACTCGTAAATTAAATAAATCTAGCCTATCAAAGACGGCTTGCAGGTCTTCCAAATGCTTGGTGAACGAATCGGAAAGGACGATGAGATCGTCAAGATAACAAAGAAGAGTTATACCTTGCAGGTTAGATTTAAATCTATCCATTAGGCGCTGGAACGTAGCGCCGGAATTGCGGAGGCCCATAGGCATCCGCTTGAACCTGAAGGTCCCTAGCGGAGTGACGAACGCGGTCTTATCGCGATCTTCCTCTGCCACGGACACCTGAAAATAGCCAGATTGCAAATCAAGAGTTGTCATAAAACTTGTCGTTTTTGCAGCGTGCCGCACATCGTCCATGCTCGGTAGCGGATACTTATCAGGCTCTGTGACAGCATTTAGCTTCCGATAGTCTATACAGAGCCGTGAGCTCCCATCCTTCTTAGGGACCAAGACGACGTTGGCTGCCCACGGGGACTCGCACTCCTCGATAACGTCGGCGCGCTGTAGCTTGTCCAACTCCTTCTCCAAAATAGCTACCTTCGCTGGTGACATACGGTATGGTGGAGAAGCTATGGGTTCATGTTTCTCATGTACCTTAATGCGATGCGTGATAAAACTTGTAGCCTCACCTTCTGCGACGAAGCGAGCGGCGCTCCTGGTGATCAGCTCATTCAGAGTCCGTTGCTCTTCGGACAGGTGGGACCCTTCATCAGGTCTCAAGGTCAAAGGTGAAGCGTCTGTGCAAAGAAGCTCCGTGTCTCCTGCAGACTTAACATGATACGACTGCACGAAATCGTATATGCGGTCGGGTGCAGAGGCAAAGGTCCAATTCCCTTCCAGTCTTGGCTGGCATGGCTTCCACAATGCCAGCACGCTTGATAAAGTCGTAACCCAAAAGCGTTCTTGCGTCCGCCCCGGGGATCACAATGAACGTAGCAGGTACCTCTCGATACTGTAATTTAACTGTAACAGTATATAAGTAACAATTACGTAAAGTTTCGGCACCGTCGGCTAAGCGTATATTACGCTGCGACTCCGAAAACTGGACACCATTTCTCTGAAATAAGCGGTGTAGCAATGGACTAGCGATACAGTGCGTAGCACCCGTATCGATAATAGCGACACCGGGCTCCCCCAAAACACTAATACTTACCATGGGGTGATACTGGTCGCGGTCGACATTGTTATGCGATACCGAATGTTTCAATTCGATAATATCGGAAGGAACGGCGCTAAGGCATTCGGGCGATCTTTTATCGTGCTCGGAAAACAATTGTAAACTATCGCGAGAATTTATCGAAATAGTTTCATTGCAATTATTATAAGAAATGCATCTATCAGAATAAGCACGTTCGTCAGAATAAGGCGCTTTGATCCGGACGGGCGACGATGTTTTGTGAATGTATGAATCATCGGATACAAAACTCTCCGAACAATTATCACTACATTTAATTACATTAAAAGACATAGGGTCTGTAAGAACTTTAGCGTTATTGTGGTTACATTTACGACATTTAGATTTGACTACGCCGGGTTGTCAACACCCGTAACAACGTATGGATTGGTCGCCACTAGAAAACTGTGTTTTATTGTTATTTTTATAGTTTCTACAATCATTTATATCGTGACCATAGTTCCTACAATACGAACAGCGCTTACGTTGGGGTTTGGAGGCACTGTTTGAAGCGGAGTGGGTAGGCTTATCGGCCGGTTCGCAAGCACTATTACGGACATTATTATGCACTTTGTTAGATACTTTGGGCGTACTTACGGTTTTACTTTGACAATATACCTCTGCCATTGACTCCTCGACGCAACGTAGTCGCACGATTAATTGCTCGAACGAATTTACGGTTTCGCGGGGTAAACGTTTGCGTATTTTGCGATCTAATAAACCGTACACAATATCTACTCTAGCCGCGTCACATAAATCGTAGGGTAACTGGCTCATCAAGGCCCTAATCCTGCAGGCGAACACTTCACTGCGCTCCGGTAATTCGTGTTCATAGGCGAAAATCTCGCGGAACAGTTTATACGCTGGTCTCACGATGCCGTACATCCCGCGGAGTCTCGCGACGGCGTCCTCCCAATCGTGGATGTCCTTCTTGATGCCTTGCCACCAGACTGCTGCATCTCCGGCGAGGAGCATCGGCAGGCCTCGTACTGAGTTTTCGTCACTCACTCCGGCACACTCTTTGAACACAAGGACTGCGTCGATGAATGCTTCCAGCGTCTCGGCGTCTCTCGACGCTCCGTCGAACCGGGCCGAACATTTGCTAAAGTTGCCCGTTGACGCCATTTTGTGGGCACCGCTGGAACCAGGTGATGCTGCGGTTGAGGTCGCAAAGATAGTTTCTACCAGCTTTTGATTCGTTTCTGCTTGTGCCTTGGCGAAAAACTCCATGATTTTGAGTATATGTTCCGATGTTGGCGACGTCGCGGCCGGTAACGGCGCAGGCGGCGTCGGCGTCGATGCATGAGCCGACGGGTTGATCTCGACATACGTGATCTCTTGTTCCGAATCCGACGTAGTGGGATGGGGGTCTTCCTTGTCGGCGGCTTGTCCTTGGCCGCGGCGGGTGACAACCCTCCTGCATGAAAGCGGCATGCTTTTCCAACAAATACTTCGGATGTCGAACGAACTTATTATACTCGGCTACGTGATCGGGCCCCGCGTTGGGCGCCACTATAAACTAGTGAAACCACTGGTTTGAACTCACAAATATATTCATCGGAAACATTTACAAGGGGCACAACAAAACTAAACGAAACGGAGGTGAATCTTCACGTGTGCCGGCGCCATCATCTTCCCGAGTCTAACATCACGCCGTCGGGGTTCCTCCAATGAGGTTCTCGCGTGAACACCATACCGCGCTCCGATTGGCGGAGCGCGCCTGGAGAGCCAATGGCAGGGAATGACCCGAGTGAGTCGAGCGCGCGCGCGATATTTGAAATGAAATTGATCGCGCTCGTTACAAAAGTTGTTAAAATAGGAAGTCACAATATCGAAATCCAACCAATGAGTCCAACAGAATTCACATCGTACACACAGCAATTAGGTGCACTCGAGATATATGACATTTATGTCATTATTTAGAAGATGACGTGATGACAGGCCGCTATGAAAATCTATTTTAAACTCAATGAATTATTAATTTAATATTCCCATTGTAAAACGTTCCCCTACGAGATCGAATCAGAAATGAGGAGATCCATAGGAGACCTAAAATAACCGACATAGCCCACCGGATTAGCAAGTTGAAGTGGCAATGGGCAGGGCACATAGCGCGGAGATCTGATGACCGATGGGGTCGGAAAGTGCTCGAATGGAGGCCGCGTATCGGAAAGCGTAGGACGTCCACCCACAAGATGGTCCGACGACCTGGTAAAGGTCGCGGGACGTCGCTGGATGCAGGCTGCCTCCAACAGGTCTCTGTGGAAATCATTGGGGGAGGCCTATGTTCAGCAGTGGACTTCCTTTGGCTGATGGGTGGATGGATGGATGGATTGTAAAACATCTTTATTATGTTTCGAGGTGAAAAAAATAAATAAAAAAGAATATTAGTGAATCTTTCTTAAGTGTAAGGTCAGGCCCAATTTCACCCGTCTCCTTTTTAAATCATTAACTAGTTCTGTTGATTTGATCTTAATAGTTATCAGACATTTTGAAACAAATGCTTTGTCAACTATTTAAACACTGATAATCATAGATAATCACTACATAGTATAAAACAAAGTCGCTTTCTTTGTCCCTATGTCCCTTTGTATGTGTGCGTGATAGATTTCCTAGGGATTTTGGTTCAATTTTCAAAACACCAATTCTCTTCAACGGCTAACGGGCCTGCGGGCGAGCGAGCGAGGGGCGGGTGAGCGTGGAGCAGCGGTTCGTTTCTTGTCTTCCTTTGGAGAGGTCCTCTTCTGGCGGGGCCCGGCGCGAAGCTGCCGATACGGCGAAACCGCCCCTCTTTTATATTCTTTCTCGGTCCACGCTCACCCCCCCTAGCCCCTCACCCTTCAGCACCCGTCATAATCTTTATTTCTCACTTATTTTTACATTTTCCTTACAATCATCTCAATTTCCACACAACAATGTGGGGCTCATCCCCGCGCAACCCCTCACACCATGCACCCATCCCTAAGGACTCCCGGGGCGTGAATGCGGCTGGGTTTTGGGTGCGGAGAGTTTTGTTCGACGTCACCCCGCCCCGCTTGTACCATGTGAACGAGGCGCCCCCCAGCCCTCTCACCCCCTCGGGAGCCGCACCGCGCATGCGCAGTAGGCACATAGTGTGAGGTTTGGGAAAATGAAACCACTTCAGGAATAATTATTTATTTTTAACTAGTTATTTCGTGTCGTGCACATTTCTTCCGCCGTCGCAGCTCGCGATTTCCACTGGGAGCACGACGATCTTCCGGGACGGCCGCCGCAGGGTGTGCCCGTTGCTCGTTGTGACGTCGACGACTCGCACCTCGCCGTCTTCCCCGGGGTAGATTCTGGACACCCGGCCTCTCGGCCAGACGTTTCTCGGCAGGTTGGCGTCGCACACGACGACTAAGTCCCCGACTTTCGGGGGTGCGCCGGTGGTGCGGGGCTCCCGCCGGTGTTGGAGCGAAGGCAGGTACTCCCTCACCCAGCGCCGCCAGAACTCGTCGGCCAGTCGCTGCGCGCGCTTCCAGCATCGGCGCGCAGAAGTGTCGACGTCCGCGAAGTCGCCTGGCGCTGCAACGTGACAGTTAGGCCCCAACAATATGTGGTTGGGGGTTAACGCCTCCGGCTCGTCGGGTGTCACGGCCACATGAGTGAGTGGTCGTGAGTTCACAATGTTTTCTATCTCCGCTAACAGTGTGTGCAATGTCTCGTCACTCGGGTATTTCTCTGTTAGTATCACTCGCAGGGATTGTTTAACGCTGCGTATCAGTCTTTCCCATGCTCCGCCCATGAAGGGTGCGGCGGGGGGAATGCGACGCCAGTTGATACAGCGTGCATTTGCCTCTCTTCCTGTTGCTTCCCACGCCTCCTTCAACTCCTTATCCGCAGCCTTGAAACACGTCGCGTTGTCTGACCATAGCTCCGTCGGTTGGCCTCTGCGCGCGATGAATCGCCTGAGTGCTGACACGGCAGAGTCCGCGCTCAGTGACGCGACCACTTCCAGATGCACCGCCCTTATGGTCATGCAGGTGAATAGGGCAACCCATCGTTTCTCCCGATGTCTTCCGACGGTCACTTCCAGCGGACCGAAGTAGTCTAGTCCCGTGTAGGAGAAGGGCCGTGTGTTGTGCGCCAGTCGTGCCGCGGGAATGATCTCCTGTGGCTGGGATAGTGGGCTTCGCTTTCCTTATTTTGCATGGTGGGCAATTCTTCAATACTCCTTTCACGGTCGGCCGTATTCTAGTTATCCAGAACCTTTGTCTTAGTTCATTTACCACCATTTCCACTCCTCCATGGAACATCCTTTCGTGCACATGTTGCACGTACATCTTCGTGTATTCATGTTGTCCGTCTAACAGGACTGGATTTGTTGTGTCTTCGCTTACACTTTTCGCCGCTGTTATTCTTCCGCGCAAACGCAATAAGCCGTCCTCTCCCACGAACACACGTAGGGAGGCGAGTCGATCTGTCGGCGAGGGTGGGCTTCCGCTTATGACGCGCAATCTTTCACTCGCATAGCTGTCATCTTGCACTTTTCTTAGCCACAATACTTCGGCGCGCCTTAGGTAACACGCGTCTAGACTCATGAACTTTTTCTGTTGTACCTTAAGCTCCGGTCTCGATTTGCTATCACTTTTCTGGTAGGCGCTCCACGTGGGGTCCTGCTGAGTGTTGCCTTTTGTGCGCTTTCGTCTTGCGGCCATCGTAACGTGTGTTCTCCGCCTGCACAAGTCCAGGAATTGCAACACTCGCGCCACGGTTCGCACTGCACTACTCCACTTCGCGAATCGACACAGATCGGGCAAACAGGTGTAAGCCTTTTCTTCTCTGACACTTAGACACTTTTCTTCATTTGTTTTGTCGGTCGGCACTTTCACTTCCACCGGCCACTCTCCCGCCGGTTGGCGCAGGAACTCCGGTCCCCGGAACCATCGGTGATGTGCTTCAAATCCTGTCGGCGTGTCTCTTGTGGCATCGTCCGCCACATTGTCGCGCGACGGCACCCAGCGCCACTCGTTTACTTTCGTTAATTCTTCGATTTCGGCTAGACGATGAGCGATGAAAGACTTGAAAGCGCGCGGTTCCGCCCTTATCCATGCGAGGACTGTTCGGGAATCGCTCCAGTATATTTTTTTCTTGAACTCGAAGTTGTGCTCTTCACATGTCTTGGTCGCGAGTCGCGCGCCGAGCAGGGCCCCTTGTAGTTCCAGTCGTGGAATAGACGTGGGTTTCAGCGGCGCCACACGGCTCTTGGCTGCGGCTAGCGCGACGTGAATTGTGTCGTCCACGCGCCGCATGCGTATGTACACCGCTGCCGAGTATGCTTCTTCGCTGGCGTCCACGAACGTGTGTAGCTCTCTTTCCACCACCGGCGGTCCTATGTCGTAACATCGCGGTATGCGCAGATCCTTTAAGGCGCGCAGGTTGCTCAGCCATTCGACCCAGCGAATTCGTAGTTCTTCTGGGATGTGGTCATCCCATCCGATCCCGTGTCGCCATGTTTCCTGCATCAGCCTTTTCGCCGGGGTCGTTATTGGTGACACCAAGCCGAGAGGGTCGAAAAGCGACATTATGACACTCAAGGCTTCCCTTTTCGTTGATGGCCGTTCATTGCGCAACACCTCCGGTGGGGTTCTTCCTTCATTGACGCGAAACCCAATGCAGTCCTCTTGCCACCGCCACAACAGACCCAGCGTTTTCTCCTAGGCCGTTCCTCCTATGCGCACGGCGGCGTCCTGCCCGCGCGTGCTGAACTGGCGCACTACGATGGGCTCGTTCGACACCCATCCTCTCAGGGTAAAGCCTGCTTGTCGGTGAATATGGTCCACTATTTTTGTCACCTCCGTGGCCTTTTCTTTGCTCACGAAGCTGGTGATAAAATCGTCCATCTAATGATTTCGCTTAATTTCCTCCACTGCCTCGGGAAATTATTCCTGGAACTCTTCCGCGTTCCTGTTCTTTATGTAGAGTGCCGTGCATGGTAACGACGTCGCTCCGAATATCACCGAAGTCATCTGATATTCCGTAGGCTTCGTGTCTCCTCTCTCCCGCCCTCTCCACAGAAACCTCAGGGCGTCTCTGTCTTCGCGTCTGACTTTGATCTGCATGAACATTTCTTTTATGTCCGCCGAGACTGCAAAGGGGTATTGTCGGAATCTCATCATGATTCCGGGCAGGGATTGCAGGAGGTCAGGACCCGACAGGAGCAGGTCGTTCAGACTGACTCCGTGTGATCTTGCCGCTGCGTCATGCACCACCCTTATCTTTGGCTTCGCTGAGTTACACACGGCAAAGTGCGGAAGGTACCAGGTTTTTCCTTGTGGTGCTGGCGAAGTAGTCGGGACCGCGTATCCTGAGACGAGGAGGTTACTTATCCTCTCTTCATACTTCATCTTCAGGTCCTCATCACGGTCGAGCTTCTTTTCTAAATTTCTCAATCTTTTGAAGGCATAATCGTAATTGTTGGGAATCGTGCAGTCGTCCCGTTTCCAGAGGAGTCCAGTTTCGAAACGCCCATCTGGCATCCTTCGACTTCTTTCTTGCAGGATTTGTTGAATGTCTCTCTTGTCGACGCTTTGTCTGGTGGACATCAGGTGTGATACAGTGCGTGCGTTGCGTATCATATATTCTTCGTCACTGTAGCGTCCGCGTATTTTGACGTCGACTCTGCGGCTATCTGCGTGTTTCATCGTTCCGTTGAGACCTTGCACCCACATTTCGTCGCGCGAACCTTGCAAGCCTAGCAATTCTGCCAGCCCTTCCTGGACGAGCGTGACGGTACTGCCATCATCCATGAGCGCGTAGGTGTGCACGCGTGCTCCGCCTTGTCCGGTGAGTGTGACAGGTGCGATCTTGAGAAATGCTTGCCGGTTTCCTCCACGATCGGTCTGTGTGACGAGCTCCGCGGACGTGACCACTTCCTCCTGCACGGACTGCCCGGGAGGTGCTGACGGCGTCCTCCCCGTGTTCTTGTGCAAGAAGCGGTGGTGAGCCATCAGGCAACCCTCCCGGCCGCACTTCTTGGCTCTGCAGTTTCCTCGTCGGTGCGTGCTCCTCAGGCATCGGAAGCATATTCGAAACCGCTTCGCAATCTCCCACCGGTCCCCTACGTTGGCGTCTCTGAACTGCTTGCATTCAGGTAACTGATGCTTCTGCTTGCACAGCGGGCACTCTTCCAAGTTGTCGTCCGCGACGAAAGTGCGTTCGATGTTCTTTCTTCCACGCCTTTCCACAGGGACGTCCTCGAGTGGTGCGTACGCTCCACACTTGTCGGCCTCCTCGCTGAGAAAAGTTGCCAGCCTCTTCAGGTCGGGTACATCTTCCTTGCATGCGGCGGCGTAATCGTACCATTTGCTTCTCAGCGTGGGCGTGAACTTTTCTATAGTCGTCTTGACTGTTTCTGGATTATACAAGTAATGGATCCTCTTCAATGCTTCAATAGCGGCCACAGTATTTGCCACTTTGTCAGCAAATATACACAAATCTCTTGGGCTGTCGGTCAGCTTCCCAAGTGTCTTCATCTTTTGCAGCTCGTGCATGGCTAGCGCGTCGGGACGACCGAATCTTCTCTTCAAAGCTTTCATAATCGTCTCCGGCTCCGGTTGGCTAATCAGTAAACCGCTAATCGCTTCGCTCGCCGCCCCCCTGACGCTCTTCCTCAATCGTGAAACGTTTTCAGTTCTTGAGAATACAGCTTCAGTCTCATAGTAGGCAGCTTCGAAAGCGAGCCAGCCGCTGCTTCGCCCATCGAACATGGGCAGCTCCTGCAGGTATCTCGGTGCGTCTCTCGACATCTTCACAGCTTTGGTGAGAGCTGTCGCCAGTGAGGTGACGTCCACGTTCGGTGGCTGACGCGCAGGCCGGGGCTCATCTTTGCGCTCCCGGTGCTCGCATTCCTTGTTCTTGCGAGCTCGCTGTCCTTGTCCTTTCGAATCATCCTCGTCTGGTGAGTCCTGCTTCTTTGTTGGTGGTTCCTCTTGACCCTCCAACCATTCCTGTACACGACTGGATCGGTCGTGCTCATCTCCGGACTCCACAGAGTCCTCTTCGTCGTCGCTGATTGCGGCGCGTTCCTTTTCCAACTTCGCTTGGGCCAACGCAAGCGAGGCGCGCACCTCTTCCAACTTTAGTTGTGCTATCTTTTCCTGTGCCTCGAGCTCAGCAAGCTTCTTGCGCTGCGATCGCTGTGATTTGGCGCCTTTGGATGGCTTCAGGGTGTCGCCGTCGTCCTTCTCTGCCTGCGTGGTCGCCGTGTTCGAACTCGCCGTTGTTTCCGTGTATGCAGTCTCTGAAGTAGTCGCGGTATCCTCGGAGGTCGTCGTCGTTCTTGCAGAGGTTGCAGTTGTCTTCACGGATGGGCCAGCATTCCCTGTGGGCGTGGCACCCGCGCCTCGGGCGGCCGCCGCAGTGCTTTGAGTGATTACTTGTGGTGCACTGGACGGACCACCCTCGGTACGGGGCACCCTTACGGCCGGGCTCAATCTTTCGGACGCGTCGATCACACTTCCCTTCTTCGAGCGAGTAACAGGCATCTTTTTCTTTCTTGCGGTTGTTCTGAAAAAATACAAATCCCGCGCTGTGGCTTAATGTTCAATGTTAAAATGTTCAAACAATCTTCCAGGAACCAAGTCTTCAAACTGTTAGAAACTTCCAAATGAATCTTGCACCAGGCATAAGTTCCGAGACTTCTCGACCAATCAGATTCGTCGAGATTTCTTCAATGTTGTCCAAGTCACCGGCGATATGCGTGGGTTGAGTCTTCAATCTTGATATTTCCTCTTCAAATTCGTCTGCGAATGATCAACGATTGCTTTTTCTTCATAATCCGGATGCGAAGGACCAACGAATGTGCGTGATAGATTTCCTAGGGATTTTGGTTCAATTTTCAAAACACCAATTCTCTTCAACGGCTAATGGGCCTGCGGGCGAGCGAGCGAGGGGCGGGTGAGCGTGGAGCAGCGGTTCGTTTCTTGTCTTCCTTTGGAGAGGTCCTCTTCTGGCGGGGCCCGGCGCGAAGCTGCCGATACGGCCAAACCGCCCCTCTTTTATATTCTTTCTCGGTCCACGCTCACCCCCCCTAGCCCCTCACCCTTCAGCACCCGTCATAATCTTTATTTCTCACTTATTTTTACATTTTCCTTACAATCATCTCAATTTCCACACAACAATGTGGGGCTCATCCCCGCGCAACCCCTCACACCATGCACCCATCCCTAAGGACTCCCGGAGCGTGAATGCGGCTGGGTTTTGGGTGCGGAGAGTTTTGTTCGACGTCACCCCGCCCCGCTTGTACCACGTGACCGAGGCGCCCCCCAGCCCTCTCACCCCCTCGGGAGCCGCACCGCGCATGCGCAGTAGGCACATAGTGTGAGGTTTGGGAAAATGAAACCACTTCAGGAATAATTATTTATTTTTAACTAGTTATTTCGTGTCGTGCACAGTATGCTTAAATCTTTTAAACTACGCAACGGATTTTGATGCGTCTTTTTTAATAGATAGAGTGATTCAAGAGGAAGGTTTATATGTATAACGCGTACATATTATTGTACAGAAATCTATTTGTACCCGGGCGAAGCTGGGCCGGAACGCTAGTACACTTTATACGGGAAACTGATACCTAATGGTGAAATCATAGTTTTTTTTAATGGGTATCTTTATTTAATTTAAGCCTAAAACTAAACTAATTGGTTATTTTTATCGTAATGGCAAAATACTAAAATATCTAGATATTGACGATATATTGTGGTATTATGACTAGTAAATATAGGTGTAGGTAAGCTATTATGTGAACTTACTCGTAAGCAAGCAACACAAAATTGAAATATAAAAATGGATTTATAAAAATCCTATTTAAGCGAACGTCTTCATCATAGTAGCGCCAAACTTTAATTTCAGTTCAATCAGTCGAAAAACTTAGTAGTTTTATACAAACTTTTCTCTCCTATTTTATCCCCTTTGGGGTAGAATTAATCAAAATTCTTTCATAGCGGATGCCTATGTCATAACATCTACTTGCATGCCAAATTTCAGCCCCATCCGTCCAGTGGTTTGGGCTGTGCGTTGATAGATCACTATGTCAGTTAGTCACCTTCGAGTTACATATATTTAGATAAATCGCGAACACGACTAGTTATTTATGATCCTGAAGCTTATTGTTGACGAGTGTCATAAAAGTCTACAAAACTATATTTTTTCCATGGACGTAATACATAAACAGGATTGCGCACGAAGAAAATGGTGTCATCCTGAAATTAGACAGGTGCATGTAGCATAAAGTTTAATTTACTATGTGTAAATGACATGGAGGAAGGCCGACATCGAGTGAGACAGTATGAGAGGTTTCTATCCCTTCTCATTTGCTAGCCAGACCACAAAAAATGTTTTCACTAGTTTACATTCGCCACAAGGTAATTAGTTTGATAAAAAAATAAACAAAGAATATCTATAGTAACAAATAGAAAAATATTATTATTTAACTTCATTTATGGGTCCATAAACGAATTCATGACATTACAATGGAAGGTTAATGCATGATAGGAGAATTCGTAATTATATCTCTGGCCACTTGATAATAAAAATAAAATATGTCATGGCTGAGATATATCAATTTAAGTAACCTAACCTACAAAAACACTTGTTGTCAATACAAATTTGCTTCTGCAACGTCTCCGGCGCTGCGGGAAGTGCAGCCCCTTCGCCCTTGCGTAACAAAGGATAGGCACCCACGCTCACCTCTGCAGCTTCGGCTTGCTGGTCGGTTACAGCGGGCGGGGGCTGCTCTCCCTCCGCGCCTCCGGCTTTTTATATACACTCTAGGGTCGGTAGCCAAAAGACTACGTGAAGTCGGGGTGTTCCGAGTCGGTTTTGGGGCACAGTCGACCTAACCGATTCATAAAGTGGGTGCACTAACTTCCTTCTGAACATAATTTCTAAGGCGTTATAAAACATATTATAACACAACAAAACACAAACAAATCAATATTGGTATAACGCAGATACGAAATCTGCCAAAAACCATCAACAAAACATTCATAATTCTTTGTTGACATCTGTGGTTGACATTGACACCTGAATCAACTCACATAGTTTTTACGGCTTTGACGTGACAACGTCTTAAATTAGGTTGCGGCTGGGAGTCACTTACGAAAAAGTGTAACGCCCGGTAACGTAACGGTGCGCGCGCAGCACTAGAGAATTATTTTTCAGTTTCACCCACTTTTTCCAAAATTGTCCCATAGCCCCCCCCCTGCCTTCCCCCACCCTTATTCCGAAATAGTGCCTATTAGCCTCCCCACGAAACCTACCCCCCCCCTCCCCTACCCCCACCCCGAAAATTTACCTCACCCCCCCCAATCCTATCTCGGCCAACATAGGTCGTAGACCCACCGAGTTTGGTATCCTCGGAACCGTCTTGGTGAGGGCTACAAATTGGCCCCAACCAAATCCCCAAATTCCTCCCTCTCTCCCCTAAAATATTTGTCCAGGCATAACTCCGTCATTTCTTAAAGTAAACCCCCCGTGTTTGGAGTCAGAGGAATCGTCTTGACGAGCTCGACAATCGAGAGCAGGCAAAATACGATTTTTCTTATTGACGTGACAACGTCTTAAATTAGGTTGCGGCTGGGAGTCACTTATGAAAAAGTGTAACGCCCGGTAACGTAACGGTGCGCGCGCAGCACTAGAGAATTAGGCGCATTGAATCGGCGCATGCTTGTGTCTCTGTCTTTGTCTTTCTCGAACGTTCTTGGCGTTGGAAAAACAAGAAAGCGTCACAATACAAGTTCACACGTGTGGTTAAAGTATCGTCAGCTGTGTCTGTAGTGAAAATATGGAGTGCTTAGATTCGTCATTACATGTACAATGTTTTAGTAAACAAAATATATTTCTATAGTTAAAATTTGTGCAATTCTTATTTTCATTCAATTCCTTGTTCCTATTGTGCAATTTAATTATATTCATATCAATTAATATTCTACCGAGAAAAAGACGTTGTCACGTAAAATCTTCGCCCGTAAAACCGACTTTACAGGCAACCATATTTATTTTACATTCCGTTTCACCGATTTTACACCATAGACTACATATTTGACTTAGTACTGATGATTTGTTTGTAAATACCCAATATGTGATTTGAGGTTAAGAACTATTTATATTAATTTCTCGAAAACTATACATTTCCTTTTAATAGGAGTGATAACATTGTAATCAGGAACTCAATCCCTATCACCTGTGATCACTTTTAGCCCTCAACTCGTGCTACCCTGAACTAAAGTCCGCCCTTGAGACGTGTTTGTTATCGCCTGGCGGAAATGGTGAAGACGCCAATGTGATATTTTAATCATGAAATTTGAATGAAATCCAATAAGTGATTAGTATGTGGCCATGTACTATATAAGACTTGTGATTAACTGAAATAAAACAGCATAATGAGGCTTAACAGCATTTTATGTTTATTTCTGCGTCATCAATCAGTTATATACAATAAACAAGTAATCTGGGGGCGCGGCCGAGCCCCCTCCAAGTCGAGCTATAGGCCGTAACATCCTTTTCTCGAAGCAATTCAGACCATTTTCAACCCCCTATAACTTCGTTGTGGCTAAAGCATGAAGTCTGAATTTTCAGTTACTAAGCAGGCATTGTGTAAACACGGTATATTTAAAATTTCATTCAATTTGAACCAGTGGTTTAAGAATTGTAACTTGTCAAACTTTCGTAATTTTGTCACTCACTGACTGACTGACCGATCATCAAAAGTCGAAGGCACTTCTAGCAGACATAGAACCTTCAAATTTAGAATATAATTAGTGTTTAGTGTCTAAAGTAAGGAAAAATTCAAACATTTCATAATTTGTGTCTAGTTTTCTAGGTAGACCAACTTCGTGAATAACTTTGTAATCCCATATAAATGTATAGGATTACAAAGTTACATTTGCAGTTAATGAATCATTGTACCCGTATATAATGGAATAATAGTTGTAGATAGATATCTATATATATGAGGCATAACAGGAGGGGATATAGAGAGGGAAATGGTGTATTCAGCCCATGAAACTGTACAACATTCCTCTAGAAAAACATGACGAAGAAAAACTTGCAAATAAATAGACTAAATAGCTCAAAAATATCAATTACAATGAAAGAAAGAACATTAATAATCAAATCCGCTATATTTGTGATAAATTGATACCTACAAAAATAAGAAAAATCCATAAGACAGAGGCTTTAAAACAAATCGTTAGTGATATTCTAGAAGTAAGAAGTACCGAAAAGGAAAAAAGTAGGACTCTACAAAAAGACGTGAGATCCCATCAAAAACATCCTGTAAAAAAATTCCAAGTCTCGCAGCTCAGGTTTTCTAGCGCAAAAAGTTGTGAGATGCATGTAATACCAAGTCGATTAATTTATTTAGTCCTTAAGGGACCTTCTATATAAAGTTATTACGTTAGTTATTACCGTATCAATATAAAAAAATCTTTACGTTTTAAATAAATAGATCGACTTGGCCAGCAGCATTATGTATAAATTGTACGATACATTATGTTTTCATGCGATGGCCAAGTCGATCCATTTATTTAAAACGTAAATATTTTTTATATTGATATGGTAATAACTAACGTAATAACTTTATATAGAAGGTCCCTTAAGGACTAAATAAATTAATCGACTTGGTATTACATGCATCTCACAACTTTTTGCGCTAGAAAACCTGAGTTGCGAGACTTGGAATTTTTTTACAGTGTGACGTTGTGAGAGTGTCACCTCTAATATTTGCGGTCTATGGTTCAATAGTCGGCATAAATCCTATTGTCTATGCCAATCAACGCCTCCGTTGCGCTGATTGGTTGATTCCATCTGACATCTGTCAGATGTGACGTACGAACTGTCATCGGCGTTCGCTTAAATACGCGTGTAACGGCGCTCGCGTCCTTTTTTCCTTAACCTAAAAGCCGCGTGCTACCACGCGTCTTTCCGAACCCGCTGGGGTGAGTGTTCAGTGTTCTATTTGCTAACCGCTTTTAACTGCTTGTTTGTCAGTGTATTCTGTCTGCCGGGCTTGTGAACTACCACGAGTCGCTGGCACGGAATGCAAGTCTAGTTTGCATTCCGATTTCTTGGACGCTGATTCCAGGTTCTTCGTTCTTCTTCTTCGTCCTTGGCGTTTTTCGCCTACTTCGTTGCTTCCGCCACGGAGAGCTGACTCCGTGCTTCGCTGCCCGCTGTTGCTCCGCACCGCTTCCAGCCCGACTGCAACTGAGCCTGCGCCTGCCGCTGACCTGCGCACCGTAACCGGCCACGTGGCAGCTGACTTCGCCGGCGAGCTGTCGCCGGGTTCCGCCACGTGCCGAAGACCCGGATCAGTGTCCAGTGAAGGCCAGTGACTCCTGTTGCATACCACCAGCAACAGTGCCGGGTGTAAATAGTGATGCGAATTTATTAAAGCCCGAACCACGTAATGACCCTGAGTTCTCATTTAACTACCTACCCCTACCTGCGGGCGGCCTAACCCGCCGCAACAGGATGTTTTTGATGGGTTACATTATAATCGAACAATCATACATTTTTCAATCAACTGGATTGAATAACGAGGCTGATGGGTAGTGGGCATAACCTCCCGTTTATAAAACTTCGAAAAAGTGTTTTCTGATCGCTAATTATCCCTAGCGAGGATCTCCTCGATGGGATAATTATCTAACCAATTCTTTGAAGGCACTGCTGATCTTATGCTCCCTGGAGATGCCCTTATACCTGCCTCTACTAAAATCGATTTGATCCATCCTGCAATCAAAGTTTTAGATGCAGGTCTAGGTTCCCCTCTAATATTAATAAACAAATTATTAGCATTTGCATATTCATTCGGCGACATTCGAGAAGTGATATTGTACGTTTCACCCAGTAGACGGGGTTTAATATTTTACAGTCTTTGTTTGCAATTAACCTCCATCCAGACTGCCTGTAATCAACAGAGTCAGTTTTTGACAGTGGCGTAACAAAAGGGTGGCATAGTGCGCTAAATGCCACGGGCCCCCGGCCTAAGGGGCCCCCGGCCCGGCGGGGTCCTGGTACCGACAGGGTCTCAGGCCCGACAGGACCCCGGCTCGATAGGTTCTCGGGCTCAAACCCAACAGGGTGTAAGCAGAGAAGAATGCAACATTAATTACGAAATTAATTAATAATAATAAATAATTGGCTTCATTTTTAACATGACAAATATTTCACTATAATACTGGTTTTTTTTTGTTTGTTGCATTATAGTGTAATCTTAAGAAGAAACCAATAAATTAAAATTTAATGAATATTAAGGTAATATTTTCGAATAAATATAAATATGCCTTGTTCTAGAAACTAAGTGGTAGCTAAAAACGAAAGAGAAAGAAGTCTGACGCAATAAATAAAAAGTTACCTATATAAGTATAAGTCTGTTGTTTGGGAACGAGCAATTTATTGATGAAAAGGCGAGTAAACAGAGTCCCAGAAATGAACGATATGACGAAATTAAAAATTCCATAATAGCAAATCTTGGCGATCGTGAATATTCAGGCTCAAAACAAAGCTCAATCACAACCAAGTACGAACAAAAATGAAATTGAACCATATTGATAGGAGTGGAAAATACCTATTAAATCTACATATGTTACAGATAGGTGAAATTAAAAAAAGGCGTAGTGAAACGATTTATGATTAAGAAAAGTCACTGTAAGCCCAATGGCCCCTTCTTTTGAGACAGTAATAATAAATAATAAAATATCTCCTTATATTTCAGTATCACATTATTATTCACAAATAACTGGCAACACCAAAGAGTTAGCTTGTGAAAAATCGTGTAAAATTATTTTAAATTGTATATATACTATATAATAGATGTTTTTCGCTTTTCTACAACAACTGCAATAGTATACTTTGTTTTTTATAAGAATATTTCAGTATTTGCCACCAATTATTACACCATACAAGAAAGAAATTTATTTTGACATGTGACACAGTGTCAATTTAATAACAACAACATTAAAATGATTAAAACGCAATAAGATGATCACAAGATGATAACACGAGCCAGAAGACGAATCGCACGTTCGAGATCTCCCAGCTCGTCGAGCTCCGCGTCGTGGGCGTCGGCTTCGGAAGTGTTCGAGTCGACGCCGAACTTCGACGTGTCGAGCCAACACGGCGAGTTGCAGTCGTCCCCGCCGCCACCAAGACCTGCGCGGCGAATAGGACGACCCCCTCCAGCGGTGGGCTTGGGACCTGTGGGGCCGAGTGTCCCGCCTACGGTCCCCGCTACCGGTGGAGTAGTGCGCCGCATGAGATGGACCCAAGAATTGAATGAGAATGTCATGCGGGCCTACTTTGGGGCAACAAAGGGAGGAACTAAACTCACTACGTATCGTTCTAAAATGCTGTCTCTGTTTCAGGCTTTGGAACCAACAGTTGATGTGTCATCCCAACGACTGTCGGATCAAGTACGATTTATTCAGCGGCGTAAGTTGTTGGATGATCAAGTACTTGAGCGGTTGCGCGCAGACTTATGTGTTGTCCAGGACGTCAATGTCCCGTCCGTCACCGTGGATCAAGCAGCAGACACACCACCAATACCTGCTGCTGATATCGATCAGACGGACAATATGAACAGCAATGTAAGTCCCCAAGATGAACAACGTCTGAGAGGGGCTTTGGAACGTGCGATTTCGGAATTCGTATCTCTACCCGCGTCTTGTAGACCGCGCTTGCCGCGTTTGCCGACGCATAGACGAAATTTGATGCTGGTGGGAGCTCTGGACTCCATGTTACCTACGTACTTGGAGTCCAGTCGGGATCTTGTTGATACGCATTCGATCCTTTTCTGCGCGGCGGTTGCAGCATGTCGAGTGGCTAATGTAAAATTTCCAAGTGATTTTAAAGCCACTCGAGGTGTTGTGACTGTGCCTGCTTGGCAGCGTAGGATCGAGGACCGTATCAACAGGGCCCGAATTCTCATCGGCAAGCTAATTTCCTTCAGAGAAGGAAATAGCAGGCCGAAGATTATGCGTTTTGTGACGCAGGCTTTTGCGGGGACCAATACAAGCCCTCGCAATTATAGGCTTTGCGTCACAGAACGCATAGACTTCTACAAACAAAAAGTCTATGCGTAGGCGAACCGCATTCGCCGCTATAGGAAGCGATGGGATCGTTTCCAACAAAATCGTATGTTCCAAAGTGACCAAAAAAGAGTTTATAGATGTTGGGAGAATTCCCAACAAGGTGTGGGAGATGGGCGGCTGCCAAGTGCTCACGAAATGCGTGAGTACTGGGCGAATATCTGGTCGTCCCCTGCCTCTCACACTGAAGCCCCTTGGTTTGGTGTTGTCGATCGAGCTTGCGAGGCAATACCGGCTATGGAAACCATTTTAATCAGTCCAGAGGATGTTCTGGCAGCGATTCGTCCAACCCAAAATTGGAAGTCTCCGGGTCCGGATGGTCTGCACAATTTCTGGTTAAAATGGTTTCCAAGTTCGCATGCTCGATTAGCAACACAGTTCCAGGATGCGCTTGAAAGGGGATCGCTCCCAACATTTATGACGACAGGTGTCACTCACCTGCTCTTTAAATCCGGTGTTACCACGGAACCAAAAAATTATAGACCCATTACATGCCTTCCAACTATTTATAAAGTTTTGACTTCCATTATTAGATCCAAAATTACAGACCATATTTCTTCTAATCAAATTCTCTTTTCCGGCCAGACAGGTTGCATGAATGGGTCCCGTGGTACAAAGGAGCTCCTTCTCATTGACATGACCATTTGCCAACAGGCTCGTCACAACCGAAGGAATTTATCGGCTGCCTGGATAGATTATAAAAAGGCCTATGATTCAGTGCCCCATACATGGCTCAAGAGAGTTTTAAATTTATATAAAATTGATACAAATTTATGCAACTTCCTTGGGTCTTGTATGAGGCGGTGGGCCACTGTCTTGAGATATCCAGGCGGTACGGGTCCTTCTGATTGTGATGAGCCGATTAGAATCAAGCGGGGTATATTCCAGGGTGACAGTCTGAGTCCACTGTGGTTTTGCATGGCCCTGAATCCTCTCAGCACGCTGTTGTTGGATTCAGGGTTAGGCTACCGTCTGCGGAGAGGCTCTGAGCCTATATCTCACTTGCTCTACATGGATGACCTCAAATTATTTGCATCAAAACAATCCGAATTGATTGAGTTGTTAAAAATAACTGAAAGATTTGGCAACTCAATCAATATGGAGTTTGGTGTCGATAAATGTGCGGTTATCCATGTGAAGCGAGGGGAGGTAGCGGTCTCTGATGACATACAAGTCTCAGAGACTGTAAGTCTCAGGTCCCTCTCTGTGACGGAAACCTACAAATATTTGGGTATGCCAGAGGCTCTTGGTATCATGGGTGCAGATGTAAAACAATCGATGAAAGAACGTTTCTTTAACCGCCTGACAAAAGTACTTAACAGTTTTTTGTCAGGTGGAAACAAGATTCGCGCTTTCAACGGTTGGGTTATGCCTGTACTCATGTACTCTTTCGGCATACTCAAATGGACTCAGACCGAATTGGACGCCCTGGATCGTAAAGTCCGAACTCTCCTAACTGCACATCGTATGCATCATCCACGTTCGTCATTGATGAGATTGTACATCCCGCGGAGATGTGGGGGCCGAGGCATTCTTAATGCTAAAGACCTACATAATCGTGAGCTGTGCAATCTCAGGGATTATTTCCTTCACAGTAACGTGGATATGCATAGGGTTGTAGTTATCCTGAAGGACGGTACGGTCGACATCTGTCGGGCATGCCACCGTCCTGGCGAGTCCATCAGGCATGTTATCTCCGGTTGTTCGTATCTTGCTAACGGCGAGTATTTGCATAGACATAACCTAGTAGCCAAGATCATTCACCAGCAAATTGCTCTTCGATATGGACTTGTGACTTCTGAAGTGCCATATTACCAGTATGTTCCTCAACCAGTTCTTGAAAATGGTCATGCAACGTTGTACTGGGATCGATCTATTATCACAGACAGGACTATTGTCGCCAATAAGCCTGATGTTGTGATAATAGATCGATTGGCGCGCCGGGCTATACTTGTTGACGTCACCATTCCGCATGACGATAACCTCGTCAAAGCTGAAAAAGATAAAATGTCTAAATACTTAGATTTAGCACACGAGGTTACCGACATGTGGGATGTCGATTCAACAATTATTGTCCCGATTGTCGTATCTGCTCATGGGTTGATACCAAAGAGCCTCGACCAACACCTACAGAGGCTCTCAATTGACTGTTGGGTCAAAGGTCAAATACAGAAGGCAGTATTATTGGACACGGCACGCATTGTGAGGCGGTTCCTCACTTTGTCTCCCTAACCGCCGGTGGCTTGGGTCTTGAGCCTCACCACCGGAGGGTAAATAAATTATTTTTTATATTTTATATGTATACTAGCGGCCCGGCCCGGCTTCGCCTGGGTGCAAATACAGATTCCAGTCCATATTTTATTTAAAATCAATATGACAGCCGTTGTCTAAACTGCTTATCCATTTTCAATCCCATCCTGTACCTATTCTTATGTCCCATTTTATCCACCTTATATTCTATTCTATCCCATCTCTCCAGATTCAAATCATTATTTTGCTGTGGAAATATTATAACACTGTTACTACTCCGACGACATTCATTGAAATCAATTAAAAGATACCATAGATGACCCGACCACGCCTCGCTATGGCTTAGTTATTATATGATGAATTTTATATTGAATTATTTAGCATAGCAAAAAAGCCCGACCCACCTTTGCCTGGATGCAGATATTTTTTTATTTTACTCCACACCAAATACATGTTATTTTTCGTATAAGCTCTTGTATACCTAAACATGAATTAGCTATCCTACTGTCCTGCTCAATTCCGTCCCATCCCGTCTGTTCAGTCACTTCCCGATACGTCCCGTCTTTTCTCTTCATTGACCATCCCGTCTTATACCGTGCATTTACATTTCGTCCTATCAAATGTGTCAGCTATCCCAGTCCTCTCCCCTACCTCCCACTCTATTATATCCCGTTTCTCCATATCCAAATAGTGTGCCTTATAAATTTTTGACATTAAACACTTTAGCGATTTTGATTATCCATGCAATATTCCATCCCTTATTTCACCCCCAGTATGCTGTTTTCCAAAAACATTACGCCATTACTTTTTGTTAGTAATAAAGAGATTAAATATAAATTTTCATAGAAATACACTCACACACACAATTAATGTAGTAACGGTCATTGAGTAACGGTAGTAACAATTATATATAACTGGTTTCTCAAGACACAGACAACGCCTAATTTGAGAATCCCTGCAATATTCTCCATAATTATATAAAATTGTTATTTTATTCAGTTCAGTTCAGTTTTTATTTTTATGTGTTATTTTATGAAAGATTTTTCATTTTCAAGTGACATTCTATCTTGAAAAGAAGTAAAACTTCTTACGTGTGAATATTATTTATTTGATTGTCCTATATTTATTTAGCTTCATAATATACTCTTTAGTTTACACAAATTAAATTTCTGAACGTATGCATAAATATTTGACAACCAATTTAAATGTCAACCACTTTTCATTACTGTCATTATTTTACATCTTTAAAATCTAAAATACGCCATTAATCGAATATTGTGGATATATGTTGTCGATTCGAAACCTTTATTTAAATACGTTATTTAATTTGAGGGAAGAGTTTACCGTATTGACGGTATGAACATTAAATGTTTGACAGTTACAAACCCATGAACATTTTGTATGGTATAACCAAAATCAACAACTCCTTATAAATAAGAAATTAATTGAAAAAACATTTTCCAGTAGACCAAACTGTAAATCTAAACCATTCTCGAATCTCCACGAACACACACAAAAAATTTCATCAAAATTGGTCCAGTCGTTTAGGAGGAGTTCAGTCACATACACACGCACACAAGAAATATATATATTAAGATTTTTTTATAATTTATATATGTAAAAATAGAAAAAATATGTTAAATAAAATAAAGAGAATAATAATAAAATAAATCACTAAAATAATAAACAAACGTAGAGGGCGCTGAAGGAGCTGCCACAGATGCTGCACGGCCTGGCTTCAGTCTCACAGCGAATAGATAAAAAAAATTAACTTCGACAAAACCAAAGTCAACCACCATTGATCCAGCATGTCGCTGTATGTAGCCACCAGCTCGAAGTTGTTTCCGAATATACCTGGGACAGATCCTTTAACACGGTAGAAACAACTTTGAGAAAGATGCTACGTGGAGATTACAGGTGGGCTGAGCTGCAGGCTGGTGCTTTGGTAAAATACGTTGAGTCTCCTCCCGTGTCCTCATCGAGTCACCACAAAGCTTGAAAATGAAAGTTTTTAACCAGTGCCTCCTACCTGTCACGACCTACGATACTGAGACTCAGTATGACTGGTCCATTAGCTATGGTCACTTAGCGATCTATGGTGCGTGCTATGCTTGGTGTCACTGTGAAGGACAAGATTCGTAATAAACTTATCCTTCCAAGAACCTAAGTTATAGACAGCAAACAGAATAAGCAAGCTGAAATTGCAGTGCGCTTTCCACATCTGTCGAAAATCCGATGACAGTTGGGGTAAACCTATTTTTGAGAGGATACCACGTCTTAGCCAACGCCCTTCAGCTAGATGGAGTGATGATTTGAAAAAGGTCGCTTCTCGATGCTGGAAGCGACAAGCTGACGACACAGTGAAATGGTGCAATTTGGAGCAGGCCATTGTCCAGCAGTGGACAATAAAAGGATGAAGATGAATAAACAAAATGTTTGAGTTGAGGGCTATGACGACTGGACACGAATTATTAATGCGATAGAGAGACACGAAATAACGAAAATTGGCTTGAATTCATGTCTTTTGTATGAAAAATACCGTTTACATTGGACCACAGAAGAGGAGCAACAATCCATATAAAATGAAACACTTTTTGTGGTGAAGAACTTAATTTACTCCTCAAAGTTACTAATTTAGCTTTTCCTGACCATAGAGATAATGCAGAAAGCAGTAGGCCTAAAAGAACATTTTTGAGTTGTTACAAGCAAAATATGATCCTGATTTAGAGAAATGGTTGAATAAGTTAATTGGCCAGATAAAATACTTAAGCCCAAGAATACGAAATGAGCTAATAATTGAATAAATTTACGCCTTTTACTCCATTATCTTTGATGTAACTCAAAATAAGTTTTTCGATACCGTATGGCAGAAATAAATTAAAATGGAAATCCTAAAGCACTCTTTAATCGTTATTAGAGAATCCTTTTTAGATTTCATCAAATCATCTATGTTCAAAATCTCATGAGAAATATGAAATGTCATTAAAAAGGATTCTGTACTGTATCAGCTCATATACTCGTAAGTCCCGCTGCATGGTACGCTCCATATAATCTACCACGCTGACCTGGCGGACTTGACATACCACACAAATTCTTACAAATCGCTATGATATGCAGGTTGCCTCACGATGTTTTCTTTCATCGTCATAGTGTTTGGTGATTCGCTATCAATACAAGCATGATTCCGAAAAGTTAGAGGTGTGCCCTGGGATTCGAACCCGAGACGTGAAATGTTGGCGACCGCGTCTGGTTCGTTTACAAAACGGCCAACTTAAAAAAAATCTTAAAAACGAAATTACAATTTTAAGTTTTTTTTGGATGTACGAAGGGCCCCATTTGATGAACTTTGCCACGGGCCCCCGGTGGGGTAGTTACGCCACTGGTTTTTGAACCAAAAATAGGCCAAAAAATAATTGTATTATTTTGGTCTAAATAATTATGAGAATTCACTCTAAGCAGGGTTAAATCATGGATCCTTCGACCTGAGCATAAGAGGAGTAAAACAGCTGTATGTCTCTGTACTTGAAAAATATTATTTTCATCACAACCCTTGTGTTCTAAAAAACTAGCAAGGTCGTTAATGTCCCAAACCAGAGGTTTTATGCGACAAACTGGTTTTTGTAATGCTATTGATTTTAGGATATGTTTCACTAGGACATTTGAGCTTAGCTGGCCTGATGTTTCTGGATTGCAAAGAGTTGCAACTACCGATTTGTGTAACAAAATGGTATTGTATGACAATTTATGATGTAAATGGAGATCGGATAAAAATCTAGCTAAATTGTTTGCTTTTGGAGATGTGGGGCTAACCTGATGAGATTCGCACCAGACTAGCCACCTTTTCCATGCAACATTGTAAATTTTTCGAGTCGCTGGACGCCAAGAGTTTTCAAGAAGTTCTAATTGGGCACCACTCCAGTTCGTTAACAGCCCAGACCACCCCCACATTTCCACACTTCTAGGGTCATGTTGTGGACGTTCGGTGGTGGCAGTCCCGTTGTCGTGTCGATCAGGACTTTCTCTAGGTGATGTATTGTTAGCGGGGCTGTTAAGGCGCGCATTTTGATGTCGGGACGCCAAAAAACTCGCTCCCATCGAGGAGCTACTTTCAGGTAAGTTCCCTGCGCTCGATTGAGATAACTCAGGACTTTGGGGATAAGAAAGGGCGGAGGAAATACCCACGCTAGGCTGTAACTCCACATTTGAGAGAACGCGTCGTGAAATATTGCTAGACCGTCGTTTTGATCCAAGCTGACGTAATTCGAAACTACATGTGCTCGGTTGGATGCAAACAGGTCGATCAGTGGAATCCCCAATTTCGAGAATATCCTGTCTGTGCAATCTGGTAACAGATGCCATTCTGGCGCTACTCGAAACCTTGATAGGTGATCGGCGTGGCCATTGTATATCCCGGGTATGTAATAAACGTTCATGTGAATGTGATAATTCTCGGTTATTTGAAAAACCTTGAATGTTAGATCCAGAAGAGGGATTGATTTGGTGTCTCCCTCGTAACGGAGATATGCGACTACGGACTTGTTGTCGCTCTGAATCAAAACAGTCTTGTGGCTCAGGAGCTGAGATTGATCTTGCAAAACTTTTAGGATTGCTAAATTGGATTGCTAATACAACACCCACGACTCTCAGAAGGTTGCAAAATAAAAGTTTCGGTTGTTACTGAACACTTTATATTTATGAACACTTTTACACTTTTACACAGTAAATTATATATATATTTATAATATATATTAGGTACGGTATCGGTTACGGGTATACAAGTTTACAAGGTGCGCGACGGGGAACGACTAACTAACCACGGTGGTTTAACTTAGAACAAACAACGACGAATTATAATCCTCGTTTTTACTAACTTAACACCAGAGGGCGAAAAAATCGTTGGTTTGTACGGGTTTCTCCATTTTACGTAGATTGTATTTTACGCGGATATTATTGGCCCTAAATTACTTTTAACAGCTTTGATTAGCTTATTTGCTGATGAGTTAATTTTAAAACAATTATTAAATTTAGTAAAATGCATACACATGCGGAAATTAGAATTGTTATGTTCACATTTCTATACAGAATAATTTATTTCAAATAGACAAAATTCAAATCGATTCTGTTAGATCTTATTCAGGTCCAAACCTCCCTAAATCTTTTCTTTTCGTATATAAAAGTAATGACAGTAAGTATAGATATATTACTGGATTGTTTTTCTTACTTAACGCCAGAGGGCGCCTAGAATTGATTGAGTGACGTCTCTATCTTAGTATGTAACATGTACTCTGTGTAACTTTCTTCCAATACAAAAGATATTATAAAAGTTCACAGTTTTAAACTGGGAATCCTGCTTTTTGCGACTTTGGTTCGGTTTTTATGCTATAACTTTTTTATTTCTTGGTATTTTTCGAATAGGTTTTTATATATATATTCTATGATAACCAGGCTATCTATTAGACTAATTAAATTAATTGTATACTTGCTAATTAGCCTACTTTAACCAATTAAATTTACGTGTGACAATTATATTACCACTAAAATAATAATTAACCTTAGATGCAACTTCCAGCGTCAATTTGAGGGTCTTCCCGTTGTCAGATCTTGTCGCCAATGGTGTCATCAGATGCGGGTGATTGTCTGCTTCCAGATTTTTCTTTCAGACAGACTTCGTAACGGGATGCTTCGGAGATATTCCCGCAGGAAGAATTTTTGAAAATTGACTTTTTTCCTTCTGGTGCGATTTTTTAAAGATTTAAAGGGATGTAACAATAATGTTCTAAAAATAGTCTCTAAGCTTTTTTCTGGAATTTCGGGTTAGTAGTTCGGGAGTTATTTTCAAAAATGTGTCTTTCTTAATTGTGAGCAGGTTCCTTTTTTAGAATTTTGTTTATAACTTTTTTGTTTTTGGATATTTTTGGGTGAAATTTTTTGGTCACGATAGAGGAATAACAGGACTACAATATTCTGGATTAAAATCTATATGTAAAAGATCGTTTTGAGTAACTAGAGGAGGTCAAACTTGAGTGATAATTTTTTGAGCACTAAATTGGTTGTATATTTTTGGTTTTAAAAGATTTTTTAATTCTTCTTCGATGATCCTCTTCTTCATCCGGTCCCTAATATTTACTGGCAAAGAATTTTCCGAAAATCTCGATTTTCGACCACGTGCTCGAAAACTATTTTTGTCAATTTCTCAAAAATTTCTCAATAGAAAAATCCAAAATTTTAGTCCCTTAAAGAGGTCGTCACTGCGCACTTTTTGATACCATAAAAAGTATATGTCGTCGATCGCTTTTTGGCAGCGTTTACGTTTAAAGTTTGGCACGTGTTTTTTTGAGGTTATATATCACTTTTTTGTTTATAAATCCACTATTTTTGGGTATTTTTCCACAAAACTTTCACAGTACATCACAAACACTGCAATCCACCTGTGTGCAAACTTTGGTTGTAAAATACGCACTTTTGCCACTTGTAACGAATTTATTCAGCGGAGCGCTCGATTTTCGCTGCGTTCGCGACCGTGTACGCGTTGCGACTGGTTAGGTTAGGTTAGGTTAGGTTAGGTTAGGTTCCAACGCGGGGTTTTTAGTCGGTATTTCGGTGCGCAGACTACGATAGGTGACCCGACCCAGCTCCACGTCTCGCTGGGCCGGAAGGCGCACCGGTGAGTCCGACACACCCCCGCCCCTTCGGGGGTGGGATGGTCCGTAAAGGGATTTTCCCCGCGAGAAAAAAAAAAAAAAAAAAAAAGGTTAGGTTAGGTTAGGTTAGGTTAGGTTGGGGTGCGATGTCGGAAACCTCCACGTGGTGCATCCTGGGCAACGTGGGTCATCGTAGTTGCAGTTCTGCAACTACTATGGCCGACGGCGAATATCCGACGGGGAGGGCAGGGGGTTTGGCGGTCGCTGTCTTTTGTGGCGGCCGCCTCCATCTGTCGTTGCAGGCGAGACCCTCCATTCGGGTCGCCCTCCGGTTCTGTCCCGGAGGTTTCGGCGGGCCTGGTGTGCGCTTACCCCGCCGCCGGGTGGGCTGTGGGAGTGCCCCTCCCACGGTCACCGTCGCAAATCGTAATCCGGTTGTGAAGTTTGTGGTCATGTCTCGCACTCCTGCCGGACCGAGGGTCTTGGCTTAACCGCCCGGACCGCGAGGGAGGATGCCTCTATAAAAAGTACCCCGAATCCCAAGCGGCGGCGCACCGCGAGGGGATGCATGGCTGATGGGCAGTTCAGTCTCTAGTGCGACCCCCGCCAGAGTACCGGCCGACCCTCTGGCGGGTTACGCTAGGCTTACCCAGGTACAGGGGGCACTGCCTGGACGGACCTTCTTTTCCCCCATACTCGTGGGACCAATATGGATAATTCTTTTAGTAAACCCAAACCCAAACCATGTTCCGTAGTGGTGGATAGGCTGCCAGAGTCGGACATCTCTCCGGCGACCAGTCGGCCATCCTCGTCCATGGGACCTCCTGCGGAGAGGACCGCGCCACCCCGTGACTTCGACTCGGAGTCCGGGGCGTGCAGCGACTCTTCGCTGCCAAAAAGAAGCCGATTGAAACGGAGGGGCTCTCGTCCTGCTGAAAAGAGGCCCAGAGCCAGCGATGGAGGTAGTGCGGTGGAGACAGACTCCCGCACTGCCACCAAAAAGCTGAAGAAGCGCCCACCGGCGCCGGGAAGTAATGACGAAGCCCTTGCCAAGGCCCAAAGGGAGTACGAGGCCGCCGTGGCTGCTGAAAGCATCACCGAGGCCGAGATGCTTGAGATGGATGAGGTCGAGCTGCGGAAGGCCAAGGAGGCGAATCCTTGGACGAAGCCGGCTCCAAAGGATCCTCCCCCAGCCACACATAGCGAGGCCTTATTAAAGATGGCAGAGCGGCTCCGACACATCGCTCGTACGGCCAAAAATCTAAAGGGCACGTACATTAAAGAAATTAAAGACAGCGCGTCGGAGCTGCTCGAAATCGCGCAGGAGCCGCCAGCAGCCGAGCTCGCCCGAGTCGAGGCGGAGAAGGCCAACCTCCGGGACAAGGTGACGGCGCTAGAGGCGGCCCTCACCGCCCAGGGGAAGATGCTGCAGGACCTGATGGCCATGGTCCGGACACAGCAGCGGCCAGCGGCTGAGTCGGCCGCAGGCGGATCGGAGGCGGAGGCGGTTAAAACGCTTCTGGAGGTGCACATGACGAAAGTCGACGCCAAACTAGAGGCGATCGCCATGCGTCTCCCTCCGGAGCCGATTCTCCGCCCTCCGCTGGCTGCCGACCGGGCTGGGGCCAAAACAGCCCCGAAGCTGCAGCCACCCGTCGCGGGGATACCGGCCGCCTCATGGCCAGCCCTAGGAGTGGGGAAGCGGAAAGCCGCCCCTGCGGCCGCTGGCCGCCCCGCAGCAGCATCCCGGCCAACCGCGGCCTCAACGGCCCCGCCGCCAGTCGTAGCACGGGAACCGCGAGGACGAGTCCGAGGCAACCGGAAGCGCGCCCCGCCTCGGTCGCAGACACCACACCCGCCCCCACAACCCGCCACATCCACGGAGACTCCGTGGACTGTGGTGGCAAAGAGGGGCAAGAGGAAGTCCCGGGCGGCCCAACTGCCGGCTCAGGCCCCACGCAGGGCTGCTCCCCAGCTCCGCCTCCCGCGTAAAGCCGCCGTGACTCTCACGGTGACGCCGGAGGCGTTGAAGCGGGGTATTTCATACGCGCAGGTCCTGCGTGAGGTCCAGCAAAAGGTGGACCTGGCCAGCCTCGGCATCACAGCCGGGCTGAAGTCGCGGCGAATAGCCACCGGGGCTTACCTCTTCGAGGTGCCCGGGCCCGAGTCGGAGGCGATGGCCGACTCCCTCTTCGTTAAAATGAGGGAGGTCCTTCGCGGGTCGGAGGAGGACGTACGCGTCTCCCGGCCCGTGAAGACTGCTGAGCTGCGGATCTCGGGGCTAGACGCCTCAGCCACCCCCGAGGCAGTCGCAGCAGCTGTCGCCCGTCTCGGTGAGTGCTCCTCCGATGACGTCAAGGTCGGGGAGATCCGGGACGAGCGCTCGGGCCTGGGCGCAGTGTGGCTCCGCTGCCCAGCCAAGGCAGCGGAGAAGATAGTGAAGGCGGGGCGCGTCCTCGTGGGTTGGGTGGCAGCGGCAGTGCGGCTGCTTGAGGCCCGGCCCCTGCGCTGCTACCGATGCCTCTATAAGGGGCACGTTAGAGTGCAATGCACCGGCGAGTGCGACCGCAGCGGGCTCTGCTACCGCTGCGGTAAACCAGGCCATAAAGCCCGAGAGTGCTCCGCGGACCCGCACTGCGCAATATGCGCAGATGCCGGCAAACCCGCGGACCACCGGGTGGGCGGTAAGGCCTGCGCTGCCTCCTCGGTCCCGCACCGTACTCAACGCGGTGTGGGAGCCGAGGTTGCGACGCGGCCGCAACCGTCCCGCCCTCAGGCGATGGAGATCGCCCATACATAGATGGACTTAAATTTCCTCCAGGCGAACATCAACCACTGCCAAGGAGCACAGCGCATGCTCGAACAGTCCCTGGCGCAGTGGTTGATTCACGTGGCTGTGGTCGCCGAGCCATACTCTGTCCCTGCCCGCGACGACTGGGCAGGGGACCTTGATGGCTCGGTGGCCGTCTTCACCCAGGGCGCCGCCGGCTCTCCGCCCTTCGAAAAAGTAGCGAAGGGTGCGGGATGCGTGGCGGTCCTGGTGGGAGGGGTGTGGATAGTGGGAGTCTATTTCTCTCCCAACAGGTCCCAGGTGGAATTCGAGAGTTTCCTCGCGCGCCTGGGGGCCCTGGTGCAGCATGACAGCCAGCCTCGCCCCGTGCTTGTAGCCGGCGACTTCAACGCCAAATCCTCGGCTTGGGGTTCGTCGGTGACCGACGCGCGGGGCGAGGCCCTGGAGGAATGGGCGATCTCCATCGGGTTGGTCGTCCTGAATCGGGGGTCGGAGAACACGTGCGTGCGGCACAACGGCGGTTCGGTGGTGGACGTCACGTTCGCCACCCCGGCCCTTGCCCGCCGTGTTCGGGACTGGAGGGTTTTGGTTGAGGAGGAGACGCTGTCCCAGGGCATCTTCCCGTCGCGGTGGAAGACGGGCAAGCTTGTCCTGCTCCGCAAAGAGGGGCGACCCGCAGATTCGCCCTCGGCCTACCGGCCGATCGTGTTGCTCGACGAGGTGTGCAAGCTCTTCGAGCGCGTAGTCCACGCGCGCCTCGTCGAGCATCTGGAGGGAACGGGCCCGGATCTGGCGGACTGCCAGTTCGGGTTCCGGCGGGGCCGGTCGACGGTCCATGCGATTCTGCGGGTGAAGGCACAAGCGGAGCGTGCGGTGTCCCGGGGTAGAGTCGTGGTGGCGGTGTCTCTCGACATCGCCAACGCGTTCAACACCATGCCCTGGGCCTGCATCGAAGAAGCACTGCGGTACCACGAGGTGCCACCCTACCTTCGGCGTCTGGTGCACTCGTACCTTTCTGACAGGTGCGTTGTGTATCCGGGCGCCGACGGGTGGCACCGTAGGGAAGTGTCGTGCGGTGTTCCACAGGGCTCGGTTCTTGGGCCGCTCCTGTGGAACATCGGCTACGACTGGGTGTTGCGTGGTACCAACCTTCGGGGCGTCGCTGTCGTCTGCTACGCGGACGACACACTAGTGACAGCGACGGCCAGGACGTTCCAGAGGTCCGCCCTGCTCGCCTCGTTCGGTACTGGACTGGTGGTGAGCAGGATTCGGCGACTGGGCCTCACGGTGGCCCTCAACAAGACCGAGGCCGTGTGTTTCCACGGTCCTCGGTGTGGGCCTCCGCCAGGGGCCCACATCACGGTGGAGAGCGTGCGGATTCCCGTCGGCTCGAGGATGAAATACCTCGGTGTCGTCCTCGACAGTCGATGGGATTTCCGCGCGCACTTTGAGGAGTTGTCGCCGAAGCTGGTGAGGGCGGCGGGCGCACTGGGGCGCCTGTTGCCCAACACTGATGGTCCTGGCATCCCTTGCCGAAACCTTTATGCTGGAGTCGTGCGGTCCATGGCCCTCTACGGGTGTCCCGTTTGGGCCGAGTCCCTGGGCGACCGTTGCGTCCGCCTGCTGCATCGTCCGCAGCGCATGGTGGCGCAGCAGATTATCAGGGGCTACCGCACGGTCTCGCACGAGGCGGCCTGCGTATTGGCGGGAACTCTGCCCTGGGTGCTGGACGCGAGGACCCTTTCGTCGGCTTTCTTCCGGCGAGAGGAGGCGTCCGGGCGTGGGCAGAGGTTGGTCCCCCGAGAGATCGAGGCCATTTTGGCCTCCCTCCGCAGGTCCGCTGTGGAGGAGTGGCGTTCCAGGCTGGAGAGCCCTAGTGCTGGTACGAGGACCGTCGCGGCAGTGCGACCTGTCCTCGAGCAGTGGCTGGACAGGCGCCACGGCGCGCCGACTTTCCGGCTGACGCAGGTGCTCACCGGGCACGGCTGCTTCGGTGCGTACCTGTGTCGCATAGCCGGAGCGGAGGAGTCCGCCGTGTGCCACCATTGTGGCAACTGCCGTGAGGACACGGCCCAGCACACGCTAGAGGAGTGCCCAGCCTGGGACGAGGAGCGCAGCGCTCTCATCGCGGTCATCGGAAGTGACCTTTCGCTGCCGGCCGTGGTCGCCGCCATGGTCGGCAGCCGGAGGTCGTGGCGAGCAATGCTCTCCTTCTGCGAACACGTCATGTTGCAGAAGGAGAGCGCCGAGCGGGATCGGGAGCAGAACGATCCCGCCGCACCGTGATCGTCACCGCAGACGACGAACTAGGCGCCGGGACGCCAACTAACCCGGCGCCGCAGAGGCCAACACGGGGCCGCCTTCCCTATCCTGGCGGCCCCCCGAGACGTTACGCAAAATGCGTTAAAAGCCGCGTCGCTTTAAGCGGCAGTACACAAGGAGGCGGTCCTGGCGCGTCCGCTCAACGGTAACCCAGGGCCGTCTCTGTAGTGCACCGATGGTGGCCGACGCGGGGTTTTTAGTCGGTATTTCGGCGCGTATTGTGGTAGGGACCCGACCCAGCGGCCGCCCGTCCACATCCACGGGCGGCACAACATCTCGCTGGGCTCGGAAGGCGCCGGTGAGTCCGACACACCCTCGCCCCTTCGGGGGTGGGATGGTCCGTAAAGGGATTTTCCCCGCGAGAAAAAAAAAAAAAAAAAAAAAAAAAAAAAAAAAAAAAAAAAGGTCCGGGCCGCACTGGGGCGCCTGTTGCCCAACACTGATGGTCCTGGCATCCCTTGCCGAAACCTTTATGCTGGAGTCGTGCGGTCCATGGCCCTCTACGGGTGTCCCGTTTGGGCCGGGTCCCTGGGCGATCGTTGCGTCCGCCTGCTGCATCGTCCGCAGCGCATGGTGGCGCAGCGAATAATCAGGGGCTACCGCACGGTCTCGCACGAGGCGGCCTGCGTATTGGCGGGAACTCTGCCCTGGGTGCTGGACGCGAGGACCCTCTCGTCGGCTTTCTTCCGGCGAGAGGAGGCGTCCGGGCGTGGGCAGAGGTTGGTCCCCCGAGAGGTCGAGGCCTTGTTGGCCTCCCTCCGCAGGTCTGCTGTGGAGGAGTGGCGTTCCAGGCTGGAGAACCCTAGTGCTGGTACGAGGACCGTCGCGGCAGTGCGACCTGTCCTCGAGCAGTGGCTGGACAGGCGCCACGGCGCGCCGACATACCGGCTGACGCAGGTGCTCACCGGGCACGGCTGCTTCGGTGCGTACCTGTGTCGCATAGCCGGAGCGGAGGAGTCCGCCGTGTGCCACCATTGTGGCAACTGCCGTGAGGACACGGCCCAGCACACGCTAGAGGAGTGCCCAGCCTGGGACGAGGAGCGCAGCGCTCTCATCGCGGTCGTCGGAAGAGACCTTTCGCTGCCGGCCGTGGTCGCCGCCATGGTCGGCAGCCAGAGTTCGTGGCGAGCCATGCTCTCCTTCTGCGAACGTGTCATGTCGCAGAAGGAGAGCGCTGAGCGGGATCGGGAGCAGACCGATCCCGCTCGTCGCCACAGGAGACGTAGGAGGCGCCGGGACAACAACTAACCCGGCGCCGCAGAGGCCACACGGGGCCGCCGTCCCTACCTTGGCGGCCCCCGAGACGTGACGCAACACGCGTCATTTGCCGCGTCGCTAAGCGGCGGTGCACAAAGAGGCGGTCCTGGCGCGTCCGCTCAACGGTAACCCGGGGCCGTCTCTAAAGTGCACCCATGGTGGCCGACGCGGGGTTTTTAGTCGGTATTTCGGCGCGTATTGTGGTAGGGACCCGACCCAGCGGCCGCCCGTCCACATCCACGGGCGGCACAACATCTCGCTGGGCTCGGAAGGCGCCGGTGAGTCCGACACACCCTCGCCCCTTCGGGGGTGGGATGGTCCGTAAAGGGATTTTCCCCGCGAGAAAAAAAAAAAAAAAAAAAAAAAAAGGTTAGGTCCGGGCGCACTGGGGCGCCTGCTGCCCAACACCGATGGTCCTGGCATCCCTTGCCGAAACTTGTATGCTGGAGTCGTGCGGTCCATGGCCCTCTACGGGAGTCCCGTTTGGGCCGAGTCCCTGAACCCTCGTTGCGTCCGCCTGCTGCACCGTCCGCAGCGCATGGTGGCGCAGCGAATCGTCAGGGGTTACCGCACGGTCTCGCACGAGGCGGCCTGCGTTCTAGCGGGAACTCTGCCCTGGGAGCTCGACGCAAAGACCCTCTCGTCTGTCTTCTTTGGACGAGAGGAGGCGTCCCAGCGCGGGCAGAGACTGGTGTCGCGAGAGGTCGAGGCAATGCTGGCCTCCCTCCGCAGGACCGCCGTGGAGGAGTGGCGTTCCAGGTTGGAGAACCCCAGTGCTGGCACGAGGACCGTCGCGGCAGTGCGACCTGTCCTCCAACAGTGGCTGGAGAGGCGCCACGGTGCGCCGACATTCCGGCTGACGCAGGTGCTCACCGGGCACGGCTGCTTCGGTGCGTACCTGTGTCGCGTAGCCGGAGCCGAGGAGTCCGCCGTGTGCCACCACTGTGGCAACTGCCGCGAGGACACGGCCCAGCACACACTCGAGGAATGCCCAGCCTGGGACGAGGAGCGCAGCGCTCTCACTGCGGTTTTGGGTGGAGACCTCTCGCTGCCGACCGTGGTCGCCGCCATGGTCGGCAGCCAGAGGTCGTGGCGAGCCATGCTCTCCTTCTGCGAGCGCGTCATGTTGCAGAAGGAGAGCGCCGAGCGGGATCGGGAGCAGAACGATCCCGCTCGTCGTCACCGCAGACGACGAACTAGGCGCCGGGACGCCAACTAACCCGGCGCCGCAGAGGCCACACGGGGCCGCCTTCCCTATCCTGGCGGCCCCCGAGACGTTACGCAAAATGCGTTAAAAGCCGCGTCGCTTTAAGCGGCAGTGCACAAGGAGGCGGTCCTGGCGCGTCTGTTTAGCGGTATCCCGGGGCCGTCTCCAAAGTGCACCGATGGTGGCCAACGCGGGGTTTTTAGTCGGTATTTCGGTGCGCAGACTACGATAGGGACCCGACCCAGCTCTACGTCTCGCTGGGCCGGAAGGCGCACCGGTGAGTCCGACACACCCCCGCCCCTTCGGGGGTGGGATGGTCCGTAAAGGGATTTTCCCCGCGAGAAAAAAAAAAAAAAAAAAAAAAAAAAAAAAAAAAAAAGGTTAGGTTAGGTTAGGTTTTTTTTTTTTTTTTTTGTATAAAATGGGGCGTTTAGCCCCGCTGCTTCCCCTAACTAGAGTCAGAGTCATTTCGTACTCTCTTTATGTCTATACTTACTCCTAACTAATCCTATCTCCTTCTTTGGGAGATCCTTCTTATCGCCTATCTCCTTCGTAGGGAGGTCCTACTTATGGCCTATGTACAGTTATATCTAGGGGTTCTTTTTATTTTATTTTATCTTTTTATATATTTTAACTGGTTACATTTCTTATATCTATCCTATAACTATCTTATTTCTATCTTATATCTATCTTATGGTCTAAATTCTATTTACATCTATTTACTTTAGTTGCTAATTCTACATAATTATTAAAATTACATAATTAGCTTAACCTATTTTTACTTATTACGTTTTATTACATCTAGAGCTATTTTTTTACAGTATTCTATGAATTTGACCCTTTTATACTTATCTCTCATTATTATCTTAAAATTATTAACACAGATATTTATATCCAGTTCGTTCTCAATATTGTGTCGGTCCAACATGTGCACCGGGCAATCTACTAGTGCGTGCACGATCGACTCGCTCACGCCAGGGTCACATATGCACGCCGGGCTCTCCTTGCACTTGAAACGATTCAAGTACTCAGAGAATCCGCCGTGCCCCGTGAACACCTGTGTCGTGATCGGGTCGATCGCAACTTTACGCACCAGTTGATGGGCCTCCACAGCGTCGGGGAAGAAGAGTTTAGTGGTTGACGCGGTTTCTCCCGTCACGTAGCGCCCGTTCCACTCGTCAACTGACTCCTTGCGGATTTGTCTTTTGACGAATGAAACGGGACATCTATCGTAATGGGGCCGCGTCTTGAGCCTCAGTGCCGCTTCCTTCGCGAGCTCGTCTGCCCGCTCGTTTCCCTGCAATCCTGCGTGGGCTTTCAACCAAAATAAATCTATTATTTGGCCGCGTTCGGTTGCTGTGTGTAAGATATTATTCACCTCGAACGCCAGGGGATGCAGGGAAACACCACTGGCGACAGTCTCTAGGACTGCCCTCGAGTCGCTCAGGATGCTGCACTGCGGCTCCCCACTTTTCACCGCTTCTTCCACGGCCCTGTGCAGGGCCAACAATTCTGCCTGGTAGACGGTGCAGAAGTCCTCCAGCTTAAGCTTGATGTATTTTTTCTCGGCGGCGCTCTCCCAGATGGAGACCGCCGCTCCGACCTTGCCACGGATCTTACTTCCGTCCGTGTAGATTTTAAGGCCGGTGTCAGCCAGCTGGTCGACTTCCGCACCGTCCCTCAGGCATCGGTAGCGTACCGCACCCCTTTGCGCTGGATGATTAAGTCTTCCGAAGGCCACAGGACGTTCCACCTCCCGGTCTCCCACTACCCGCCGGGAATAACCCCTCCTGACCTCGTACAGGGAGGCATTTTCCCTGACACGGATGTCAAGAGGGAGTATCCCCGCGAGCAGTAGGGCCGAGTTTAGTGAGACCGTCCCGTACGCCTTCGTAAGCTTTTGCGCAAAGCCCCGTTGCACCACAGCGAGCTGCTTCTTAACACCAAGCCTCTGCGCGGCCGGAGCCCAGACGCTTGCCGCGTATAAAATTACCGGCTCGACTACAGCCGTGTACAGTAATTTTACTACTTCCGGCCCCAGTCCCCACTGAAGCTTCGCCGCCCGGGAAAGCTTGTTGTAGAAAGCCAAGGCTTTCCTACACACCTCGGTGACGTGTGCCCTGAACGTCAGCCCGCTATCTATTATGACCCCGAGGATCTTAATTTGTTTCTCCAGGCCAATGTCGACCCCGCCCATGTGAAGGATTGGGGAGTCGTACTTTAGCCTCCGCGTTAGCACCATCGCTTTGGTTTTTTGAGGCGCGAACTTCAGCTTATTTCTGACTCCCCATTCCCTCACATAGGCGAGAGTTTCGTTGGCCTGGAGCTGTATCTTGGCCATTTCATCTCCCTCGAATGCGAGCACTACATCATCCGCGAACGCCTGGCAGTAACTGCCCCTTCTATCGAGCTCTGACAGCAGTGGGTCGAGGAGCAGGTTCCAAAAGGTTGGACCTCCAATGGAGCCCTGAACGCATCCTTTGGAGGTCCACCTTTCGTGCTCCTCGCCTGCATAGCGAAGTTTTACTTTCCTGCTCTCGAGGTAGCTATCTATCACCCGTCTGATGTTGATTGGACATCCTTCCTCCGACAGCCTGACTCTAATAGCCGGCCACCAGGCGCTATCGAAGGCTCCCTCTATGTCCAATGATACTATTACGACGAGTTTTTTGTCTTTTATTTTATCTCGTATGTATTTCATTAAGACATAGAGGGAGTCCTCGGTGCTCCTCTGGGGCATAAAGCCAAACTGTCGGGGGCTTGTCCTCGGGTGTAGATGCCACCTCACTCGACCCACTACCATCTTCTCCAGAATTTTACCCATCACCGGCAAAAGCCCTATAGGTCTGTAGGACTTCACATTAGTGTAGTCCTCCTTGGCCGGCTTCCTAAGGATGACTACAGTCGCCTCCTTCCAAATCCCAGGGAAGTGGCCAAGTTCCAGACATTTATTTGCCAGTGATAGGTATAACTCCGGATGCTTGTCGATAGCTTTCTTACAGATGTCGGCCGTTAGGCCATCTGCTCCAGGGGCTTTCTTGTGGTTGAAGCTGTCTGCAGCCGCGTATAGTTCTTCGATTGTAAATGGTGGGTCATGAGTCTCAGCATTGACTTCGTCATTTACTCGTGCGGCTGTTTCTCTTATACTCTGATGTTCTGAGTTATCCTCAGCTTCCTTATCCTCCGGGTAAAATGTCACTGCCAGGAGCTCAGCAGATTCTTTGGCACTAAGGGTCCGTCCGGCGAGAGTCAGTGGCAGGTCTTCGTATCTTTTAGATACTTTCCCGATGCATCTATATACGCCTTGCCATATGTTTTCATTGTTTTGCGTTTTACAAAACTCTTTCCAGCTATTTATTTGTGCTGTCTTTGCTTCGGATTCATATTTCTCTTTTGATTTCAGGTACTCATCGACGACTTTTGATCTTCGTACGGGCGCTGCACATCGGATTCTCCGTTTCCTGGTGGTGACCTCCTGCTTCAGCTTGGCGAGCTCCTTCGTCCACCAAGGTAAGTTAAACTTATTTTTGTTTTTTATTTCAGGTATGGTTTTTTTACAAGTTTTTATGATGGTTTCTATGTAATTTTCTACTATTTTATCCAGATCGATTTTATTATTTATACTATTTATTTTATTCAGGTTTATTTCTTTTTCTGTTATAAATTGTTCTAGTTTTTCATTAAAATAATCCCAGTTTGCTTTTTTTGTGTTGTATTTCCTTGTGGATTTTATGTTCTCTTTGACATTCTTAGTTTTAATTTTATTTATTCTAAATGTAATAGAATTGTGGTCTGAGCTCGCCATTGAGCCATCGACCTTCCAGTCTTCCACCAGGTTCAGGATATCCGTAGTGCATGCGGTTATGTCTATGTGACTCGTGAGAGTCCTACCTCCCCTCACGGTCTCAAAAGTTGGCCGGAAGCCGTCGTTGAGCACCTGAAATCCATGCTCTTCTAGCATCCCTGCCATATCTTCCCCTCTGCTGTCAGTGTCCCCGCTGCCCCACCAAACGCTTTTAGCGTTGGTGTCGCCCCCTATGAGGATTCTGCGGGATCCCAGTTTTCCAACTATGTCCCCCAGTTGCTCCAGGTATGGCCCTATGGGTTTATCGGGTTCAAAGTAGAATGAGATGACCACTAGTTCTCGGGTCCCGGTTAGGATCTTCACCACCGTGATGTTAGTGGTGGTCAGGGACGGGCATTGGGTCACAGTCAAGTCGTCATTGAACACTGCAATGGCTGACTTGACTACGGCCCCGCGCCCGTTGTCTCCCTGGAAGATCCTAACCCCCCGGTGGTCCCTCACTCTACCTTGACCTCCCACGTACGGCTCCTGGAGTAACGCGAAGTCGATCTTCCGCTGCTCGGCCTCCAGAAGAAACTCCAGCGTAGCTAGTTGTTTCCTCTGGAGGTTGGCTTGCGCCACGGTTGCCGGCCTCGCGTCTACTGGGGTATTAGTCTGACCTGGGTTCCTGGGATCCACCTTAGCAATACGCTACTGCGGATCTCGCCAGGACATCCCACTTCCTCCTCACAGGGCACTCTGAGCTAAAGGCATTGTGCCCGGCTCCGCCCAGCTTGGCTTTCGTGCAATTGCAGCACGACGGGGGTACCCTGGCCAACCAGTCAGCACATTCTGACCTGTGGTGGGCGCCCCCGCAGTGGCTGCACACGTCCGCCTGCTCCCGGCAGAACCGTTTACCGTGCCCATAGCCCAGACAGCGTGAACACTGTATCAGAGGGGATTGATCTTCGACTCTCACTCTTTGTATGTCGATGTGGACTGCTCCGGCCTCTATGAGGCACTTCCACACCGACGGTGGCACTTGTACTGCCACGTGAGATGCGTGAGGGTTTCTTGCCCTCCTCCTAAACTTGACCCTTAGGCTTTTTTCGTCGCCACTAAAGTCCCCTAACAGGTCCTTATTTTGGCTGATGAGTGCTCGCACTATCTCCTCGTCTGTATTATACGCGAGGACATCTTTTAACAAGACCATCGGCTCCTTGTTTTGTACCTCCTCTATGTTTAGGCCCTTTCCAACTTTCCTTAATCTGTCCTTTATCCTTCCAATCTCCTCCTTTGATTTGCACCCCACGATTACTTTCCTGTCTCTCGCCTTTCTAATTCTATCTATTTTCATCCCTTCCTCTCTGGCATTTAGGGTGGTTCGTATTTTTTCGAATACTTCCTCCCCCGATGCCTTTTCATCCTCTGCGGTTATAACGATGGAGTGCATCTGTTTCTCTTCCTGTCTTGCTCTTTTAGGCTCCATTACCACTGCAGCGTAACTTTTCCCTTCTTTAAGTTCCTCTCTATGTATTTTATTTCATCCTTTAATTTCTCCATCTCCTCCTTATTTTTTTGTAGCATTTCACTATGTTCTTCAAGTTTTTTAATCAGCTGTTCTTGTTCTATTCGTTCCTTTCCCTCTGATTCTGTTTTTGTAGCAGGGTCGGGGCTTTCAATCTTGTCCATCTTGTCCTTCCTTTGCTCTCTCTTTCTCTCTCCTTCACTTTCGGTAACCAACTTATACAGTCTTTCGGTTGCCTCCAGCACATCATTCTTGATCTCCGTTTTTATGTTCCGGCTATTACCGATCTGCAGTTTTATTTTCATGAGGCAGGCTTTTGCCTCTGCTGACCTGCTCATGGATGCACTTTTTTCCGGTGTTGTGACAGTAATAGTCGGTACTGATTTTTTGCCTATCCCCTTGTTTCCGGTGGGATTCCCCTGGGTTTTGGTCTCGAAGGCCCGGCAGAGCCCATCCCTTCTGGTTTTTCCATTTGGGATTCCAGGCTCTGTCGCGCCTGCGCGACCTTTGTCCCAGTGATTTCCCTCGGACTAAGGGTTTTTTTCCGGGGATTTACTTTTGTCTCTGGGATCTTTAGCGGGTGTGCGGAAGCCGAACATGTTGGCACGGGACAAGAAGCAGTAGTTATAGGGCGAATGCGTCAAAATGTTTTAAATCCTGCGGGGTA